>OZ038490.1:7999951-8124951 GCA_964036315.1 Acanthosepion esculentum | reverse complement strand
AAAGGGAAAGAAATGTAAGAGAACGGAGAAAAACAGAAACAAAGAGAGAAAAAGAGGAAGAGAAAGAGAAGAAAAGAGAAACGAAAAAAGGGAAAGGAATAGAAATTGAAAGGAAAAGAGAGAGAAATCAAAAATAAAAGAAAGAGTAAAAGACAGAAAACTAGAAAGAGAAAGAGGTAAATTGAGAGAGAAAGAGAAGATTGTGAGAAGGATACAAGGAAAGCTAGAAAGAGAGTGATGTAAAAAAGAAAAAAAGAAAGAAGAAGGAATTTATAAGCGATGCTTGAGCACAGAATTGAAATACTGATTTTCTAGACGAGCAAGACGCACCCTCTTGTAAAATTGGCGGATCACAGTCTTCGTATACTCACTCATGCCTGTTTGATCTTGTGTCGATTTGAGTTAAGCTTAGTAACTTTCAAAAGGAAAAATGAAAAACAGAAAAGGAGAAAGAGACAAAAAGAGAAAGAAAGAGCGGAAAAAGAAATTATTGTAGAAAAACGAAAGTGAGAGAAGAAAGAAAGAGGTTGATATGAAAAAAAAAAGAGAAAATAATACTCAATCTTATGATCGGGTGTGGTCGTAGGGTCGCAGCTGATCGCCTGACCAGTTCCCCTTCTCATATCTGGGTTGAAAATCAGAGAGGTATTCTTGTGTAGAGTGTCTTGGGTAAGTAGAGCTCTACAGGTTAAACCACAGTCAATGTTCAACTTGAAGGCTCACCATGGTCATGCGGCCATTGATTTCATTAGGAAACCCGCCGCCCTGGCCGTTGACTTCAGTCTAGACAACCCTCTACCCAGTGACACCGTGCTATCACTGTACTAGCTGCATACACATTTATGAAGCTAAATCTACCCCTATTGCGTTATATAAACTGAATCTGGCTCCTTGTGCTATATAAGCTGAATCTACCCCCATTATACTCTATAAGATAAATCTACACCCCATTTTTTTATATTAGCTGAATCTAATCCCTTTATTCTATATAAGATGAATCTATCCCCCATTGTGCTATATAAACTGAATCTATCCCCCATTTTGTGATATAAGCTGAATCTACCCCCATTGTGCTATATAAGCTGAATCTACGCCAATTGTGCTATATAAGCAATATGTAACCCCCATTGTTCGCTATAAGCTAAATCTATCCTCCGTTGTGCCATATTAGCTGAATCTATCACCCATTTGATCCTACAAAAATGTTCATCGGCCTGTCTTGTTTCTAATCCTGTTGGATATTTAGTTACCCTTTTCACGAGAAAAGCCTGGTGGTGGGTCCTGTTTTGACGTTGATAATCAGGTCGTAGCCGGTATTGGCTTGCATGGTACCAGAGAAAGTAGATAGAGGGAAAAGAGAGAAGAAAAAAAAACAGAAAGTGGGAAAGGAGAAATGAGAGGAGGACAAAGTAAGGATAAAAGATGACGATAGACAAAGAAAGAGGAAGGATGAGAGTGGGGGAGAGTTAAAAAGAGGAAATATAGACAGTCAATGAAAGGAAAAGAGTGAAAGAGAGTGAGAGAACAGCAGAGAGTAGGAAAAAAGAGAGTGAGAGAACAAGTGAGAGAGAGAAAGAATCAGAGCAAGAATGTGTGACTGAGTGAGAGAGAGAGAATAAGAGAAAAGTGTGTCAATGACTGAAAGAGTAAGAGAGAGAGAGAAAGAAAGAAAGAATGTGTCACTGAATGAGAGTGAGAGAAGAAAAGAATAAGAGAAAAATTGTGTGAATGATTGAGATAGAGAGAAAGAATGAGAGAAAGAATGTGTAACTGAGTGACAGAGGGAGAGAAATTGTGCGACTAAGTGAAAGAGAGAGAGAGAGAGAAAGGGGGGTGAGAAAATGTGAGGAAGAGTGCGTGATTGAGTGAGAGAAAGAGAAAAAGAATGAGAGAAAATGTGTGACTAAAAAAAAATGAGAGAAAGAGTGTGTATCTGAGTGAAAGGGAGAGTGAGAGAAAGCGTGTGAGTGAGTGAATGAGAAAGAGGAAGGGAGAGAACAAGAGAAAGAGTATGCAACTGAGTGAGGGGAAGAGTGAGAGAAAGAGTGAGTGAGTGAGTGAGTGAGTGAATGAGAAAGAAGAAGGGAGAGAATGAGAGAAAGTGTGTGCCACTGATTGATTGATTGAGTGAGTGAGTGAGTGAGAGAGAGAGAGGGAGAGAGAGAGAGAAAGAAAGAGAGAGAGATGAGGGGGTGGGAGAATAACAGGTTGAAGAAAAGAAGGACGTAGAGAACAAGGTAAGAAGGAGAAGAAAGTAATGCTCACCGGTAGACTCTGATTATACGAGGTTCCGGTGTGGCGATATGTCGCGTAATTTTGTGGAGTTGTTAAAAACCACTTTTGCCGAAGGAAAGAGAAAATCTCGTGCGTTGCAATGACTTCCCGAAGGAAGGAATCGCTCCATTAAATTGGACAACTTGTCAGGAATCTGTTTGTGGCCCATTTCCTTTTTTCGTCTCACATTTTGAAAGATTGCCAAGCGACTAACTCTATCTTGATACGTTCCTATATATATATATATATATATATATATATATATATATATATATATATATATATATTGGTTTGGATAAATTATTTAGACATAGTATGTCTGTTTATGTTTGTATTAATCGTTTTGAGTTCACGAATCAATTTCTTAGTAGCCGTAGAAGAAAACTGATTAAGAAAACTACCAAAATTTTCTTTCAAATAGTTTTTATTTTCCAAAGTACTTTCAGTCTCATCTGAGACCATCTTCACAGGGTTAAATTGTCTGTGTATGTGTATACGTATTTCTGTAAATTCAAAACATTTTTACTGTTCGTATTCTGTTCACAACTCCCATGACTGGGCCTCGTTTGATAACGATCCGAGCATGACGGTCGAGAGGATGCAAGCTTGACCAAAAGTGACCCTGTGGTGCGGAAAGACGGCAACAAAAGTCGTCGGCACATATCTTCTGCGGGACACCGCGAATACGGACCGCTATCGTCAAATGCTCGAAAATTACGTGTGGCCCGCGGTGTTTGGCTGGGATAACATTGGTGACCTGATATTCATGCAGGACGGTGCATCACTTCATTTTACTCTTACAGTGCGTGCCTGGTTAGACCAACTTTTTCCAGGACGTTGGAGGGGACGACGCGGACCTCATAAATGGCATGCAAGAATTCCAGATCTCACTCCATGTGATTTTGACTTATGGAGTTACACAAAAGAAGAGGTGTAAAAGACAAAACCTGACACACTGGAGAACTTAGAGACACGCAATCAGGAGGTTCTCAAATGATGTCCCAGATGACGTCCTTCAGAAGGTTACTCATTCCGTCCTTGACCATTTGAGGAAACTGGTTGGCGCAACCGTGCTGATATTGAAATAGAAGATTTAAATTCATTTTCCCATATAATAAAGAACATGTATCATTTGTTTCAATAAATTTGTAATAGGATTATGTACTTTATTTCCAATTTTAAATCCCTACTTACTTTTCACCCACCCTGTATATATATATATATATATGTATATATATATATATATATATATATATATATATATATATATATATATATATATATATTACAAAGAGTTAATCATACCTTGAATCAATTAGCAATATTAATGCAATTATTGGCGAAATCCCTTCGCTAGTAGACATAATTATAAGCATTATACTACTAATAATCCACAGAATGATGAGATCCTTATGGATATGGTGTATTTTTTAAAAATTCAGCTAGTACTTTCAAATGCTTCACGCATTCATCTTCGGGCTGTATTTTTTCCTTTAGAATCAAAACTGGAAGACGAAATAAATGTGTTTTTTCCGACCGAAAGATGTTTTTAAGAATGAGCTATTTATTAACGGCTATGTAGTGTTGGAGCGTGCAAATCGCAACGCTAAAGTTCAAATATTACAAGTGATTATATATATATATATATATATATATATATATATATATATATATATATATGGTGGACTCTCCCGTCGTATTCGACGTATGAGGGTCAAGCAGCTCAGTTCCTAGGAACTGACAGACCAGACACCAGCACATATGATTTGATTATAGTGGTGAAGGTATTGCGTAGAACCAACTACTCGTTTCGAAGGGCTCAATACAGAGACCTGGTGCACTATTTGCCACAAGGTCCCAAAACAACTCTCCGCAGGCTTTGAATTCAGACTAGTACTCCTCGTAGTACTAGTTGCCACCCAAGGCTATAAAACCCAGTCTGTCCTGCTATTTTTTAACATCAACTTGAGATTTTTCTTGTTAAAAAGTTGAATAATTTTAACACATTCAACAATATGAATGAAAAAATAGTGAATATCTTGTGTTTTTTCGAGACTTAACATGAGTAAAACAAATTCACAGATGTGGACGAAAAAAAAACCAGAATGATGTGGGCTCGTCCACAGCCTAGTTTTACCCTCTTCGTATAATGCACTATTCCATTACATCAACTTTCATACAAGCAATGTCAGCGAGCTACTATTGGTTATTCTCCGCAAATGTAGCTCACTGATTGGTCGTTTTCGACCAATCAAGTCACCCGCACGTGCGCAAGCAATTTTTGGCGCAAATTCGTTCTGAGCCGCCCCACTACGACCATAAGCACGGAGCACAGAGAGCAGAGACCGCGAGAGACAACAACAACAACAACAGCAGCAGACAATATCGACCGCTCACTCCAAGCTTCAAAATGTGACAATTACGAACACCCGTCTCGACGAATCGAGACGTTAAACTTTCCGGCAACACTGATGTCAACGAATCTAACTTCTCTACGTCACAACACCACTGCCAAAAATGTGACTCTCAAAGAACTCCCGTCTTGACTAACGCAGTCAGACGTTAAAGAACTTTACAACAACTCATGCAAGTATAATTCCAGCATCATTTATCCAACTTGCATAATGCACAAATCAAACTCTGACTCAACAACCATTTGGCATAACCTTTCTCTCTCAATCAAACAAAAACTTTTCAAACCTCAATTATTATACTTAAAAAGTGACATTTTCCCTCACTACGAAATAAGTCATAATAACACAAATTCACTCAATCTTATAAATTGCATTTTTAGTAATCAACTCTTTTGTTATGAGTCATGGTACAAATAATTACTTAATCAAAGGGACACAACTCAGTCTCACTTTTCAGTTCACATACATGTAATTTCAATACGTAATAAATTCAATTGTTATGTTTTTAACTCTATGTTTCTTTTGGTATTTTACCATTGCTGATTATTTCCACACCTTTCCTAACAACAATAAATAATTGTGGGGAACAGTCCTTCAACACGCAACAAACATGGCTAACCATTACACACGCCTTCACGCTCAGAGCCCGTTCCCCAACAATGTCAAAATCGGCGAAAGTTTTTCATCCTTTAATAGTTGTGCTTTATAACTTTAGACAGAAAAAAAAATGTTGACAAGATAGCGAGGGTCACAAAGCACTGGCCGTGTCCCCCAATCAAGCGGGTGTAGTACGCACCGGCCGTAGTCAGAAATCAAATATTTTCTTTGAAAATGTTTTTTCCGGTTCAGAATCTCGAAGGTTGTGTATTTGTACATTTTGCAAATTCTGTACATTTGTCAATCTTACAAAAAAGAATTTTAATTCAAGTCAATATGGCCGGATATATGGTATGGTATAAACGGTAGGACACGAACAGTGCGGGTTCGTCAAAGACACCGGGACAAGGAACGTAATATTAACGCTTAGAATGTTATTAGAAAGCGCAATACAAATTCAGAAGGGCCTGTACCCGTGTTTTATAGACAACGCAAAGGAGTTCGACAGAGTATACCCCAAAGATCTATTGAAACTGCTCTGCAACTTTGATATATTCGGGAAAGACATTAGATTAATGAAGAATCTATGCTGGCTGCAAACCGCCAGTATACAGATAGAAAATGAGTTTAGAAGATAATACAAACATAGAAAGGGGCGTAAGACAAGGATGTGTCTTCTCACCGGACTTATTCAACCTATACAGCAAGATGATTCTGAGAGAACTAGAAGTCCTACCAGGATTCATTATTGGCGGCCACAGTCTTAACAATATAAAATATGCAGATGACACAGTGTTGAAAGCAGATACAGAAAGTAAACCACAAGAACTCCTATAGAAGGTAGTGAAGGAAAGCGAGAAGAAAGGACTAAGTATAAACTACAAGAATGTATAGTTTTCAGCAAAATGCAAATTACAAATCGGGGATATTAAAATCAAGCAAGTAGAGAAATTTAAATGTCTGGGAAGTGTTCTATCAGCGGACTGAAAGTGCGACACCGAGATTCAAAGTTGCATTCCCAAAGCTAAGCAGAGTATTAAGTGACAGGAAAATTTCATTGGAAACAAAGAGAAGAGACTGATACGTCCTCCTGTATGGTAGCGAATGCTGGACAATATCCTCAAAGTTGAAGAAGAGACTTCAAGCAACAGAAATGTTGTTTCACAGCTAGATGCCGAGGATACCATGGAACGAACTTGTGAGCAACAACAAGGTTTTGGAGAAAATTGAAACAAAAAGGAAACTCATACTTAACATCAGGAAGAGGCAGTTGAAATTTTTGTGGCACGTGATGAAGAAGGAGGGCTTGGAAAATCTGATACTCACAGGACGGATAGAGAAAAGAGCAACATTGGAAAACAACGCGTGACATATTTAATGAACTTGAATAAATGGATAGCAGAACAGGGTTTGGGAGAATTAGCAAAAAGACAAAACTTATTAAGAGCTACAAGGGATAGGAAGATGTGGATGGCCATGATCGCCTACATACATATATGATTCATACAATTGTATTCATTTAAAACAATGTCTTTTTTCCTTTTAAAATTGTCTTTCCTTTCTATGTTTTCCATCATTTTCGTTTCTACTTCTTTTTTCTTTATTTTTCTTTATTTTTTTTAATGTTATTACGTTCTCTCTTTCTTTCTTTCTTTCTTTCATTCATTTCTTTCTTTCTTTCTTTTTTCTTTCCTTCATTCTTTCCTTCATTCTTTTTTCTTTTTTCTTTCTTTCTTTCTTTCTTTCTTTGCCTTACATTTTCTTTTTACATGCTTTTCTTTCTGCTTTTCTCTTTGCTATTATTTTCCTTTTTTCTTTTCCTTTTCTTGTTTGTAATTTTTTTTCATTCTTTCTTTCTTTTCCCTTTCTTTGTCTTTTTTATATTTTCTATTTTTTTCTGTTATTCTTTATATTCATTTTATTGTCTTATGTATGTTTTTCTTTCTTTCTTTTTCCCTTTCTTTCTTTGTTGCCTACTTTTTATGATTTTTCTTTCTTTTTTCTTGTTTAAATTTTTCATGCTTTCTTTTTATTGTCATATATATGCTTTTCCTTTCTTTATTTTCTTTCTTTATTTTTCTTTCTTTCTTTCTTTTTTTCTTTAATTTATCTATTCTCGCTTTCTTTCTTTTCCTTTTATTTGATCCTTTCTTTTTCTATTTTATACTTTTTTGTTTTTCTTTCTGTTTTTATATTTATTTTATAGTCTTATGTATGTTCTTTCTTTCTTTCTTTCTTTCTTTCTTTACACTTTCTTTTTTCCTTTTCTTTTTTGTCTTTTTTTGTATATTTCCCCTTTTTTCTTCCTCTTACTTTTCATTCTTTCTTTTATTGTCATATGCTCTTTCTTTCTTTCTTTCTTTCTTTTTTCTTTTCATGTTTTCCTTTTTTGTTTGTTTCTTTATGTATTTCTTCATCTTTTTCTTGTTTTCTTTTTCATTCCTTCTTTGTCTTCCTTTTACGTATTTCTTTCTTTCTATTAATGTTTTTATTCTGCCTCTGATATCAAAGAAATGGGCATCTAGCTCAATAACTCAAAAATCAATATGGTGGTCCTAAATTATTATTATTATTATTCGCATTCTTCTGCCACAATGATAGGAGGTGTGGAGGGCGTCATATCTAGAAGGAAAATCCCCCTGTCATTGTCACTGTGATTTCCTCCTTCGTCTTGTCCCAATTTCCTTTCACTAAACACGCCTTGCTTTCCCACCGCTTACACCATCACAGCGCCATTAGTAGAGAATTGCTCCAGTTTTTGTTGAACGTATCACAGTTTCAGCTGGTACCACCGACAACTCCCAAAGCCCCAGGACTAACTCGTTGCTTGTATCAGCGCCTTTTCAATTACTAGGCTATTGATCCGTCCGCGTTAAGGATTCATTTCTCTGAAGTAGCCCCTATGAAGCCAATATCTATCCATGCGGTTGACCAGAATATTTATTCAGAAACCTGGTTGTGGCTTTAGTTCCTCCATCCTAAAAAAAAGACCCAGCAGTTCAAATGGAGTGATTTCGTAAAAAGTCAATGTTAGATTGAATTAACTCTATATGAAATACATCAGTAGTAATTAATATATTTAAAAAAATGTTTTAACAATTTTCAATAATAAAGGAAATGAGGGAAACATAGTCCTTCGAAAATATCAAAATATAATTTTACTCCATTTTGGATTAAATACTAAAGCGAAAAAAGGCGTAGAAACCGGAAATAGGACAAGAACAGTGTCTCAGAGACACAAGGACAAGAGAGAGAGGGAGAGTGACAGAGAGAGAGAGAGACAGACAGACAGACAGGCAGACAGACAGAGACAGAGAGAGAGTGATAGATAGAGAGAGAGACAGAGAGAGACGATAAACTGCATCCGACAGCTTTGCAAGGCCTCTGATCGGGAGGTTTTCAGAAGCATGGAAACAACTCTTAACTGCTGTTGTTCCCAGGTCCAACATGACCCGGGGTGGCAGCACCTGTTAGGGTCCCAGCTATGGGCAAATAGTTACCCCCCTAACTTTGTTCAAAAAACTATAAAAGTATAAAAATACCAGTAACCCATTTTTGGAGAAAAAATATTACCAGCTATACATTAAAAAAACTTACCAGCAATACATTTGATTGTCGGCAAAAACCTCTTTACAAAAATGCATCAATGAAACCTGATCTAAAAACTGATGTTTTACAAAGAATACATATTCTATTCATACGAACCTACCCTAAAAATCTTGTTGCCATTAAATAACCTATTGAGTTTAATATGCTATAAAACAAAATAAACCAAATCAAACCAAACCAAACCAAACTTAATAAGTTACGGCGGAAGGATCTATTTGAACTATCAGGAAAACTTGATCTAACTGGAAAGGATTATAGAATAATCCAGAACTGGGAAAGGGACTGCTGCATGCTCGCGGGGCAGTACGGTGAAAGACAAAAGCCACGTCGAGAAAAAAGAACACGATTGCTGTTTCCCATATTAAATGTATGTGTCTTATTCAGGACTTCGCCTGCTTGTCCTAGTAGTCGGTAGATGATTCTTGGGACGAAATCTGCGATGTCAGCTCGTCCCTTTACCCATCTTCTCATCCCGAGGTGGTGGGTGTAAATATGAAACTGGAACCGTTAGACGTATATGTCTGTCTTTGGCCAAGCGTGGGCCAGAAGTTTCCCCGATCGCAAGCATGACTCCTAATATAGACCATATATAGATATACATTATTTTCAGTTTTGTTGTCACTTGATCACCGAAAACCCCTCATTCCCATTCCCCTCCGGTTAAAGTGGGTGCCGCTTAAAAGACCGAAATTCAAAAAGACCATCCGCTGGTCTATCAAATAGAAACACTTGGGATAGTAGTAAAAATCACCTCTTCCCTCTCTGTGTGGGTGTCTATAGTATCACACACGCGCGTGCATACACACACACGGTTATATATATATATATATATATATATATATATATATATATATATATATATATATATATATATATATATATATATATATATATATATATATATATATATATATATACACGCATACATATATATATATATACATACACACATATATATGTATAAGATGTATATGTATATATATATATATGTGTGTATTTGTGCCTTATATGATGTGTATGCATATATATATATATATATATATATATATATATATGCATGTGTGTGTGTAAGATGTATATATGTGTGTGTGCCCGTGTGTGTGTGTGTGTGTGTGTGTGTGTGTGTGTGTATATATATATATATATATATATATATGATGTTCAAAAGGCTAACAGAACCGTGCTGCACTGTAAAGGTCTCTGTGCACGCCAAATCAAAATGGATCACATGTTCGAACCCTACTTGAGGATTCATTCTATTTATTTTACTACGCACAGACTGGTGCTATTTACACTGTTACAAAAAAGCGGGACGTCAACTCAAAGATGTGTATCCATTAAAAATATAACGTTTGGAGTTTATATATATATATATATATATATATATATATATATATATATATATATATATATATATATATGATTTATATATATATATGTATAATATTTTATTTTATTGCTCTTTTGTTACATTGACCTCTCCATGGATTTATATTCTACTTGGAATTATCCCGACTAATCATCCATTGATATATATATATATATATATATATATATATATATATATATATATATATATATATATATATATATATATATATATATAATACTTTTCTTTTGAAATTTTAATAAAACTCATTTAATCACCAGTTATGTAGGGATTGCAACATGTTTTGTCCTCATCTCTTATAATAATAATAATAATAATAAAAATAATAATAATAATAATGATGATGATAATATCTATCTATCTATATATATATATATATATATATATATATATATATATATATGTCCCCTCTGGGGAAGAACCGAGACTTTCGAGTCTTATCGCCAAAATAAAGAGGATCTGCGGCGTGCTCTCGGTTAGTGTGTGTGTCGGGGATGGGGTGTGCTGATTCGCTGAGTCACGTCTAGGACCCACACTTCTCTGTGACTCCTCACAACTCTTCAGGAGTGGGGTGGGCCTTCACAACCATCTTCGCCATCGCCATTCGAGGAGGGGAGAAAGAGAATAAGGAGAGTGGATGACGATCCCGATGTTCAGATGCCGACTATATATATATATATATATATATATATATATATATATATATATATATATATATATATATATATATATATATTTAAACATATATTATTAAATATAACAGACCATGAATGTCTATTATGTCTGATGGGCTGTTGTAATGTTCGAATGTTTGCTTTAATTTCTAGTGAAAATAATGAGATAAATTGTCAAACATTTGGTTATTTTGTTTATTAATTTGGTCCTAAGCTTTCGGCTCACATGAGCCATCTTCAGAATGGTTATACAAACATGAAACAAAGATATCCACCGTCAAAGCTGATATTTTGTTATTTTGACATAGAAGATTGCTATGCGACGATAACGGAGTAGCAGACGCAGAGTAGCAGACACAGATCCGAAGTTCAATATGTGGTCCTAGGACCAACTTAATAAAAGTGGTCAAAACGCTGTGAAAGAATAAAAATAGATTTTAATACAAGCAATACTTTTTGGGGAAACTTTTTACCAACAATACATTTTTGGAAAAAAAATATATTACCAGCAATAAAACTCTTGTCGGCATTAAATAACCACTGAGATTGGTATGCCGTAAAACAAACCAAACTTTCAGTTAGAAGCGGTCAGCACTTTTTCGATCAGCTTCATACTTGGCCTAATATTTTTAACTTGTATTTTTTGCTGGATCTTAAATTAGCATCTGGTGTCAAGGATCGGGAAGGATATGGAAATAAATTTTCTTTCCTTTAATCTTTCTCTTGTCATTTAATCACAACGGCAAGCACTGAAACGACCTTTCTTTTGCTTTCGTAACTTTCAATCGACAGCGAGCTTGCATTCACTGGTTGGCTTTTAGATTGACAGCTCTTATCAACAATTTACAGTTATTTTTGACTTCCCAAATTTTGGTACTTTTCTTTGTTTTATGTGTCGCGTCCCTTCAGGCCATGGGTGATCATGGCTTTCCATAAGCTCCTAGTTTTAAGTAATGTTTGTCTCCTTAGCAATCTCTCGGTCCTTGTTTTGCCATCTGTTTACATAAGCGCTCTAGGTTGGATACTCGCTCTTTTGCTCTGTTCCACGTGCTTTCCAGATGACCCGTGTGTGTCAAATTCTCCAAACCTTCTTTCCGCATTATGCACCTGAGAAATTTTCAATTTTCTTTTTGTTCTCATTTTCCTTAAAAAAATTAAAAATTTTCTTTAAAAACATTCGTTACGATAGCATTTATTTATTTTCCAAATCATGTAAAAACCTCTCCTTATTTTAACCAGGGTAAAACTTACAGTTATATTGCGTATTGCCACGATTACTATGACACTTAATGAGGAAAGAAGGATTAGAAAATATGACACTCACTGTGCGTACTGAAGGCAAAAGGGACAGCGGCAAACAGTAAGTAACCAAGTAATGGGAGGAATAATAAAAAGACTAAACGTCGCTAAGAGCTACAAAATATAGGAAGTTGTGGAGATCCATAATCACCTACCTAACGAACTTGTGTTAATAGATGACAGAAAAGGAATGGGATGGATAGTAAAAAGATAAAACGTAGCTAAGAGCTAGAAAAGATAGGAAGTTGTGGAGAGACATGAACACTTGTCTAACGAGATTGTGCAAATAGATGGCAAAACAGGGATAGTAGCTTTAACGGATAGGAAGATGTAGAGAGCCACAATCGCCCACATCCAAAAAGCAGGCAACACAAAAAAAGAAGACAAAAAATAGCATACATAATTGTAAAATCTATACTTTTTTAAAAATGATTTCACCCCAATTAAGGCGATAATATCACTAAGACGCAAGGGGCTACTGAGAGTGAAAGGGAATAAGAAGACTTTATGAGGAACCAAAGACCCAGTCCTAAACAGGAAACAAAGGATAAAGTTCTATTACTTTTCAAAAGACGGGGAAGGATCGTGAACCGGGCGAGACGCGTATCTACTTTAATACTTATATAATATGATAAAAACACTCTTTCTTTCACCGATCTTATTAAACTCTTTTTAATATATTTTATTTTTCGTAATTAAACTTCTTTAAGGGTCCAGCTCGTAGTGCAGTGGTTATGCGCGTTGAAAGTGGAACTGGCGTGCCGAGTTCGAGTTCCGACCGAGTTCATTGCCTTCTCTTCCACAAAAATAAAATGACTCACAAAAATAAATTGCCTCTTAAATAAAAGGAAAACTGGGTACTCTAGCCTTGTTTGGCATCCAGTCTAAATGAAGGATAACTCTGGATTTAAAAGACATGGAGCGTGGTGCTGACGACTTCACCCTAAACCACATCATCAATATCCAGTGTGATGGGGCAGTGCCTTTATTCCCGAAACTAGAAGGAAGCGGAGGAGGAAGAGACGGAGAAATAAGAAGTGGAGGAGGTGGAGGAATGAAAAGAGAAAATAGAGAAAAATGGAAAGCTATTGTCTATATCGCAGTGGGTGTAGCTGTTGTTATTTTTAGTAAAGTTAAATGTCAGAATATCGATTGATATTGAGTTTTTTACGGTTTATCAACCTTTTGCAGGCTACTTAAAGCCAGAAAATATTTTTAGATTGTAGTAATTTCTTTGGAGATGATAAATATTTACCGGCCAGGCTCGATGCTGATTTTCAAGGAAGAATCTACACTCTGCAAAGACTGGTAAAATACGATCTCATTACTTCGCCTTTACCATTGAAATTGAATTTGTGACAAACTATGTGCAGAAACATATTAAAAA
Organism: Acanthosepion esculentum; assembly: GCA_964036315.1. NCBI lineage: Eukaryota > Metazoa > Mollusca > Cephalopoda > Sepiida > Sepiidae > Acanthosepion > Acanthosepion esculentum. The sequence goes on along the minus strand of OZ038490.1, from coordinate 8,111,307 downwards.
TACAAGATACGATGGGTAAATTATCGCCATTTTATATTCTTCATTTCGCGCATGCGCGTTGTTTGTTTTTGAGTTTGTCGACTGTACGCTTAGTAGGGTCAGTTGGGTATTGTCTATGAGAAAAAGAGCACCATGACGCAATTCACCCGCCAGAAATTTGGAAACGACAAGCTTTACTACTTGGCATCCACGCCGGAAGTTCTAATACGAACATTTTACAGTGTTTAGGTGTCAATCTGAGAACAGTGCAGAGGATTTGGAAAGAGTTGGATGAGTCTAATGGTGATTACGAAGGAGTTTGGAGTGATCACTAGTGATGGCGACGTTATGCCTCCATTCATTTTCCCACAGGGACACAGACTCAACATGGAGACCTACATCAAATACCTTTAGGAGGTAGTGATGCCCTGGGTCAAGGTGGCTGCTGGAAGACGACATGCCACACAAGCAGGATAACACATTCGTGGCTGTCAGACAATTTTTTGCGACCACATCACCACTTACATCCATTTACCTAACTCCCCAGACTAAAACCCCCTTGATTATTATGCGTGGAGTACAGTTGAACAAGAGACCAACAAAACTCCTTGTAACACCAAAGATGAACTGAAGGCAAGGTTTATGAGAGCATTCACCAACTTAAACAAGGAAACCGCCCTGAAGTGTTGCAGGAGATTCCGAAAACGTCTGGAGGCTGTGGTTGAAGCCAATGGCGATTTCAATGAATAAATTTACACTTTAGTATTTCAAGATATTTTTGTATAATTTTGGTAAATATTTCTGTTAAAATGAGATGTCAGTGTTATTTTCATTTTTTTTTTTTTTTTTTTTTTTGCATCATTTAAACGACAATTTATCCATCGCACCCTGTATATGCTTTTCATAAGATTTACTTCTGATCGAAATATTGGAAAGTCACGTTTTCAAGATTATAGAAGCGCTAAAGTGAACATCATTAATAATAGTGATGTTAAATTAGTACCTCTTGAAGTCGATGTGGAATTCTCATTGAAAGTAACCTAAATCTTCGAGACATATTCTTGAAGAAACATCAAACAGTATTAAGCGCTTAAGATAATATAAAATGCAGTCTAGATTGCACACATGTTAGCGAGTCGCGAAAAAAAACAAACAATAAAGAGTGAGAGAATGCAAAAAAAAAAGAAAAGAAAAGAAAAAAATTAAAAGGAAAGGAAAGAAAATGCTTGACATTATATATGACGACATTTACACCCCTGAAACGTAGACAAATTAATTTTTAAACAATTAATGCATTTGTTTTTGTTATGAATCCGACATTATTTCTTATTCCTATAAGTTATATAGGAATAAAGTGTCACTGCCGACACTTGAGTTTGAACATAGATCGCCAGTGAGCAAACACAGGCGATCCCATTATTGAATTAAGTAGACCACGCGACCATAGAGGAAACGCATATATGTGAGATAGCGTGTGTCGAATCGATCGCTACTTCTAGTCTATCCTCTATTACTATTCGGATCGCTATTTCTCCTCTATCCTCTATTACTATACGGACCGCTATTCTCTACTCCATTCACTATACTATTTCTCTGTTCAGATCACTATTCGGTATTTACTATTCGAGAGTGTATTATCGAGCAAGTACTATTAGTGCGAGATTATTCAAAGGCGTCTGACACCAGTATTGTTCAACGGCGTTACTATAGTTGTATCTGCGATTACAAAGTCTCTACTACAACGACCATTACGAAAGTGACAACGTGTATTCGTTGGCATCACAAAAGTGTCAAACGAGGGTTCGTTGACATAACAAATCTATAAGTCAGGGGTGGCCAAACCTGCTTAATGTTAGAGCCACATACGATAAAATTTCCAATGTTTGAGAGTGGCAAGACATGAACAAAATTTACACACATTTTTTTTTGTTACATGCGCATTTGTTACAAATTTTTTTTTTTTTATAGATATTAAGAAATGCATGTATGCAATAATATTTATTCATGTATGCAGTTTTTTAAACCAGAGGTCGGCAACTTGCGGCACGCGTGCCAAAGGTGGCACGCCAAGCATTTTCCAATGGCACGCAGGCACAAATGACACCATGAAGTTCGAACCAATAACCACGACAACGCAGTTATTTAGCTGTTTCAATTTTAATATATGCTAAAGTATACAGGGTGTCCATAAAGTTCGTGTGCACTTTTAAAAATTTATAACTTTATTTGTATTTGCGATAGAAATAATCTGTAAAAAATGTTATAAAGTTTAATGTACCTAGTTTTAAGTATAGCTAAAATAACTAATGTGATTTCAGGCATTACTGTAAATGAGTGAACTGCAAAATCGTATTACCCTTTGTATTGCTAATGATGGAGGACATGTGGAAACTTAAATAAAATTTCTATAAAATCTTAAAAAATATAGATTTACTTCTTTCTAATCCTTTTTACAAATTATTTCTATCGCAAATACAAATAAAGTTATAAATTTTTAAAAGTGCGCACGAACTTTATGGACACCATGTATATACTATATATTACTATATAAAATATATTGTAGAACAAGTATATTGACCTTGACTTGTATAAAAATACGTCTGCTGTTGGCACACGGAATGATTTAAATCGGCATATAGTTAGCAAAAGGTCGCCGACCCTTGTTTTAAACTCTTAATTTGTATTGATTTCAGTAATCGCAAAGTACACATATATACACCAAATGTTTTCAAAATCTTGACACTTTTAAACAATACTTCTATTTAAATTGTACCAGCTCGATCCGTAAAGTTCAAGGTTCTTTTTATATACTGCATTAATGTACAGACGTGAGTGTGCCCCGCTATATCCCTTTGCCCATGACTTCAGTCTTTTCACATAACTCTTTAACCCTTGCTTTCTGGAAATTTCTTTAATCCCTCTGACACACCACCATTCCTTACTTCAGGATTAAAGTACAATACCTCACTCAAATCATGCACTAAAATTAGGATTAAAATTCTTAAATATTTTTACTAACCATGGACATTAAACTTACGTTTTAATCCAATGGTCACTCAGTTCATACCCAGTCAGTCAGTCATGTGCCATGCGTGATACACGCTTAGGCGATCATGTATCTTTCGATACATGACTGACGAAGCAGATTTTTCCCCGCAGTAGGTTGCCATTTCTTTCTGCAGTAGACCAGTTGCCATCCAAGACTATAGAACCTGATCTGTGGTCAGTTATGTGCCATGCGTGATATACGCTTAGACAATCATGTATTTTTCGATATATAATTGATGAGGAAGATTTTTCCCGCAGTAGGTTGCCATTTCTTTCTGCGGTAGACCAGTTGCCATCCAAGACTATAGAACCCGGTCTATGGTCAATTATGTGCCATGCGTGATACATACTTAGGCGATCATGTATCTTTCGATACATGACTGACGATGCAGATTTTTTTCCCGCAGTAGGTTGCCATTTCTTTCTGCGGTAGACCAGTTGCCATCCAAGACTGTAGAACCCGGTGTGTGGTCAGTTATGTACCATGCGTGATACACACTTAGGCGATCATGTATCTTTCGATACATGACTGAGGAAGCAGATTATTTTCCCGCAGTAGGTTGCCATTTCTTTCTGCGGTAGACCAGTTGCCATCCAAGGCTATAGAACCCGGTCTGTGGTCAGTTATGTGCCATGCGTGATACACACTTAAGATACATGACTGACGAGGCAGATTTTTTCCCGCAGTAAGTTGCCATTTCTTTTTGCGGTAGACCAATTGCCATCCAAGGCTATAGAACCCGGTTTGTCGGTCTATGGGGGGAAGAAGAAGAGGATTCATACCTTTCCCAAGGGTAAGTGAATGTAATGGATTCAAATGGAATTCGAACTCTGCTCTCCGATACCTCAATCCGAACCGGTATTTATTACACCACCGTGCCTCCAGTAAATAATTATGAAGCCTGAAATTTTTCTTATTTACCTTTTATATTAACTGTGATTAAAAAAAGATCAGCCAACATATTTCCACGAGCTGCATATTAAAGGTCAAAGAGCCACATGTGGCTCACGAGCTGCAGTTTGGCCACCACTGCTATGAGTGCTATTAGTTTGTATACGTGTTTCGGGTCCCAACAAGATATGCGGCGATCAAGACGATAAACTACACCTGTGTCCTGGGTAATACGATAAACTACGACCGACAGCAAGGCCTCTGATCAGGAGTTTTTGAGGAGCGTGGAACTACCTATTAATTGCTGGTGTTCCCAGTTGCACCCTGACCCGGGGTGGTAGCACCTATTAGGGTCCCAGCTATGGGCAAATAGTTAACCCCCAAACTGGGGACAAAACACTGTGAAAGTGTAAAAATGGGTTTTGATACCAGCAAATCATATTTTTGTAAAAATATTACCAGCAATGAATTTTTGAAGGGAAAAATATTACCAGCAATACATTTTTGAAGCAAAAAATATTACCAGCAATGAATTATTGAAGGAAAAAATATTACCAGCAATGAATTTTTGAAGGAAAAAATATTACCAGCAATAAATTTTTAAAGGAAAAAATATTACCAGCAACTAATTTTTAGAGGAAAAATATTACCAGCAATGAATTTTGGAAGGAAAAAATATCATCAGCAATAAATTTTTGAAGGAAAAAATATTACCAGCAATGAATTTTTAAAGGAAAAAATATTACCAGCAATGAATTTTTAAATGAAAAATATTACCAGCAATGAATTATTGAAGGAAAAAATATTATCAGCAATAAATTTTTGAAGGAAAAAATATTACCAGCAATGAATTTTTAAAGGAAAAAATATTACCAGCAATAAATTTTTGAAGGAAAAAATATTACCAGCAATAAATTTTTAAAGGAAAAAATATTACCAGCAATAAATTTTTAAAGGAAAAAATATTACCAGCAATGAATTTTTAAAGGAAAAAATATTACCAGCAATAAATTTTTAAAGGAAAAAATATTACCAGCAATGAATTTTTAAAGGAAAAAATATTACCAGCAATGAATTTTTAAAGGAAAAAATATTACCAGCAATGAATTTTTAAAGGAAAAAATATTACCAGCAATGAATTTTTGAAGGAAAAAATATTACCAGCAATGGATTATTGAAGGAAAAAATATTATCAGCAATAAATTTTTGAAGGAAAAAATATTACCAGCAATACATTTTTGAAGGAAAAAATATTACTAACAATAAAAATCTTGTCGGCATTATATAACCCATTATGGTTGATATGCCGTAAAACAAACCAAACCAAATCAAACCAAACCAAACCAAACCAAACCAAACCAAACCAAGACAAGACATGTATTTCCTTATATAGTGCAAGTGAGTTTTGCTTTGCTGTAATAGATTCTCGGAGTTTAATGGTAAAACACGTCTCGCTTAAAAGTGTTTTGTTTTTAGATTAAAAATAGTTTATATGTTCAATTCTAGTTGGCAGGCACATATTCAATCTCTACGGTGGTAGGTATTAATTTCACTACTTAAAAAGGGAGATCTACTCAAACACATGTAATCACTGAATAAAACGTTTAAAGTAATAAACAGTAAACTTATAAAATGGTTTGAAAATAGAAACTTCTGGTATTTTTAGATGATACATTCTTTTCTTTTACTAAGTTGATAAAAATGCTGTTTAATTTCGGTGATCAAGCGAGAAGCGCTCTTTTAACGAACTCAAAACAAATTGTGAACGAGGTCTTATACAGTTCATTATAATAAACTACGTTTGTGTCTTCAGAAAGAAGGGTACACTATTTACATTATTCGGACTATTGTCCTCATCCGTGTCGCCATATCTATTACAACGTTTCGGCCGTTGTACGCACCGACCTTAGTCAGGTGGTTGGAATGTCGAACTGAACCCTTTATTTCGCTCACTGGGGTAGACTGTTCTAATTCCACGTGCCATGTCTAATGGATGTCAGTTATCAATTATCTCCTGTTAATTCCCCTCTTCAAGTTCTCCACCGTCTTAACCAGGTATTGAAGTCACACTCTTTGGGTCCTGTCACTGGATCTAACTAACGCCTTTATCCACTATCCTTGAGGATACATGGCACGACCGAAACGTTGTAATAAATATGGTGACAAAGATGAGGACATTAGTCGGAATAATGTAAATAGTATACATAATACCTCATCTCAGAAATATAGACAGATACTGAGAGGCCGAAACGTTGTAATAAATATGGCGACAAAGATGAGGACAATAGTCCGAATAATGTAAATAGTGTACAGAATGGTGTTCTATACTTTCGTCCCTGTGCAATATATATAAGCTATGCATAGAAAATCGCTATAAACTTAGTGAAGGTGGTTTTCCGCATTGGTAATTTTACAGACTCCAAATTAAATATTTAGTATATGAACGATTAAGGAAAAGCAGACGAACATTTAAGCTTGTAATGAAGCTTTATTCAATGCAATTTGACTATTGCCAATAAGTAAGGTTCGAGCATTTCTTGTATAGTCGAATAGTTTGAGGGGGAGACAACTATGGTTGCCTTCACTACGGAAAGAAAGAAAAACAAACGAATGAACATTTATGCTTGTAGTGTGGCCGTATTCAATGCAATTTGACTACTGCTCATGTGTGAGGTTCGACCATTTCTTTTATAGTCGAATAGTTTGATGGGGAGACATCTACGGTTAGCTTCATCGCACCTACCTAACTGGTTTGTGTAAATGGGTATGGTGGACGAAAACTGAGATGGATAGTAACGGGATAAGCACTATTATAATGGATAGGAAGTTGTAGAGAGCCATGATTGCGTCATGAAGATGCACTGTAGATGCACGAAGATGGACATGGACATTCATCAATTGAAAAAAGAGTTTTTTCTTTTGGCTTTCATTCTTCATTGGAAAGCAATATAAAATTTCGGATGGAACATTCATTCTTCCTTCAAATTTTGGCATAATGTTTTATCTCTTTAAATGTTATAAAATATTTTTGCCCGCTTTTTTCACAAAATCATGTATTCATTTAGGTAGATTTTGAGCAGTATTACCCTATAAATATGACATATTCTTAAAACACGTGCTGAATATAACATCAATAATCTAAGTGACAAATTTTATATTGGTATTAATATATATATATATATATATATATATATATATATATATATATATATATATATATATAAATATATCGATAGATAGATAGATAGATAGATAGATAGATAGATAGATAGGGGATTGATACAAATATAAAATTTGTGACTTAGCTGATTGATGTATCAGCATCCTGACACTAAATTTTCTTAAACGGACCCACCAGAAATCGCTCCGTCTACTCGTCAAGGGGGGGGGGGTCTCGTCCTCTCATCAGGGGTACATTTATACATGTATATTGTAAAACTTTCTATATTCATAGAAGAAAATGCTCAATATCGGTAATAGAGCATCTAAAAAGAAAGACGGTGTGGGCAGTCGTCATGCACTGTTGATTCCTATGTCCATACTACACACACACACACACACACACACATATATATATATATATATATATGTGTGTGTGTGTGTGTGTGTGAAGAAATATAGTTTTAAGGTGTGCTATATTTATGGGATAAAGTGCTCAATATCAGAGATAGAGCGTATGTAAATATAAATATAAAAGTGAACATTGAAGTCAACACTCAGAGGCGACAGACTGTTTCATGCTAGGCGCAATCGTCAGGCCGCTTGACGATTGGGTCTAGCATGAAACAGACTGTTCACTTTTATATATATATATATATATATATATAATTGCTGGCCAGTCGTGTTCGAAGATACCCATCTACTAGGGCGGCTAGCCAGTCCCTAATGCAGACGCTTGCTCAGGCGCATTTGTGTTTATTCAAGACCCACAGAGCCCACCTCTGGTTTATACTGCAACTATGCTGAGCAGACTTTAGTTACAGTTTCTGGGAGAGAGCGTGATCAACGATTTGAACAAGGCCAGCATGATCAAGTCCTCGGCCACGATGGCCCGTGGCTTTGTGCTAGCACAGCTATCGACGCCCCTCCAAGGGTTCCGTTTACCCAATTTTACTCACAATGCTTGAGTCGACCCGTGGTATGGTTTTCAGGCACTTTCCAAAGGTGCCGCACGCTGGGATCGACCTCGATCCATTCCGATAACATCAAGATGTCTCCTTCCTGACAAATCGACACTGGTAAGATTCGAACTGGGTCTCATGGTCAGAGTTTATATATATATATATATATATATATATATATATATATATATATATATATATATATATATATATACATATATATATATATATATATATACATATATATATATATATATATATACATATATATATATATATATATATACATATATATATATATATATATATATATATATATATATATATATATAAACTCTTACTTTGATGATCTTACTAAAGTAAGCTTGCACCTTCGACAGGAATCGAACCCGCACCCAATTTTCCTTCAGGAGATGAGTTTCTTTCACTGAAATGTATCTTTACGAATTCGCTCACATAGGCTGCGTTTGAATTACCTATTTAAGGATTGGGCACTTTTTCTCGTTAGGACTGATGGAAAAGGGGATACAAGATCGATTCCTGTCGGAGGCATAATTTTTCTTTAGTAGGTCTTCTCCATTTTGGCCAGTTTTTATTAATTTTAGTGTTTAAGAAAATTCAAAAACAGGTTTATAAACTGAAATGCATATATCCACAAAAAGTAATGTTTATAGCAATAATGAATCAATAACAGATAAAAATCGCATTAAAAAATGACTGGAGTTATAGTTATAAACTGAAACAAACTCGCAAAATCTACCACCACATGGACACACGTGGCACACACAAAGCAGTAATGATACGCCCACACATACGCCCACACTTCTAATCGCTATTATATACGCTTTAGTTTCTATGGGCGCTCCAGCCTACTTAAATATTCAAAATAACGTTTCAATTTGGAGGTTTTCTCTCATCACTCATGCGTGTTATTTAACTCTAAATTCTTCTTCTGTCTCTAATTATCTGCCAACGACGACAATTTCAAAACCGGAAGGAGCTATTTCACCAGAAATGATCGCGTCCGCCCCAGAGAAATAAAGTGTCCTAACCGAGAAAACATATTTCTTCTTCAGTTCAGTATTTAGCGGTAGGCCAATAAAGGAGACGGCTGTGGGCTGACATTCGTTTCGACACCATCTTCTGTGAGCGAAATGTCATTTGCTTCTACTAATATCACTATTTCTAGCGTACATACATACATACATACACACATACATACATACATACATATATATATATATATATATATATATATATATATATATATGTAGATATAGTGCAGTATATATATATATATAATATCATATAGACGTGATTATACAAAGAATTAATAAGTAATGTTAATGTAATTAATGGCGAACTCAATTAGTTCAGTGCTTATTTAAAGATATTAAGCATTTTGTGGAATGAACAATTATACTGTTACACCCGGTATATATATATATATATATATATATATATATATATATATATATATATATATATATATATATATATATATATATATATAAAGGGTGTTTCATTAAGATGGATCAAAGCAAATAAGTAAATAAATCAGTGTTATTGATGAAAATTTATTTATTTCTCTATTGGGTCATGTTATTTAAATCATGGCAATTATGTGTGAAAAATAATATTGCCCAAATGTCCGCCAAATCTGAAAGTAAAAGAAAAAGTATCATTAGACGCTTAAACTTAATTCACATTAAAATTGTTCCAAGTTATTCACACTTTATATATATATATATATACATATATATATATATATATATATATATATATATATATATATATATATATATATATATATATTGATGCATGTTTCATTAAATATTATAGACAAGTGTTGTCTATTTATTTTATGTAAATTCTTTTCATATCGTCTGATAAGCTTAATAACATTATCATTAAACGAAGAAAGAAAATCACAATATTGATACATATTTTTTAATCCTATCTAAGCTTTCGGCTTACATAAGCCATTATTAAAGATGACAATTACATTACAATATATTAAGCAATACACGGACAAAACAATGATGATAGTCTGTTTCTATTTACATGGAAGATTTCCAGGCAAAGACAAACTCGTGCATACGAGACTCTGGAAGCGAAAATCGCATCACGGCTCATGACATCACACGTGACTACGCGAGAGTGAAAACGAGAAGTATCTCGCGTCTTGGAAAGCTTTCATGTAAGCAGAAACAGACTATATATATATATATATATATATATATATATATATATATATATATATATATATATATATTATTATTATTATTATTATTATTATTATTATTAATTAATTAATTAATTAATTAATTAAAGAATATCAAACACTCAAAATCCTATAGGTAATAATTTTTATTTCATGAGATCTATAAAAACAGCAGCTCTCATTCTTCAAGACTTACAAACAAATCACAAATGAAATGGAAAAAATATCCCGGGTTAAAAACTATCTTATTATGTTGACCTATTTTGAAACATTGATCTCAGTATGTCGTTTGAGGGTGGGGGATGGGCTTAAAGTTTATTTAGTTCATTGCGAATCTGAAATAATCCAGTTTGTTTCTGTCAATGGACAAATTAAAAAAAAAACCTTAAGAGATTTTAAATTAAAATTAAATTAAATGATTACTAATTAAATCCATGGAAACATAATTACATAAGCTACACATCTAGAGTTCTAAACTATTTTTTTATATTATTTAATTAATAGTAATTTTTCTCTGTCTTTTGACATAGAGCTCTCCCTGGATCTATATTCTCCTGATAAATTATATAAAACTGTTCAATTGTTCTCTTTATCAGAGAGCTTTCGGTTATACATTTAACCATTTTCAAGGTTGAGATATATTAACCGTTAACAAGAAATAGCTTGTTGTATGTATATATTTATATAAAGTTTTCATTTTCAAAACACGGTCAAGATATTGTGTCCATGTTCACAGTTGATATTACTGTTTTTTTTTCTTATTAATAAGGCTTCCATTATTTTTAGCCTTTTTTTTTTGCATGTAGATGATTCTATTGTAGTTGTGTTGTCAACAAGTAGGTTACGAAAGGGTCCAGTATTAAACATAATATAAATACATACATACAACAATCTATTTTAGTTAACAGATAATAGATATCAACCTTGAAAATGGCTAACAAATATATATATATATATATATATATATATATATATATAAATATATATATATTTGTTAGCCATTTTCAAGGTTGATATCTATATATATATATATAAATATATATATATTTGTTAGCCATTTTCAAGGTTGATATCTATTATCTGTTAACTAAAATAGATTGTTGTATGTATGTATTTATATGTATATATATATATATATATATAATCCAACATACTTAATGTGCACCATCATTATGGGACAATATATATATATATATATATATATATATATATATATATATATATATATTGTCCCATAATGATGGTGCACATTAAGTATGTTGGATTATATATATATATATATATATATATATATATATATATATATATATAGTGGCCCATAATGATCGGGCACATTAAGTATGTTGGATTATATATATATATATATATATATATATATATATATATATATATATATATATATATAGTGACCCATAATGATGGGGCAGATTAAGTATGTTGGATTATATATATATATATATATATATATATATATATATATGTAGTGTCCCATAATGATGGGGCACATTAAGTATGTTGGTTCATATATATATATATATATATATATAGTGTCCCATAATGATGGGGCACATTAAGTATGTTGGAATATATATATATATATATATATATATATATATATATATATATATATATATATATATATATATATATCACAATTATGTGGTGCAGTTCAATTTACATTACATGAATCATTCATACAAAAACAGATATTGAAGTTAATGATATAAATGGCGAAAATACATCTTCGCAAACAAATTTAATAAATGACAATTAACCCCGAACCTGTAGATGAATATTATGATCCGTGTTTATAAATTCCAGTTGCATAAGGTCTTTTTTTTATTTTTTTACAAGCTTTCATCTGTGCATACAGACATCATCAGGTATGAAAATATATTTGTTTTTTACATCCAGGTAATAACAGGACAACGAAAGAATAGAAGTTAATCCGAAATATGTTTTTAAAATTGAGTTATTGTTAATTTTGGAGCGTGCGGTCGCAACGCTGAGGTTGAATTTTAAAATTTTAAGATTGTGCGTTTTTGTACTAATATGGTAATAGGAGAATTCTCTTGTACTGGTAGGTTTTTCAGTCAATGTGGCATGAACTAAATTGTATGCACAGATGAAAGCTTGTAAAAAAAAGACCTCATGCAACTGGAATTTATAAACAGGGATCATAACATTCATCTACAGGTTTGGGGTTATTGTCATTTATTAAATTTGTTTGCGAAGATGTATTCTTGCCATTTATATCATTAGCTTTAATATCTGTTTTTTGTATGAATGATTCATGTAATGTAAATTGAACTGCACCACATACTTGATATTAAAATAACTGATCCGACGTGCAAATTTCGGATAATGACTGAGACATTCCTCTATTTATTGAACAATTTAGTTCATGCCATTGAACATCTAGCTCTCTGTGGATCAGTTTTAATAATTAATATTACTAGGATCCACCCGGATTATATACCAAAGGAACGATTACCTGTACTATATATATATATATATATATATATTATCTCAGTTAAAAATAGCCATCCATCTCAGTCTGTTCCTATCTATCTATTTATCTATCTCAGTTAAAAATACCTATCTCAGTCTGTTCCTATCTATCCATCTGTTCAAATCGCTATCTAACGAGGAAAAAGGATTAGCTGCCGTATAGAAGGACATATTATTACATAGCAGTTCAGCACTCTTATTTAGTTTTTACGAAATTCTTTCTTTCTGGGTCTAGTTCATCTCAAAGCTATAAATATGCGACACCTAGTTACAAACAAACCCACTACGATACTACGTATTGCGCCATAGTGAGACGACAAACTTCACAAATACAATTATAGGAAAAAAAGCGATAATAAAAATAACAAATTGAATTAGCTAATAAAAGTGCAGAGTCAAGGTTTATAATTTAGAGGATTTTGGGGTTTGATTTAAATTTTTAGGGATGTTGCCGCCACCTTTTTTATTTTTTATTTTTAAATTTGATACATTTTTTATAAAGTGTTTACGAGAAATACTTTCTTACCGTTTTAAACATTTGATTTATTTCTTTTCCTCCTGTTCCCACTGTCGTCTGCTTGTTTGAGCCAAGCGGGCTTCTCCTTTGCTAATCATTCTTTAAATTCTGTGAATTCCAGATGATTCATAAATCATAACGAAGATATTAACAACTGAATGAGAGTATTTTGTTTTATTTGAATTTATTTACTGTTTCTGATCATTTAGGTTTTTATACAGCTTCGAAAGAAAAGATTGTTGGAAAGGGAAAAAGGATGACGACTTAGGTCGGATAAAAAAAATGATGGTGAAACGAAGAGTGAGATGAAAACTGGTTGAAGATTGTCAGGGTCGAAGGACAGGAGTCAAGAAGAAGAAGAAGAAGAAGAAGTAGAAGAAGAAGAAGAAGAAGTAGAAGAAGAAGAAGAAGAAGGAGGAGGAGGAGAGAAGAAGGAAGAGGAGAAGAAGAAAAAAGAAGAAGGAGGACGAGCAGGATGATGAGAAGAAGAAGAAGAAGAAGAAGAAGAAGAAGAAGAAGAAGAAGAAGAAGAAGAAGAAGAAAAAGAAGAAGAAGGAGGACGAGGAGAAGAAGGAGGAGGAGAAAGAGAAGAAGAAGAAGAAGAAGAAGAAGAAGAAGAAGAAGAAGAAGCAGGAGGAGTATGAGAAGGAGGAGAAGAAAAAGAAGAAGAAGGAGGACGAGTAGAAGAAGAAGAAGAAGAAGAAGAAGAAGAAGAAGAAAAAGAAGAAGGAGGAGGAGGAGAAGAAGCAGAAGAAGAAGAAGCAGAAGAAGAAGTAGGAGGAGGTGAAGAAGAAGAAGAAGAAGGAGGAGGAGAATTAGAAGAAGAAGAAGAAGAGGAGGAGGATATAATGAAGAAAGGAATGTTGAGAAAGAAATAAAGAAAAATATGAAAGAAAAAACAAAGGAAGAAAATAGGAGGGGTGGAGCGAGGAAAAGAGAAAGAAAAGAAGGGGCGATGATGGAAGACAATTAAAAAAGAGTAAAAAGCGGTGAATCGTAAGTAAAGAAAATAGATACTCAGTAATGAAGGTGTTTAAAAATTCATGCCATTTTTGCTAATATAATTTATTCTCATTTTAGATTGATTAAAAATGGATTGTTAAAATTTATCTCAATTTGGAAATTTTCATTGCAAAACAGACTTTAATACAATAAACACAATTAGCATTTTTCAAAATCCTCGCAAGATATAGGGCATTATATATGTGAGTTTACGTGCGTGTGTGTATGCGTGTATGTGCGTGTGTTTGTGGCTGTGTGTATAGATAACTAGATAGATAGATAGATAGATAGATATGAACAGAGATAGATAGATAGATAGATATGAACAGACTGAGATAGATAAATAAATAGATAATAGACTGAGATAGATGAATACATACATATGAACAGACTGAGATATATAGCCAGATAGATAATGAACAGACTTAGATAGGTATAAAGTTAAATAGATAGATAAATAGATATAAACAGATAGATGGATATAAACAGACTGAGATAGATACATACATGCATACATATATATAAACAGACTGCGACAGATAGATAAATAGATAGCGAACAGACTGAGGTAGATATATAGATAGATATGAACAAACTGCAAATGATATATAGATATAAGCAGACAGAAGAGATATAAGTAAAAATATTAAAAGTCGTACAGACATGAATAAATTTAGATGTGTACAAATGCAATAGAAATAAATAAAGAAAGAAAGAAAGAAAGAAGTGGGTGCTGAAATGTTCCGTCTCCGCCATCTTTTTTAAATAATTTTCCTCCACGCAATATATAATAATCCCGCTTTCATAGAAGAGATTACTAAGGGTGAAAGAGAATGAGTAAACCTTAGTGCTGAGAAAAGGTAAGAAAAGAACCGGATAAAAAAATGAGGATTGACGATGCATTTAAATTTTTGAAGATCGTATTTGACAGGAAAGCAAGAAGCCGGAATCGACTTTCACAGGCGAGAAGTGCAAAACTATTAAAATAGAACTCACGGTTACTTCTAGCTAGTTCAACTATAAAATCATGATAGCTCTTTGTCACTCATGGACGACGCTTAAATTCATGATGTTAAAATACCAACGGGGACAATTCATACGAACAATTGCCATGAAAATATTTATAGAAAAGGCAATATTCCTTACAGCGATAGGAATGTTACTGAAGCCGAGATGCCAGGTCAGAAACCAATAACACAGCGGATTCTTCTTTGGATTTCATTTAGAATCTCTAAATACATAGTAGAAGCACCACACTAGATGTGGCAACAATAGTCCTCCCGTTATTACATTGCCCGGCAGCATAATCACACATCCCTGAAGCAGTGTTGGCGAACAGCCCGACCCATCAGTAAATGAACAAACACGTACAACAGCCTCAAGTACACTTAGCTGAAAAGACGATCTAATCATGAGAAGCTACATTACGGTGGTAGGAATGTGACTGAAGCTGAGATGCCAGGTCAGGACCAATAACATAGCGGATTCTTCTTTGGATTTCATTTAGAATCTTTAAATACATCGTAGAAGCACCAGACCAGATGGGTAGGGAGAGTGAGAGGTCGCATAAAGGTTAACATAACGGCTTGTGATATCAGCAAACCGAATTCGAATTCTGTATATGGTTCCACTTCTACGTGCACCCTGTCCCATCGCAGCTATCTTGACAAACGTCTCGTCACTAGCATGCCATGATAGATGGCATATAATGGGAAAGAGAGTACTTGGGAAAACCTCCTCCTGTAACTACCTTAAATCCCCGATAGTAGGAATTTGAAAAAAAAACAACGTTAATTTTTTTACCGCGTCTGTTCTTTCTATTTAGGCAAACCCCTACACGGAAGAAATTATCTGAATCAAGCTAGAAAAATCCCCAAGGGTGATTAAGGAATGAAATTTCAGCCCTTCTTCTTCTTCTTCTTCTTCTTCTTCTTCTTCTTCTTCTTCTTCTTCTTCTTCTTCTTCACCACCACCACCACCACCACCACTTCGGAAGGAGTCGTTGGGGCGCCGACGTGCTGAGTTGTCCACCATTCTCCTACATCTGTCGTGGTTGTGTGCCACGGCCTGGAAATCCACAAATGTTTTTTTTTTGGTGTGCCATCCTGGGCCTTTTAACCTGGCGGAGCGCATTCATCTCCAGCTTAGACCACAGCCGATGTCTCCCAATTAGGTGGCTCGTCTTGGTCGCGAACAAGTGGCCGTTGTAGTACATCTGAGGAACATTTACGCCCTGACCGGTACAGCGTCGAGACGGTCCTTCGCCCAGTGGTGGCGTGCTAACACCATCCCTCACATGAGTTTAGCCCGCCAGCTAAAACAGTCTACCGGGACATGGCATCTTGGAGCCATCACGTGAGAGATTTAGGATATGATTGAGGACCAGTGATGCCCGTCCACCCGAAGGTGCAGCGTAACAGACATCAAAAGTAGCACTTCTAGCCCACTTTGTACAGCTCGGGGGAACAATGCTGTGTGTAGGTCTTCATCAGTCTCGGGAAAATATAGAGTCAGCTAGGGTGGTTTGATAATCCCATTCAGGTTCATTTGCTTATGTCCAGCGCCAATAGAAACAATCTGTGGCTTACGTTGCCACTATGCTGCGTGAACCTTTCCACTTTGCAAACAGACGGAGCGCATAATCTGCCGTGATTACTAGAGTTGAAAAAGGCTAGCGCAATTAAAATCTCGGTCACGATGACTCGTGGTTTCATGCAAGCACAACCATCGACGCCTTATGAAAAGTTTTCCCTATCCAGTTTCAATCGCATGAGTTGTGTCAACCGGTGGTGTGACTTCTGAGGGAGGGTGAAGTAAAAGAGAGAGCGCAATCGGGCGTGATCAGTTTAGTTGAACAAAACCAGTACCTTCGAACCCTCGGTCACGATGACTCGTGCATTCGTGCTAGCACAAACACCGACGGCTTCTGGACAGTTGAATCTACCCAATTTCAATCTCAATGTTTGGGTCTATCCCCGACATTGCTTCTGTGTGTGTGTGTGTGTGTGTGAGAGAGAGAGAGAGAGAGAGAGAGAGAGAGAGAGAGAGAGAAATCGAGCCTCATCACTCGTTGAACAAAGCCTGTACATTCGAAGCCTCGGTCACGATGATTCGTGCAGTCATGATAGCACAACCACCGACGTCTTCTGGACAGTTGAATCTACCCAATTTCAATCTCAATGTTTGGGTCTATCCCCGACATTGCTTCTGAGAGAGAGAGAGAGGGGGAGAAAGAGAGAGAGGGGGAGAAAGAGAGAGAGGGGGAGAAAGAGAGAGAGGGGGAGAAAGAGAGAGAGGGAGGGGGAGAAAGAGAGAGAGAGGGAGGAGAAAGAGAGTGTAATCGGGCAAGATCATTCATTGAACAAAGCCAATATACTCGAAGCCTCGGTCACGATGACTTGTGACTTCATGCTAGCACAACTATCGACAGCTTCTGAACAGTTGAGTCTAATTTATTTCAGTGGCCACGGTCAACCCATAGTATGGTATCTGAGAGAGAGAGACGGAGAGAGAGACAGAGAGAGAAAGAGTGTAAGAGATAGAGAGAGATAGAGAGAGAGAGAGAGAGAGAAAGCGAGATAGAGAGATAAATCGAGCCTCATCACTCGTTGAACAAAACCAGTACATTTGAACCCTCAGTCACGATAACTCGTGGCCTCATGCTAAGCACAACCTGGTGAGATTCGAACCCGAGTCGCATTAATGTTCTAATGTTCTAACCACACTTGAAAGAAAATAAAAAAATAAAATGAAAGCACTTTTACGGTAGGAGACCGATTTTTTAAAAATTACCAAGTTGTTTTTTTTTTGTTTTTTTTTCGCGCGCGCTTCTTTAAGGCAGAAGCGGGTAGCGTCGTCTGCGAGAGTCTAATTAGCAAATAACATGGATGTGTCACCGAGATGAAAGAAATGTCAGTAGAGAGAATTAAGGACAGAGAGTAAACATAATAAACGTTAAAGGTGTGGAAAGGAAAAGGGAGAAATACTAGAGAGAGAGAGAGAGAGAGAGAGAGAAATAAAAAAGAACGAAAGAAAGAAAATATGAAAGAGGAAAGGAGTGATGGAGAAAGATAAATATAAAGGAAACAATAAGTGAAATAAATAGAGGGAAAGAGAGAGAGAGAGAGAGAGAGAGAGAGCAAAAGAAAGAGAGAAAAAGAAAGAGAGAAAAAGATAATAAACGCATAAAGCCAGAGAACGAGAGAGAGAGAGAGAGAGAGCGAAAAAAAGAGAAAGAGAGAAACTGTGTGTGATAGAGAAAGACAATATCTGTCTATATTTCTGAGATTAGGTCTTATGTACATTATTTACATTATTCGGACTATTGTCCTCATCTTTGTCGCCATATTTATTACAACGTTTCGGCCATTGTACGCTCCGGCCTTCTTCAGGTGGTTGGAATGTCGAACTGAACCCTTTATTTCGCTCACTGGGGTAGACTGTTCTAGTTCCACGTGCCATGTTTAAGGTCACATGGCACAGTGGATAAAGGTGTTGGTTAGATCCAGTGACATGACCCAAAGAGTGTGAGTTCAATACCCGGTTAAAGCAGTGGAGAACTTTCAGAGGGAAAATTTAACAAGAGATAACTGATAACTGACATCCATTAAACATAGAGAAAAGCTGTCCGATATTTGCTCATTTTTTTCTGCTATTTTTGCTTTTGTTTCATTAATAAATTCGTCATTTTTGGCTTCATTTTTTATGTCTTGTAGTGTGACTGGGAGGTTTCTAACTGTACAACATAGTACTGTTCTGATATCTTCTTCATTTCTTAAGGCAACGATTACCGAATCTTCCAATGGCTCTGTCTTTGTTGGTATAAGTCTTGAAAGACCATGCGCATGCCTGATTTATTTCGTTGGTAAATACTCCAATCTGAAATTGTAGTTCAGAAGAATTGTTCCCCATCTAAGTAACCTATTTGCAGTGTAAACCGGTAGATCTTTTTTCGAACCAAAAATTGTTAGTAACGGTTTGTGATCCGTCTGCAGAGTAAAATGTCTACCATAGATGTACCTATGAAACCTTGTGACTGCGAAGATAATTTCCAGAACTTCTTTCTCTATTTGTGAGTATTTTTCTCCGCTGGTAACAAGGTTCGAGAAGCATGTGCGATAGGTTTTATTGTCCCATCCGGCATTTTGTGTAATATACACGCGCCGACTCCGTAGGCGCTCGCGTCACTTGCTACAATAATTTCTAGTTTAGGATCTTAGTGTGCCAAAAATAAATCTGAAGTTAACGTTTTAATTATTTTTTCAAATGTTTCCTGGCATTGATCTGTCCACTGCCAAATTTTTTCTTTCTTTAGCAGCTCGTTCAGTGGTGCGCGAAGTTTATGCATGTGAGGTATGAATTCCTGGTAGTAACTCACTAAGCCTAGAAAACTTTGTAGTTCTGTTATGTTCTTAGGAACTGGCATTTTTTTTTTATTGCTGTTGACCTTTCAGGGTCTGGTCGTCTACCTTCTTGATCTATGATATGGCCAAGGTATTTAATTTCTTTCATGAAAAAAATCGCACTTATTTTCTTTTACTTTGAATCCATAGCTTTGTGTTCTCTTAAACACCTCTTGTACATGTTGCCAGTGTTGTTCAACGCTTTCGCTATCAATAAATACGTCATCCAGGTATGCAATCGTGTACTCTAGTCCGGCAAGCATCGTATCCATTGTCTGTTGGAATATAGCCGGCGCGACCTTAATTCCAAATGGTAGTCTTTGGTATTTGTTCAATCCTTTGTGTGTGTTTATGCACAGTAGTTTTGAACTTTCTTCATTGACTGGAATTTGCAAGTACGCTTCACTTAAATCAATTTTTTTAAAAAATTTTCCGCCATTTAATTTAGTGAATACTTCTTCTGGACTGGGTAGAGGATAGTGGTAGTCCTTTATTGCTGCGTTCAAACCTGTAGAAAAATCAGTGCAAACTCGAACTTCTGATTTCTTTTTGACGTAGACCGTCGGTGCGGCCCATTTACTGTATTCTACTTTTGTCAATATGCCAGTGTTTTCAAGTCTAGCTAATTCTTGATCAATTTTTTCTATTGACGCAAACGGTACGCTCCTTTTTTTTCTTGAAGATAGGTTGAACGTTTTCTTTTATTTCGATATTCTTACATTTTCCGAGACCTTCTGAAAATACTTCGGGAAACTCGTTTTAGTTTCTCTTTTAATTTGTCTGCTTCGGTTGGTAAGCTTTTTACATTTTGGCAGTACGTACTTATTGGTAAGTCCCACAATTCGAATCTTTGCATCCAGTCCGTTTCGAATAGGTTTTCAGTATTTCTTAAGACATGCATTTTTAGTTTTTTCGTCATTCCATTAAATGTTACATTTGTAATTACTTCACCCTCAAATTTTATCTTTCTCCCCGTAACTGATCTAGCAATTTTATCAGTTTTAACATGGTAGGTTTGTTCAGTTTTCTCCTTGTTTGTAGGTTTATAATAGTTAAGTCTGAGCCAGAATCCAGCTGTAGTCGGACTTTTCTGTTTTGCATTTCAACCTGTACGTATTTTCTTATGTTAGTCTCATCTGCTTGGTCAGTCCTCGTAATTCTTATTCTGCTTTTGCTTTCTCTTCTAGACCAACAATGAGAACTTTTGTGTCCTATTTTTTTGCATGTCAGACAAGTTTTAAAACGGTATGTACAGTCTTTAAACCAATGCCAAGTCCCACAGCGATAGCATGGACTGGGT
The DNA here is from genome assembly GCA_964036315.1 of Acanthosepion esculentum. NCBI lineage: Eukaryota > Metazoa > Mollusca > Cephalopoda > Sepiida > Sepiidae > Acanthosepion > Acanthosepion esculentum. Next base: position 8,090,311 of record OZ038490.1, on the reverse strand, counting down.
GGTAGTTTTTTCTGATATAGATTTTTAGAGTTAGAAAATTTTGTTTTACCTGTTCTTGAGGGGGGGAATTGGTTTGGTTTGTTTCTGAGGAGGGAAAGTTGGTTTATCTTCGTACTTTACGTATGTGTGCTATGTCAGCTTTTTCTATGTCTTTTGAGTCTTTCTTCACACTGATGCATCTCTGGCAGTCTTCGGGCAGTTTTTGAAGTGTCAAATCTTGTTCACTCTCCAATTTAGTAAGGATTCTACGTCTCATTTCCGCGTCTTTGGTTGAAATCAGACCTTGGACGTAAATTAAGCATTTGAAATTGTCCGCGCTAAGTTCCGATAATTTGAAGTCGTCACAATATTTGTTAACAATGGACGCGAAAGTTATGTAATCTTCGTTGTCCTGTTTTGTTAGGTTCAGACATTTCCATCTTTTGTGGAATAGTGAGGTATTATGGCTGAAAAGTTCTGTTAATAGTTTTATGGCTTCTTTGAAAGTTAGCTCACTTGTTTTTCTTGGAAGGATATAATCTACGAATTTGGTATATTCGCATGTGCCTAATTTTCTTAGTAATAGACGTACTTTTCGTGCGTCTGACCAATCTTTGCAGTCAAATTCATATAGATCTTCGTACCTTCGGAAGTAATTTGCAAAAGTTTTGTCTTCTTCGGGTGCATACGTGAAATCTTCGATAGTACTCCAAATAGCGTCTTGTGAGAGAACTGTTTTGTTCTCGGAATGTTGCTCTTTATTTGACATTACACGTAGCAATAATTCTTGTAACTCAAGATGTTTCTGTTCGTACTTTTGTTGTTGGATTTTGATAAGTTCCACAATGGTTGACTTAAAATCTTCCATGTTAACGTAATTTTGTGTACGTATTTTACCTTAGTATAACATGATATTCTGAAACCTGTGTACGCAAAAAAAATTTCCTTTGTTGCCAGTAAATTTGATATCCAAAAAGAAAATTCTATTTTTTTTTATGTTCGCGTAGAACTTGTTTTTTTTTAGAAATCTCGCGTAGAACTTGTTTTTTTTAGAGTTTACTCGTCGACCACTGTTATGTGCGACGTATAGCAAAAAAAATGTATGTCCTCCGCGTAGAGAGTTCGTTTTTCTTTTGGGATTTCCAGGTCGCCACTTGTTATGTGCAACGGATAGCAAAAAAGTATGTCCTCCGCGTAGAGAGTTCGTTTTTCCTTTGGGTTACCTTGTCGCCACTTGTTATGGTCCAAGTTCCTTGTACCACGGTGATGGTCCAAGGTAGAACCAATGAAGAACTCGAACACAGGTATGGAATAACACAGATATATTACAAACAGAAATATGTACAAAGAAGTAGAAGTATTAATAATGAATATCAGATTTGGTTAGAGTGAACTATGTTGTCTCGACAAGTATCACTATTCCAATGTCTTACAGTAATCGTCTGACGCGACTCTGTCTCTGACTGACTCTCTGACTCTGAACTCTGAACTGAACTACCGCTCCCTCTTGAGGCGCAGTATTTATGATGTACGGAATAGTCCATTATTATTATGGGTAAGTTCCTATAACAGTTACGAAAGGCTGTCTTTTCTAACAAGGCAGGAACAGGAACAGGAACATATCTTTCGTGTACGGCGTTTATGAAAACTCTCCTCACAAGACTGAGGCAATTTTTTTCTCTCCAGTGTCCTTGAAAAACATCAGCCCTCGATAAACACCGAGTTCTGCTGATTGGCCGTTAAGGGTGACACGACAGACCAGCCGTGCTGCGTATTAATCGGGGAAGAGGAAGATAAGTTGTTTGTAAAATGCTGATGCATTGTAGATATTAATATTGTTTTGTGAATAATGACAAATGCAAATTACGATTATTTTTGTTGACGGGTAAACAACTCTTCACACAAGGGGTAGTTTCACACAATACCGCACGTTGCTACACAACCAAAACATAAAAAAACCTAAAACCTAAAAAAAAAAATTAGAATCACGTCTTTAAATAGTCTAGTCACCGTCCTGTCTATGCTACGAGACAACGCTGAGACATGGCCTCTCAGTAAGACCCTCGCCTCTCGCGTCGTCTGCCATTACCCCCAGCTGATTAATTTGGCTCTGGAGGATATTTAAATCGTTACTTATTTTTAAATATTACCGCATAATGTAATAATTAGAAACAAAGACGAGAGCTGAACTATTACATAACATCGGTCCTCCTATATGACAGTGAATGCTGGACAATCTTCTCACAGATGAAGTGACTTGAGGCAACAGAACTGTCGTTCTACAGATAAAAAAATGGAAACAAAAAGGATGCTTATACTTACAATCAGAAAGAGAAGATTTCTATGGTACATAACGAGGAAAGAGGGCTTGGAAAATGAGTCACTCATAAGACATAATGAAGCCAAGAGGGACAAGAGGGAAAGCGGGGGTTAATCTACCTAACGAGCTTGTGTAAATTGTTGGCAGAACAGACATTAAGAGGGATTAGCAAAAATATAAACATTGCTAAGAGCCACAAAGGGTAGGAAGTTGTGAAGAGCCATGATCCCCACGTCCTGAAAGGATATGGCATATAGAAGAATATGAAGAAGAGTACTTCTCAGATATATTTTTGATTACATCCTCTACCAAATTTTCCAAGAAATAGGATTTGGGAGTGAAATCGGCAAAGGTACCTACTGTGAATCCATCATGAATATCCAGGATTTGGAATTAGTAAATACCATACATTTCAAATGCCCCAGTGTAAGGATCTGCTATATTTAATATAGGAGATAAGGAACTTGAACATAGAATAGGCTACACTAGAGGTAGTTTCACACAACACCGCAAGTTGCTACACAACCAAAACATTAAACTAAAAAACTAGATAGTCTCGTCACCGTTCTCTCTATGCTAGGAGACGACGCCGAGACGTGGCCTCTTAGTAAGACCTTCGCCAGACACGTTCAAAAATACGTTAACTTAAAATCTAGATTCATTTTCGTAAATACCCTCCTGAATTTGAGACTTTCATTTGGATATCTTCCAGAGTGCCTAGCTCTTCAGAAATATCTGAACTGTCAGCGGTATACAAACTATTTCTACGTACACTAGTTAAAAATGGCTTCAAGCAAACGAAGCCAGTGAGTCCCTCTTTCTTCAAACATCGTGGACTGGCGCTACAGAATCACAAACAAAGAACTGTGCCAAATGACAGAACTTCCGATAACGGCAACGACTAAAACACGTAGTTCATGTTACTCGAAGTGAAAGCAATGACATAATCAAGATGTTATCGTTCTACACAACTTCAAACAAAAGGTTCGGAAGGAAACTCCCATCAATACAGAAAAGAGCGATATCAGTTAATGGACTTGAGAAACCTATTTTCCTGAAGAGTTGTTTTTAACAGAAAGACTTTATAAATTTCAGTCGTCATTAGCACTGTCTGCTCGGTCAATGAATACCGAATGTTTCCTTATAAGGCAGCGTTTCTTAACTGGGCTTCCCCGGAACCCTAAGTTTCCGCAAAAGTTCCCCAAAGGTTCTGTGAGAACAGGGGGAGACAAGCTAATGAACTTTTGACTTTATTATTTAATTTCATCTACGTAATATTAATAAACACGCAGAATATATTCTTGGTTATTGTAATATCGACATCATCCTATCTAAGCTTTTGTGAAAAAAGAATTTCCTACTATTCACAGGAAAGCAATTAATATATTGTTGCAGTTTTCAACGTCTTACATGTGCAAGCAAGCCTTTTCTTATTTAACAAGTATCAAGAGCAAAGACAGAAATCGTTTCCTCTCAACTGAGAATGAAATCCGTGTGTGTCTGTCTAAATTTCGACCACGAATTAAGTATTTGTATAGCAAATGACAGGCAAATGCTTCACATGAGAGAAGCATGTTTCACTTTACCAAATGGCTCTGAAAGTAACATTTTCTTAGCCCATTTATTAGTTCACGGGACATTTTGTCTTGATTTACCTTATATCTTTTCAACATTGCTAGTAAAGGATTAAAAAAAAAACTGATGCAGAATTATCTGTTTTCGTTCTGTTTACATTTATATTATAGGTATATGATACTCGTTAGGTTTATTTTTTACGTTTGAGTTTAGAATTTTTTTGTGTGAATGAAAACTCCCTGATGATGTATTATAAACGAACAGTATGAATTTTATTCAGTATTACCGAAAAATTTGACAAAGAAGTATTAATTTTTCCGTTAACCAGTTATACAAAAATATATACTATGATATTTACCACGTGAACTACGATGAAAATAAAATGAGAAAGATATGGCATTTAATTTTGTTTTTGTGCAGGGGTTCCTTGAGACATGAAATTTTTTTTAGGGTTACGCAGGGGTAAAATGTTTGAGAAACGCTGTTATAATATAATGGCCAGTATTACAATTACCACTGGGAACAGCTGTTGCTTTTGTGAAACAAATGAAGCTTTGTGAATGCAAAAAGCAAACTTTGATATCGTGTATCTTTTCTAGAGTTAAGCAACGATGAACCAGGGCTCAACATAGATCGTTTAGAAACACAAAGTACTGTTTGTAGCTCGAGACCTTAAGCCAGACTTAACTTAACCGATAAAGACAACGAAATAAAATAAAAATCTTAAGCACATCGCCTACAAACGTGCAATGTCTTAGGAGTGAGAAAAGGTAATTGTTTTAAACATTTTTTCGGTTTCTCGAAAACAGAAACTTCAAGTAACTGAAAAACTAAAAATCAAAAGATAAAATTAAATTTAAAAGATAAAATTAAATTTAAAACTCTTTAATCACTTTCAGTGGCTGTTGATTCTGTAAAAAACTGACCAAGTAGTGAAAAGTTTTAAGAATAAACTCCCTTTGAAAAAAAAAACAAAACAAAAAACGTCAATTTGTTTCACCTGGTTTTATTTTTCCAACTTGACAAAATCACATCATATCTGAATTCGAAATATCAAGCAGGTCTGCTTGAGTAGAAACCTACCTAAATAGCACTAAACTGCTTCATATCTGCCATTTTTCCGGAAGTTTAACGATGAATTTGGCTGATTAATGTTTGTATTTCTTTTATTTAATCAATCGAGTGGGTGACGAATTATTCTCCTCTCTTCAACCTCTCTCCCGCAGACGATATGTGGCAAGCCTCTCGCTGCTCTGCCGCGACTTCCACGGAAAGTGCTCGGACGAACTACATTCCCTGGTCCCATGGGAAGGGGTCAACCTAAAATTGAAAAAGACAGACGACCACTTGTATCGTCTGCCGAAATAGCCTATTCCTTATATGAGGTAAAAAGAATTTTGCGGGGATTATTCAACCCAAAAAACTTTTTAAAAAATTTAAACGAATAAAGTCTTGAACCCTCAAATTGACTGGAAAATTGTAAGTTTTGCTGATACTCCTAATACTCTTAAGAATAGGTGTGACCTGTTTAGAAGAGAAAATTAGAATAATAAAATTCAATAATCAAAGCAAACTATTAGATCAAAGAAATGAATTATTTTCAAAATGTCGTCACAGGAGTAGATTTAAACTTCTATAATATTTCTGATCTTTATTTCTTAATTATCTAACCATTCTAATATTATACACATTACTTGAGTTTTTTCTATATTTTGCCTCCTCCATATCAATCGTATCTTATAACCTTATACTACTTTTTGAACACCCTTTTATTTTTTATTTATCCTTTTAAATTTTTTTAAATAGTTTTTGATTTTTTTAAATAGTTTTTGATTTTTTTAAATATATTTTGGGTATTGTTGGTATTCATAATATTTTAACTTATCTTTAAATGTTAAATATTTGATATAATTTTTAAAAATCATTTTTACTTAATATTTTTTCTTAATGTAAACTATCTAAAAACGATCTATTGTTAATCTTAATATATTTTATTTGTAAGCATATTTTGGCAATTTTGTATCGTAATAATTTTTTAATTATATAATTAATAATTTTCATATTATAAAACCACCTTTCCTTTCGGCTACCCTTTGGATCACTTCATCTTTCTTATAACCACAACTTGGCATGTTAAAGTTTATATTTAGGTTAAATTAGTGTAGCTAATTATTTATTTAAGCCAGACAACACCCGCCATCCCATTACCACCACTCGGTCAGTTTTTTTTGTGTTGTCTGCGATGTTTATGAGTTGGCTATGTATCAATTTTTTAACTGTTTTTTTTTTTTCAAATATTAAATTTAAAATTTCGAGTTCTGCTACAGACCACCATTTGAGTTGAACAAAGCCGACGTATTGTCGTTGGTTGAAATAATCTATACTCATGAGGTAATTTTGGATTTCTCTGTTATGTTATGTTATATATATATATATATATATATATATATATATATATATATATATATGCTCCTGAAAAATTTATTTCGGTTGAGCTCTCTGGGGAGGATGTGTGGGTTTGTAAACAGTGACTATTACGGCTAATAATGCAAGATTCTTCGGTAAATCGAATCGAGTTCTCTCAGTCACTGTGTGTTTATCTAAATATAAATACGCTTAAATTCACCTTCTTCTCTGCCGTGCGCCAACGGCTTCAGAGTAAAATTTCCGACTGACGCGAATTCAGCTGGTTTTCGATTCTAGCCAGAGGCAACCGGACGTCTAGCCACGCTGATGAAATGTGATACAGCGAAAGAGTCTGTCTGTGGATGACAATATATATGCTCCTGAAAAACTTATTTCGGTTGAGCTCTCTGGGGAGGATGTGTGGGTTTGTAAACAGTGACTATTACGGCTAATAATGCAAGACTCTTCGGTAAATCGAATCGAGTTCTCTCAGTCACTGTGTGTTTATCTAAATATAAATACGCTTAAATTCACCTTCTTCTCTGCCGTGCGCCAACGGCTTCAGAGTAAAATTTCCGACTGACGCGAATTCAGCTGGTTTTCGATTCTAGCCAGAGGCAACCGGACGTCTAGCCACGCTGATGAAATGTGATACAGCGAAAGAGTCTGTCTGTGGATGACAATATATATGCTCCTGAAAAACTTATTTCGGTTGAGCTCTCTGGGGAGGATGTGTGGGTTTGTAAACAGTGACTATTACGGCTAATAATGCAAGACTCTTCGGTAAATCGAATCGAGTTCTCTCAGTCACTGTGTGTTTATCTAAATATAAATACGCTTAAATTCACCTTCTTCTCTGCCGTGCGCCAACGGCTTCAGGGTAAAATTTCCGACTGACGCGAATTCAGCCGGTTTTCGATTCTAGCCAGAGGCAACCGGACGTCTAGCCACACTGATGAACTGTGATACAGCGAAACAGTCTGTCTGTGGATGACAATATATATATATATATATAGGTACTGCGTGTTAGTGAACAATTTTACAAAAATTATAGTTGACAAAATCGGGAAATTAATACATAGCGAGTATTAAAAGTCTTAATCTTAAAGTTAAGACCAACAATAAATTCAAAATGTAGATTTCCTTGAAGTTACATTAAACCTAGTCAATAATGTATTCCAACATTACATGAAAACATATATATATATATATATATATATATATATATATATATATATATATATATATATATATATATGTATATATATATATATGTATGTATGTATGAATAAAGACAAATGGAAAACTGCATATACAAGATTCTATGAATAAAAATATTTAGTCTGAAGAAGTCCCTTTGAAAGACGAAACACGTTACAAGGAATTACTTTTTACATTTTTGTCATTTAATCTCCCGCCTTTAGTTATATTCTTGCCTCGTTTTTGAAGGGATTTTTTTTTTATCTGACATTTTTTTCTTATTACGATAAAAATTATTTTTACTTCGTTCACATATTTGAGTTGTTATCCGTGTATTTTTGTTTTACTTTCTTAAACAGTGAAAATAACAACCGGCCTAGAATGAGAAGTCTTACTGAAGAAAAATAGTGCCCCCGACAAGAATCAAACCTGTATTCCCTTTTCCATCAATTCTATAGTTGAAACGTGCCTTTACAAACTCGGCTACGCAGACAGCATTGAATTGCCTATTTAAGAAACGCACATCTCACGTCGAACTTCTACGAATCTGCTAACTTCAGAAAAGCAGATATAAATTCGTAGAAGTTCCAACATGAGATGTGCGTTTCTCAAATAGGCAATTAAAAACTTACCCTATCAATGCTGCCTGCGTAACCGAGTTTGTAAAGGCACGTTTCAACTATAAAAACGTGAAATCTTTAAAGTGGTGGAGTAATGGATAGCAGCTCGGATTGAGGAATCGGAGAGCGAGTTCGAATTCCAGTACGTGCTAATACCTTTGGGAAAGGTATGAATCTTCTTCTCCCAGTTATGGGCAAATAGCAGGACAGACTTGGTGGAAAAAGGAGACGGAAAAACACTGAATTCAAAACTGGAGAGGGTTGGGCTCCGTCAGGCTATCTTGCTCAAGAAACACCACTGCAGTACACATGGTACCCTGACGACCCTACCGGTCACGGAATAACAACGGTAATATTTTAAAATTCTTAAACAGTGAAATTAATAACAGCCGGTTGATGCTTGTCAATTTTAAGAAAAAGAATCTGTTTCACTCAGGTGGGTTTTTTAAATGGGCGTTTGTTATCTTTGGATTTTCAGAAAAAAATAATATGAAGAGTCTTCAGAAAACTAGACATCTAATACCAACCCAATAATGAAAAGAATGTAACTAAACAATATAAAGTAATATGAATATAAAGAACATACAATGAATCTGCAATGTTGTTGGTCCTGATCTGGCATCTCGGATTCCGTCACTTTCCCACGGCCATAAAGTTGATTCCCCTGTTTTTTTTTAATAAATACTTTCATAGCAATTATTCTGATGAGCTTTCCTCTTTGGTGGCCTCGACTTTATGAATTTAAGCGTACTACTAGATTGGCGACAGGTCCTCAACATTTTACAGTTAAAATGGACAGATGTTACCGTAAGTTCTATGCTAAGAGTATCTTCTATCGCACTTCTCGCTTGTGAGAATCTATTCTAGCTTCTTGCTTTCCAGCCAACTTTTGATCTTCAAAAATTTAAATGCAATGTCAATCGTTATCTTCTGTCTTAATTCCTTTTCTTTTGTTGTTCACTCTCCTTAATGATGTTCTTTTCCTCATATTCTTTCACACTCAGTAATCCCTGTCTTAGCGGCTTTACTAGCTTGCTTAAATTACAGTCATGAATTAGACTCAAACTGATAGAGATGTTGCCTTAACAATCATTTACAATATTGAAAGATTAATATAAGTAAATTGTTATAATTTAAATAATTAGTTTTAATGTACTTTCTATGAATGTATTTTTAAATATACTATTTAAATAGTATTAAATCCCTAAATTATTTGTTAAAAGAGTTAGAATTTTAAATTGCTAGCAAATATCAATTTAATTTCTTCGGTGATTTTAAAAATTAAATTACTATCAAACATTAAAATATTTTTTACATAAATTGCGAAAGTTATCTCTCCTACTGTCGCTTAGCAAAACTTAATGACAGCTTCTTTCTCTCTACTTCACCCTCCCTTCTTTGTTTCTCTCTTCTCCCCCTTCCCTCTCAATATATCACTTCCGTTAAGTTAACCGATTAAATAGGTCAATGTCTGCCCCCCCCCATTACCTTAATACTAAGTATGATAGATAGAAATATTAAAGTAAACCCACTCTAAATTCGATCATGTCTCTCACACTACAACTCATTACCCTCTCTCTGTTAAATTACATAAACTTAATACTACAAAAGTGCATAGGTTCATTTGAATTTTCATTTTTGGGACTACCTATACGGATTACCAAATTTTTTCTTAGCCTATATATATATATATATATATATATATATATATATATATATCGGAGATACTACGCCTTCTTGAGTAGACTCCTCACGTATCACTTATCAGATCAAAGTGCTATGAATAAACGTCTATCAGCCCACAATTTACAAGAAGCTTTGAAAGAGATTCTGGTCGAAAACACTAAAATTCTATAAAAATTCATATATGCAGTTAAAAGTAAAATAAAATTATTCTTTGATAATGATTAATTGAATAGACGAAAGCTCAAGGATATATAAAACATTCGGACAGATTTTATGTCCTGAAAATAAAACTATGAGAACACATGAAAAATTATATAAAAAAATTGACTACAGAATGTTATCAGTCATTTTTAATAAAACTTGCATATATATATCTATAAAGATTTTTTAAATCATTTCATTTCAAGCAAAGCGATAAAGCCACTAGGGCACAAGGGGCCCCTGGGTATGAAAGGGAATTTGGGGAGGAGAAAGAACAATAACAAAACAACAGGATTCGGGAAGACAGAAAATGCCGACTGAAGTTGCATTTAAATTTTTGAAAATTGTGCGTAGCAGAGAAGCAAAGGCGAGAAGTGTGAGAAAAGAAACTATCAGAATAGAACTTACGGTTACATCTAGCTAGTTCAGCAATAAAACAGCGAGACCTAATTGCCAATCTAGTAGTATGTTTAAATTCATGCAGACGCGGTGCCAAAGAGAACAACTGCCATGAAAATATTTATAGAATATCTCATCAGAACAGCTGCCATGAAAATATGTATAGAAACCTTATCTGAAAAACTGTCATGAAAATATTTATAGAATATCTCATCAAAACAACTGTCATGAAAATATTTATAGAATATCTCATCAGAACAGCTGTCATGAAAATATTTATGGAAATCTTATCTGAACAACTGCCATGAAAATATTTATAGAATATCTCACCAGAACAACTGCCATGAAAATATTTATAGAATATCTCACCAGAACAACTGCCATGAAAATATTTATAGAATATTTCATCAGAACAGCTGCCATGAAAATATTTATAGAAATCTTATCTGAACAACTGCCATGAAAATATTTATAGAATATCTCACCAGAGCAACTGCCATGAAAATATTTATAGAATATCTCATCAGAACAACTGCCATGAAAATATTTATAGAAATCTTATCTGAACAATTGCCATGAAAATATTTATAGAATATCTCATCAGAACAACTGTCATGAAAATATTTATAGAAAATCTCATCAGAACAACTCTTATGAAAATATTTATAGAATATCTCATCAGAACAGCTGTCATGAAAATATTTATGGAAATCTTATCTGAACAACTGCCATGAAAATATTTATAGAATATCTCACCAGAACAACTGTCATGAAAATATTTATAGAATATCTCATCAGAACAACTGTCATGAAAATATTTATAGAAATCTTATCTGAACAACTGCCATGAAAATATTTATAGAATATTTCATCAGAACAACTGTCATGAAAATATTTATAGAATATCTCATCAGAACAGCTGTCATGAAAATATTTATAGAAATCTTATCTGAACAACTGTCATGAAAATATTTATAGAATATCTCAGAACAACTCTCATGAAAATGTTTATAGAATATCTCACCAGAACAGCTGTCATGAAAGTATTTATAGAAAAGACAGTAGGACGTCACTCCATGCCTGTGAGAAAATGACTGAAGCTGAGATGTCAGGTCAGAATCAATTACATTACGCACTCTTCTTTTTTTTCTTAAGAAAATAATATCCACAATTCTCTTATATCTTATTCATAAATATCATATAAAAATGAAACTAAATCACCGAAAATCGTTTATATAATGTCAAACCGTGCGTGTTTCGCCGCGAAGCAACAAACCCTTTCTAATTTTTCAGCGATTTGCCTCCCGTAACTTGACCTTGTGTCGTACAGAGCTAATCTCGGTAAATATAAAGAGCAAGAAGCGTGTGGCGATGGCGTGCTTGTGTGTTTAACGGTCTTGTTCCCGTCAGGTATTGCCCTAGGTGTCGTAAAGATAATGTTGTGATTGTTTAATCCAGTTAATCCGTGTTTGACATCAGAAAATATGATGTGCAAAGCGAGAAGGACATTACGATAAGTGACTCGAGGAAAAATGATTGGCTAACGCTGAGATGAACAAAGCAGGAAACAGTGATTAATACACGGATGTGAGAGTAAAAATAAAACAACAAAATAAAACCTGTTCAACACTGTACAAAAATAGACACCGTCTATTGGTTACTCTTTTGTTTATTTTAATCTATCTAATTACTAAACTTCGCCTCGTTCAGTAGTAGCATAAGAAATTTATATTCGCCTGTCTTCCGCATTGGGGATGTCATATCTGCTTTGAACGTCAGTATTGAAAACCCTGTCTGTTTTATTTGTATATACAGAAAGACTCGTGAAAATGTCACGGTTTTCCTATTTGAATTTTTCTGATGAATCTTAAGTTAATGATTGAATAAGCTCATGGCGAATTCTATGACAATAAAATATACGTAGAAGTTCCCCTATCGCATCGTTAAATATTTGAGCTGAACAACTTTAAGAAAATATTGGAATAACAGATTTTGAAATTGATAACTTTTTCCCATTTCACTGAAACAGACGTTAAACACTTCTTTCTTTCTTTTTCTCAGTGAAACCAAGTAGCGTCTTTGTCATGCTTTGTTTTACCACGCAATCAAAACGGGTTAGTCTATTATTTATTAAGTATTGGCAGAAGACGCTAAACACTTTTCACTTACCTTCTTTCTTTCTTTCTTTCTTTCTTTCTTTCTTTCTTTCTTTCTTTCTTTCATTCTTTCATTCATTCATTCAATCTTTCTTTTTTTTCTTTCTTGCTGTCGTTTCTACTTATTTACTTTTTCTCACTGAAACCAAATAATGTATTTTCCCCTCTTTCCACGCGATCAAAATGGAATAGTCCATTACTTATGAGATACTGGCAAGACACAACGGTCGTGCGAACTAACAAAGGGTGGGGGACAAGCACAATTATAATAGGATATTTTTTCGCCGGTGCCGAAGTGGAAACCATATGTATGAAACTCAGTACATACCTATATATTTACTAGCATTGCCCGCGAAAATTTCACGCTTTTCCAATTTGAATTTTCTAAAAGTATCATAATTCTGAATTTAATGATTGAATAAACTCCTTTTAAATTAAACGACTATAAAATACCCGAAGAAAGTCCCCTATCACGTCGTTAAATATTTGAGCTTAATAACTGGATCAAAATATTGCAATAACAATCATCCTATTATAATTGTGCTCGGCCTTTTGGCTGAGATCAAAGTGTAGTATCTGTTCTTAGCAGCTTAATCTGATCTCTCTCTCTCTCTCTCTCTCTCTCTGTACAAACTCTAGCTTCTCTTCTTTCTTTCTGAAATAGCATAAAAAGTGAAAATTTTTCCGGTTCTCCAATTTTAATATTCTGATGAATATTAATTCATCAGTTAATGATTGAATAAGCACATGGCGAGTAGTACGACAATAAAATACCCGTAGAACATCCCCCTATCACATCGTTAAATATTTGAGCTTAACAACTTTAACAAAATATTGCAATAAAAATCACAAATATGAATGCAGGTCATTATTTATAGAAGTAAGATGGTACAAATGAAAAGATTCAAATTTGATAAGGTTTTCCATTTCACTGAAGCAGACGTTAAACGCATGAGAGCGTTGCCGCCTCCACTATCTTCTATTTCTTTATTGCTATTCATTTTTCATTGTTTCTTTCTTGTTATATTTGCTTTCTTTTTATCACTAAAATTAAACAGTTTCATCTAGTCACGCCATTACAACATTTTAATGGATTCCATGGTAAATTTACGTCCAGGATCACGCAGCATAGTGGCTTTCTTAACAATAACTACCGCTATTATGTGCGACATTTAAAAACAGAAGCTCTAGAAACAAGAACAAAAGCAATTGAAGGCTGAATGAGATGGCGTCAATTGTGCATCTGGGCACATCGGGCACCAGAAATTTAGACTTAAAGTTAAGCGACCCTGCATCGTTACCGTTGCTTCTCAGCGTGAAGCTATAACCTATTTTTGTTCTATTTCATTCCTACCGCCTACGCAGTATAAAGCATTAATCTGAAGAAGACCTGTCGAAGGAAGGGACGTGTTAGAGAATATGAGAAAAATTATTAAGGAGAGAAACAATTAAGATAACAGAAGATAACGATTGACATTTCATTTAAATGTTTGCTGATCAAAGTAAATGATTAAAGTTGACTGAGAAGCAAGAAACCGGAAGAAAATTCTACATGCGAGAAGTGCGAGAAAAGAAACTGTTGGTATAGAACTTTCGGTTGCATCTAATCATTTCAGCTGTAAATTGTCGCCAGTCTAGTAATGTGCTTTAATTTAGTAAGTCTAGACACTAAAGAAGAAAGTACATCAGAACAGTTGCCGTGAGAAACATTTATAGAAAAGGCACCGGGAAGCTACGTTATGGCAGTGGGAAAGTGACTGAAGCTGATATGCCAGGTCAGGACCAATAACATTGCAGATTCTACTTTGTATTTTATCTAGATACATGGCAGAAGCACCAAACCAGATCTGACAGTTCAAAGCATGGATGAATGATACATTTATAAATGTGTAAGGTTTGTTCATCAATATATATATATATATATATATATATATATATACAGTGTAACCCGGATATAAGAGACCCGGATATAAGATAAACCCTGATATAAGAGATATTTTCTCTGGTCCCAAATTAGAGCCTGTGTTAATGTATATATAATAGACCAAACTCGGATATAAGAGAAACCCGGATATAAGATACTTCTTCTCCGGTCCCGACAACTCTCTTATATCCGGGTTACACTGTATATATATATATATAATATTATTAAGATATTTTTATTATAATAGATTACAATAAAAACATTTTTACATCGCTACATAAAAACTTTCGTGTTTCGGAAGTTTAATTGTTCCACCCCGGGCGGTGGTAGGTAGCATAATACAAATGAATACAAACATAATACAGATCATTTGTATTATGTTCTCCACCATCGTCTGATGAGGAACCATTAAAATTCCGAAACATGAAAGTTTTTGGTTAGCGATATAAAATGTTTTTATTGTAATCTATTATAATAAAAATATTTTAATTATATTATATTTTGTTACGTTTATATTAAGACTTTTTAAACGTAAATACTATGGATTCTAACTCCATTTGTTCTTTCTCTTTCTTAAGATATATATGCTTCCTTAAAAATGACGGACAAATTGTTTATTTTATATTTCTTGTATGTAAAGGAGACCTTTCTTTTGTGGACTCAGTGTAGAAATTCTCTAAATAATTCTTCATTCCTTGCGCTTTCAACTAATCTATTAGTCATGTTTTTTTTAGTTGGTAGTGTAAACGCGCTATACATTGCTCAAAGATAAAAATATTCTTAATTGTCGAATCCATTCTGACTGTGTTTTTTTTGTTTGCGTGTTTTTCCTTTCATGATAAGGGTTTTAATTATTTTTAGATGCTTTCTGCAAGTGGGGTGCGTGTATCTAGATTCTATGCTGATTTAAATGTGTACGTGTGGGGCTCAGGTCTGACAGATGCAAAGTCAGCCGTCTTAATAAGCGAGTGGCGATATATATATATATATATATATATATATATATATATATATATATATATATATATATATATATGGTGGTATTCACTTGGAAAAACCTTTGGATATTTCGGCTTGTATTTGAACAAACCAATACCTAAGTAAAAATGAGGAATAAAAAAAGAACTAAGAACATGAAATTGAGGCGAAAACAATCGTCCAGAATTCAAGCTCAGAGTCCAAAGAAAAAAACCTCCAAAACGAGTAAAAGGCAACTACGTAAACTGCTCAATACACGAAGTAGTGCAAATCTAAGATAAACCTAAGGAGCCAGGCAAACCTACCAAGGTTTCACCTAGGTAGGTTTGCCTGGTTTCACCTAGCCAGGTTTGCCTGGCTCCTTAGGTTTATCATATATATATATATATATATATATATATATATATATATATATATATATATATTGGCGTATCCTACATCCTGGTTTGAGGGTTGTGTTTCACTGATATAATCTATCCGTATTTTATTTTGTATGTGTGAACGTGTCAGCCCTAAAGCTTAAGGAGTGTTAGGTCACGAAGACACTTTATTGTACAAGAAAACAAACCTCTAAAAAAAAATGAAAACTGACCTGGTTTGAGGCTTGGAAATTATGGTCTTTCTAATGTCATTCAAGTACAATACAACAGCGAAATTGTACAAAATTGACAATTTTTTTTTCTTTTTATAGCACGGGTAAAATATTTAGTCAATATCTGGCGAACAATCTACTAAGTTCTCTTTAGTAGCAATGATCTCCTAGACGACTAATATTAGATTAGTATACCACAAAGTCGCTAATGTCAAGCACCCATTGAGAGTCGAAGTCATAACGATTGCAATGAAGTTGTTTGCTGGTCGTTCGCCAAGCTTTGGTTGCAGTGGTTTAAAAATCAAATCGGGTGGGAGAGATAATATAGAAAATATAGTGCTGTTTTTTTTTGTTTTTTTTTTCAGAATGGAGGAGAAGGGTTGTTGCTGTTATGAAAAGTCAGTTTAGCAAAATGGGAATAAAATCTGATCATAAAATAAAATCATTCAAATTCCCGGTTTTTAGCAAGGTTCGAACCCTGACTATTTCCAAGAAACCTATTCTTTCTTTCTTTTTTATCGATGTTAATATGTTTCTATATTGTAAGAGAAAACAAAGTAGAGAAGCACTCGCATAAAGAAGGAGGTACGAAAAAAGACAGAGATTAAAAATGAAAAAAAAAAAAAAAGAGAGAGAAAAAAAAAATTTAGAGGCGGGGCTGTATATATTTGACCTTGGCGAATTCCCTTTCCATGTCACTCTAAATTTGTATCAGAGAAACAAAAAGTCAAAGAAAGAAAGAAAGAAAGAAGGAAAGGAACGAAAAGGAAAGGAACAAATGAAAAGAAAAAGAAAGAAAATGAGAAGTGGGACGGAAATAGAAAGTAAGAAAGAAAGAAATATCTCTAAAGTGAAGGCAAAGAAAAAATATAGAACGTGAAAAGAAAGAAAGAAATACTTATAATTGAAAAGAAAAAGAAAGAAAGAAAAAAGAAAGAAAGGGAAAGCATGTATAAGACTATAAAAAGAAAGAATGAAAAGTAAAGCAGAAAAAGACATTAAATATAAAGAGAGAAAATAAATAGAAAAGAACAAAGAAAAAGAAAAAGAAGCAAAGAAAGAAAGATAAAAGGAAAGGAACTAATAAAAGATTTATTATTGTAAGTACGTAAAATAAGTACCAGTAAGTTGAAAGGAAAGAAATGGAATGTTGGGTGGGGGGGGGGGGAGAAAGAAAGAAAGAAATATTTGTAGGTGAAAAGAAGAAAGAAAGATTTGTAAGTGAAATAAATAAATAAATAAAGGGAGGAAAATAAAGAAAAATAAATATTTGTAAATTGCAGATAAGTTGAAAAGGAAGAAAGAAAATGAACTGAGTGCATGGGAAATAAATAAATAAAGAAAGAAAGAAAGAAAGAAAGAAAGAAGATTTTAGGTGAAAGGAAACAAAAGAAAGAGCAGAAGAAAAAAAAGAAAGAAGCATTTGTAAGTGACAGAAAAGAAAAGAAAAAAGAATGAAAGAAAAATATTTGTAAACTGCGGTGGTGAAAAGTAAAAAAAAATGAACAGAGAGCAAAAGAAAGAAAGAAAGAAAGAAAGAAAGAAAGAAAGAAATAATATTTGTAAGAGGGAAAAGGAAAAAGAAAAAGAAGATAAAGACAAAAACAAATATTTGTAAAGAGCTGAGAAGGTGAAAAGGAAGAAAGTAAAAGAACCGAGAGCAAAAGAAAGAAAGAAAGAAAGAAGGAAAGAAAGAAAGAAAGAAGGAAAGAAAGAAAGAAATACAGAATGAAAGTTAATCACAGTGATGGGTGTAGTCCGAGGACTTCTGCGGTGGTGTTTCTACTTCTCATTATAATCTGCGGTCGAATTGACCTGTGGTCTCCACTTGTGGTTCTGCGTACCCACGCTGTGGTACGAGTTTAAGGAGTGTCAGTCAAAAGATTGATTTTTCACCAGAATAATAAACACAAATATACTTAATAACGTCAGCAAAATCTGACAAATGGTCAGAAAGTTTTCACTATGACTATATCCATAGGTATCTCCAAAAAACAGCGATACTTAATGTTTAAAATACATTTGAAAAAATGAAATAGTTTTCTTGAAGCTTTTGTTTCAGTTTTAACTCCCAGCTAAGAGATTAAAATGAATATTTCCACAGCAAAACGCTTTGCTGTATTTCAAACTGAAATTTCAGTCGCTAAAATCATCAATATTCACAAATCTGTCAACACAATATGATTTTTTTTATTAGAAAAACTTTTAAAAATAAAATATACTTTTCTGAAACTTTATTCGAGGAAGATTAACTGATTTAAAGTTTAATTACTCTAAAATAAAACAAATATTACCTTTAGTTTAAAATATGGTAGAAAACCATTTTTAACACGGATGTGAGTGTTTTTATGAGGTGTTGACAGATTTATCGATACCATAATGTTTGGAATTTTGAGTAAAGGACACATAAGTATTAAAATTACTCGAATCCAACGAGAGGCCCCCTTTTTATATAAATTTTAAGTATTATAATATTTTATTGAATTTTAGGTACTTTGGCTTTTGTTGAGGAAATGTTAGAAAATTACTAATAAATTTTTTTCCTGATAATCTCGTGTATGGACATCTGTATTTATAAAAAATCGGCTCATTTATACACACACACACACACACGCGCGCACACACACATACCAAAAAAATTCAAAATTCTTTTTAAAATACTGGGGATCACTGAATTGTAGTAAGCTTTTTCATTTATGATTAGTAAATATAGATCTTTCTTAATAAAAATATTATCTAATCGCTACAAATAAATACGGAAATTTAAAAGATTTAAAAATAATTTTTTATAAGTATAAATAATTATATTAAAATTAAATTAAAAAAAATGTAAACAATTCTTGTAATAATTCAATATTCAGAGTCTGTCTATATTTCTGAGATGAGGTATTATGTACAGTATTTACATTAGTCGGACTATTGTCCTCATCTTTGTCGCCATATACCCGGTTAAGGCAGTGGAGAACTTTCAGAGGGAAAATTAGCAGGAGATAACTGATAACTGACATCCATCAAACATGGCTCGTGGAACTAGAACAGTCTACCCCAGTGATCGAAATAAAGGGTTCAGTTCGAAATTCCAACCACCTGAAGAAGGCCGGAGCGTACAACGGCCGAAACGTTGTGACAAATATGGCGACAAAGATGAGGACAATAGTCCGACTAATGTAAATACTGTTCAATATTCAGCAAAAAATATTTTTCTCTTAAGATAATAGTATCCATAATATATCTTATTCATAAAAGCAATTAAGTGATTTTTTAAAATAAAATAATGTCTTAGTTTTATTGCATTTTTTTTATTTTGATAATGCTTTTTTCTTATATTTTAGTTGTGTTGCGTTGCACTATATATGGCTTATCTTTCTAATTTTAAGATTAATCTGGATTTAATATAATTTTGTATTAATCTCCTGGTAGTGATAGTAACATCTTGTACAGATGTGTTGATATTTAATTGCTATTTTTGACATTTTTCAAGGATCGGTTAGTGTTCTTAACTTCTTATATGAAGCGTCTTTATTTAACAATTGCATATTAATTTACCAAATAATTCTATATGCTTAAATTTGTTACTAGTTTCTTAAAGAAGCTATTTATTTATCAACTACAAAAAATATCTAGGAAATTCACAAATCATATAACTTGTTTGGCATTTCGTTAAATTAGCTCTCTATTCCCCCCTACACACACGCTTATTTCTTAGGAAACTGCATTGTCTGGTTTGTATATTTTATGCAACCATATGTATCCGCTTTAAGTTTATGTCTGGTTGTTGTTAGATGCCAATTTACGGGTCATAATCCATTTATAAAAAATAATTTTTAATTTTTGCTTCTTAGCTTAGTCTAAATTTAACGTAGGTCATATTTGATTGGTTGATCAGAGTAAAGACCACAAACATTTATAAATTGTTTTTTCGAAAAAAAAAGAGAGGTTGTGTTTTACTTTTAAATCTAAATAAATTTTTCACTCGCAAGTAATTTACAATCGCCTGATGAAATGCATTGAAACACGACTGCAGTTGTGTAGCAATTTTTACATGTTAACTGCGTAATATGCTAGTATATATATATATATATATATATATATATATATATATATAAGGATAATGATACAAAACGATTTTATTCGAAATTTGGATTAATGAAACACTAATTCACTTCCCGTTTTTGGGAAATTTTCCAGAAAAGGTAAAAAGGATTTATATAAAGAAAAAGGAAAGAAGATAAAAAAATCAATAAAAAAAAGAGGAAAGATAAAGAAAAGGAAAAAGAAAAGAAAGTCAAGAGAAAGCCAAGGAAATTAACTATACTACCAAGAGAAAAGATAAAAAAGAAAGGCAAGAGAAATAGAGAAGTATATTAAAAAATTATCCAGATTCATAAGAAGAGGAAAGTCAAGAAGATAAGAAATAGAAAGCTGTTGATACAAATTAAACCAATGAAATTCTGTTGAATCAGAGAATTCAAATTTGAACGGAAAAGGAAAATGTTTTAGGAAAATGTTTGTAAATTATTTTTTAGAATTTATGTCCTAGTTTTGTCTGAACTATTTGATTATATGGAAGAGTATACCATATGATCTTCCTGCCTCTGTTTTTCTTCCTAGAATGATCATAATTTTCCACAAATCCAATTTCAGATTTAAACCTACTGTCCCTAAGAACCTGATCATAAACTGATTAAGCCGTCGTTCTACCGATGATGGAATATTATAGATTACAGACGGTGGGTGATTGAAATTAGGATGAATATAATTTGGGTAGGCATTATATTTCATGTAAGGTTGAAAATTATTTAAAACCAAATTTAATGTAACATCTAAGAAATTAACTTGTTTAATATTTGCATTGATGACTACGCTAAGACCAAAAGATTTAAAAATAGTGTGTACTAATTTTCTAAGTTTATCAACCTTACTTCTAGTATTTTTATCTACAATCATGAGACCATCATCTCTATAAAGCCCTATACTATTCAAATCAATCTCTTCATATGCTGTGAGGTTGCACAAAAGAAACAGTCCCACTAAATCTAAAGACTCTGCAGAATCCAAAGAACCCATAGATATATCAAAATTATCGGTCGAATTTTTAATCCACTGCTCATTTTCATGTATTAATACTGATTTTCTGCAGTTTATTTCGTCCTCCGAAATGTCAGAATAAATTTCAGCGAATTCTAATGCAAAAAACGGAAAGTGAAGTAGTGTCTCATTTTGAATTTTGTATGTGTGTATGCGTGTGTGTGTGTGTGTGCGTATGTGCGTGTTTGTATATATGAGCTGATTTTTATAAATACGGATGCCCATACACGACATTATCATAAAAATAAGTGCGGTAACTATAGTAAATTTAAAATTTGTTAGCAATTTTAAAACATATCCTAAACAATCATCTTCGTAAGACTATAAAGCCAAAGTACCTGAAATTCAATAAAATATTATATTATTTAAAATTTATATAAAAAAGGCGCTCACGTTGGATTCAAGTAATTTTCATAATTATGTGTCCTTTACTAAAAAATGCTAAACATTATGCTATCGATAAATCTGTCAACACAACATAAAAACACATCCGCGTTAAAAATGTTTTTAAACTAAAACTAATATTTGTTTTATTTTAGATTAATTATACTTTAAATCAATTACTCTTCCTCGAATAAAGTGTCAGAAAAATATATTTTATTTTTAAAAGAATTATCTACAATCGTGTGTTGCCAGTGTCAATATTTTGTTGGCTACAACATGGCAGTTTTTTGAACGCTGTGTTTCAAATTAATCTAAAGTGAGTTCATTCGTTACATGGCGCACCCGAACAAAAAAGAATGTTCCAAATGTCTCCATGTAACAGTTTTACGTTATTAACAGACATATTTTAAAAACAATTTGCGTCACAGATGCAGACGTGGAGCTTCCATTGATTAGTACGGTTTGCATCCTCTCTCATGTCGTTGTAGTGCCGGCCGCTTTCCAAGGCATGCAGCAATAAACGTGAGACAGTAAACCAACTATCTTAGTAACTGATCTAGCAATGGATTCAAAGTAGTCTGGCCACTGTATCTTAGTCGAGAATGTTAATTCATATAGGCGCAAAGCGTCACTCTCATGGAGGCTAGCATCAGGCATGTTGATGGAAGGCAGAAAGGGGTCTTTCAGATGATTAATAGACAGTAGTTTTGTTTTAGAGTCGTTCGCTTCATTACGAAATGACGAAATACTTTTCAATGTTTCTCATCAGTTTTCCTGTTCCGCCATCTTTCCCATAACATAATAAACGACATCATCAGAAGAGGTTTGGATGCAGGTGGGTCCCCTTCCCAAATCGAACCCGTAGGCCTCGACTGTGGTGATAGAAAGCGGCCGGATGGTAAACATTTTCCCTTTTAAAATAGGGAAGTCGTTGATTTGAGATGCGACTTGTGCGGATACATTTTCGACCGGTAATTTGATCAGGTGCGCGGTTGAGCCGGGGTCTGTCGCTCTGTCTGTTCTGATAGATTTTTTTTTACTTCTGTGGCGGTGGTGACTTTTGGGGTTATTGGCCCTCATTCGATGGCGTTCCTTCGGAGGATTGGCGGGATGGCGTCTCGATTAAGGGACGAGCCTCACGAAACGGAGTGGCTCTTGCAACGTGTCTTACTGGCGATGATGCGGGGTAATGCTTTCTTCATCATTGCGGCTGGCAGAGGATAAAAAAAAATTGTTTATAGTTACTTTGTCCAAACTTTTTTCAATAAATTCCTTCATTAATTTAAAAAGAAAATTTGTCATCAGAAAAATACCTTTTTTTTTTATTAAAGAGAAAAGAATATATGATCTCAAAATAAAATCAGTTCGTAATAAAAAATTGCTGGAGGGTGGCCAAAATTTTCATGAAAGTGAGACTTTAGATTGATAAGTGAACGATTTTATTTTATTAAAAATTATCTCTATGAATTATGGTTTGGGGATATTTTTGTTTTTTTTGCAAAGGGTACTGGTAACACATAAGTTATAGATGATAGAATGATTGCAGCAGAATATCAAAATATTTTGGAAGCAAATTTAATGATTCCGGTTAAAAATCTTGAACTATACAGGGTGCGGCTGGTATCTGAGGACAGATTTTATGGATTAGTAAAAAAAAAATGCTGAATAAATGAATATAATTATATTTGATTACAAACAAGCAAACATCAGATTTAGCTAACTATTATTTAATTTTATTCAATAAAACCACCACTAGCATCAATAACTGCCTCTACACGAGGTCGAAATCGGCTGCAAGCTCTGATTAATTAGTCCTTATTTATATCAGACATTACTCGAACTATTGCAGCTTTAAGAGAGTCTTTGGTGTTATGAGGCTGTTTATTAACCTCCTTCTCAACAACGCTCCACACATAATAGTCTAGCGGATTGAGATCTGGAGAGTTAGGAGGCCAAATATTGTTTGTGATGTGGTCGTACACATTGGTCAGCCATCCATTCTTGTGTTTGTAGCGCCTTGTGGGATAGAGCCAAGTCTTGATGGAATATGTAAGGCCTGCCGTTGCATATGTTGTCAATCCAGGGCTTGACAACTCTTTCTAGAACCTCAATGTAAGCAGCAGCATTTACTCTAAGACCTTGTGGAAAAAAAGTGTTTTTTTTCAGACACATGCAGCATTTTGGCAATTGAACTCTTTGATTGACCTCGGTTTTCATCAATTGTCTGTTGACTTCCTGAATAAATCCGGATGTTCTCACTTTATCAGAACGTGCAGAAAGTCTTTTACGTTTTGATACAGATATTGGGGAACAATCAGCATCTTCTAACTCTTTTCGTATCTTGTGGACAAACGATCTTGCAACTCTGAGGAAACGTGCAATATCCAAATCGCTGTGATCAGCCTTTAATGCCACAATCACAATCTATATATATATATATATATATATATATATATATATATATATATATATATATATATATATATATATATATATATATATAAATATTTATATATATTGACCACTAATATTAACAATCTGTATATATATATATATATATAAACAAATTTTATTTTTAGTGGATATATATATATATATATACATTTCTGTAGTTTACTGCTATAGCAAGCAGAGACATTTTTTTCTCTCCCGATGATGGCCATGTTGGTCGAAACTAGTCGAGGAATATAAATGAAATAATAATAATAAAAGCATAAGAATATTAATCTACAACCCAGTGTGTCTGAAGATTTTAATTGATTTTTCTAATAATTTTTATCGTTCAAAATATATATATATATATATATAATAAAATATATATATATATATAATAAAATTCAAAAATAATTTTTTGAATTTGTAGGTCTGATGTATTGGGTCGCGATTACGTTTCCAAAGTAATAAATTATAACCATGGAATATTAGTGTTTGACCCTTCTATATCATATTATATTCTTACTCTCTCCTGGACATTGAACTCTACCTGAATTCTATCCTCTTGGAAATATATATATATATATATATATATATATATATATATATATATATATATATATATATATATATATATATATATATATATATAGAGAGAGAGAGAGAGAGAGAGAGAGAGAAAATTTCTCTATATATTATATATGCGCGGTACGGTACTTATTGGAAACCGCTCAATATCAGTGATAGAGCTAACATATTTAGTTGTATGGATATGAGTTTGTCTGATGATCGCAAAAGCGTAAAACCCAGTGTTACAAACTTATATCCATAGAACTATATATATACAGCGGAACCTTGGTTCACGAATTTAATTCGTTCCTGAAGGCCGTTCGTAACTCGAAATGTTCGTAAACCGAAACTATTTTTCCAGTAGGAATCAATGTAGAGAAAAAAAAGTCACAGTACAATAAAATTGGGAAAGAAAAGCACGGCACAACATACGAATGTATACATCATGGCGGTCGACTCAGAAATGATTTCGTTCGGGTTAATTAAGTTTGACAATGTTGTTCGGGAACCGAAATTTTGTTCGATAACCGAGGCATTTTCATCTCGAATATTCTTTTCGAAAACCGATTTGTTCGACTTTCGAGAACCGAGGTTGCTCTGTATATATATATTCCGTATATTTAGCCAATAGTTGTTCTTGTAAACATGTATTAAGAAAAACAGTAAGTACATTGTGTCTGTTACATTTCATCATCTGTTTATTTAATGTACGGATATCCTTTTTGAAATATGGTTACAGATATTTGTGTATGGACACTTTGACCAAAATTCCTGTTGTTCAAGAATGCATAAAAAGTTATTAAACGTCATTACATGATCGCGACACATTACGACACATTCGATGCAATTTTCAAAAAATTACGACACTTTCAAAATATAACGCTGCAATTTAATTCTTAGAACACAATATTCTTTTTTCATCCACACCTTTTCCTGTTTGGATCTATAAACAAGATAATGAGCCTAAGCCCACTGCAAAATATACGAAGAAATCCCTTGCTGAAAATAATGTAAATATCCTGAAATGGCCAAGTCAGTGCCCAGATTTAAACCTAATCGAGAATCTGTGGTGTTTTTTTTAAAATTCAAATCCAATCGAGAGCTTCAACAAACATCCCAGGTCTGAAGACCATATGCAAAGAAGAATGGAAGAAAATACCAATTGAAATTTGCAAATCATTAATTGAGAAGTTCAAGAAGAGGTTGGTTCCTGTAGAAGTGAATAATGGTTATTCTATAAAGAATTAAATGAAGATTATGAGTGTATTTTTTTATTAATCTGACTGATTTTTATTACTTAAACTTTGAGCAGATAAATATACCGTTTAATAACGAAACGGAGTTTCTACACAAATACAAGTATCCACTGAAATAACATTCACTTTATATATATATATATATATATATATATATATATATATATATATATATATATATACATATATATATATATATATATATATATATATATATACATATATATATATATATATATATATATATATATATATATAAATATATATATATATATATATATTATAATTTTATCATATAGACAAAACCATTTTACTCACAACAAAGATGCAACTTGGTTTCAGTGCATTTTAACTGCACATCTACGGGTGAGGGTCCATCACCCGTAGATGTGCAGTTAAAATGCACTGAAACCAAGTTGCATCTTTGTTGTGAGTAAAATGGTTTTGTCTATATGACAAAATTATAATAAATAAATAATTATCGCTCTACTACATGTATTGAGCTCTTTTTTGAATGAATGCTGCGAACGTTAGAATTTGTATATTTTATAGATTACATTCGTTCCCACCGCATCGGATATATATATATATATATATATATATATATATATATATATATATATATATATATATATATATATATATATATATATATATATATATATATATATATATATATATATAATGAATATATATAAAATTTCTATATATATTATATATGCGCGGTATAAGTGAACACTGAGATTAACACCAGGCAGCGACAGTCTGTGTCATGCAAATAATCGAGTCGAAACACAAGTATGGCCTGGAGATTTCTTTCAAGCATGAAGAAGAATTTCACGTTTGGACATCAGTGTATACGTTTATATATATATATATATATATATATATATATATATATATATATATATATATATATATATATATATATATATATATATATATATATATATATATATATATATATATATAAAAACGTATACATATATATATAAATACACAAATATATATATATATTTTAAGACATTTTTATGTTTATACATTCTTTTTATAGATACAAATATTTAGGTAAATGCTCTGTTCATAATAAACAGTATTAAAAAACATTTCCGGCCTGAAATGCCGAGAAATTTTCATAGAAAATATTCGTCCTCCGACAGGAATCGAAACTGTATCCTACACGGAACGGTCATATAGCCTGGCGTGCCTTAATCGTTTCGGCCACAGAAGAGCGTTCGGGTAGGAATGTCAATTTTGCTGTCTTTAAACTTTAATTGTTTAAATTGTCCAAATCGTGTACCAGCATAATTATCTATCCCACAAAATATCTAATATCTAAAAGACAGCACTAAACTGAGTTTCCTTTTTACACGTTTTCCATCTTGACTCTATATGTCGTAAGAATTACTTAAAAAAATCCTCTGAGTTATTCAGCTAGAAAGAGAACAGGTTAAAATCCACTGTCTTCGCAAATGAACAATGGTGAGAGGAAAAAGATTATTCAGGTCTTCAGTAATGGTACCTTTATCTTACCTGAGCCTCGTTAGACAACATATCAACAAGCAGCATAGGAATTACAATACTTGCAAAAATAGACCAACGATTATTGAAGCCGTCTACATTTAACATAAATAACCACCCATAACAGAAAATAACTATCGTCAGAAAACCTACATTACTGAATGATCATTAAAAATAGGTACTACATGTTGCTACCCCAGGATTTATTGCTCTTAACCGCGTTCGCACGTCCTGGGTAAGACGATAAACTACATCCGCGTCCTGGGTATGACGATAAACTACGTCCAACAGCAAGGTCTCTGATCAGGAGGTTTTGAGGAGCGTGGAACCACCTCTTAATTGCTGGTGTTCCCAGGTCCACCCTGACCCGGGGTGGTAGCACCTGTTAGGGTCCCAGCTATCGGAAAATAGTTAACGCCCAAACTTGTGCAAAAATAGTTTTTAATACCAGAAATACTTTGTAATAAAAAAAATTATTACCAGCAATAATTTTTGAAGGAAAAATTATTATCAGCAATACTTAAAAAAAAAAATACCGGTAATACAAACAGTTATACATTCTTTGAAAAAAAATATGACCAGCTACAGATTTCTTCAAGGAAAAATATTCCCAGAAATAGATATTTGAAGAAAACATATTATCAGCAATAAAAATTTTGTCGGCATTAAATAACCCATTGTGGTTGATATGCCGTAAAACAAAATAAACCAAATCAATCTAAACCAAAAAATACATATTCTATTCATACGAATCTATCCTAAAAATGTTGTTGGCATTAAATAACACATTGAGGTTGATATGCCGTAAAACAAAATAAACCAAACCAATCTAAACCAAACCAAACCATAAACGCGTTCGCTTCAATTTTCAACAATTGTAACACTTCTACTTTTTAAAACACACTTAATTTTCTTAATTCGCTCATATCCTTTGATGGCGATTCGTGTGAATTGAAAGGTTATCACAACACAACATGAATTGTGGCCAACGTATCCACATTTAACAAAATTATTTGCGAAAGGATATGCGTACATTAGAAAAAAAAACAGATCATTAAACATAAGAGACAAAATATCTCCTGATTTTTAATTAAACATATAGTAGTCAGCCGTTTATCTTGTGAGATAAAGGTAGAGCCCTGATTGGTCAAAATTTAGTGCTTTGGTAGAGGGACGGGAGTAAGATCTTCAGGGCGCGTATATGCCCAGATTTTAAGTCCCCCTTCTTGGCCGTATCAACAAATTCCAAAGGATTACAGGGTATTACATTTGGAGTTGATCTGGCTGCAAGACTTGTCAGTGGTCACAGCCAAACGACTTCGGGGATGCCCTCAGGATTTTCTGTTCTGTCGGAGGTTTAAAATCCTTTCACCCAATATATATATATATATATATATATATATATATATATATATATATATATATATATATAGGCTAAGAAGAATTTGGTAATCCGTATACGTAGTCCCAAAAAGGATGAAATCCTGAGAGATCAATGTAAATCCAGAGCTAATAATTTAAAGGAAAAACAGACCACTTTAAGGCTCCGTGTAATAATTTATTTCGCCGAGCTCTTTAGTAAAAGGACACTGGCTCATCAGACTCCACTTCCAAACGCTGAAACGTTGGAAGTGGAGTCTGATGAGTCAGTGTCCTTTAATAAAGGGCTTGGCGAAATAAATTATTACATGGAGCCTTAAAGTGGTCTGTTTTTCCTTTAAATATATATATATATATATATATATATATATATATATATATATATATATATATATATATATAAAAGTGAACATAGAAGTCAACACTTAGAGGCGACAGTCTGTTTCATGCTAGATGCAATCATCAGGCCTGATGATTGCATCTAGCATGAAACAGACTGTCGCCTCTAAGTGTTGACTTCTATGTTCACTTTTATATTTACACACGCTCTATCTCTCGTATTAAGCACTTTATCCCATAAATATAACACATTTTAAGACTATATTTCTTTATATATATATATATATATATATATATATATATATATATATATATATATATATATATATATATATATACAAAATGTAACAAAAAACTGTCAAAATCGTGTCACAGCATAACTGTCCATTCCACAAAATGTTTAATATCTAAAAAAATTAAATAAATAAACTAATTGAGTTTCTTTTTTCCAGGTTTTCAAATAAGACGTTTAGCCATCTTGACACCATTTGCCGTAAGAATCACTGTAAAACCTTTTGAGTTATTCAGCTAGAAAGAGAACAGGTTAAAAATCATTTTGTGTCTGCTGCACTGTCTTCAAAAATGAACAATGTGAGAGGAAAAAGATCAAGCAGGTACCAACATTCATACTCTGGCTTCTGTCATCAAAGTCCGTTCAAGAACCATCAAGAGAATGGTGAATACGTTTTAAAAAGACGGAACAGTAGAGGAAAACAGGACCAGGTCACAGCAGGAAGAGAGATCATCATTTCAATTTAGAGCTAAAGAGATCAATTAGAAAACATCCAACTGAACCCATAGGACTTTTGGCACGTGAGAGAGAGTTTCAGCTATGACAGTCCAAGGAGCAGTGAAAAAAAAAGGCTTGAAAATGAAATTGTACATGAAACGTGTGAAGCATCTTGTTATTCCAGAACAGAAAGTTAGAAGTTTAGAGAGGGCGAAGGTCACCCGGAATAAGTTGGAAAATGATCTTGGAATAATATATATATATATATATATATATATATATATATATATATATATAACTTTATTTCAATCCTTCCATAGTTTCCGATCCTTAGCTATGAGTAATTAATGATCAACATGTCATTTCCGTTTACGATCGATTTCATCACGATTCTTCTGTTAAGCTTGGAGAGTAATTATACATTCTTATTGCTCAAAGTAGAGTCCAGTAGTGTTATAAAAACATTGGGGAATTCCAGTAAGATATCTTTAATCATTTGATAAATGGTCATTTGATAAAATGACCAAATAATAAAATGTCAAATGACAGTTGACAAAAATAAAACGTCAAATGACATTTGACAGAAATAAAAAGTCAAATGACATTTGACAAATATTCAGTTGCTAAAAATCGCCTGAGGATACCGTAAGGTTGAAGCCACGGTGGCAGATTCAACTGACCTGATTTTTAAAGTTAAAAGCTCTACATATTATTTTTACTTTTTATTTTATTTTTTTCACATTTGTATTGAGCACTTTTAATACTACTGTTTCCTGATCTGATTCAACGTTGACCATAAACCTTTTATGCATTATATAGATAGATAAATATATATATATATATATATATATATATATATATATATATATATATATATATAGAGAGAGAGAGAGAGAGAGATAGATAGATAGATAGATAGATAGATAGATAGACACTGATACTCTACCGACCAAAAGTTTGAAACCACATTGGTTTTTTCCGTAAACTTAAACAAATGAATCAATTTTCATATCTTTAAAGAAATACATTTATTTTTCTATGTTTGCATGTAATTATGCAATAATTTAAATAAAAATGAATATAGAATAACTATAACTCCAATTAAAGGAAATTTATATTTTCTTTCATCTAAGAATCACGAGGATTTATTACAGCAGAACAAAGTTTTGGTATCCTTTCTAGTAACTTGTAAAAGTATGTTGGTGGAAGTGATTTCCAGTGCGTAAATGTGTAAACAACTCTTGCTTATACTTAGGCAGTTCACTTCGAACATTTCGTCTCATATATATATATATATATATATATATATATATATATATATATATATATATATATATATATATTATCATTCACAGACAGACTGTTTCGCTGTATCACAGCTCATCATCAGTGTGGCTAGACATCCTCTATCTAGGATCGAATCCCGTCAGTCGGAGATTTTACCCCTAAACCGTTGGCGCACGTCAGGGAAGAATGTGAATTTAAGCGTATTTATTTTTAGATAAACACACAGTGACTGACAGAACTCGATTCGATTTACCGAAGAGTCATGCATTATTCGCCGTAATAGTCACTGTTTACAAACCCTCACTTCCTCCCCCAGAGAGCTCAACCGAGATAAATTTTTCAGGAGCATATATATTGTCAACCACAGACAGACTGTTTTGCTGTATCACTGCTCATCAGTGTGGCTAGACATCCAGTTGCCTCTAGCTAGGATCGAAACCCGACTGAATTGTCGTCTGTCGGAGATTTTACCCCTAAGACGTTGGCAGGGAAAAAGGTGAATTTAAGCGTATTTATTTTTAGATAAACACGGATGTCTAGCCACACTGATGAGCTGTGATACAGCGAAACAGTCTGTCTGTGGATGACAATATGTATATATATATATATATATGCAAGTTTCATTAAAAACGACAGACAAGGTACTACGGTTAAGTTTTTTATTTAATTTGTCTTGTGTACGAACAAGAGCTTTCTTTGTTGGACAAAGGGTGTGTAAGAACTGTCAAATGAACAAAGCCGCAACGTGCTAACCGTATTTGGAAATTAAAACACCCCTACTACACACTAAGACATACACCTAATGCACACACTCAATTAAGCTGAAAAATCAAATCATCCTTGATAATGGCTAAAGGTATAGCCGAAAGCGCTCGGAAAAATAAAACATTTGGACAGTTCTTACACACCCTTTGTCCATCAAAGAAAGCTGTTGTTCGTACACAAGACAAATTAAATAAAAAACTTAACCTTGGTAACTTGTCTGTCGTTTTTAATGAAACTTGCATAAAAGAAGGATTGCTGCCTAAATATACAATATATATATATATATATATATATATATATATATATATATATATATATATATATATATATATATATTATAAGTAAATTACTTACTATGGAGCGAAAAATAGATATTGAAGAGAAAAAACATTAAAGAGAAAAAGTGGCCAATTTCTCATGATAGAACATTTCTGTGCTCACCATTTGGATATGTGGGTGGTGTCATGGATACCCACTCGGAGCGAGAACTCAGGGTGCTGAGTTTGAATTTCAGTCGACTTCGTTACATTCATATATGTGTAACTACCCTTGGAAAATATATGAATCCATTCAAAAAAAGTATTCTAAAAATCCAAAATAAGTTTCGCCATTAAATAAGCCGTAAAACACAAATCAATCGGTCGGTATATCAATACGGTCGAAAAACTAATACAGAATTTATCCATTTCAAAGTTTCAATCAAACGAAAGGCACGAGAAGTGGCCAGGCGATGGTGGAAGGTATTTGTCTTAAAGGGAAGAGGTTTTACAAAATTAAGCCCGAATATTAAATTTATGATATTAAATTGGGATTATATGAAGAATTAAATTTTAATTTAAAACTAAGAGATGAATAAAAATGGGTTTAAGAATAACTTTAAAATATATGAAGATATATTTATAAATACAATGTCATATTTAAAAGTACAAAGTTATATTCGAAAACAAGTTATATTTAAAAATAAGATGTATTTAAATAAGTTATTTAAAAATAACTCATATTTATATAATTTATATTTAAAAATAAAGTTATATTTAAAAATCAGTTATATTTAATATAATCAAATAAATAAGTTATATTTAAAAATAAAAATATAATGACATAAACTAAAATAAAAAAAATTATAAAATATATTTAAAAATAAAATTATAATAAATTAAAATATATATATGGACAGCAGTCTTTCTTTTAAACATGTTACGTTGAATATGGTTTATTGAAAGCCAAAAGGGTAAAACTAGAAAAAGAAATTACAAACTTGAGACTAGTTTAGTTCGAATAACAAAAATAAATAAAGTAAAAAGAAAAGGAAAATAGAAATATTATAAAGGAGGCCGAAAGAGAAACCTAACTGGAGACCGAGGGTTTAAATGGGCAAAGGAGATAGCAAGTAGTTTGCCCACAAGAGTATGTTTTACACTGATAAGTCTACAGAAACTTACACGAAGTTACAGTATGACAGTGTTAGAAGAGTCAACTAGTGATGAAAGAAGTTCTACATGAGGAAGTACACTATTTACATTATTTGGACTATTGTCCTCATCTTTGTCGCCATATTTATTACAACGTTTCGGCTATTTTGCGCTCCGGCCTTCTTCAGGTGGTTGGAATGTCGAACTAAACCTTTTATTTAGCTCACTGGGGTAGATTGTCTCTAGTTCCACGTGCCATGTTTAATGGATGTCAGTTATCAGTTATCTCCTGTTAATTCTCCTCTCCAAATTCTCTACCGCCTTAACCAGGTATTGAACTCACACTCTTTGGATCCTGTCACTGGATCTAACTAACGCCTTTATCCACTGTGCCATGTGTCCTTCAATTCTAGATATCAAACTACACCGTATTAAGAACAGTTTAAAACTCGGTGTCCAGCGAAAATCATTCAACCAAACGACCTAATAAATTTCTAATCCCATCATGACAACAAAATAAAATCCGGCATAATCACTGGATTCTACCTAAGAGCCCTAAGAATATGCAGCCCGGATTATTTACACGAAGAAGAGAAATACATTGAAAATACTTTCAAACTTCTGCAGGACCCTAATTATTTTACAGTCAGTTCGAAACAAAAGGCCCACAAAATATTCCAAAACAAAAAACGGCCCCTCCTGAGAAACCCAATAAATCAAAAAATATATTATTCTGCCTATTAATTCTATTTACATCTAAAGCGAAAAAAAATCTTTCTAAACTCAATATAAAAGTTGGTACTATTACATCCAAAACAATAAAAAACTTAGTCAATAATAAATAAAACAATATAAACTAAAACCTGAAGGAAGAGTTTACTCCATTGCATGTAATATTTGTCATAGGCGAAACCTCAAGGAATCTAAATAAAAGATTATATGAATACGAAAGGGACATTTTATAAAATAATATATTGAATGCATTAGTTGCCCACGGTAACGAAACTGACCACAACTTTGACATAAAAAATGCTACGATGATCAAAGGAGGAAAATAATTCACGACGATGTAAATGTCTAGAGCATCATTTCCCCATTCTTGGAAGATCTTCTAATAACAGAGTGTGCGAAACCTACTTACAAAAGTGAAGGAAAGAAAAAGAAAAAGACTCTAAATGAATTCGGCTGAAAAAAAATCCCAGCACCCCTTTGCTGTGCGCATGCGTAGTCCTACCAACATAACAAAATTAGTCTGATGAAGTCCTGAAGGACGAAACGCGTCACAAGTAAACTTTTTCAACTTTGGCATAAAATTTCCCAGTATTGTTCTTGATATATATATATATATATATATATATATATATATATATAAAAGTGAACATAGAAGTCAACACTTAGAGGCGACAGTCTGTTTCATGCTAGTGCAATCGTCAGGCAACTCTATCTCTGATATTGAGCACTTTATCCCATAAATATAGCACACTATATTTCTTCATATATATATATATATATATATATATATATATATATATATATATATATATATATATATATATTGTGTACATTTCATTGAAAACGACAGACAAGGTGCTTTTATTTAGTTTTTTATACAATTTCTCATGCGATCTAATAATTTTTTTTCTTTTCGGATGATAAATTATATAAAAACTGTCCGAATGTTCTTTTTATCCGAGCGCTTTCAGCTATACATTTAGCCATTTTCAAATATTATATTTCAACTGTTAAAATAAGAAATAGTTTGTTGTATGTATGTTTTATAAAACGTTTTCATTTTTTTTTGTTTCAAAACACGGTCAAGATATCATGTCCATGTTCAAAGTTAACATTATTAAGTATTGGTTTGTTTGTTTTTATTAATAAGGCTTCCATTATTTTTAGTCTTTTTTTTGCATGTAGATGATGCTATTATATTAGTGTTGTCGACAAGTATGTTCCGAATAGTGTCCGGTAGGTCTCCATAAATATTTAAATGAGATCTGATTGAGCTATTGTCAGAAAGGTGTAGAGTGGAATCTCTCGTCGTATGAGGGTCATGCAGCTCAGTTCCTACCGACAGCCCAGACACCTGCACATATGATTTGATTATAGTGGTGAAGGTTTCGTGCAGAACCAATCACATTTTTTGAAAAGCCGACTACAGAGACCTGGTGCACTACGTGTCACAAGGTCCCCAAACGACCCTCCGCAGGTTTTGAATTCAGATTTGTCCTTCTGCAAGACCAGTTGCCATCCAAGATTATAGAACCCAGTCTGTCCTGCTATTTACCCATAGCAGGAGGGAGAAGAAGAGGATTAATACCTTTCCCAATAGTATTAGCACGTAAGTGAATGTAATGGATTCGACTAGAATTCGAACACGGTTCTCCGATTCCTCAATCCGAGCTGCTATGTTAGATTGATAAATGTTTTCTATTTGTTCTTTATCTTATCATCTGTATTTGATGTTTAACTCGTATATCAGACTGGGACCCGAAACTAGCGCCTCTAATAACGAACTGAGAAATTCAAAATGGTGGCTGTTGTGTAAAAACGTTAAGAGGAGTAGAGAGAAGAAAGAAAACATTATTGTCGAAATTATAAAGGCAATTGTGGGTATTGTGTTCACGGCTGTCGGTGATTTATCAACAGAGAGAAGAGAAAACATTTTGTGGCAGTAACAACGACCTTTTGAACTTCGTAAAAGGTTTTGTTCTGCAGCAACACGAACATCAACTTTCTTTTCTTTTTGTATTTTTTTATTTAAAGAGTAAACGCGTCCGTCCAGGTAAGAGAGATTGTGATGTGGATGGACGTGGGAGGTTGACATTGGCGGTAAGAGGAGGTCAGTGTCTGAATACGTCTAGTATTGCTTGAAGATGTCCCCTTTAGAGAGAAATTCCTTCAAGGATGACAAACAGAAAACAAAACACGTAGGCATATATACACGCATACACATAGGTAGATAGAGGATAAGCGTGTAGTGTAACTAAAATCGATTTGGCGTGTTCAACAGGAAAAAGAGTAGGGCAACCGATCCCGTAGAAACTGTCCAAATGAACACGGCCACAATGTGCTGACTGTGTTTGGAAAATAAAACATCCCTATAACTCTAGAAACATAGACACAACCCATACACCCACTTAAAAATCAAAAATAAAATCATCATTGATAATGGCTAGAAGTATAGCCGAAAGCGCACGGAACATTTGAACAGTTTCTACACACTCTGTGTCCAGAAAAGAAAACATTTCTTGGAACACAAGAAAAATTAAATAAAAGGCTTAATCGCAATACCTTGCCTGTCGTCTTTAATGAAACATGTTATGTATAAATGAAGAATTGCTGCCTAAATACACAATATATATATATATATATATATATATATATATATATATATATATATATATATATATATATATATATATATACACCGAAATGGACAATAATAAATAAATAAATAAATAAATATATATATATATATATATATATATATATATATATATATATATATATATATATATATATATTTATATATATATATATTACAATTAATCATTCATACAAAAAGTAGATTAGTAAAGTTAATGATATAAAATGGCGAAAACTCATAAATATTTACATAGGTCGCTCTACTACATGCCTATCCAGACGCCTTACCTATCCGACTACAGCACCATTAGAACTCATTTAAACACGCAACAAACTTAACATACTAGTAGAAAAGACAAAGCAAAGAACCACATCCACATGTAAAAAAAAGTTTAAAATGGTGGAAGCTCTAATAATAAAAAAAGAAAAGGTCAACACTCAGTAACATTAACTACGAACACGGCCACAATATGCTGACTGTGTTCAGAAAATAAAACATCCCTATAACTCTAGAAACATACACATAACCCATACATTCAGTTAAAAAGTAAAAATAAAATCATCCTTGTTAATATATCCGAAAGCGCTCGGAAATACAGAATATTTAGACAGTTTTTACACGCTTTGTGTCTAGAACAGAAAACACTTGTACGAACACAAGAAAAATTAAATATAAAAGCTTAATTACAGATCCTTGTCAGCCGTTTTTGCGTCAGTGCACAAAAAACTGGAAAAGGGTCCGATGTACGTTCAACAAAGGAACGAAAAGGGAAATATCGCCACAGAAAATAAACAAAAATACGTATCTTATTCTGGGTTCTCTATTCATGGATAACACCTGGGAGGTAATATTTGGGGTGGGGGAGTAGGTAGCTGACATTTGGGACAACATTCGCTACTAATTTCAACGAGTCAGATCTTCTCTTCGGCGAACACGAACTCTGACAGCCTGTCTGCCCATCTCTTCAAATCAATCTCTCGTTGCTCATCTCTAAATCACGATTTTACTAGCGACAGAGTCACCAATCATGAAACACCAACGCAGATAATTCATTCCAGTTCACTTGACGACGTAGGCGTCCTAAATAAAGTCGAGCGGGTACCTATAGTGCTATATATGGAGACACAGTGTTGTAATGGGTTGCGGCTCGGATTGAGGAATCAGAGAGACAAGTTTGAATCCATTACATTCACTTAAGTGCTAATACCATTGGGAAGGGTATGAAACGATCTCTTCTCCCCCAGATATGGGTAAATAGCAGGACAGACTGTGTCTTATAGCCTCGTGTGGTAACCAGCCTGAAGGACAACTCTGAATTTAAAACCTGCGGAGGGTTGTTTGGGGACCTTGTGACATATTGGGCACCGGTTCTCTGCACTCGGCTCTTCCAAAAAGTGTGATTGTTCTTCATAAGCCTACACTACTCAAATCAAATGATATGCGCTTGTAGTCTGGCTGTTTCCAAGAATTGCGCTGCTTGACTCTTATACGTTGAAAACGACGGGAGAATACAGTATATATATATATATATATATATATATATATATATATATATATATATATATATATATATATATATATATACTACTTACACTATTCGGACTATTGTCCTCATCTTTGTTGCCATATTTATCACAACGTTTCGGCCGTTGTACGCTCCGGCCTTTTTCAGGTGGTTGGAGTCAAACTGAGCCCTTTATTTCGCTCGCTGGGGTAGACTGTTCTAGTTCCACGTTATCAGTTATCTCCTGTTAATTCCCCTCTCCAAGTTCTCCACCGGCGTAACCAGGTATTGAACTCACACTCTTTGGGTCCTGTCACTGTATCTAACTAACACCTTTATCCACTATGCCATGTGTCCTTGAGGAAGAGGGCTGGAGCGTACAACGGCCGAAACATTGTGAAAAATATGGCAACAAAGATGAGGTCAATAGTCCGAATAATGTAAATAGCGTACATAATACCTCATCTCAGAAATATATATATATATAATTTACAAATTAATACTAACATTATTACCAAGTATAAACACACGTCTAAAACATATTACAGCCGTGTGTCGTGTACTGCACATACACGACTGATTAATTAGAATTAGTCTTCACAAAAGTCTTTAAACATCGCACCAACATAACAAATTTGGTCCGATG
Organism: Acanthosepion esculentum; assembly: GCA_964036315.1. Classification (NCBI taxonomy): domain Eukaryota; kingdom Metazoa; phylum Mollusca; class Cephalopoda; order Sepiida; family Sepiidae; genus Acanthosepion; species Acanthosepion esculentum. Next base: position 8,051,590 of record OZ038490.1, on the reverse strand, counting down.
AAGTCCTAAAGGACAAAACGCATCACAAGAAAACTTTTCCACTTCGTCACTTCCAAAATATAGGACGAAACAGCCGTCCAGTTATTTCTGCATTCGGTTGAGGTTTCTTCTAGACTCGATGAATTACTTAATTACATAATTACATATATATATATTACATATATATATATATTAATTACTTAATTACATATATATATATATATATATATATATATATATATATATATACGCGCAGGATATAAAAATTACAGGTAGACTGGAGAGTACATTATACATAAAATAGGGATTTAATTTTCCATTACCCTATATATATATATATATATATATATATATATATATATATATATATATATATATAAAACAAAACTGCTCTCTATTAACCACCACAAGGATCCATCCTTGCATCCCATTAGAATGTCTGAAGACCAACTTCTCGAGAGCTCCTCTCTGCGGCTGCTCGGTCTCACGCTGTCCGCTGATTTGAGATGGAACAAATACATCGAGTCAGTTGCATCATCCACCGCAAGGAAAATTGGTTCCCTGTTCCGAGCCAGGAAATTTTTCTCCCCGGAATCGATCCTCCAAGTCTATAAGTCTACCATTCGCCCTTGCATGGAGTATTGCTGCCATATATGGTCTTGGGCCCCTGCTGTTTGCCTCAGGGTTCTTGATAAGATCCAGAGACGGATATGCAATGTGATTGGCCCTGATCTGTCATCTCGTCTGCAGTCGCTCTCTCACAGACACAATGTTTCCTCGCTCTGTCTTTTTTACAAATACTTTCACGGTAATTGCTCCAAGGAGCTGCTTTCGCTTCTCCCTAGGCCTCATGAATTTAAACGTCCTACGAGGCTGGCATCCCGTTCCCACCCCTTCACCGTTGAAACTGTTAGATGTAGACGTCTCTTCTACTCCAATAGCTTCATGTCTCGCACATCTCGCCTGTGGAACTCCCTTCCCTATTACTGTTTCCCTGACAAATACAATCTCCAACGGTTTAAGTGTAGCGTCAATCGACATCTCCAGTTGCCTTGATCTATCCACTTCCCTTCTCCACATCCTTTCACCTTTCATTCCTATCTGCTCTCGCTCCAAATCTTCTGTAACCCCCTTGCCTTGATCGACCCACTGTCTTTCTCTTTTTCCACATCCTCTCCTTTACCACTCCTATCTGCTCTTCCTCCAACCCTTCTATAACCCCTTGCGTGATAGTGGCCTCCAGCCTTGCTTGGGGTGATACGCTTAAATATATATATATATATATATATATATATATATATATATATATATATATATATATATATATATATATATATATATATATATATGTGTGAAGGCTGTAAACTGACCAACATATTTTTTTGCTTCAGAATTTTTTTAAATAGAAATTAAATGAAGATATGATTTATTTGTAGAATGTTCTTTCGTTGACAATTTAAAAAAACAAGATTATTTTGGAAAAAAAAAAAAAAAATCTGACAAATTATTTTCCACCCCTAAAATCCCTTTCTCACAGATGCAACATTGCCAGCCTCTCTCTCCTCTATCGCTTTTTCCATGGACAGTGCTCAGATCAAATACATTCCTTGATTCCATCATTTCTAGCCTTCACAGCCAAGACTCATTGTATCGAACCATTATTGGTATTTCGTCGGTAATATGTATATTTTCCTATCTATTAACGTGTTGAATGTGGTTCTGTTTCTGAGTAGTTTTTTTATTGAACTCTCGAAATTGGCTCTTTCTTTTTTGAGTAACCCTGTATATATAAAGTATCGGCCATTGAGTTCTGGTGGTAATAAAACAGTGCTTGGTGTATAGTAACAGAGCTAAAATTTATTCTAATTATAAATATACATTTACTTCCACATTGCTAGCACAACTCAGTTTTCAATAAGCACCTGATGATTGCATCGTGCATGTAATTCAGAGTTGTGCTACCGGTGAGGAACAAAATGTTTATTTATTATTAGTAGTATTAATAGTATATATATATATATATATATATATATATATATATATATATATATATATATATATATATATAAGATTAAAGAAAGACATTGGAATGACCAACACAAAAATAGAGAATGTCTCATATAGAGAAGATTTAACATTGAAAAACATAAAGGAAAATTTTTTTTTAATAATATGTGGAAATCTCCACCCTTTACCTGAAGACGGTCGTAAGACCAGAAACACGTGTTGTAAAACTATGTAAAACTATGTAAAACTATGAAAAATAAAGAATAATATTTTTTTAAAAAACCCACATTACAACCAAAAAAGTTTGCGGTACCTCTCTTCTTTTTAATACACACACACACACATATATATATATATATATATATATATATATATATATATATATATATATATATATATATATATATATATATAATCATTTATTTAAATATTATAACATAAATATGTTATAAAATCACTACAAAAATAGCCATTTCGTTTCGACACTTCCAGTGTCTTACCAAGTTATGATGTTGAATGTTGAACAGAAATTCAAAGATACTCCTTATGAATAGCTATTTCTCCCCGCAAGAAATAACCTTGCAAGTTTTGTTAACATTGACCAATCTTTCAAGGTTAATTCTTGCGGGGAGAAATAGCTATTCATATGGGGTATCTTTGAATTTCTATATATGTAATTTATATATATATATATATATATATATATATATATATATATATATATATATATATATATATTATGAAATGGATAAAGTCCGACAAATATTTAAAGACATTTTTATGTTTAACATTCTTTTTATAGATACAAGTATTTAAGTAAATGGTCTGTTTATAATAAACAGTATTAATAACTTTTACCGACCTGAATGTCCGAGAAATCTTCATAGAAAATATTCGTCCTCCAAAAATTTCTTTAATCTGCAAAAGAAATTAAATCCATGTGAAAAAGAAGTAAAACAAAAAAAAAGAGTAAGCTTCTATCTGTATTAGAAGTCCTTATACCGAAAAATTCAACTTATTTACTGAATGACCCTCGTATATATAAGTACGATGAGAACGAATAGAGTACAATTCAAACGTTCATAGCATTTAATTTAAATGAGGCCTCAATACATCGTAGAGCAATATTATTTAGTTTAGAATATTACACCGAAAACATGTAAAAATCGCAACACAATTGTAGTCTTGTTTCAGTGCATATCAATGCATATTTTTATTTTATTTTCAAATTCCTTGGTGTTTTTCAAACCTTGCAAGGTTAATTCCTGCGGGGAGAAATGGCTATTCATATAGGGTATCTTTGAATTTCTTATATATGTAATTTATATATATATATATGCTCTGTAATAAATACATTAAGCTCTCTTTTATTATTAGGATTCATTTGGATTATTTACCCTCGGATTTACAGAACAAAATTATTATTAATCAAAGAATATCAAACACTTAAAAGCTCATAGCTAATAATTTTTATTTCATGAGACCTCTAAAAAAACAGCTCTCAAAATTCAAGACCTACAAACAAATAGGTTTTTGTCAATCTTCAAGGCTTACAAGCAAATAACAGTTTGTACGTCTTGAGGATTGAGAGGTGTTTTTAAAGCTCTCATGAAATAAAAAAATATTATCTATGGGATTTTAAGTATTTGATATTCCTTTAATTCATAATATATATATATATATGTGTGTGTGTGTGTGTGTGTGTGTGTGTGACAAAGTGGAAAAGGTTTTCGTGCTGGGAATTTTTAAATTTCACCATTCATGCATTATGTGTGCATTATATGTATGTTTTAGTGTATAGTAGGGATGTTTTAATTTCCGAATACGGTTAGCACATTGTGGCCTTGTTCGTAGTTAATATATAAAACATACACATAATGCACACACACTCAGTTAAGCTGAAAAAAAAAAGAATCATCCTTGATAATGGCTAAAGGTATAGCCGAAAGCGCTGGAAATATAAAACATTTGGACAGTTCTTACACACTCTTTGTCCAGAAAAGAAAGCTCTTGTTCGAACACAAGAAAAATTAAATAAAAAGCTTAACCGTAGTACCTTGTCTGTAGTTTTTACTGAAACATGCATAAACGAAGGATTGCTGCCTAAATATACAAATATATATATATATATATATATATATATATATATATATATATATATATATATATATATATATATATAATCAGATAGATAGATAAATAGATAGATAAAGAGAGAGAGAGAGAGAGAGAGAGGGAGGGAGACGACAGAGATAACCAACAAATATAAGATGACCTGCTACAAATAAATGAATGGAGATGTTCGGTTGTCAGACATTAATCAAAAGCTTCCATTAAAGTGACAAGATAGACGGAATAAACGAATCAAAGCGGTAAAAAAAAGCAAAGAAAATGCTTAGAAAAGCAAAAATATACATTTCATGTCTTTTCACAAAATGTTTCCTTTTAATCTTCTGCGAAAGTTCATTCGAAGTGTTAACACGGCGCCATTATTTTCTTCAACCATTATGTCATTTGTGACAGGCGGCCATAATTCACCTCGCTCTGAAATTGCTCAATTTCGGCATACAGCCGAGGGCAGCCATTCTGAGCCCCCGTGCCACGGCACACTAGTGTGCCGCCCGATTCTCTTAAGTGTGCCACGAAATATTGTTACAGCATATATATATATATATATATATATATATATATATATATATATATATATATATATATATAGGGTGTCCATAAAGTTCGTGTGCACTTTAAAAAATTATAACTTTATTTGTATTTGCGATAGAAATAATTTGTAAAAAGGATTAGAAAGAAGTAAATCTATATTTTTTAAGGTTTTATTGAAATTTTATTTAAGTTTCCACATGTCCTCCATCATTAGCAATACAAAGGGTAATACGATTTTGCACTTAATGGAAAACATTTGCCAACTGATTTACAGTAATGCCTGAAATAACATTAGTTATTTTAGCTATAATTAAAACTAGGTACATTAAACCTTATAACATTATTTACAGATTATTTCTATCGCAAATACAAATAATGGAAACCCTGTATATATATATATATATATATATATATATATATATATATATATATATATATATATATATATATGAAATACGTCTATTTCGGCAGCATGATTTCATTCAGACAGGTTTTGTTAAATAATTTAAACACGTTCTGTCTACTTATTTTCGATAAGATCCTTTCATATTCACGAATAAGCGTTATTTCTGCGGTTGTTAAAAGACGAGATGAAAACACCGTGTTGGCTCATATTGTATTTATTCCGAGTACTTTCGACATAGCATAATGTCATCTTCAGGGTATTGTTAAATATAGAGTAATATTTAGTGTTCATGGTTGTGAAGGTCAAAAATTGTTGTGGTCATCCGAAGATTACCATTTTTATATGTGAAGTCACTGGTTGACAGACACTTTTTAAGGGGAGTTAACTAGGTATGCTGTAGAAAAGTTCCGTGCTTTAGTAGTTGCTAGATAAAGGAAAAACTATTAATGGCAAGCGCTAATATCTAAAGACTATCTATTGTACACATCTATCTATGTCTCCACAATATAAAAATGGTAATCCCAATGCACCTTCGGATTTCAGTGTCGCACTTTTTGTCCTCTGTTAAAACACTTCCCAGCTATTTAAATTCCCTACTTGCTTTATTTTGGCATCCCCAATTTGTAATTTGCATGTCGGACTGTCCCTTTTGCTGACAACCAGGCATCTTGGAATTTACATTATTTCTTGCGTTCCTTCATTACATTCTGTAGGGTTTCTTGTATTTTCCTTTCTACATCAGCTACCAACACTCTTTTATCTGCATATCTTACACTGTTAAGATTGTAACTGCCAATAATGAATCCTGGTAGGACTTCTAATTCTCTCAGAATAGCCTCGCTGTTTAGGTTGAATAAGTCCGGTAAGAAGACACATCCTTGTCTTACACCGCTTTCTATGTTTGTATATTCACTGAACTCATTTTCTATCCGTTTGCAGGCAGTATTAAATACTAATTTTGTACATTATTTACATTATTTGGACTATTGTCCTTATCTTTGTCGCCATATTTATTACAACATTTCGGCCGTTGTACGCTCCAGCCTTCTTCAGGTGGTTGGAATGTCGAACTGAACCCTTTATTTCGCTCACTGGGGCAGACTGTTCTTGTTCCACGTGCCATGTTTTAATGGATGTCAGTTATCAGTTATCTCCCGTTAATTTTTCCCTCTGAAAGTTCTCCACTGCCTTAACTGGGTATTGAACTAACACTATTTGGGTCGTGTCACTGAATCTAACTAACGCCTTTATCCACTGTTCCATGTGTCCTTGACACAGTGGTTAAAGTCCTCAAGGACCCATGGCACAGTGGATAAAGGCGTTAGTTAGATCCAGTGACAAGACCCAAAGAGTGTAAGTTCAATACCCGGTTAACGCAGTGGAGAACTTTCAGAGGGAAATTAACAGGCGATAACTGATAACTGACATCCATTAAAACAAAAAAAGAAAAGAAAAAAGGAACTCTGTCAACTGTGTATCTCCATTGTAAAGATTATATCCGCTAATTATAAATTTTGGTAGAACTTCTTGGATCGTCTCGCTATATAGAATGAACACATCCGGTGAGAAAACATTCCCTGTTTTACTTCTCTTTTTCTGCTTCTGTGTATTCACGGAACTTATTTTCTGTCCCCTATGTAAATTATTTCTGTCCCACCTGCTTTCTGGAACCGACTCCCAAGAGGGTGCTTCTCCGATCACTGCTGTCTTAATCTGTTCAAGTCTAGGGTTAATCTTTATCTTCCCTACATATGCAAATAAACTGTGCCTTTTACTCTGTAACCCTCTACCTCCAGTGGCACTTGGGTCTTGTAAAGAGAGAACATCATTGTAAAAATAACGCACTGGTTACGGATTAATTTTTTAAATAGCACCAGAAACGAGGAAAAAAGTAGTGCAACACTTCTATGTCAAGTGAATGCGTGACAATTTAAAGGAAAAAAAAAGATATAGGAAACAAAAAAAGGATTAGAATGCCATGGAAAGGCATGTGACAAATGAGGATGATTTAAGTAGCATGAAAAACAATAAAGAAAACGCTGTCCGCAATAACAAAGAGACAGTTGACTTGTTGGAGACATTAGTAATAAGGAAAGAAGGCACATTAAATTTAACACTCACGGGTCAAACCTAAGGCATGAGAAGCGGCGGTGTATCTAGTTGATATTGGGAACAAAGAGAAGCAGGGAACGATCACCTCAAAGAGAAATTGGCTTCATAAAGAAGTAAGCAATGCTAAAAGAAATAAATGTCAGGAATTTAAGGAGAAATAGCTGGTCACTCGTATTCGAGGATACTAGGGCGACAGGCCAATCCCTATTGGAGACGCTTGCTCAGGCGCATTTGTGTTTGTTCAACGCACACAGAGCCCACCTGTGGTTTATACTGCAACTGTGTTAAGCATACCTTAGTTACAGTTTCTGGGAGAAAGTGTGTTATCAACAATCTGAACAAGGCCAGCTCGCTCAAACCCTCGGTCACGATGACTAGTGACTTCATGCTACCGTCTACCCAATTTCACTCACAAGGCTTGGGTCAACCTGCGGTATGGTTTTCAGGCACTTTCCAGAGGTGCTGCACGCTGGGATCGACCAGTCCGATAAGTCTCATCCTGACAGATCGACGATGGTGAGATTCGAACCCGGGTCCCATGGTAAGAAAGCGAACGTTCTCGACCCCAAAACTAAACATAAACATGCAATATAGACAGAAAGGTTATATATATATATATATCTTAAAATTTAGCCCGCATTAATATTTTCATTTTTTTTTTGCAGAAGGACGTGTACCTGCGTTTTATAGATTACGCAAAGGTGTTCGATAAAGTACGCCAGAAAGACCTATTGGAACTTCTCATCAACCTTGATATATTTGAGAAGGATATTAGAATAATCAAGAATCTGTACTGGTAGCAAACAGCCTGTATACGAATAGAAAAATGAGTTCAGCAGATATACAAAAATAGAAAGGAGTGTAAGACAATGATGTGTCTTCTCACCGGACTTATTGGAACTATATAGTGAGGCGATTCTGAGAGAATTAGAAGTCCTGCCAGGATTCATTATTGGTGGCCACAATCTTAACAGCATAAGATATGCCGATGACACAGTGTTGATAGCAGACACAGAATGAAAACTACAAAACCTCCTACAGAAGGTAGTGAAGGAAGGCGAGAAGAAAGGATTAAACATCAACTGCAAGAAAACAGAATGCATTGTTGTTAGGAAAAGGTTAAGCCCAAAATGCGAATTAAAATTCGAAGATACCAAAATCAAACAAGTGCGGAAGTTTAAATATCTAGGAAGTGTTTTAGCAGAGGAAGGAAAGTGTGGCACTGAAATCCGAAGACGTATTGGGATAGGCAAAGAGGCATTCCAAAAGCTAAACAAAGTATTAAAATATAGAAAAATTTCGCTAGAAACAAGGAAAAGAGTACTTAACTGTTATGTGATATTTGTCCTCCTGTATGGCAGTGAGTGCTGGACAATCTCCCGTCATAGATGAAGAAGAGACTTGAAGCAACAGGAATGTGGTTCTATAGAGGATACAATCGATGGAACACGGGAACAATGACGAAGCTTTAGAAAAAATGAAAACAAAAAGGAAAATTATACTTAATATCAGGAAAAGAGAGTGGAAGTTTTTAGGGCGCATAATGAGGAAGGGGCTTGGAAAATCTGATACTCACAGGACTGACTGAAGAAAAACAGCGCATGGCATATTTAATGAGCATAAGTAAATTGTTGGTGGAACAAGGTTTAGGAGAAATAACATAAAGACAAAATCTATTAAGAGCTGCAAAGTAGGGGAGGTAGTGGAGAGTCATGATCGATAACGTCTTCAAGAGACACGGCGCATAAAGAAGATATGCGTAACACGCAGTAGGGACTCAGTTCTAAGGGGTAAGGCAGGTGAAGATAATCCAGATGAGTCAAGACAAGAAATGAGTAGAAATGATTCAAGATGAGAATTGAGTAGAAATAAGTCAAGAGAAAAATTGAGTAGAAATGAGTCAAGACTAGGATTGAGCATAAATGAAAAAAAACAACAAGAACTGAGTAGAAATGTGTCAAGACTAGAATTGAGTGGAAATCAGTCAGGACAAAAATTGAGTAGAAATGAGTCAAGACTAAAATTGAGTAGAAATCGGTCAGGAGAAAAATTGAGTAGAAATGAGTCAAGACTAGAATTGTGTAGAAATAAGGTAAGACGAGAATTGAGTAGAATGAGTTAAGACTAGGATTGAGGAGAAATGAGCCAAGACGAGAATTGATTAGAAGTGAATCAAGACTAAAATTGCGAAGAAATGAGTCAAGACTACGATTGAGTAGACATGAGCGAGGACAAGAAGTGACTAGAAATGTGTCAAGACGAGAATTGAGTAGAAATTAGTCAAGGCTAGAACTGAGTAGAAATGAGGCAGGACAAGAATTGAGCAGAAATGAGTCAATGTGAGAAGAGAACTTAGTCAAAAGATTCTGCAGTCTATGATGATAGGTTAAATTGAATGAAAAGAGGAGGGATAAAGATTTACTCTTATTCAACACACGATTACAGAGACGCCAGTAGTTAAGCGAACGAAACTTGTCTGGCACTATGTGGCTTCATTCTGTCAGCAAAGACTTGTTCACTTTGTGGAAACATTTACAAATATTACGAGTAGACACAAAGAATCGTCTGTTGTGATCGAAAAGAAACTCTCTTTTCCATCAATCATATTCTTAGTGTTAAGGCTTTTGATATTATTTTTTTTACTAATTCTTCGCCCTATACATGGCTCAAGAGTCACTAAAGCTAGAGAGAAACTGAATGTTGTATGAACGTCTTAGTGATAATACAGTCTTGTCTGAGGTGAAATGTAAAAAAATCCCCAAAACTCAGTGCCATCTGTGTATCTACGTTGTTAAAATTATGTCTGCCAGTTATAAATCCTGGTAGGACTTCTAGTTCTTTGTAAACGTAATTTAAATATATATATGTGCACACACACATAAACATATACACTTTTATATATATATATATATATATATATATATATATATATATATATATATATATATATATATATATATATATATGGGGGGGGTGTACGTGTGTGTGTAAAAGTAAATGTAAAAGTGTATGTGTAAAAAGCGGATGTATTTGAAAGTAAATGTAAAAGTGTATGTGTAAAAGCAAGTGTAAATGTGTATGTGTATTTGTGTGTATGTGTGTAAATATAAAAATGAGTCTGGTGAGGGTGGACGGATTTTAGATCCATCAGACACCAACGACTCTACACACGCACGCGCGCACACACACACACACACACACACACACACACAAATATATATATATATACATATATTAGAGGCAATTAGTATTAGATATTTGTTTTTTGTCTTTCAGCTAGTATACCACATTGTGCTATTATTGCTTTTGCGATGCTTAATGATACTACGCATGGTCCCGCTCTTAAATGTTTGAGATTAGCGCACTCTCAATGCGTTTTATTCTTTGTGAATCCTTTACTTTTCTGATTAGAATGGCACTTTTAATTGAAATTGTGGTCAGATATATTACGGTGAACCACCAGCGTGTTCTCATTGCTGGTTTGCAGAATATCTGTGATATCTTTTTTAAGTTCCTAGATTTTTCGCCAATGTACATCAGTTGCGATAGCTAGATGGATGAATACATAGATAGATAGATATCAACAAGAAGATTGCGACAGATAGATAGCAACGAGAAGACTGCGACAGATAGATAGATAACAACGAGACGACTGCGACAGATAGATAGATAACAACGAGGAGACTGCGACAGATAGATAACAACGAAAAGAATGCAACACACACGTACATTGTGATTGCTTGTTTTCCCGTATTGTTTATGTTTGCGTGTGCGTTTGCCCGGGTGCGATCATGTGTCCATCTGTGCAGATATGCGTTCGTGAGCATGCGCCCGTCTGCGCGGATGTGTGTACGTTAGGGTGTCGTGATCATTTGTCCCTTTCTTCGTATTTTTTTTTTCACTTTTCACTCGCTCGTTAGCCTTTTCTATTTTTCTTCCTATTCCTTTTTTCTTTCGATAGTGGTCATTTGTGACTAATGATTATGTTCTCTAGACATGCCAGCGTTTTTGATTTTTGAGCGTTCTAGTTTTTGTATTGGGCGGGCAAGGGAAGTTGTATTTTGTTTTTTTGTTTTTTTTTTAAAAATGATTGATATTAATGCTTAAATGATTAATATATGGTGGTGATTGTACTCACTTGAAAAAACCTAGGCTTGTAATAGAACGAACCAGTACCCAAGGAAAAATGAGGAATAAAAAAAAGAAAGATCCAAAAACATGAAATTGAGGCGAAAACAATCGTCCAGAGTCCAAGCTCAGAGTCCAAAGAAAAAAAAAATCCAAAACGAGTAAAGGCAACTCCATAAAGTGCTCAATACACGAAGTAGAGCAAAACCTAAGATAAACCTAACGGGGCAGGTAAACCTACCTAGGTTTCACCTAAGCAGATCGTCAGGGTAATGTTGGTTATCTTATCTTATCTTATCTATCATATATATATATATATATATATATATATATATATATATATATATATATATATATATCAGTAGCATGAAACTGAGCCGTACTGTCTGCGTAGGGTACTATGTATTTTTACTAACATATACTTAATAGCTCTGTTACTTAGCACTGAACACTGTTTTCTTACAACAAAGGATATATGTATGTATTTGTATGTGAACACTTACACGTACATTTATGTATATTTATTCATTTGATTATATATATGATACTAATGATATTAGTTCTTAAATGATAAAAACCTACACACACACACACACACACACACACACACACACACATATATATATATATATATATAGCTACTCATATTCGAGGATACCCATCTACTAGGGCGGCTATCAAATCCCTGTTGCATACGCTTGCTCAGGCATATTTGCGTTTTATTCAACACCCACAGAACCCACCTGTGGATTATACTGCAGCTATGTTGAGCAGACCGTAGTCACAGTTTTTGGGAATGAGTGTGTTATTTAGTGTGATCAACACTGTGAACACGGCCAGCACGCTCAAAGCCTCGGTCACGATGACTAGTGACTTCGAGCCTCCAAGAGTTCCGTCTCCCAAATTTCACTCACAAGGCATGGGTCTACCTGTGGCATGGTTTTCAGGTACTTTCTCGGACCGACCTCTCCAGTTCGATGACATCAGGAACAAATCGACCATGGTGAGATTCAAACTCGGTTCTCATGGTCATGATGTAAACGTTCTAACCACTCGGTGACGTGCCCATATATATATATATATATATATATATATATATATATATATATATATATATAAACACATGCATACCCACACACATGCTTATTTAAATATATTCACTAGGCTATTATTTCGTTTTCTTATATATATATATGAAGAAATATAGTCTTAAAGTGTGCTATATTTATGGGATAAAGTGCTCAATATCAGAGATAGAGCGTGAAAATTAAAGTCAACACTTAGAGGCGACACTCTGTTTCATGCCAGACGCAATCATCAGACCACAAGTGCTGTTATTTTTCTCGGCTATTTATATATAAGGGTCAGTGGTGCATTGTGGGTAGTCTATTTTGGCGGTTATTTTGCTGAAAGTCGCTTATTTGTTCATTTATTTATTTATTTGGGTTAATTTATTTTGCTTGTCATTATTTATTTCTGTGTTGTATTTTTATTTTATATATTTATTTATTTATTTATTTATTTTAATCGCTATTTTTACTGTTAATACTGTATGGAGCTACTCTTTTTATAATTTCCCATTTGATCTTCGTGCGGATATTGTTTTCTTTTTGCTCTCTATGTATTTTGATAGGGTTGTATTGTATGTATATTTTTTCTTTCGAAGGACATTTTGTAGTTATATTATCTTTAAATTTTTTATGTGGCGCCTATGTATTTTTTCCTCTGTGTTAATGTTATTAGTTATGACAGCTTTGTATATTATGTTATTGGTTAAACATTTATTGTTAAATGGGCATTTTTTTATTTTTGCAGGTACATTTAATGGTGTTATTTTGATGAATGTTATTGTTGTTGTAATTGTTATTGGTCTTGTTGAGTATTTTTTTTATTGTGCTAAGTTATTGTTTTATCCATGCAGCTGTAACTAATTTTGATTGTATTTTTGTTCATAATTGTTCATAATTTTCTGTTTTTAGGGAAGTATTCTAGTTTGAATATTCGCTTTTTCTTAGGGCTGATTTATGATTTAAAAAAAATTTTCATTGAATATTTTAAGCTACTTGGAATGGTTGAAATTCTCTTATTTATAGATATAGGTATTTGTTTGAATACGTTAGGGAGGTCGTTGGAATTTTTTGTTAACGTATATTGGGTTGTTTTTTGGTTTTCCGTTGTTTAGGTTGAATGTTATAGCTATGAAATTTATTATTTTTGGGTTGGGTTTTATATCGATTGCAAATCCTAGTGTTTTGAAGCTTATATATATATCTATTTATCTCTCTCTCTCTATATATATATATATAGTATGTGGGGGGATACAGACAGAGATAGAGTGATATTGAGAGAGAGAGAGAGAGAGAGAGAGAGAGAGTGATATTGAGAGAGATAGAGAGAGAGAGAGAGAGGACCAGGTGTGGGGAAAATCCCATTTATCAACGACTTCTGTCCATTAATGCCTAAGCGGATGTCTTTTTCCTCGTGCATCTGTCGACGGGTCGATGAATGTTGAATCCTAATTGTTGACAAATTTTCTTTCCTTCCCCGCTCCGTTTCACTATCTCGCCAACGTACTTTCAAATTTTCTCTCTCGCTGGACGGGAATTTTTATTAGTCAAATATACAGGCTGCGATATTCCGCGTGTTCGGTTAACAGGAAGGAGTTATTCTTTTATTCCTCGCTTTACTCAGTCTTACTCTTGATGGCGTTTGTCACAACACTCTGGGTCGACAAACACTTTGACCCCTAGAGTAAAGAGTACAAAATCGGAATACAAAAGTAACGTCACTTGAAGTCGGGAACCCATTTTTATTGACCTCAGGCAAAATCGTTATGATGGAAAGAATGAATAATTACTATCAAGCAAAACTAAATTAGATACCGTATTTTCGGATTACAAAACGCTGCGGTTTGGAAGATGCACCTTAACATTGGAAAGAAATTTCGAAGAAAAAAAAAGAAGTCATTTTCATACGACAACACATTCACCAAGTGTCCCTCACATACTGGCACCACGTATTGTTTACATTAATCACTCGTCCGATTTTTTTTGTATGGCATTGACATACTAGTCAAGAGCAGAAGGCTCCCGCCGCTGCTAGTAAACAGAACTTGTGGCTCGGCTCCAGGAAGGTTTATAATATAGAAAATACTTGTAACAGCTAAGTACTGGGGTTACATAATATAAAATGGCTGAATTAGATAGCTAACATTATAGTGTAATGACTCAACATACAAATCCACGTCCCTATCAGTCAAGCTAATTAGGTGACCGTCCAAGCTTGGAAGACGCACACGTATTTTCCAGGGTATTTTTTATGAAAAAAAGTGCGTCTTGTAAGCTGGAAAATACGGTAGCAGTAAATATGTTTCATCTAAAAATAAACAATAATAAGATTGTATAAAATTAGTATCATTCTGATTATAATAAAATCATCCTCGTTGGTGAAACTTGTTGCCGAGTATTGAGGTGCTCATCGACATTTTCTACTGTATTATTGGTTTGGTTTGGTTTATGGCATATCAACACCTCGATGGGTTATTTAATGCTGGAAAGATTTTTATTGTTGGTAATATGTTTTCAAAAATGTATTGCTGCTAATATATATATGCCGAAAACCTCTTTGTCATTAATAATAAAAAAACCCCAGACGACATGCGTTTAACGGGTGTCAGAATTCGTTAAAAAATACACCCCTACCCTCCCTAAACTTATCCTCTTTTTCGAACGTAACTCATAATTGATACAACAATAGTTAATAAAAATGAACACGCTACCGCCCCTGTCTAAATGATTGAATTTCTCTGTATCCTTGGAAACAGGAATTTATGAATTTATGTGCGTTTAAAACTCAGTAAATTTAAAAATAAGTTATTCCAAAACTCGCTTGAAGATGAAACAGAACTAATGCTTTTAATTTAATTGTATAATTAAATTTGAAGATTTTAGTTTCGGTTTTTGAAACATTGTTATTACTGTGTAGCGAAGAAACCATATTTTAAATCAGTTAATTTATAATATTTATGCTCTGTAAATTTACATTGAGTACTGTTTTGTAAAAATAAAAAATATCAATAAGAACATCGGATTATATATCTTACTGTTCTTTCTTTTTATTATAATATATATATATATATATATATATATATATATATATATATATATATATATATATTTTTTTTTTTTTCAAAAATGTATTGCCGGTAATATTTTTTCCTTCAAAAATGTATTGGTGGTAATATTTTTTTCCTTCAGAAATGTATTGCTGGTAATAACTTTTCTTCAGAAATTTATTGATAGTAAGAAATTTTGCAAAAATTTGTTTTAACCTATTTTTACACTTTCATAGTGCCCCAACCGCAGCTCGGGAGTGCAAGCATTTGCTCATAGCTGGAACCCCAGTGAATAGTAACTTATTTACGTTCTTATAATTTAACGATTGTTTTTCGTCGTTGTTGGCGGAAGTCGTTGCCATGAATTGTGGTGCTCAACGACATTTCCTTCTGTGCGAAATTAGTCTAATGTTGGATCTGAAGAGATGTCCTCGGCCACCGCATGGTAGGGTAGGAGGCTTCAGAGGATGGCGAACCATGGCTTTTTCCTGTCCTCGGCAAGGTCTTTTTGAGCTGATCCTTGAATCGACGACGTGGGGCTACACGCGGTCTCTTGCCAGATGAGAGTTCCGAGAAGAGGATTGGTTTGGGGCAGGCGGTCGTCTGGCATTCGGGCAAGGGGACCGGCCCATCGAGGTCGGTGGCGAGTCGTGAGGTTTTCTAGGCTCTCCATCATTGCGCAGAAGAGAACTTCGTTGTTTAAGTCGACGAAACATGTGTGTGTGTGTGTGTGTGTGTGTGAGCAATTTCATTCTCTTGGCGAAACTACGTTTCCTTAACTCTCCACCTACAACTAGATACGTACACCTATCACCCGTTTCACCCCCCGGTCTTTTGAACATGAGTAGAGTTTTATCCCTTGTTCCCTATTTAGGATTGGGTTTCCGGTTCTTTATAAAGTTTTCTTCCACATTATACTTCTAACTTCTCCGATTGAACTCTGATATGTTATTCACCAATTAAATCACTTCTCGCCCCTTTTCTTACGCTCATACAACACCACACAGTAACTCTCTACTTTGAGTGGCTCTTGGGCCTTGTATTGGCTGAACATTAGTAAAAGAAAACAAAAAAACATTTGACACGTCCGTTATGCGCGTAATGAAGTGGGATACTTGGACACTTCCGGCTTCACTAACGGACCCCTGGTGAGATATTTGCAGTGATTCGTCTGTTATGGTGTTCACGCCAGCCAATGTTCACACGAGATTTGAAAAAGAAAGCATGTTCTTGCAAGAATAATATCATATTTGCTGGCGGATGTGCAAAACGAAAACAACTGTTTCAATTTAGATCATAATGTAACGGAACAAGAGCGAAAAATGACCCACAGTTTCTTACCAAACGTTAGGATTATCATGTTTACTTTGTGTAACACCCAAATACAAGTATAGAATTGGTGTAGACGGAATAAAATTCCAATAACCAAAAACACTCTTCTTAAAAGAGTGCTCGATACAGAGTTGAGCAAATATTATTTATTCAAAAATTATAACATAAACATGTTATAAAATCACTAGAAAAATAGCCATTTTGTTTCAATACTTCTGATGTCTTCTCAAGTGATGGCATTGAATGTAGAATAAAGAGTTTTAAACGGTTCAAATCAGCCAGACACCCCACAATAGGCGAAAGGCTTAAGCTACAATGACCAATCAAAACACAAGTATATGAAAATTCAAAAAGCTTGTCATCGAACCTTCCTTATATTTATTAATACCTAAACGCTGATGTTAGACTAAAATAGAAATCATTCTGATTCATTTTAAGTTATACGATGAAATAACAAATAAGAAATACCAATTTTAAATTTAACCTGTATTAAGTTTAAAATATTATAAAATTATTTAAAGAAGAAATTGAAGAGAATATACATACATTTTGTTATTTATTTCATGTTTTAATCGAAAAGCCAAATTTTCAGTTAGAACAAACGCTAATCTAAGGAGATTCAAACATCGTAACAACTTAGATAGATTTGAAGGGATCTGAAACCAGATGATGCGGGCAGGGGAAGAAGTTTTACAAATGACAATACATACACAATCATATTATAATATATAAACACGTAGAAATATTTAGATATATTAGCAGCATGGCCCAGCGTTGCCCGTGCTTGATTCAAAAATCGTACGACTCGTACAGCAATTGCTATCACTTGACTTAAAATATTTTTGCCTTTCCTTGCCTTTAAAGGAGTGCCCTTTGCCGTGCTGATGTTGCTACATGCCTTACTTCTTGCCTATCTCACACTGCTAATTTTTTCTAAGCTCTATACTAAACATTAAATCTGTTACGAAAAAAGGACTAAACAAAATGAACACAAAACGATCAGCTTGGATCAGCCTGGAATAACCGAATGAAAAAAGAATGTTAACAACAAATATTTTTTCACACCCAACCCAGTTCTGCGGAATCAGAATCAACGTTGACTTTAAGCAAGCGAATGAGCCAATTGGAGTAAAGTGTCATGCAGTTTTAAATTTTTCCCACTTGTGACGAATGCAGCTATCGACTTTTTTTGCATGCTAGCATGCTAGTTAACATTCGTGTCAGTCAGCTGTTGGCTCGCACGCTGGCCAATAGAATGTCCCTGCCTATTCGTGGCAGCCAGCTATAGGCTCTCACTCTGGCCAGTAGAAAATGGCCGCAAACTACATGAAAACTGCCGTAGAAGCATAAAAAATCGATTATTTCCAGTATCGATGGGACTTGGGAAATGCAATGTCAGTCTCAGCCTTTCCACTAACTTGGAGCATGTGCATGTAAATTTTGGTGCAAATCCGTCGAAAATTGCGGTCGTGCATTCATTACACACACACACACACACACACACACACACACACACACACACACACACACACACACACAAATCCTGCCTTTTATCGATAGAGATCAACACGCAAAAAAACGGACGAAACAAGAAATAGATGCCCGCGACAAAAAAAAAAGGAAAAGAAAAAAGGAATCTAATGTCAGACATATACACATACAATGAAAAGCATATACAAGCAATCATACACACTTACATTAATAAAGACATACTTATATACATAGACAAACCCAGAAAGATTCAAGTCTAAAAGTATTAATAAACGAATTCAAACCAATTATTAAAATATTACTTACATGAGCAAAGATGTATAGATAAAAAGAGGGTTTAATAGATAAAAGTTAAGAGGGTAAAATTGGAAAACAAATATTCGTCTATGAACAAAGCAAAGAAAAAAGACAATTAAACACACACACACACACACACACACACACACACACATATATATATATATATATATATATATATATATATATATATATATATAAAACAGACACATTATATACGCATACACAAAAAAAGTAATCATACAAAGTATTAATCAGTACAGTTAATGTAATTAATGGCGAAATCACTTCGCTAACAGATTTATTAAAGCAATAACTTACTAACCATTCGTTGAATGACGCGACCTTTATGTTTAAAATTGTAAGATGGATTAGATGTACCGACGCTGCTAGTACTTTCGAAAATCATCATATTTTCATCATCAAGCATTAATATTTTTTTCATTTCAGGCAATTTCCAAGACGAAAATAAATGCATTGCAGGTCGAAAGATGTTATTTTTAAGAGTGTGTTATTTATTAACGGTTACATAATATTGGAACGTGCAGTGTCGCAAGGCTAGAGTTGTATTTCAAATCATTCAAATGAGAACATTTTTTGTACATAGAAATGTAGCAAATCCACATTTTTTTGTTACTGTTTTTCAGTTAACGTAACATGGACACACACACACACACACACACACACACACACATATATATATATATATATATATATATATATATATATATATATATAGTTAAACCTAGAGAGCCAGACAAACTTACCAAAGTTTCACCTAAGCGGATCGTCCCTGAAGATCCGCTTAGGGGAAACCTTGGTAGGTTTGTCTGGCTCTCTAGGTGTAACTAAGTCTGCTCTACTTGCTGTATTGAGCACTTCATTTAGTTATTTTGCGTACTCGTATCGTTTTTTTTTCTTTGGGCTTTAGACTTCCATGCTAGACGATTATTTTCGGCTAACGTACATGTTCTTGGTTCTTTCTTTTTTAATACCGTTTTTCCCCTTTCATATTGGTTTGATTATTTGCAAATCAAGACACCGTAGGTTTTCCGAATGAGTATAGTTTCTCATATATATATATATATATTACATGAATCATTCATACAAGCAGATAGTGGTTGGAAGATGTGTGTATATAGAGTGGTTTTTCATTGGGTTTTCTGTATGGTTTGTATGTGCCTTTTCTTAGGTTGAAGGTAATATCTAGAAAATCTACTTCGTTTAGGTTAGTTTTTATATCTATGTCGAATCCGTTATTTTTGAAAATCTTTATTATTGCTTTTCTAGTTTTGTCTGTTACACTTTCTTAAGATTATGAGACCGTCGTCCCTGTAGAGTCCTGTGTCTTTTCTATCTATTATTTTGCTTAGTTCGTGTAGTAAGTAAATACCTACGATTTCGTTGTCTCTGCACCGTCAAAGCTTCCCATTGTAGTGTCAAATATCCCATCTTTCTTTATCCATGCTTCTTCATGGTGAAATAGTAATGATTTACGGGAGTGCTTAATGATGTCGATTTCGTTTGGTTTTATTATTATTTGTTCTGAGCTAAGTTGATGGCATTATCTAATTTGCGTTCTGTTATGGATGGGTAAAATTCTTTGATTCGACATAGATATATAACCATTATACCGCCCCGAGGTGCCCAACACACGCATATATATAAATGTGTGTGTGCGTGTGTGTGTATAGACAGAGTTTTATATATTTATATTTTTTTATTTTGAATAGATCATTTTTAAGTTTAAATTGAAATTTTTAGCTAGCTTCTGAATATATTTATAATATTTTTTAATGTTCTTAGCTAGTCACTATTTTTAGTATAAATTATAACAGGTTTTTTTAAGTTGAATACATATATGTCAAAATTTTAACCGATGAAAGATTCAGATAGATTTTCGAATTCACACTTAAAATCTTTTTTCAAGTGTATTCTCAATTGCCAATTTCATTTTACGATTTTTGTCTCCAATCAATTTATGCCACGGTTGTTAATACAACTGAGACGACACACTGTTTCCCCACCCTTTCCTAACCGATGATAACTTAATATCTTTCCTTTCCTATCTCTGTATATAAAATCACTACTCTTAATTTTTAAATCTAGAGTAAATTTTTCAATCTTCATTTGGTTTACAGGTCTGAAGATTTGAAGCCATGTTTTATCGACTTCAATGAAATAAAATTTCACCTACGGTTTTTAAGTGTTTGTTTGTCATTATATATATATATATATATATATATATATATATATATTGTTTTTCAAAGATATATTGATAACTATGCATAAATTCAATTTAATTATCACTAAGCTCTGATGTGCGGAGTCTTCAAGATTTCTAGGACATGTAATGTGGAAAGAAGGCTTTGAAAATTTAACACAAGAATTTAAGCAACGTCGAGCCTGGTTAGTACCAAGATGGGTGATGGCTTGGAAATAACAGGTGCTGTTAGCTTGGATGTGCGGGTGGTGTAACAGATAACGGTTCGGAATTGTTAATCGCAAAGCTGAGTTTCAATCCTCCTTGGGTTCGTTCTCTTCATTTCCGTGTCAATATTCTTGGGGGAGGTATGCAGCTATGGGTTAATTAGTCAAACTTGTATGACTAAGCCATTATTATTTCCCCCAAAATTCTTAAATCTAAAGCAGTTTTGGACTTTAAATATCTCGCAAAAGATGGTTACGCCATAGAAAACGAATCAAGCAAGCAAGCAACTATTTCTCCCCCCATCTCTCTCTCTCTCTCTATATATATATATATATGTAGAGAGAGAGAGAGAGAGAGAGAGAGAGAGAGAGAGAGAGTGAGAGAGAGAGTGAGAGAGATAGATACTGGATTTATACATACACATATATACAGGGTGCGTTGGTTAAAAATGAAAATAATACTTACATCTCATTTTAACAGAAGTACAGGTTGCGATGGATAAATAGTCGTCGAAATGACGCAAAAATGAAAATAACACTGACATCTCATTTTAACAGATATATTTACCAAAATGGCACAAAATATCTTGAATTACTAAAGAGCGAATTTATTCAGTAAACTTGCCATTGGTTTCAACCACGGCCTCCAGACTTTGAAATCTCCTGCAACACTTCAGGGCGGTTTCCTTGCTTAAGTTGGCGAATGCTGTCATAATCCTTGCCTTCAGTTCATCTCTGTGGTCTTACAAGGAGTTTTTTTTTGTCTCTTGCTCAACTACGCCCCACACATATTAATCAAGGGGGTTGCAGTCTGGGAAGTTAGGTGGCCAGATATAAGGGGTGATATGGTTGCAAAAATTCTCTGAAAGTGTGGTATGGTGCAAAGTCATGTTGCCAGACATATGGTCTTCCTGCAACCACCCTCTTGACCCAGGGAAGCCCTACCACCTCAAGGCACTTGATGTAGGCCACCGTGTTGAGTTTGAGTCCCTGTGGGAAGATGAATGGAGGCATGATGTCGCCATCACTAGTGATCCCTCCAAACACCTTCGAAATCACCATTAGACTCATCCAACTCTTTCCGAATCCTCTGCACTGTCCTCCAGTTGATACACATACATTCTGAAATGTTCGTATTTGAGCTTCCGGCGCGAATGCCAAGCAGTACAACATGCAGTTTCCAAATTTCTGGCGGAGTGAAATGGTGGTCCTTTTCTCACAGACAGTGCCCAATTTACTCTAATATACTGTGCAGTCAACAAAATCAAAAACAATCAACGCGCCTGCGTGAAATTAAAAATATAAAATTTGATTTGATGGTCAGATTTGGAGAAGTGGGTCTGGCTGAGAACTTTTCATCGCCTCCTTGTAATCTATCTGTATGCGGTTGCGTATGTGAAAAAGTAATATACATTCATTTTTTAAAGTTTAGGATATTTTTAAAGTATGCAAATAATATACGTGCAAACGCGCGCATGTTTGTGTGTGTGTGTGTGTGTGTGTGTGTGTGTGTGCAACAGTAAAATATTTATTCACCAATTCCACAAGTCCCTGTAGGTGCCACAATCCTCGATTTCTTGAGTTCAATCCCTGGGTCACATCGTGCAGAATTCTACACTGACACATTCCGGAAATGACTCAGCATTCATAAGGAAGAAATAACGGTTACGAATTTTGTAATTCGTTAAGATGTGACAGGTAAAAAGGAACAAGAAACTATAAATCAGCTAAACAAATAAAACAGTGTTTCCCAAACATAACTTATTTTTTTAGCAGGGTTGGGTGGGAAGGTTCGTGGTGACGCTCGGGGTAGGAACTTTATTTTCCGTATTTCCTCATTTAGTTTTATCAAATTAATTTTCCCGAAAATTTAATCTAAGAATCAATAACTCACAATAGTTCTTATGCAAAGCAAAGGTACAACTTCGTGCAAATGGATCACGGGCGTATCCCATCATATCACTCCTATAAAATTTCAACGCCAGATGTGAGTAAACAACGACACTACGAGTCCAGTTCCAGCGACCTTGGCTTATAAACACTGAACATGAACAGGCCACGGATACGTCAGGATGATCGATAATTTATTATTCACTGTTATTTACCTGGTCCAGAATTTTCACGTCGCTTTATAATCCAGTTCATACAGAGTGCTACCAGCGAGGAGGTGGGGTCAAGCCTGATTAGGGGCTCAGGGAAGTGCTTCCCGACCCTTGATATCTTAACAACGTTTGTTTTTTTCTACCTACGTTTATATACGTTACTAATTAAACTAACCACAACTGACTATTAAAGGAGGAAAATTTTTCGCAAATTTTGACGTCATTTTGGGGGTTTTTTCACCTAAAACCGTGAATTAGTTCATACTAAGTCACAAAAAACACTATATAAAATTCATTATTTTTATCCATAATTTTGAATGCGTTAAAATTATTCATGTTTTAATAAGAAAAAAATCTCAAGTTGATATTAAAAATTGCCGTAAAACAATTCTGATTTTATTTAAAATGGAATGATCTATTATGACATGTCTCTAATTTGTATTTAGATACATTGTATTTATTTTCAATTTTTCTAGTTGAATTGTTCACCTTTATTGCAATTGATCCATTATTGTACATAATTAGGTTACAATAAAATTTGTATTTTATGTGAATACTACTTTATGAAAATTAACATATAGTAGAGTGGGGAGCCCCATGTCATAGATTCAGGGCGTGGTGTTATCCGCATCATAAATTCGAGGCGGGGGTGATTACGAGACTCCTGCACCAACCCTGAATACATAGATACATAATCCAGCAGATTTCGAGAATATCTAACCGAGAACTTGTGTATACCTTAAAAGGGTCAATAGAGCCTTGCTTGCCTTGACGCTCTCCGCCACCAAGCTGTCTAAAGCATACCAGATTAAACGGTAGGAAGAAGAAAATTCTAATGAATTGCGCACGCAGCAGAATTTGACTGGAAATAGGACAAGAAAAGTGCGGGTTCGTTAAAGACAGTGCAATAGGGAATGTGATATTTATGCTCGCAGTGTCAGAAAGAGCAATACACATGCAGAAGGATATATACCTACACTACAGTTCAAAAGTTTGAAGTATCCCCAGAATTAGCATGGAATGAACTTGACAGAAGAGTGAAAAAAACAAAAAAACACTTATAGTCATTGAAAAAAGAATGAAATCAATTAACAAATTTATAATTTGAGAAACTTTTGCAACGAATGTCACAAGTTTGTAATCAAGACTAAAGGATATTTTAACGAGAGCAAAATTTAATCATAAAATGCTTTTTTTCTTTGTGTCATAATAAAATTTCAAATAAAAAATCATGTCTCATTTTTCTTTAACCATGTATAATAATTTTCTCTTATTTAAAGTACAAAACAACTTTCGGGGCCAAGTTAAAAGATTACCAGGGTTCTCCTCAAATTTTTGAACTGTAGTGTATGTTTTATAGATTATGCAAAAATGTTTGGTAAAATATGTCACAAATAACTGTTGGAACTGCTAGGCAACTATACAATACATATTTGGGAAGGATATTAGAATAATCCAGAACCTACACTGGCAGAAAACCGCCTGCATACGGATAGAAAAGAACTTAAGTAACTATACAAAAATAGAAAGGTTTCTTTTTCTTACCGGACTTATTCGACCTTTGGGTGATTCTGTGAGAATTTCCAGGATTTATTATTGGCGACCGAAATCTTAATATGCAGATAACAGTGTTGAAAGCAGACAAAGAAAATAACTCTTACAGAAGGTAGTGAAGGAAAGCGAAAAGGAAAGACTAAACATAAATTTCAAAAATACAAAATGCCTGGTTGTCAGCAAAAGGGACATCCCAGCAAGCAAATTACAAGTTCTTTTGGGTCCCTTTCTTTGTCTGCATGTAGCACTCGCGTATTTTACGTTTTACCTGTCACAGGTCGGGCATGATTTCCTCACCTCTCAGTTGCGTCTCTGTCTTCGTCGGAGGTGCATCTGAAGAAAATCATACTGTGAGGTACCCAGCGCTAGGGAACAGATGCCTGAGCCTGCACCCTCTTATTGCATTAGAGAGCGGGATCGGTGCCCGCACAGAGGCCAGCGTAACCGACGGTTGCTACGGGCTCGGGAAATTTTTCTTCTTAGACCGAGTGCACGCGCTCGGGTTCTACATGCTAAACCGACCTTGTGTTACAACCTCACTTCGTGGTGGGGGGAGGTCAAGTAAATCGCCCCGACTTGTGTTTTTTTTATGGTTATGCCCGCAAATCCAGCAATATTTTATTCGTTTCATCAATCTCTTCGTCTCTTGCTCAGTTTCTGAAAGACGTATTTCGCTATTGCGATGCACATTCGGTTAGGTTTGTTTTGTTTTACGGCATATCAACACCTCAATGGGTTATTTAATGCCGACAAGATTTTTATTACTGGTAATATATTTTTTCCAAAAATGAATTGCTGGTAATAATGTATTGTTAGTAATAATCTATTACTGGTAATAATTTTTTCCTTCAAAAATTGCTCATATTTGGGACCCTAACAGGTGCTACCACCCCGGGTCAAGGTGGACCTGGGAACACAAGTAATTAAGAGGTAATTACACGTTCCTTAAAACCTCCTGATCAGAGGCCTTGCTGTTGGATGTAGTTTATCGTCTTACCCAGGACGCGGGTGTAGCTTATCGTCCTATCCTGGATGGGCACATTCGGTTTTCGGTGACGTTTTCGTTGTATTTTATGACATTACCTAGATAGTTAAATTTCTGTACTAGATGATTGACCGGTCGGGAATACCAGAGGCTGTAAGCTTGGGTGTGCGGGTGGTTTAATGTGAAATCGGAGAGCCGAGTTCGAAAAACACCCTTGGAAAAGGCATTAATCAACTTTTCCTCCCATCTATGGGTTAAATAGTAAGAATTGTACCAAAAAAATCATTATTATATACATAAATTTTTACAATCCAAAAATATGTTTCAGCATTAAATAACGCGAAAAAGGTTGATAAGTCGTAAAAAATAACCAAATCAATCAAATTTCTATACCTGCTACACTGCATCATTGTATCTGCTTAGAACTTAAATACAGACATAGAAAAAATCAGACTGTTAGTATTACATAGCTAGCTTGGTATTCTCTTAGCTTTTTGTATAGCAAACACGACGGTATTCTTCATATAATATACTATCTGGGGGCAGAAAAAATAAGTCATTGCGAGGCAGTAAAATAAAGGAAGTAGTGGAGAGCCATGAGCATCCACGCTGTGAAGGTACGTCACGCATAGAAGAAATAAGAAGGGCTTTGACATAATATTTCAACACCCTCTTTCCTATATTTCAATACTTCGGTTATTTTCTGGGAGATATCTTTTCTGTTACGGATTCAGATGTCACATTTTCGAATGATTATTACAGCATTACTCAGAAAAACTTCTGTGCCTGTTTGATTTTAAAGTCCTCTATTCGTAGCTCATATTTTGAGGTTGTCCCTTTGCCAATAACTATGTAATCTGTTTTCTTAAGGTTAATAGTCCTTTCTTCTTGATTTCGTTCGCTACATGTCTGAGTTCATTCGGTTTTCCTTTGTAACAACGGTGGAATACAACAGCTGGTTAGTTTCGGAAACCAGAAAAGACCAGATGCTCAACGATGACCGGCACAAATAATTCTAACTACACCTTGTCTCAGGAATGTTACGTTGAATCTTGCTTGCAATTGAAAAACTCATTAAATCACGATCACGTCTTCCGTAACCCCTGAGAGTCATAGGGAGACCACATATACAGCAACCGTAGTAGAAGTGGTGTATCTTGGGCAAGATAGTCTGATGAAGCCTACCCAAACCCAGGCTTATTTGAATTAAGAGTGTCCCTTCTCCTAGACTGGTTATTAATCAAGGATATAGTTCCCAGATTGTCCTATCCCCCCATAGCTGAGAGAAGAAGAAATGGATTGATACCTTTCAAGAGGCTAAAAGTAAATGTAACGAACTCAACTCATATACGAACACGGTCCTCTGATTTCTCATTCTGCGCCTCTATCAATTAAACGACAATGCTTAGAAAAAGCAAACTGGTGAGATTATATTTGTACTGATTTTTTAACTTGCAGATAAGCCCCTCTAAATCAGCCCCTTTTAAATCGTTAAGCAGTTTTTGGTATGTTTAATTCTTTAATCTGAGATATCCACAAGGTAAAGTGACGTGTTCGCTTTGCATTGCCAAGAGATTAGAAACAGCAATTCTGATTTTTTATTTTATTTTAAAATTTTTTTTTGTTTATTCATCAATTAAACGTGCGGCTATCCTATCGGAAGTTCAGGATTTTATTTCTGTTTAATTTGCCGGAAACAGAAAAGCGCAGGTGAATGACGGGATAGAAAGTGGTCTTTATTAAAACCGTCAAACCCTGTCGTAACCATATACACGAGCGCCTCACTTTTTGACGGTATTTTTTTTATTTCATCCACACAGACCAAACGTCTCTACTATATTGAGAAACAAGGAAGAAGGGCTGAAGAGTGGCCAAGTTGAGAACGGGACAGGGGACGCGTGACAGATTTAGGAAACTCGAATGAGAATATAAAAGTAAATATGAAAATCAGATGAAAGGGTGACGTGAGAAGCGATAGAGAATCAGTTTTTTTTCCGTTGTACAAATAACTGAAGATGCCGAAAAAAGAAAGGCTACAATGAGAGATGAAACGCTATTAAAAAGAAGCAAATATAAGAGAAGGGGAAGTATAGGAAAACGAAATGAAGAAAGAAAATTTATGAGAACGTAGACATAGAAGAGAGAGGAGCAGAAATGAATATATGAACGACAGAAAAAATAGTGAAAGGGTGAGAAGAGAGACGGAGACAAGGAAAGGACAATAATATGAGAGAGAAAGAAAGAAGATTTTGAGAGAGTAAGAAGAAAAGGGGAAAAAGAAAATCAGTTGAAAATAATATAAGAAAAAAGAAAGAAAGAAAGAAAGAAAGAGGGATGATATGTGAAAGAACTACAAAAGTATAAGAAAGGAAAAAGAAAGAATTGAGAAGGAAGATACGGTGAAGTGATGGCATGTGAAAAAAAAAAATCGAAAGCAAGAAAGAAAGAAAGAAAAGAGAGAGAAAGAAAAATACTGTGAAAGATGAGATGTAAAAGTGAAAAGCGTAAAAAAGAAAGAAAGAAAGAAAGATACTGTGAAAGATGAGATGTAAAAGGGAAAAGCATAAGAAAGAAGCGTAAGAAAGAAGAGAAAGAAAGAGAAAAAGAAAGAAAAAAGGGAAGGGAGAGAAAAAGAAAGAGACTGTGAAAGATGAAATGTAGAAATGAAAAACGTAAGAAAGAAAGAAGAGGGAGTGAAAACAATAGAAGAACTGTAAAAACCAATTCTAAAGAAACAAAATAATACTAGAAAGAGAAAAGGAAATAAGAAAGAACAAACATGGTCTATATTTTTTTTAATCCGCCGACAATGTAATGATGACATGATGGGCCAGTTAATTTCAATTAAGGGAAATATTAGTGAAAAGAAAGCGAATAAATAAATGAAAATGTCGGAGGATAAGAGAGAGAGATAGAGATAGAGAGAGATATAAAAGGAAGAGTCGAAAATATCCCGAGTTTATGGAAAGAAGCGGACGAAATGAAACACTGAAAACATTTGCAATAAACAAAAAGCACAACTAAAGCCAAAAAATTAATAAATAAATGAAAAAGTCGAACTTTTCGTCTACTCCACGTATCCGATTCCTCTTGAAACCCTTCGTCTGCCATTTTGTAGCAAACTTGAAGAGTTATAATAAATTTATATCCGTTTGGTGTGTCTCTACTTCTTTAATTTTCGTCCAGTTCATTTACGATTTCATTGGATGGATAGGCGGCATCATTAATTAGGTATATGAACGCAATAACGGGCGAGTTGTCATGCGCAGTGTCGACCGCTGCATTTCGGCGGGAAACAGAACAGGTTATGACACATTGATGGCAGATGGCTGCCGTCTGCCATCAATACGAATAAGTGTGCAGTATAAACACAGAGAGCGAGCAAAGGAGGAAATATGTATGGGGAAAGAAATAAATGAAGAAAGGAAGGAAGAAAGGAAGGCACAAAGAAGGATGTGAAAGAGAAAAGAGAAAGAAAGGAAGAAATGAAAAGAAAGATACAGTGAAAAATGAGATACGAAAGATAAAAGTGTAAGAAAGAAAGAAGTCTCTATAATGAAAAGAAAGAATGAAAGAAATAATGAGAGAAAGAGAAAAAATATAGTCCAAAAGTAAAAATTTGGTAAGTGAAAAAAAAGAAAAAACATTATTGGTAAGAGAGAAAGAAAGAAAATTGGAAAAGAAAGACGCGGAAAAGCAAGGAAAAGATAAAAAAAGAGATCTGTTATGGAAAGAAAGAAAGAAAAAAAGAAAGAAAGAGATACTATGATGGATGATATGTGAAAAAGAAAAGCCTAAGAAAGAAGAGAACGACATTTGTAATATAAGAAAGAAGATTCTGTAACTAAAAGAAGGATGGAAAAAGAGAATGAAAAAAAGGAAGAAATAAATAAAAAGAAAAATATTTCTAAAAAAAAAAGAAAAAGAAGAATGTTTTGTGTTGGAAAGAGGGAAAAAAAGTCTAGAAACGAAACATCTAGAAAAAGAAGAAAAAGATCTCAGAAAAGAAAGAAAGAAAGAAAGAAAAGAGTAGAAAACAAAAGAAAAAAATGTACTAGAAAGAGAGTGAAGAAGAAAGAGAACAAATCTAACCACTTTCGCCCCAGCCCCTCAACATCCGACGTCTTACTCTCTGGGCTGAGGTGTCTACTCGGTCTTAACTGAACTTAAGGGAGTGACCGTAGGTCCCCTGAGCATCCGTAGATCATTCGACCGGTCCGCTGGTTTAATCCTGTTTCCTGCCCACGTTGTGTTTGGTTTGATCCAGAAAGCAGAAGTGATTTTCATCCATTCACGGTCGACTGAAGATATAGACACGACTGGAGAGTCTGTGCTAAGAAATTTAGAATGCACCAAAAAATTATATATATCTGCAGTAAACCGAACAAAAATCTATTCTATGGTTGAATTGTTAATGTCTTTTATATAGCATAAAAGAATAGTATAGAAAAGAAACGGGTTACAGAAATGAAAATAATTGGCGTAAAAACTCATACACTGGATTCTAGACAGAGAGAGAGAGAGAATGGGTTGTAATTAGTTTGTTGTGAAATCGTCTCAGAACGATATGCGACTCTTGATTATTGTAGCTTGTTCGACGTTTCCGTTTCCAGTGGTAGTAATAATAGTAGCAGTAGTAGTCTTAGACGTTGGAGGAGTAATTCGCTTCTTCGTATGTGTATCAACAAAATATGTAAGCGGCACCTGGCTCCAACCTCTGACGTTATTCCCAATCTCCGACCTCTCTCTCCAGATCGACTGCACGCGACGGCAGACCAGCCAACCATTTTCTGACTCTTCCGTCTGTCCTCTTCCGTCTGTCCTCTTCCGTCTGTCCTCTTCCGTCTGTCCTCTTCCGTCTGTCTTTCTCGTCGGCCTTTCCCGTCGGCCTTTCTCGTCTGCCTTTCTCGTCGGCCTTTCTCGTCTGTCTTTCTCGGCTGCCTTTCTCGTCTGCCATTCTCGGCTTCCTTTCTCGTCTGCCTTGTAGCGCCGCGACCCATAACGGTCGACGCGGGTGCCTCTCCAGTCTCTTCTAGAAATCTCTCCCGACTGCCACTTTTTCAGCATAACTACGCGTTTATATAGATAAATCTGACTAATCATAAATCGACCCTTGGTCCACACCAATTATCATGAGTGTCGCTGTCAACCCCGAACCATGTGAGTTTCAAAGTTCTCATAGCCTGAGTAAGCTCTATTTCAAATTTTAACCGATAAAAGTTATTTCGGTCATCTCTCATTGTCTTTGTAATGACCCAATTCCAAATGGGTGAGATCAGATTTCCATCAGTAAAAAAAATTGTTCTGATCTAATTTTGCTGTTCAAATCTACTCCAATTTCAATAAAAAAAATTAAAAAATATATATGTGTGTGTGTATGTGTGTTTCCCAAACTCTCTCTGTCACACAAAGAAAGTTTTGAAATGGAGAAAGGAAAGAGAGAACGTCTACAAAAGAAAGAAAGATCTAAAAAGGAAGGAAAAAGAAAAAAGTAATGATTGGAGAAAGAAAGAAAGAAAGAAAGAAAGAAAGAAAGAAAAAGAAGTAGGTGTGGACAAAAGGCAACAAATTGTAATGGAAAAGAAGGAAATAATGAAGGGAAAAGAGAAAATAAAGTTAAATGAATTTAATAAAGAAAATAGGCTGGGCCAAAAGCAAATTAGTTAGAAAAGGTAAGAAACCGTAACAAAATTTGTTTTCATTTGTTCTTTAATCTGCCTTATTTGTTATCTCCCTTTGGTATTTTTACGCCATCATGATTTCAGTTTACGAACAAGTAACGAACTTTTAGCAAACAATTTTGTTTTAAATATTTACTATACAGTATTTCTATATGAAAGTGATTCAACACCAATGCTTTATTTTTTATTCTCTTTTAATTACAAATGGTCGCTGTATATAAGTGTTCGTTGGCCAAATCAACATTAGTACCTGATAACGTGTACTCACTTGGTAGAGTCATTTATGACATGTCGTGTGATCATGTAGTCACATAGTCATGTGGTCATTAGAAATAGTGACCCGTCCTTTGATCACGCTAACCATGTTCCTCTCTCTTCACTCAACACTCCTAAAAAAATTAATGCTAGAATATAATTTGCAAACAGTGTTCATCAGAGAAGCCAGTACAGGTTTAACCTGAGAGAACTCCTAACTGCCGAGTGTACAGCCACGTGATTGACCTAGGTGTACTTTGAATGCACGCGTGAGAAAGAACCGTATGACAGATATATAAACACTCACCACAAAGATGAAAAAAGGCTTTTCTCGGGCATCGAGTATGAGAATGTGAGGTCAACGTTCGAATAAGGGCTTAGAGCTTCACACGCACACGCGCATGCGCACATACACAATCTCTCTTTCTTTTTCTCTCTTTCTTACATGCACACACAAGGTCTCTCAAACACACAATTTGACGAAAATTCCTTCGCGCACACACGTGACAGTGTCTTTCCGTTCACAAAACCCAAATTACGGAAGGTTAACAGAAAGATATATTTTCTCTACGCGTCTCTACTTATCGCTTCTCGGTATTTTCGGGGGTCGTGGAGGGTAAAAAGATTTAAGCCCATACTCCAGGGGGCTTTCCCCCAAGGCAGTACCTATCCTTCTGGATGGGGGCTGGGTTTATTGCCTGTCACCTGAGGCGTACGCAAAAGAGGAAGTGCATAGCGAGCTTGGGCAATTTTCCACGGTATTGCCGGTAAACCAAATCTAATCTTCGACCTTGTGTCACATTCGGTATCGATGTGGGTGCGTTGAAAAATACAATCTTGCATTTCTACTAACTTTAAGATGATAAGAGGGAAATGTAAGTCGGTAGTAACCTTTTGTTATATAGGAATAAAGTGTCGCTACCGATACTTGAGTTTGAACATAGATCGCCAGTGAGCAAACACAGGCGATCCCATTATTGAATTAAGTGGACCACGTGACCATAGAGGAAACGCTTAAATAGAAAGTAGCGTGATTTCTAAACGATCGTTATTTCTACTCTATCCTCTATTACTATACGGACCGCTATTCTCTACTCTATTCAATATACTATTTCTCTATTCGGATCACTATACGGATTACTATACGAGGAAGTACTATTAGTGCGAGTGCTATTCGAAGGTGTTTGACACCAGTATTGTTCAACGGTGTTACTATAGTTGTATCTGCGATTTTAAAGTCTCTACTACAACGATCATTACGAAATTGAAAACTAGTATTCGTTGGCATCACAAAAGTATCAAAACGGTGTTCGTTGACATCACAAAACCTTGTCATATGTTACTGTTATGGTAATTTACACACGGACGCATGGACTCTCCCAGCTATAAATAGGAGCAGGTACTGCCTTTGGAGAGGGAAGTTTCCAGCGGTCAACTCTGACAGTCTGACCGAACATTCTTGCTGTAACACTCTAGTTTGTATATGCTTGTATTGCTGTTTCTGTTAATATATTTGTTTAACTCAATTCCTCTCTTTGTGTCTTTATTTCTGGCCCTGACAAGGCTACAACAGTTACTACCGACTAACATTTTCAAATTGTTAATGCTGACTTGCCAAAGCAAACGACTACATTTGCTAAGAAGAGAGTAAGGTTCAGTGAACCTTGTTAGAGAAGCAAGAATGAAATCATTTACAAAATCTTACCTATGATTTTGGGCAATATTTAAATTAACTGTTCGGCTTGTCAAAAACAGAAAAGAATTTCTGGGGAAAAATGTTTGTAGATGAGTAGACATTAAACCTTTCTCTCAGATCAATGTTTGTCAAAATTTAAAAATATTGTGTTTTATGATTTTGGAAATAGGGTATATTTCATAATATAAAAACAGTGTCAAATCACCGATTCTTTAAAGAGTGATTTTTATTTCGTTTTTTATTCATAAGCGTGTTTCCCTCATTGATAACTACATACACCTAATTCTCCAATTCCCTATAGTATACAATTATCAAAACCTTGTCATATGTTACTGTTATGGTAATTTACCCACAGACGCATGGACTCCCCCAGCTATAAATAGGAGCAGGTACTGCCTTTTGGAGAGGGAAGATTCCAGCAGTTAGCTCTGACAGTCGGACCGAACATTCTTGCTATAACACTCTCGTTTGTATATGTTTGTATTGCTGTTTCTGTTAATATATTTGTTTAATTCAATTCCTCTCTTTGTGTCTTTATTTCTGGCCCCTAATAATGCCACAACATCTATCTATCTATCTATCTATCTATCTATCTATCTATCTATCTCATTCTTTTCATTATTGTTATGGTAATTTACCTACGCACGCATGAACTCTCCCAGCTATAAACAGGAGCAGGTACTGCCTTTTGGGGAGTGAAGTTTCCAGCAGTCAGCTGTGACAGTCGGACCGAACATGCTTGCTGTAACACTCTCGTTTGTATATGTTTGTATTACTGTTATACAATTTGTTATAGTATACAATTATCAATGTTGACATTTGCAAATGTAAGCAAAGTACAGTTAACTCTTTAGGAATTTAGGGATCAATTTGACACTTTATTTATATTATGTACAGGATCCCACTTACGAAATGATAGACATCAATATTTTTCTATTCTGTCAAATGGCATGATTTGATTATGGTTTAATGAATGATAATCTCCAAAAATTGTTAAAATAATTCTCCCCCTTTTTTTACGAGCGGACAAGTTAATGCTTGATATTTTTGGTTTGTTTTGTTTCCCAGTATATCAACCATAAAGGGTTATTTAATGCCGATAAGATTTTTTATTGCTGGTAGTATTTTTTTTTCAAAAAGTTATTCCTGGTAATATTTTTTATCAAAAATTTATGGCTGGTAATAATGTATTGCTGGTAATAATTATTTACAAATATGAATTGCTGGTAATTATTTTTTCTCCAAAAATTAATTGCTGGTAATATTTTTTCCAAAGATTTATTGCTGGTAATAATGTATTTCTGGTAATAATTATTTACAAAAATGAATTGCTGGTAATATTTTTTTTCTTCAAAAATTTATTGCTGGTAATTATTTTTTACAAAAATGTATTGCTGGTATTAAAACATATTTTTACACTTTCATAGTGTTTTGATCCCAGTTTGGGGTTAACTATTTGCCCATACCTGGAACCTTAACAGGTACTACCACCCTGGGCTAGGGTGGACATGGGCACACGCTACTCAAAATCTCCTGATCAGACGCCTGGATGTAGTTTATCGTCTTACCCAGGACGGTTGATATTTTGGGAGACCACACGTACCTTCATCTACCGAATGATTCAAGATAGCAACTTATTAAATGAGTTACAGTAAACTGCAATGAAAAACCATAAAGTATGGAGAAGAGGAGTCATGGATGCCTGGCTGCTCGATCCATTCGATGATGAGGATGATGACGAGTATAAAGATTAATTTCTAATTTCTGGAATATGGCAAATTCCATAACACCATTTTTTTGGTGCAATCTTAAAGAATCCTGAAAATCTTAGCCCTTCGTTCCCACAAAAAACGTAATGTCAAAAGGCCGGTTTTTACTTTGACACCGCTATTATTTTAACTACATTCACTCCTCAGCAATGTTTATTGTTATGAAAAGCAATGATTAGAATTATAATAAAAACAAAACACATGATGAAAGTGAATTTATACATTAATTTGTTCTTGAGAATTGGCAGCAAAAATATTAAAAACAATTTATTTAATAGATTGTTTATTTACAAGAGTAATTTTATATTTGCAACATTCTAAAAACTAATACAATTAAAACTAATGCAATGCAATATTTATCATTTACCAATTTAAATAAATATGAAAACAATTTTTTATTCATAAATTTATAAACATTTACTAAATTCTTAAATTTGTGAACAAACTCTAAGTAAATCCTTATTATTTATCATTTTATAAAGCTCAAATCGACTGGCAATGATAGGTAGTTCGCTCGCTGGTTTCCACTGTCCATTTTGCCTTCAATATGTCCTGTGAATGTGAAAATTTCCAGGCCTTCTTTTCTCGTTGTGCATCTTAGAAATTTCAACTGTTTCTTTTTCTGTTTAGTTGAACTTAAAAGGGATGAATTTATTTCGAATGACTCACACATAGACAAACTGAGACTGGGTTAATTTGTAATGAGTAAGTATTCCGTTTGAATGACTCTTGGCATAATTGGATTAGAAAAAGATTTTCCAACGAAAGGAAATCAGCTAGTGATTTTGTTGCAAGATAAAGACATTCCGCGTGTGGCAAACTCAACACAGTAAACGCTCTTGGTACAAATATGGGACGTCCTGGTTAAAACGTTAAACTACATCCGTGTCTTGGTTAAGACGATAAACTACGTCTGTGTCTTGGTTAAGACGATAAACTACGTCCAACAGTAAAGACTCTGATCAGGTTTTAAAGATCGTGGAACCACCTCTTAATTGCTGGTGTTCCCAGGTTCAACCTGACCCGGTGTGGCAGTACCTGTTATGGTTCCAGATATGGGCAAATAGTTAATCGCCCCCAAATGGGTCAAAACATTATAAAAGAGTAAAAATAGGTTTTAATACCAGCAATACATTTTTGTAAAAATTATTACCAGCAATGAATGTTAAGGAAAAAATTATTACCAGCAATACATTTTTAAATATATATATATATTTATTAACAGTAATATATTTTTGGAGGAAAAAATATTACCAGCAATAAAAATCTTGTCGGTATTAAATAACACATTGAGGTTGATATGCCGTAAAACAAACCAAACCAAACAAGTATGGGAAGTTCTTCTGCAGGCGTCATATTCTGCAGATTTGTTAGATCTATCTTTTGTTGTGTCGTCTAAATCAGCAGTTCTAAATAGATGCCCAAAGATCTCTGGAAAGTTTCCCCAGATCTAAGCAGGAACCATTCTTTCATGATTGACTACACAATTTTGCAGAAAATTTGCCGAAAACCATCGAAAGCTAAAAATACAAAAAAATAAAAAAAAATATTAATATTAAAATACACTGGCGATTGAATAATGTCGCTGTGAATTTACATGGGTAAAAGATGTGGCAATGAAATGCTAGAAACTTTTGATTCAAACGTGATAGTTCGTAACTCTCCACAAAAGAAGTGCAAATAATTCAGGCAGGAAGTCTGTGTGACTGTCATTTCAATGTTTAAATGGACGTTTCTTAGCATTTCCTTTTGTATGAATATGATTTATAAGGTGAAAAAAAAAAACACGAAATAAAAAACAGAAATTAAAACTACATTAAAATGAAAGAGAAAAAAAGAGACATAATGTTTTAAACGTTAAAAAAGACAGAGAAAAAAAGGTCAGAAACAGAGAGCAAGAACACAATATGAACAGAAAGGACACTAGCCCTCTCCTTTACAAAGGCCGTCGCTAAAACTACACCAATCCTGATGAGTGGTTATACCTACAAAGAGGCTTCTTTTACCGCGAATGACTACTGGGGATAAACGATAAGAAATGGGACGCGTATATTCTTGCCGTCGCAAAAGACGCCAGACAAATAGATGGTTCCCTGTATCAATCCAGAAAATATCTAACTCCAGCGGTCACGGTCTATCATTACAAGATTCAAATCAGACCATGAATGGAGTATTGATGTCAGATCTGGGCCGATGCTACTCAATCCTCATTGTCCAGTCTCAAAAGAGTAAAAAAAACCAAAAAAAAACTTGATAATATCTGTCTATATTTCTGAGATGAGGTATTATGTACATTATTTACATTATTCGGACTATTGTCCTCATCTTTATATTTATAAATTTATAACATTTTTTATTACAACGTTTCGGCCGTTGTACGCATCGGCCTTCTTTAGGTGGCTGGAATGTTCTAACTGAACCCTTTGTTTTCGCTCACTGGGGTAGACTGTTCTAGTTCCACGTGCCATGTTTAATGGATGTCAGTTATCTCCTGTTAATTCCCCTCTCCAAGTTCTCTATAGCCTTAACCGGGTATTGAACTCACACTCTTTGGGTCCTGTCACTGGATCTAACCAACGCCTTTATCCACTGTGCCATGTGTCCTTGAGGCGTTGGTTAGATCCAGTAACAGGACGCAAAGAGTATGAGTTCAATACCCGGTTAAGGCAGTGGAGAACTTTCAGAGTGATCGAAATAAAGGGTTCAGTTCGACATTCCAACCACCTGAAGAAGGCCGGAGCGTACAACGGCCGAAACGTTGTAATAAATATGGCGACAAAGATGAGGACAATAGTCCGAAAAATGTAAATAATAAACATTGATGCATTCCACTGTCGCTTTTGTCTTCAATATGTCCTGTGGATGCGAAATTTTCCAGGCCTTCTTTTCTCGTTGTGTATCTCAGAAATTTCAGCTGTCTCTTTTCGTCTTTAGTTGAACTTAAAAGGGGTTAATTTATTACGAATTACTCACACATAGGCAAACTGAGACTGGGTTAATTTGTAATGAGTAAGTAGTCCGTTTGAATGACTCTTGGCATAACTGGATTAGAAAAAGATTTTCCAACGAAAGGAAATCAGCTAGTGATTTTGTTGCAAGATAAAGACATTCCGCGTGTGGCAAACTCAACACAGTTAACGCTCTTGGTACAAATATGGGACGTCCTGGTTAAGACGATAAACTACGTCCAACAGGAAGGCCTCTGATCAGGTTTTGAGGAGCATGTAACCACCAGGTACACCCTGACCTGGTGTGGCAGCAGCTGTTCGGGTCCCAGATATGGGAAAATAGTTAATCCCCCCCAAAATGGTCAAAACACATAAAAATGTAAAAATAGGTTTTAATGCCAGTAATATATTTTTGCAAAAAATTATTACCAGCAATGAATTTTGAGGAAAAATTATTACCAGCAATGCATTTTTGAAATATATACATATATATATATATTAACGGTAATGTTTTTGAAGGAAAAATATTACCAGCAATACATTTTCTTAAGAAAAAAAATATTACCAGCAATATATTTTTTGAAAAACGATATTACCAACAATATATTGTTGAAAAAAAAAATATTACCAGCAATAAAAATCTTGTCGGCATTCAATAACCCATTGAGGTTGATATGCCGTAAAAAAAAGAACAAAAAACCCAACAAAAACAAACAAAGTCTGTCTATATTTCTGAGATGAGGTATTATGTACAGTATTTACATTAGTCGGACTATTGTCCTCATCTTTGTCGCCATATTTGTCACAACGTTTCGGCCGTTGTACGCTCCGGCCTTCTTCAGGTGGTTGGAATTTCGAACCGAACCCTTTATTTCGCTCACTGGGGTAGACTGTTCTAGTTCCACGAACCATGTTTGATGGATGTCAGTTATCAGTTATCTCCTGGTAATTTTCCCTCTGAAAGTTCTCCACTGCCTGAACCGGGTATTGAACTCACACTCTTTGGGTCTGTCACTGGATCTAACCAACGCCTTTTGTTTGCTCTAACTTTTGTTGTATCGTCTAAGCAGCAGTTCCAACATGATGTCCAAAGATTTCTGGAAGGATTCACCAAATCTTCACCGATGCTACTCAATCCTCATTATTCGACCTCAACAGACCTCAAAAGTGCTTACACGGCCGCGTGGGTGATGAATTATTCTCCACCCTGCAATCCTTATTCCACCACCCTTTCACTAATATATCGCTATTACTATGGCAGGTGTTCAGACGAGTTACATCCCTTAATTCCACCAATTCGAACCTTCAAAGCTTGGATCCGACATGCTGTGTTTTCGGTAGCAAACCATTTTCATTCGATTGGCGTTCCTTTGATAAAAATCAAGTTCAAGTCAGATAGCTTCTTCTCCAGAACGGTTACTTTGTGAAACTCCCGAAAGGATGCTTACCTGACAACAATAATCTTGTTCTCTTTAACTCCAGGGTCAACCGTTATCTATCCTACTCGTTCTCATCTATCTTCCCCCTCCGTTACAATCTACCTCAGTAACCCTCTATCTTGAGTGGCCCTTGAGACTTGTATTAGATGAACTATCATTTTTTAAAATGGTGTTCACCCTGTACAAAACCCAGAAGCCACTTGATTTAGAGGGTTACAGAATAAGAGGCATTGTTTATGAGGATATGTGGGGAAGATAACCGTTCTCTCCAGCATTGAGCAGATTAAGATTGTAGTGATAGAGGAAAGCATCCTCTCGGGAGTCGATTCCACGAAGCAATGCTTTGTGGGAAGAAGCTGTTCGAGTGAAACTTACACCTCGCCAATGGAATACGAAAGGAATGAGGGTGATTCGCTGCAATGTGCGTGAAGGTTAGAACTGGTGGAACTAAGGACTGTAGTTCGTCTGAGAACTTTACATAGAAATAGTGATAGAAGAATTTTGGAACAATCTCCCAAGAGACTGCTCCCCTGACAACTACAATGTCAATCGATATCTATATTTGCTCGTCTTCATAATACTCCCCACTCCCTTACCATCTCACCAAACTTGAGCGGCCCTTGGGCCTTGTATTGATTGAATTATCAGTAAATGAAAGAAAAAAATGATTTACGAGATTAGCCGTCTAAGGCGAAAGTAGAAATCTTGATGCCACAGCAGGAGGTATGAATGATCCGTGACAGGTCAAAAGTTACATATTCGCAGAAGGTTTAAACTAACAGCCCCACAATCGTTTCGAATGATCTTTCTTGGACACTGACAGCGGGTGTGTCAATAAGAAAACAGCGACTGTTAATATCTCACCTTTGCTGTCACCGAAAAGCAATTACCCTCATAAGACTGCTTCTTTTTTTTTTTAACAAATGGTGGTACGTGTGGGTGACATAAGGGAAGATGTACTGGATACAAAGTGTAAAGTGGCTTTTGTTGCCGGTTTTGGAGCAGTGGTGTTTGTTTTGAAGAAATAAAGGGAAAAGGAATAAAGAATAAAGTCGAAGGACTAAAAGAAAAAAAAATGACCCGTGAATACACACATCCGCACACAAATGATAGACAAAAGAACGAGATCTGACTCTTCAAGTAACACAGAAATAAAAGAGAGCAAGTATTTTTTTCGAGAGTATTCTTCTGTTTACTACTACGTCCGCGCGCTGATATTGTTACACAACCTTTACCTCTAACAGTGATCGCTGTCCGGGTTCAACTGGAAGCTCAGCTTTAGATTGCTAGTCGATGTGAGGGTAGCGTAACGGCTAGCAGTTCGGCAAGAGAGATCGGCATATTGAGATCGAATCCCGGTCGATTTGGTTATGTTTACTAACTGAACGAAGTCCTGATAATTACTAGCTTTTGACGACGGAAAAGAGGACACATAAATCCAAAGCCCAAATAGGAACAATGAAAGATTCCTTCCGGAAGCTAAGTAAAATATTAAGACATTGAAAATCACTTTTTAGCAACAAAAAAATAAAATGAAATAAAATAAAAAATAAAAATAAATAAAAAGAAAGAAGGATTCTGAAATGCTATGTATTATGTAATCTCCCTACAGTTTCCTCACAGATGAAGACGAAATGTGAAGCGACAAAGATGTGTTTCTACAGACAAATGCTAAGAATGGACAGAACATGTAAACGACAAGTTAAATAGAATAAAAAGAAAACTTATACTTACAACCAGAACGAGACAGCCAACATTTATGTGACACATAAAGAAGAAAGAGGGCTGATAGAATTTAACATTCACATGATATATTGAGGGATATGGCCATATTACGTTGAAACACCGGTTCCTGTACGATCACAGAAGTCAAGCAACGTCGAGTCTGGTCAGTACCTAGATCGGGGACAGCTTGCGAATAAAAGGTGCTGTAAGCTTGGAAGTGCGGGTGGTGTAATGTATAATGACTCGAAATTGTTAATCGGAGAGCCGAGTTCGAATTCCCGTCGGGTTTGTTATATTCACACACGCACAAAATACCTTTGGGAAAGCTATAAATTCATCTTTTTCCCCCACCTCATCTATGTGTTAATTCGTAAGACTAACATCACTAAATCATTATTATCTTGAAAAAAATAAAAAATCTCACAATCTAAAAATATTTCCTGAAAAGGGTTGATAAGCCGTTAAAAAAAAGAATCAACCGGGCATATTGAAAGTAAGAGAACCAAAGAGAAACAACGAGTCGCCAACTTAACGAGTTTGTGTAAATGGGTGACAGAACAACGATAGTAAACTGTCAAGATTTATTTAGAACAATAACATAGAGGAAGCTGTAGAGAGCCATGATCGCCTACCTCCCGAAACAGTTTAGAAGAAGAATCTTCATCGAGTTTCAATTATGAAGACGTCAGTGTGGATTGAACGCATTACGTTAGTATTTATTTCTGAGAGTAATTTGCTAACGACTCCTACACAACGGGCGTTAAAAAAAGCCTCCCTCCCCCAAAGAATAAAGAAAAAAATAAGAAAATCGTGGCAAGGTAGGGGTGTACTATCTACTTCCCTTTTGGCCTACGTTTATTTACATAAAGCAACTGCAAAATAAATAAATAAATAAATAAAATATATTATTAAGTTCTTTCTGAAAAGAAATTTGCCTCAAGAATTGCAATTAGTCAAGGAAGCTTGCTCATTGCACCTGTTAATCCAGAATCGGATTGGAAATACCCCGTCGACATCCTGGCAAAAAATTTCTTTTTTTTTTACACTTCAGTTGCCGCTGATTTGTTTTACATTATCTCCCGTACTAGCACGGCATTGCGTCTTAGGCATCTAGCAAGAGTCAGAAAAACGTGTTAACTCAAGCTGGGGTTCTTTTCTTTGTTCAGGTCAAAAGAGAAGTTTAGCAATATCAAGATTACCCTGGACTAGCGGAAGGACATGATAGTTGGAAAATTGTGTGGCAACATTTATTTTATTTTATTTTATTAAAAAGATTGGATGTGTTATAATGGATATCGGCTCGGAATAAGAAATTGGAGTTCGAAATCCAGTCGGGATCGTTAAATTCACTTACACTCAAATACCTTTGGGAAAGATATAAATCTATCTCTAGCCCTTCAACCTATGGGTTGCAGGACAGACTGAGTCCTATAGCCTTGCTTGGCAACCATTCTACTACAGATAGAAACGGCAGTGTACTGCGGGAATATCTCCTGCCTAGTGAGATCGAAAGAGACATGACCGCCCGAACATTTGGTATTTAACTGAATGAAATATACCGCGGGATTACTACTTTGGAAATTGACATTCGAGATCTTGTCTTCGTATCGTTTTTTATTACTGTTGTAGCCTTGTGCCAGAAATAAAGACACAAGAGAAGAATTGAGTTAACCAAATATATTAACAAAAACAGTTATACAACATATACAAACGAGAGTGTTACAGCATGAATGTTCGGTCCGACTGCCAGAGCTGACTGCTGGAAACTTCACTCCCAAAAGGCAGTAACTGCTCCTATTTATAGCTGGGTAGTCCATGCGTCCGTGGGTAAATTACCATAACAATTACTAACGGAGAAAATCTCAAACTTGGAATAGCCGTTTACATAGAAGAAATATCCGGCATTCATTGATAGAACAGAGTTGGCACTTTGACGTAGTGTAATGGTTAGCAAGCTTGTCTCTCTAGATCAGTTGCAGCTGAATAGTGAGTTCGATCCCTACTTGATACTTTGGGCCTTGTGCTACTCTTAGAAAATAAGCATACCCGCTTGGCTTCATTGTGAAGTGAGGGATTCTTTAAACTCTGAACAAAATCAACCAACATGCTAATCGTTTGCTTAATGAAACGTGGATGTCAACATCAACTATGAACACGGCCCCAATGTGTTGACCGTTTTTGGAGAATAAAAAGCAACCCTAGATACATAATTAGATAAAATAAAATCCATACAATCACTTAAAAGTAAAACTAAAATTATCGATTGTAATGTTTAAACGAATAGCTGAAAGCGCTTGGCCATACAGAGCATTCGCAGGTCCAGAAAAGAAAAAAACATTATACGAACACAAGAAGAATAAAATAAAATAAAAAACTTAACCGCAGTACCTTGTCAGTCGTTTTTAACGGAACTGATATATATATATATATATATATATATATATATATATATATATATATATATATATATAATAGTTGGCCACTGGTATTTGAGGATACCCGTTTACTAAGGCGGCTAGCTAGCCATTTTCTATTGCAGACGCTTACTTATTCGCAGTTCTTTTTATTCAGTACCCACAGAGCCAACCTGTGGTTTATACTGCAACTATGCTGAACAGACTTTAGTTACAATTTCTGGGAGAGAGCGTGTTATGTAGCGTGATCAATAATTTGAACAAGGCCAGCATCCTCGGGCACGATGACTTGTTTCTTTGTGCTAACACAGCTATCGACGGCCCTCAAGAGTTCCGTCTACCCAATATATATATATATATATATATATATATATATATATATATATATATATATATATTATATATATATATATATATATATATATATATATTTATATATGTATGTATGTATAGTTAAATTTCTCAGAAATACCAGTATCCAGAAAGAGGATT
Source organism: Acanthosepion esculentum (assembly GCA_964036315.1). Taxonomy (NCBI): domain Eukaryota; kingdom Metazoa; phylum Mollusca; class Cephalopoda; order Sepiida; family Sepiidae; genus Acanthosepion; species Acanthosepion esculentum. The sequence continues at coordinate 8,007,573 of OZ038490.1, read as the reverse complement.
TCGCAGAAGTGTCACTTTTTTAAGTTTTGGATTTAACTTTAGCTACAAAACATTTCGATTTCATTGCTTGTCATGATAAAGTCGAGAGACGAAACGCGTAGGCAAGATCTAAGATTTTTTCCAATTGCCATTTTAAAACCATATATATATATATAATTTAGTCAAAACTTATAACATAAATGGTGTTAAATCACTACAAAAATAGCCATTTTGTTTCAAAAGCGTTGAAACAAAATGGCTATTTTTGTAGTGATTTTATAACATATTTATGTTATAATTTTTAAATAAATTATATTTGCTCTACTCCGTATTGAGCACTCTTTTAAGAATAGCATTTTTTTGTTATTGGAATTTATTCCGTATACACCAATCCTATATATATATATATATATATATATATATATATATATATATATATATATATATATATATATATCTTTTAGAAATTAGATTTCTAAAAAAAATTCGGCCTAAAGAGTTGAATATAAAGATATTCATGAAATAAATTATAAGCGATATGGATTTTTATTAAAGTTTTTTATAACTTATATTGAGCTTTTTTGGATTAATGTCCTCCTTGGAATTATCCCTAACAATTACAAATTGGTATTATATATATATATATATATATATATATATATATATATATATATATATATATATATATATATATATATATATATATATATATATGCTTACACACACACGCACACATACACACATATATATATTTTAGGATATTACAACAAAAACATGTAAAATCGCTACACAATTGCAGTTGCGTTTCAACGCATAACAATGTGTCAATTAAATGTTACGAACGTTGGAAATGTACTCTATTCGTTCTCGTCGTATATTATATATATATATATATATATATATATATATATATATATATATATATATATATATATATACACTTTATATCTAAGATTAATATACATATAAACTTTATTTATATCTAAGATTAATGATGTGTAAACGAATAGCAAAATGGGAAAAATATTGCGACGAGTTTCGTCCTTCTGAAAATTATAATAAAGTAATTTCTGACATGAAATTCTGGTATGAGGTGTTATCATTATTTACACTAATTATATTCGAACTATTGTCCTCATCATTGTTGTTATTATAACAACGTTTCGGTCGCTGTTTCATCTGATTTTCATCCGGTGTATATCCATCCGGGCAAGTTTCATGGAATTCTGAACGTTCCCCTGCCCATATAGACTACTTCTTATTTTTAGTACTGCTCAGTTATTGCTCGCCCTCTTTCTACTAAGTACAAGTACACACTGCGCGGCCTAGGGATTGAACTCACAATTACGATCTCACCAAATTTCATGAACTATTCATTTTCTCAATCAAAACCAGTTCATAAATAACTACAGAGTGCGATGGGTAAATTGTCGCAATTTTATATTTTTAATTTCGCGCATGCGCGTTGTTTGCTTATGGTTTTGTCGTCTACACAGTATAGTAGGATCAGATGGGTACCGTCTGTGAGAAAAAGAGCACCATGACGCAATTAACTCTGTCAGAAAATTGAAAGCGACATGCTTGGCATTCGCACCGGAACCTCCAATATGAACATTTCAGAGTGTTTGGGAGTCAATCTGAGGACAGTACAAAGGAGTCAGAAAGATTTGGATGAGTCTAATGGTGATTACGAAGGTACGGCAGTTCGGAAAAATCACTCTGATCGTTCTGATGAGAAAATAACTTCCGAAGTTGTTGGTGAGGTCCTCAGACAACACGGAGGCCTACATCAAGTGCCTTGAAGAGTTAGTGCTGCTCTGGGTCAAGAGGATGGCTGCTGGAAGACCCTATGCCTGGCAGCAGGACTCTGCACCATACCACACAAGCAGAAGAACCCAGTCATGGCTGTCAGACAATTTCTGAGACCACATCACCCCTTATATCTGGCCACCTAACTACCCCCTTGATTATTATGTGTGGGGTGCAGTTGAGCGAGAGACCAACAAAACTCCTTGTAACACCAAAGATGAACTGAAGACAAGGGTTATGGCAGCATTCACCAATTTAAACAAGGAGATTGTCCATAAGAGACGCAGGAGATTTTGATGTCGTCTGGAGGCCGTGGCTGAGGCCAGTGGCGATTTTAATGAATAAATTTACTCTTTAGTATTTCAAGATATTTTTATGTAATTTTGGTAAATATGTCTGTTAAAATGAGATGACAGTGTTATTTTCATTTTTGTTATTCCTCAATAGTCAATAGAATTCCATAGGTTCGCCTATCGTTTGATACACGCTTTTCTCCAGTCTTTGAGAACAGGAGCAAAGATTTATACCTCGTTTCCTGTTTAGAATTGGGTTTCCGGTTCCGTCTAAAGCCTCCTCATTCTTTTTCCCTTGACTTTTAGTGGCATTATTGCCTTGCTTGAAGTAAATTGATTATTATATCTGATTAAATAAACGACAAATCCTGCCTGTCTGTCCGTGTGTCTAAAACCCCTTTAACTCGGGATACACTTTCTCTTCAGAGACATATTATACCTTTTTGGAATCAGGATGAAAATCTGTCCTTTATCTGGTGGAGTAATGGATAACGGCTTGGATTGAGGAATCGGAGAGCCGAGTTCGAATTCCAGTCGATTCCATTACATTCACTTACGTGCTAATACCCTTGGGAAAGGTGTGAATCCTCTTCTTCTCCCTCCAACTATGGGTAAATAGCAGGACAGACTGGGTTCTATAGCCTTGGATGGCAACTGGTCTAGGAGAAGGACAACTCTAAATTCAAAACCTGCGGAGGGTCGTTTGGGGACCTTGTGGCATTCGCTGCACCAGGTCCCTGTATTCGTCCCTCCAAAAAGTGTGGACGGCCCTGCAGAAAGCCTTCACCACTATAATCAAATCTCATGTGTCGGTGTCGGGCTTTCAGTTTCTGGGAACTGATCTGCCTGACCCTCATACGTCGAGTTCGACGGGAGAGCGATAAAACATCCAGCATTGGGATGAGGAGGGAACAGCTAAAAATTCAAATTTGAAAATAACTGAAAAAAATTAATTATTTAAACATTTTTTAATCCATGTTGAGTAACACAAAACTTTTGTAAATTTTAAAAAAATGTTCTAAATTTAGTTTCAAATATCTCCGAAACTTTGTGAATTGAGGAAATCAATTTTATTTCTTCAAAATGTTGAGGAATCAATTAAATCAATCTATTAAATGAAATATTTTCTGCTTTCTATGCATATTTAGTTACTATGCATCTGTGTACAGTCAATTATATGAAAAGTATGTTTATTCAATAGTTGGAAATACAATAAATTAAAAATCTTTATGTGTACGAATATTTGTTTCCCGCCAATGTGCATATATATATATATATATATATATATATATATATATATATATATATATATATATATATATATATGAAGGAATATAGTTTTTATTGATCCGACAGATTTTTATTACTTAAATGTTATTTTTAGTGGATACCCATATTTGAGTAGCCGCTTTGTTTATTTATTAAACAGTATATTTATTTATTTTCAGAGAGATAGACGATAATCTGGGGTTTAGAATCCCCGGATGAAACCAAATCGGTCGGGTTTCGGTCCCGGATTGAAGCGATCGGATGTCTGAGAAGCTGTGATACATTTTGTTTGTGAATGCCTTTATATATATATATATATATATATATATATATATATATATATATATATATATATATATATATATATATATATATATATATATATATATATATATGCCAATGATATTTCCTTGTTAATCAATTTTTGTATATAATTTTCCCATGTCCTTGATTCAATGAGTTGTCTCCTAAAATTTGCGGTGTTAATTGCTTTATTATTCACTTGGCCATGTAAAGTGAATTTGGGCAGCAAATTTTAATTTATTCAAGTTTGCTTAAAGAGCAACGAAAACTTACTGAAAACATCATTGAATCCGGAATATCAAAGAAATGAAGAAAGTGAAGTAATAACTAGGTAAATTTTTGTTGCCATTTAACCAGTCTTGTATGAATTAATAATTGCTGTTCAAATACCTTCTATGTATATACACTACTGGTCAAAAGTTTGGGACCACCTTGAAATGTTTCTCTAAGTTCATAAAAAAAGTTAATTTTGTTTATTTGGATAAATAAATTCACCTATTGTGTATATATGCAAACTTTTATATAAAATTCAAACACATTTTTGCTACAAGCATTATAAATTTATTTGCATAAGCTTTGGAAATTTTGTTACAACCTGATACCTTTTTTGAACTTTAGAGCAGAAATTTATAATATCTGTCTATATTTCTGAGATGAGGTATTATGTAGATTATTTACATTATTAGGACTATTGTCCTCATCTTTGTCGCCATGTTTATCACAACCTTTCGGCCGTTGTACGCTCCGGGTTTCTTCAGGTGGTTGGAATGTCAAACTGAACCCTTTATTTCGCTCACTGGGGTAGACTGTTCTAGTTCCACGTGACATGTTTAATGGATGTCAGTTATCAGTTATCTCCTGTTAATTTCCCTCTGAATGTTCTCCACTGCCTTAACCGGGTATTGAACTCACACTCTTTGAGTCCTGTCACTGGATCTAATCAAAGCTTTTATCCACTGTGCCATGTGTCCTTGAGAAATTTATAAATATTTCAGCTCCACTGTTTGGTAGAGGTTCAGTTTCATCTAGTTTAATGCCGGATTGAAACTGATTTTCAGGAAACGTTAAAATGCCAAGTAGTAAACAGAAACGAGGCCATAAATGAAATTACCTTATCAGATCCAACAAGCAAAAAAGTAGAAAGTGTCAGTTCGATGAATATATATTTATATATATATATATATATATATATATATGTGTGTGTGTGTGTGTGTGTGTGTGTGTGTGTGAGAGAGAGAGAGAGAGAGTGGTCGGGTGGATGTGTGGGTGCGTGTTTGTAGGATGTATAATATTATGTGAAAAATTAGAACCGTTTTTTATGGTCATTTACCCGGATCCCCAAAGAATATCAGGATGTAGACAAAGTGGTTCTGCCTACCACACAGACACTACATTGGTTCTTGATAATGACTGCGATGGTCGAAAGTACTTGAACAAAACAATAACAACTTTTTTCTTATCAATTCAACCCAAGCAAGGCAATGATTCCACTAAGTTGCAAGGGGATGAGAAAGACTTCAGAAGGAACCGGAAACCCAATCCTAAACAGGAAACAAGGGATAAATCGCTACTCTACTCCTGTTTAAAAGACCGGGGAGGAGAGTGAACTGGGCGATAGGTAAAATGAACGTTGGACATTTTAACCACAACTTCAAGCACAACATTTAACGCCTTATTCTATGGTCGGAAAAATATAATGAAACATTAAACAAGCAGACCTTGCCGGTTCTTTTTAATCAAACTTGTTTGAATGAAAACTTAGTGCCTAAATATGTCTTATTCCGTGCTCAACTTCGCCCACGACAAACAAAGAATGACCCGGTGTACCTGACAGTCCATCCATTCCCTTCGACTTACTCATGGACGCCTTCGAATTGCCACAACCCCCAAATCTAACCAAATCAGCACCAGATAGTAGCGGTGAACAAAGCCAAAGACGATCGAAACGCGTTCGGTAAAAATTAAAACCATTGCAAGTAAACCCTAGACTTGCAAGATACAATAGCTAAAAAAGGGGAGGTGCTATGCCGGAGCCAACTTAGGGAGATAACAGTACGGAGTTATCGGCCTTGATAGGTGATTTTTTGCTGTAGAGATCTAGAACAAGGGCAAACATATAAACACACGTGCAAATCACGGATCTATTCAATCCTCTCCCATCCGCTGGTTACATGTCGGTATTACGAAAAATAAAGGTATAATAATAACAATATCTGATTTTCAACTTGCTTATTTTGTTATAACAGCAGTTAAACACACACACACACACAAACACACACACACACACATATATATATATATATATATATATATATATATATATATATATATATATATATATATATAAATAGTGGTACTCGCTTGGAAAAAACCTTAGGTATTTCGGTTTGTATTTGAACAAACCAATACCTAAGTAAAAATGAGGAATAAAAAAAGAAAGAACTAAGAACATGAAATTGAGGCGAAAACAATCGTCCAGAATCCAAGCTCAGAGTCCAAAGAAAAAAACATCCAAAACGAGTAAAAGCAACTACGTAAAGTGCTCAATACACGAAGTAGAGCAAACCTAATATAAACCTAAAGAGCCAGGCAAACCTACCTGGGCTTTACCTAAACGGATCGTCAGGGTGAACTGGCCAGTTTTACCCTTACGAACCTAGATAGGTTCACCTGGCTCTTTAGGTCTATATATATATATATATATATATATATATATATATATATATATATATATATATATATATATATATATATATATATATATATATATATATTTGTGTATTTAGGCAGCAATCCTTCTTTCATGCACATTTCATTAAAAACGGCTGACAAGGTGCTTTTATTTACTTTTTTATATAATTTCTCGTGAGATCACGAATTCAAATGCCCATTAAGGAATTGTATTCCTCAAGAATCAACTTTCGTAAATAATTATATAGGCCACACTACAAATTGTTTAGCACGCAGACTAACTCTACACCTTTCTGACAATAAGATCTCATTTAAATATTCATGGAGACAATTACAATTCTGGCATTTCTGGGTATTTGTAAATATCAAACCGGCATAAAAGCACTTTAATCCTTTACCTTGCTTTTCCACTTCATTCAGTCATTATTTATCTTCAGGTAAAAGAGTTACATTCTAAAATGAGCGACCTGTCGGACTCTCGAAGAGGACAAATAGTTGGTGCTTGATTAGCAGGAGCATCTGCGACCAAATCGTCTGAATTATTGAATGTGTCACGAGCTGTAGTGTCCACGGTTATGACAGCTGACACAAAACAAGACAAACATCCTCAGCAAAGAGTAAGCGTAAACGGAAACCGAAGTTGACCGAAAGAGACCGACAAGCTTTAAAACGAATTGTGGCAAAAGTAACATCAGAACTTATTAGTTACCAAACTGTTTCTATACGCACAGTGCGTCGGGAGCTCCACAAAAGTGGTATCCACAGAAGGACTGCGATTCCTAAAACCTCTGATCACAAAGTTGAACACCAAGTTGCGAAAAAAATGCTTTGATGATCACAAAATTTGGACACTCAAGAAAAGGAAAAACGTAATTTGGTCTGATGAGTTTTCGTTCACATTATTTCCTACAAATGGTCATGTTTATGTCTGGAGAACACCGCCAGGTGAAGCCTATGATCCAGAATGCATAGACACGACCTTCAAACATGGCGGTGGCTCAGTAATGATTTGAGCGGTAATTTCAAGGTATCCTTCTGGTCCTATCATCACTCATTGGTAGAATTACTGATGATAAATATTTCGTCATTCTCAGTGACAATGTCCTAACAATGGCTACCATACTGTTGCCAGAAAGTGCCATATTCCAAGATGATAATGCACCCATACACACTGCAAAAAAAAGTGAAGCCATGTTTTGATGAGCATCATGACGTAATTAAACATCTTCTATGGCCAGCACAATCACCTGAACTCAATATAATTGAACCATTATGGGG
>OZ038490.1:7919951-7992451 GCA_964036315.1 Acanthosepion esculentum | reverse complement strand
AGTGGGATAGAAAGAGAAAGAGGGGCAGATGAGTAGCGGGAGATAAAAAGAGTGTGAGAGAAACGAAAAGAAAAAAAAGAAAAAGGGATGTAGAAAGAGAGAAAGGGAGAGTGAGAGAAAGGAAAAAGATAAATACAGGGAGAGGTAAAGGGTGAATAAGAGAAGGGGAAGAGAGAGAGAGAGAGGAACGTGAAGAGAGAGAATGAGAGAGTAGAAGAAAAAAGAGAAAGATGTTGAGAGAGAAATGAATAGATTGAGCGAATGTCGAGATAGAGATCAAAGTAGTGTGAGAGAAATGAAATAAAAGATAGAGACGGGGTATTGGGAGATAAACAAAGGAAGAATGAGAGAAAGGAATACAAAAAATAGATGGAGAGAGAGAGAGAAGTAGAGTAATAGAAGAAAAAGAGATAGGCGGACATCTAGATAGGAAATAACGATAGCGTACAAAGAAGTGAAAGAAAAAAGAAAGTGAAGTGTAGAGAAAGAAAGAGAGAAAAAGTTGGCGTAGAGGAAATAAAAAAGAGAGATGTACAGATGGAGGGAGACTAAGAGAAAGAGAAGAAGCAGAGGTGCATATAGAGAGAAATAAAAAAGAGAGAGTGCAAGAAAGATAAAAAAAAACGGGAGAATAATAAAAAGCGATACAAAAAAGAAAGAATGGTGCAGTTGGAGAGAGTGATAGAAAGAGAAAAAAAGAGATAGATTGTTATAAAGATAGACGGTGAGCGAAAGAAAGGGAACAGAGAGAGAGAGAAAGATAAAGAGAGTAACAAAAGGAAACGGAAAGAAAAAGAAAGAAAAAAGAATCGAGATAGGTGTGTGTGTGTTTGTGAGAGAGAGAGGGAGAGGGGGGTGTAGAATAAGAGAAAGAAAGAGATAGAATATATAGAGAGAGGAGAGAGAGAATGGAATGACAGCAAATAATTTTGTTCGAGACTCGTGGCACAGTCTAGAATTCGCAAATCTTTTTTTTCCCCAATATGACAGCAAATGGAGGACATTCTTTAAACTGATGAAGAGAAGACTTGAGTCACCAGTGACGTGATTCTATAGAAGGATACTAAGAATACCATAGCCGGAACATGTAAGCAACGAGGAAGTATTTAAAGAAACTGGAAACAAAAAATACGCTCATACATAGAATAAAAAAAAGAGACAGCTGGAATGTCTTAGATATACAAGTTCTGATCGAAGAGTATCGGGACTGTTGCCATGGTAACGGAGCTAAAATACACCGAGTGAAGCCGTTTGGCACGGATTGACCTTGAAATCTGTCGCGAATGCACACTAATAATGTCCTCGCTCACTTCCATTGTTTATAGCATTACTTGGAAGGAAAGTGTGTAGAGTGTGGTCGTCTCACCATACCACAGAAAACCTTTTGAAAACGGTTAAAACAGGTGACAAATCGTGGGTCTACGGCTATGACACCGAAACCAGGATTCTTCGCAGTGAAAGACCCCAACCTCTTGGAGACTGAAGAAAGTACAAATGAGTCGAAACAATGTGGAGACACTGTTGACAGTTTTGTTCGACTACAAGCGTATTGTTCATCATGAGTATTCTCCACCTGGTCAAACAGTAAACAAGGAGTACTAACGTGGTGTGTTGCGGTATTTGAGAAATACTGTTCATCGGAAAAGAACGGAATTGACCACGGCAGGGTTAGAGGCAAATGCACCATGACAACGCGCCTGCCCATTCAGCGCAATTTGTGCTGAAGTTTTGAGCCAAGATCGACAATCCCCAGAGCCGACAATTACCATATTCCCCAGATCTCGACTCTTGCGACTTTTCTCTGTTTCCAAAGTCAAACCCCGCTTAAAAGAACAAGATTTCATGACGTTGAGGAAATCCCAGAGAATTCGACCAGGAAGCTGCTCAGTATTCCGCATAAAGTAGTTCTAAGAATGTTACCATCAATGGAATTGAAGCTGGATAAGACCAACATCGCTTCCCTTTCGTCTAACATTGCAGTACTTATATATTTGAATTTTGGAGACTTACTGGATCCGTATAGTTTTTCACTGCCATCCATACATCTTTATTTTAGAGCGACACCGGGTCCATTTGGTCTGCCACTGCATTACTTACATATTTCAAGTTTGGATCCATATCGGATCCGTATGGTATTTCACTGCCATTCATATATATTAATTTTAGAGCCACATCCGTACCATTTGGTCTGCCAATATATTACATATATATTTTAATTTTGGATCCATTTCGGTTCCGTATGGTCAGTCACAGCAATCCCTATATATTAATTTTAGAGCCACATCGCTTCCCTTTTGCCTGCCACTGCATTACATATATATTTGAATTTTGGATCCATATCGGATCCGTATGGTCTGTCACTGCCATCCCTTTGGTCTGCCACTGCAGTACTTATATTTCAATTTCGGAGGCATATTTGTTCCGTATGGTCTGCCACTCCTATCCTCATGTTTTAATTTTGGCGAGCTTCTGTCGGACATTGCTCCCGAGAACCTATCCGTGCCTGTGATCCAATATACACAGTTAGTCTCCGAAATGACCTTCCCACGTGCCTAAAAACCTCACAGTGCGACTTCCTTCTCAAAGATTCCTGTATGCATCTCGGCGATATAGCGACTACTTACATCAAACGCCTTCACTATTGCCTACATTATCATAGAATGCATGCCTGTCTAAATTTAAGACACAATTGGTGCATTTTTATGTAGGTTATTATTTTAAAGATGGGTGAATACTTTTAGAATGTTATCAGAATATTTCATGTACATCTGGATACACAGATTGAAAGCAGATGAAAATCTTTTAGGGTGTTAAAATTTTATTTTTGGTCAATATTTAGATGGATAAATTTTATTTATTTATTGATTTTTGTTGGGGTGATAACGATTGTCCCTTGACTAACCCAAAGCAACCAAAAGCGCTTTGATTGGAAATTGCCCTTTACATTTGGATAAATTTTATTTATTGATTGATTATTGTGGGTGTGATAATAATGATTTACTGATACAAGTTCTGCTATTTAACCCATAGCTTGCGGGGTGTGGTAGATGAGGCGTATTAACGACTTTCGTAATGGTATTTGCATGTAAGTGAATGTAACGGACCCTATCAGAATTAGAACTCGGCTCTCCGATTTCCAGTTACGTGCCTTTATCCATTGCACCACATGCGCATCCAAGTTTACAGAACCTGATATTCCCAAGCGGTCACCCATCTTGGTACTAACCAGGCTCGACGTTGTTTAACTTTGTACGAAGATCAATGTTTTAACGTGATATGTCCATAAGCCTTAGATAGATAGGAAGCATTATGTATCACTTGTTTTTGATATTACAGACACACTCAAAAACACACACGCGCGCAGATAGATAGATAGATAGATAGATAGACTGCAGTCTTGGATATAAGTATGTATATATATATATATATATATATATATATATATAGATAGATAGATAGATAGATAGATAGATAGATAGATAGATAGATAGATAGACTGCAGTCTGGGATATAAGTATGTATATATATATATATATATATATATATATATATATATATAGATAGATAGATAGATAGACAGATAGATAGATAGATAGATAGATAGATAGACTGCAACCTGAGATAGATAGATAGATAGATAGATAGATAGATAGATAGATAGATAGATAGATAGATAGATAGATAGATAGTCTGCAGTCTGGGATATATATATATATATATATATATATATATATATATATATATATATATATATATATATATATATGTAACGTAAATCATTCAAACGAAAAACAAATACTGAAGCTAGTTAGATGGCGAGAATCACTCTCACAAACAATATTTAATAATAAATTACAACCAACTTCGAATCTGTTAATGAATGGTGTGATCCTTGTTCATAAATTCCGGGTTTATCTGGTCTTATTTTTTTGTACAAGCCGGCTTTCAGTCGTTTCGAACGACCATCCTCAGGTAGACATATTAGTGTGTTTTTGTTAAACTCCGAATAGTAATGCGACATCGAAAGATATTGTGGTCCGAAAGAGTGCTTTTTTAGTAATGAGATATTGTTAAATGTAAGAATAATTTTGGAGCGCTGCAGACACAACGCTGAGGTTGAATTTTTTAAATTTGAAAAATGTGCGTTCTTGTACTGGAGAAAAGTGGCATGAACTAAATTGTTCAATAATAATAGTATTGTCACAATTATTATCAGGAATTTCGCACTTAGGATCAGGTTATTTTAATATCGGTTTTGTAGTGCGTATTCAATTTATGTAACGTAAATCATTCAAACGAAAAACAAGGATCACACCATTCATTAACAGATTCGAAGTTGGTTGTAATTTATTATTAAATATTGTTTGTGAGAGTGATTCTCGCCATATAACTAGCTTCAGTATTTGTTTTTCGTTTGAATGATTTACGTTACATAAATTGAATACGCACTACAAAACCGATATATATATATATATATATATATATATATATATATATATATATATATATATATAGAGAGAGAGAGAGAGAGAGAGAGAGAATGAGAGATAGATAGATAGACTGCAGTCTGGGATATATGTATGTATATATATATATATATATATATATATATATATATATATAGAGAGAGAGAGAGAGAGAGAGATAGATAGACTGCAGCCTGGGATATATATATATATATATATATATATATATATATATATATATATATATATATATATATATAATGAAATGAAGAGGTTATAATGGTTCCAACGAGAGAAAAGTGTGTATATTAAAAAGAAGAGAGGTACCGCAAACTTTTTGGTTGTAATGTGGGTTTTTAAAACATTAAAAGATAAGACAACCCGATTCATCACTTCTCAAACCAACCTTAATTGTTTTATGACCCTTCGTTCAGAACTCTTCACTACCATTTAAAGAAAGACATTGGAATGACCAACACAAAAACAGAGAATGTCTCATATAGAGAAGATTTAACATTGAAAAACATAAAGGAAAAAAAATAATTATTTTTAATAATTATTTTTAATAATATGTGGAAATCTCCACCCTTTACCTGAAGACGGTCGTAAGACCAGAAACACGTGTTGTAAAACTATGTAAAACTATGAAAAATAAAGAATAATATTTTTTTGAAAACCCACATTACAACCAAAAAGTTTGCGGTACCTCTCTTCTTTTTAATATAAATATATATATATATATATATATATATACATATATATATATATATATATATATATATATATATATATATATATATATATATATATATATACATATATATATATATATATATATATATATATATATATATATATATGTAAAACTATGTAAAACTATGAAAAATAAAGAATAATATTTTTTAATAAAAAAGAAAAAACAAAAACCCACATTACAACCAAAAAAGTTTGCGGTACCTCTCTTCTTTTTAATATACACGCTTTTCTCTCGTTGGAACCATTATAACCTCTTAATTTCATTGTATATATATATATATATAGATAGATAGATAGATAGATAGATAGATAGATAGATAGATAGATAGATAGATAGACTGCAACCTGAGATAGATAGATAGATAGATAGATAGATAGATAGATAGATAGATAGATAGATAGATAGATTGCAACCTAGGATAGATAGATAGATAGATAGATAGATAGATAGATAGATAGATAGATAGATAGATAGATAGACTGCAACCTGCGATAGATAGATAGATAGATAGATAGATAGATAGATAGATAGATAGATAGATAGATAGATAGATAGATAGATTACAGGCAGTGGGTAAATAGATAGATATTAAGAGACTGAGATTGATAGATTAAATAAGAGATAAAAGGAAATAGAAGAGACAGGGAAAGTGTGGGAAAGAAGTCTGTTTGATAAAAGGGAGACAGATTAAGAGAAGCAGAGGGTGCGTTGGAAAGAAGGAAACAGAAAGAGAAGGGGAGATATGCCCGTGTGAGGCGGGGGTTCTTTCGAAAAGTGTGTCAGCAGAGAAAAATAAAAACGTAACAAAATAATTCATAACTGAACACTTAATAAAATAAATAATACAAAACAGTAATCGAGTGAAAATGAAAACCTAAGGGTATTCGAGAGAGTGTCAGAAAATGGGAGACACTATGAGAAGGTGAGTGTAAGGCTTAACGTGAGAGAGAGTGTGTGCCTGTGCATGCATCTGTGTGTGTGTGTGTGTCTGTGTGTGTGTGTGTGTGTGAAAGAGAGAGATATAATGATAGAAACCGATAAAATGAATCTGAGATGGGGAATGTGAGAGTTCAAGTGAGTTTAAGTGAGAGAGGGAGGGAGAGAGGGAGAGGGTGAGAGAGAGAGAGAGAGAGAGAGAAAGAGAAAGAGAGAGAGAACCAGTCTGTGTATGAGAACAAAAATGAAAGTGAAACTAAGTGAGGGAAAATAAGTGCGAGTGAGAGAAAATAAGTGTGGGAATGAGTGAGAGAGATATAAAGAGAGATACTGGATACGAGTGAAAGCGCGGGAGAGTTTGAGGGGGGAAAGAAAGAAAGAAAGAAAGAAAGAAAGAAAGAAAGAAAGAAAGAAAGAAAGGGAAATATTACGAAGAATGGATGATATTAAAAATAAGAAAGGAAGGGAAAATATTAAGAAAGAAAGAAAGAAAGAAAGAAAGAAAGAAAGGAAGAAAGAAAGAAAGGTGAAAATAAGGGAGAGTGAAAGAAAGAGCAAATAAGATAGAGTCAGAGAGAGAGAGAGAAACAGGAGAGTGAGAATAAGTAACAGTTTGAGGAAGTGAGACAATGAGAGAGTGTGTGGGTGAGAGAGAATTAGAGAAAGTAAAAATGAAATGTGTGAGAGTGCGATATTTAATGAAAAAGAGGGAAACTAAAAAATTGTCTGAAAAAGAACTATTGCGAGAGAGAGAAAGAACAAGATGGCGAAAGTATTAAGCAAATGGCTTCTTAGTTCAAGGCAGCTGCATTGGGGCCGTTTGGCAAATGAGATGAGAAGCGAGAAAACTCGATAGTCGACTGCAAGAGACTGTAAAGATAAATGGAGTGGGTTTGGGAATAGCAGTCAAGCACATTTGCGGCTATGGCAAACGAGGGATGTCGTTTTTAAAATCATATTCTAGCCGAAGTTCGAACTGGGGCGGAGAGCATCCTTAATGGGAGACCTTATGGCGGGAGGCTCAGACCCCAGATCAAAGGGTGCGATTAATCGGCATTGACCTTTTACAAGTAATTATTTACACCACGGGGGGATCGCGGATTTTACGACTAATAACCAAGATCCCCCAAACAAAACAAAACGAAAAAGAAAGAAATTATCTTTCTATCCTTATTTTAAATCTATTATTTCTTTCTTTATTTATTTATTAATATTTTTAATTTCTTTCTTTCTTTCATAATTTTATCTTTTCTGTGTTTTTTCTTAATATTATCTATTTTTTTTTAATATTTCCCTTTCTTTCTTTCTTTCTTTCTTTCTTAATATTTCCCATTCTTTGTTATTTTTAATAGTATCCATTCTTGGTAATATTTTCCTTTTCTATCTTTCTTTCTTTCTTTCTTTCTTAATATTTTCTCTTCCTTTCATATTTCTAATATTATCCATTCTTCGTAATATTTTCCCTTTCTTTCTTTCTTTCTTTCTTTCTTTCTTTCTTTCTTTCTTTCTTTCTTTCTTTCTTTCTCTCTTTCTTTCTTTCTTTCTTTCTTAATATTTTCCCTTCCTTTCTTATTTCTAATATTATCCATTCTTCGTAATATTTCCCCTTTCTTTCATTCTTTCTTTCTTTCTTTCTTTCTTTCTTTCTTTCACATTATTCTTTCTTTCTTTCTTTCTTTCTTCACTGGGTTTGCTTGCCTTGAATTGGCGGCCAGTATAGGAGAGAGAAAGTCTGGATTCCAAAACAGCCTGAAGACGGATGGTTTCCGTCACGTTAACTTACCACAGACACACTACTTCTGTTTCTTTTAAAAATTATATATATATATTTTTTGTTTATTATAATTTAACATTTAATGAGATGTCTGCGTTTAATTTTTTTTTTTAAGAATATCTTTGTAAAGTCGAATTTTGGACAGGCATACTTTTAAATCTTTTTTCAAAGTTTCTCGCCGTGATTTTTAATATTATTTATTGCAGAAAATTTTGCTTTTCAAGAATATGACATTGAGAACATAAGAATTATTCCTCGTGCTGATTTTGTAATATTTAGAAATTCAGCCTTAAGGGATGACCAAAATGACGTAATATCTGTGGTTTAATATTTCAATTGCAATCCTCTGTTGTCTCTTTTTTTCTCTTAACTCTTCCTCTTCAGTAATATTCAAATGTGCTGACATACACGCAATTAAAACAAAGGAATTTCTCACCCAATCTAGAGATCGTAATGTCATGTGCGTGGCCAGTAATAAGGTTACTGGGAAAAAAAGTTACAATTTTGAGTAGGAAAAAAGCCATAGAAAAAAAGTCGGAATTAATTTAAATGTCTATAATTTATATGGTAAATATTTAGTTTTACATGTACCGGGTGTAACAGCAAAATTGTCCAATCGTTAGTTTAAGCTCTGAACCGTTGTATCTTAGAAATGATTAAAGATATCTTACTGGAATTCTATGTGGTTTTTATAACCCAATTGGACTCTACTTTGAACAATAAGAATGTATTATTACTCTCCAAACTTAACAGGAGAATCGTGATGAAATCGATCATAAACGAGAATGACATGTTCATCATTAATTAATCATAGCTAAGGATCGGAAGCTCATGAGGGATTGAAATAAAGTTTATATATATATATATATATATATATATATATGTGTGTGTGTGTGTGTGTGTGTGTGTGTGTGTGTGTGTGTGTGTGTGTGTGTTATTCCAGGATAATTTTCCAACTGATCCAAGATGGTTTTTCCCCTCTCTAAACTTCTAACTTTCTGTCCTGGAGTAGCAAGGTGCCTCACAGGTTTCATGTACGATTTCATTTCCAAGTCTTTTTTTCACTACTATTTGAACTATTATAGCTGAAATTCTTCTCTCACGTGCCAAACGTCTTATGGATTGAGTTGGATCTTTTCTAATTGATCTCTTCAGCTCTAAGTTGAAATGTTGATCCTTCTTGCTGTTGTGACCTCCTGATCCAATGTTCCCTCTATGTAAAACTTATTCACCGATTTCTTGATTGTTCTTGAATGGACTTTGACGATGGAAGCCAGCGTACGAATGTTGGTACCATTACTGAAGGCCTGAATGATCTTTTTGCTCTCACCATTGCTCAGTTGGGAAAACTGGGTCTGACACAAAACGATTTTTAACCTGTTGAATTTCTAACTGAATAACTCGAAGTGTTTTTCACTGATTCTTACGACAAATGGTGTCAAGATGGTTAAACATTATCTGAACACCTGGAAAAATGAAACTCAGTTTAGTGATTTTTTTCATATATTAAAAATTTATGGGATGGCCAATTATGCTGTTACACGATTTGGAAAATTTTGCTGTTACACTCGGTATATTCAGTATTTTTTAATGCTGAGCATTAAGACGAATATTGCAGCCGGGGTCACGATAAAACTCCGCCACAGACTTGTGGTCCTCCCGTCGAACAACACACAAGTTGCGAAGGCATTCTTATAGCCGCACGTAGCGTTGACGAACTCTTCTTTGAGGCAGTGAGGGTTCCAGCAGGATACTGCTGGATAATGGTGCTTACTGTCGATTCTTCACGTTGAAACCATCCAATGACACGCCAGACCGAAGGATGGTAAAGACCAACGAGGTTGAAGAATTTATTATTCCACACTTGGCAGATGTTGGAATCTTTTCAAGCTAATGTTGTCCCAATTATAGAAAGATCTATTATTTTTGTTCTATTTCACAATTTTAAAGCAAAACTCATTAATTTACCATCAATTCTGCATATTCCATTAAGGAAACTGATTGACATATTAACCTCTAAAAACTAAGAATTCGATAGTTGGCCTTTCTACTAAAGACGCTGAAACAGTGCTAACATATTCCTGTGACTTACTACGTGAACTTTTTTTAGCTGTGACGTTTTTTCTTTGACATTTTTTATCTGTAACTTTTTACCTGCTACTTTCCTATGTGACTTTTTACCTGTGACTCTTTTACCTGTGACTTTTTATCTGTGACTTTTATCATGTGACATTTTCCCGTGATATTTGTTTTACCCGTGACGTTTTCCCTGTGACTTTTTATCTGTGACTTTTTACCTGTTACTTTCCCATGTGACTTTTTACCTGTGACTTTTTCCCGTGATCTTTTTTACCTGTAACGTTTTTCTACTGTGACTTTTTACCTGTTACTTTCCCATGTGACTTTTTACCTGTGACTTTTTACCTGTGGCTTTTACCATGCGACTTTTCCCGTGATCTTTTTTACCTGTAACGTTTTTCTACTGTGACTTTTTTACCTGTGTCTTTTTCCCGTTTAATCCGTCCTTTCTAGAGAAGTAATTTTTCTCCGACAGAATGAGGATATTTTTATTATTTCTTTGCACACTCTTATTAAGGGTGTTCAAAACCCACCCGTTTTATATATTACGTATACGTTTATTTATTATGGCAATAACGTAATTTAAATGTTGATATATACACTTATTATGCTTTGGACTTCTTTCGAAAATAAATTAATTAGTAACCTTAAATTAAAAAAATTTTAATTAAAAAAAATTAATTTTAATTTAAAAAATTAAATTAAAAATTCTCGCGGTACCTACGATCCTCTCACGACACACCGGTTGAAAAACAATTTGTTAGGTAACCGTTGACCCCACCAGGAGATAAATTCTGTTGTCTAGCCACCGTCCTCATCTGCAAAGCCTGGTGGGGAGACCAGTTAAATTGCCAATACAGCAATAAGAGATGGGTTACATTATACCAATAGCGCGGGATATAAAGACTAAGCTAGGCTTAATAAATATTAGCGTTTAGAGCGGTGAGGATTTACTCTTCTGTAATGGTTAACGAGCTAGTCTGATAGCGCATTTTTACTGAGCAGTGAATTCGATCATCACTGACGATCCATACTTGTAACCTTGAGCCACAGTCAAGGTAGACTCCTCAACGTGGTTCATAGGTTAGCAAGATGATCTGGAGGATCATTAGCGCTAAGTCGTGAGTTCAAGTTCCACTGTGTCTGTTATATCTGTAGCCGTGTGTCCAAAATGTTCGAGAGCACCTCAAGTTAGAGGGCTATAGTTAAAAATGAACGCGGTATGTGATATGAACGAAAGAGGAGGTTGTAATTGAGTCCGTATGGTCTGTCACTGCCATCCCTATATCTTAATTTTAGAGCCACATCCGTTCCCTTTTGTCTGCCACTGCATTACATATATATTTTAATTTTGGATCCATATCTGATCCATATGGTCTGTCACTGCCATCCCTATATCTTCATTTTAGAGCCGCATAGCTTTCCTTTTGTCTGCCACTGCATTACATATATATTTGAATTTTGCATCCATATCGGATCCGTATGATCTTTCACTGCCCTCCCTATATTATAATTTTAAAGCCACATCGCTTCCCTTTTGTCTGCCATTGCATTACATATATATATTAATTTTGGATACATATCGGACCGTATGGTCTGCACTGCCATCCCTTGGGTCTGCCAATGCATTACATATATATTTTAATTTTGGATCCATATCGGATCCGTATGGTCTGTCACTGCCATCCCTTGGGTCTGCCACTGCAGTACTTATATTTCCATTTCGGAGGCATATTTGTTCCGTATGGTCTGCCACTCCTGTCCTCATGTTTTGATTTTGGCGAGCTTCTGTCGGACATTGCTCCCGAGAACCTATCCGTGCCTGTGATCCAATATACACAGTTAGTCTCCGAAATGACCTTCCCACGTGCCTAAAAACCTCACAGTGCGACTTCCTTCTCAAAGATTCCTGTATGCATCTCGGCGATATAGCGACTACTTACATCAAACGCCTTCACTATTGCCTACATTATCATAGAATGCATGACTGTCTAAATTTAAGACACAATTGGTGCATTTTTATGTAGGTTATTATTTTAAAGATGGGTGAATACTTTTAGAATGCTATCAGAATATTTCATGTACATCTGAATACACAGATTGAAAGCAGATGAAAATCTTTTAGGGTGTTAAAATTTTATTTTTGCTCAATATTTAGATGGATAAATTTTATTTATTTATTGATTTTTGTAGGGGTGATAACGATTGGCCCTTGACTAACCCAAAGCAACCAAAAGCGCTTTGATTGGAAATTGCCCTTTACATTTGGAATAGGCTAAACTTAGTATATATACACAACTAACAAATAATTATGATGATATAGTGATTTAGACCCTCACGGGGCGCCCTACAGAAGTAGCCCTGTGTTAGACTAGGCTAGGCTTAGAAGATAGATATTAATCGTACTTCATTATGCGTAAATGTACGCGTGTGTGTATAATTAGAGTACATATGACTATGCGAGTGCAAACAGTCATTATGATTATTAGCTAAGTTAGGTACAAGGCCATAGATATTGGAAATCCAATGAAGATTAAACTCATTGTATCAGCGAATAGATGAGCAGGACGTAAATTTCACCATGACAGACACGCTTTTAGTTATTTAATAAGCTGAAACAAGGCCAGAGAAGTGAGGCACCCAGTGAGGATCGGATTCCTTATACTAGCGAATTGACCAACGAAACGAGTTTGCTGGCCATTGAACCAAGAGAAGCCCTCAAGTTACTAGTCTTGTGTGTATGTGTGTGTGTATGTATGTGTATGTGTGTGTGCTTGTGTGTGTGTTTGTGCTCCTGTAATTTATGCGCACGTGTGTACGTATGAGTGTGCATATTTGATTCGCGGTCTTGCATCTGTGTGTTTGCGGATTGATTTTTGTGACATGCATGTGCTAGAGAGGAGGCAAGTGGGGAAGTTAGTAAAAGGAAAGAAAGAGAAATAGAGAAATAGAGAGAGAGAGAGAGAGAAGGGGGAGAAGAAAAGAGACAAAGAGTGTGAGTGAGAGTGTGAGGAAGAGAAAGAGGTTGGAGAGAAAAGGGACAGAAAGACAGAAATTAGAAATGTGCGCGTTCGAGCGCCTTTTTTTTTTCCTTTTTCCCCCCCTTTTTTTTTGTAAAAGGAGTTTTAATTTTTCTCCCTCAACATTCAGGTTTTGAGGTTTGATATTAATGATGAGGGTGGTGAAGGCGGTGGTGGAAGCCGGCCACGCTGGAGGGTCGTGTCGTTGGGTCGGGGGCGGCTATCTTGACGATGTTGACGACTGTAGTGGGTCAGCAGTGATCAGTCGGGGAGAAGGCAGAAGAGTGGGAAAAGGGGTCTGTGAATAGATGAGGAAGAATAGCAACGAAAACCAAATAGGGTTAAGGGGCCAATAGTAAAGTTTTAGGGGGCAAACGAAGGTGACAGTAAGAGAAAATAGGATGACCGGGGGTGTGTAGAGAGCAGAATTGATGAGCCGAGATAGTTGCTAGTGGGTAAGGTTTAGGGGTGGATGAATGAAACCTCTTGTCTCTGCGGCTGTGTTTTGTGGTGGCAGTCTGGTCGGCAGTTGGGGCTGGAAGGAAGTGGCTAGGCAAAGAGAAACTGGCGTAGGACGATTCAATCGCGGTTGTCGTGCGTAGTTGGGTTGGGTAGTAACGGTAAAGTTCGCTCGCAAAAAACGCAAACTGACACATACACATATATCATTAGTACACACGTATAGACACATCCGAAGATGGATGAATATACAAGGGGGTTACAAAAGTAAGTAGAAATACGTACGCACATAGAGAAAGACTTAAACATGTACAGATGCGCATGCGCTAAAAAAAATGTCCGCAGCATATTTTGTTCGAACATCTGACACCAGTATATTTGCAATCTAATGAGAAATATCCCACATAAATATACAGATATGCAAATCGAGATGCATATAAAAAAGGTGTAGACATAGAGACACATTAACGCATATATATATATATATATATATATATATATATATATATATATATATATATATATATATATACATAGTCATCCACAGACAGATTGTATCGTTGTATCACAGCTCATCAGTGTAAATAGACGTCCGGTTACTCTAGCTAGGACCGAAACCCGACTGAATTGGCTTCAGTCGGGGGGATGCTATCACTAAGCCGTTGGCGCACGGCAGGGATGAATGTGAATTTAAGCGTATTTATTTTTAGATAAACACACAGTAACTGAGAGAACTCGATTCGATTTACCGAAGAGTCTTGCATTATTAGCCGTAATAGTTACTGTTTACAAACCCACACTTCCTCCCAGAGAGCTCAACTGAAATAAATTTTTCAGGAGTATATATATATATATATATATATATATATTGATATATTCGGTGACTCTGTATACTTGGATGGGTATCGGTGAACGGAACTGAGTGAGTTGCGGCGCTATATCGAGTCTAGCTTATGTCTTCTTCGTCACCGAGTCCCGTGGTACAGTTGGTATGACGTTCGCGTTGTATCGAAGCGATCCGGGTTCGACATAGTGGATGCGCACTGCTGATGAGTCCAATGCTTTCTGCATTCTGTTGAGGATTCTAAGCTCGACGAATTACTATAATATATATATATATTTATATATATATATATACAGATAGATAGATAGATAGATAGATAGATATATTATTATTATTATTATTATCCTCTCACCGCAAGCAAAGCCAACAAAGCCACTGACACGGGGATTACTGAGTATGTATGAAAGATTATATGAAAACATTATTAAGGAGAGAGAAAGAGAACAATAAAAGAATAGAAATTAAGAAGACAGAAGATAACGGTTGACATTGCATATAAATCTTTGTAATATCAAAGTTGACTGGCAAGCCGGAAAAGAGTTCCACAAGTGAGAAGTGCGAGAAAGGAAACTGCATAGAACTTACGGTTGCATCTAGCCAATTCAAATCTAAAATGATGAGATCTTACCGCCAATCTAGCACTGCGAGTAAATTCATAAAGTTTAAGTGCAATGGAGGAAAGTAATATTTATTTTGAAAATACAAAGATATGGAACAAGGCCAAAATTGGAGTAGCGAAAAGCTGGGTTTTAATCTGTTTTATCTTAAACTAATTACTGATTCAAACATACCACAATATTCCTTTCACCAAAACATCACACTCTTACTTACTATTCTTACTACAGCCACCATAATACCTCAGAGTCTCTATATAGTCCTAACTAGTTCCCATATATATCATAGAGAAAAGTTCATTAGAGCAATTACTATGAAAGTATTTATAGCAAAGGCACAGGGAGCCTACTACTGTAAAATGATCAGACCGTGTTGCCAGTCTAGAATTGTGCTTAAATTTATAAAGTCTAAGTACCATAGAGATAACTAATATTCATTTTAATAATACAAAAGTGTGGCACAAGGCCAAAAGGGGAGATGGGGGAAAGACTGGTCTTCAGCCTTTCACTAAAACAAAACGTTCTTACTTACCATTCTTACTACAGCCACCATAATACCTCAGAGTCTCTATGTAGTCCTAACTAGTTCCCATGTACTGTGGAGGTGAAGAATAAAAAATAACAACTTTTAAAAATGAAACCTCAATAAATATTTACAAGGATTATAATTTTAAATGCAAGAAACTAAACAAAATAGTCTGCCATAAAGGGAAGCTCATCAGAACAATTATCACGAAAGCATTTATAGAAAAAGATACAGGAAATCTATATTACATCGGTAGGAATGTGACTGATGCCAAGATGCCAAGTCAGGACCAATAACATTGTAAATTCTTCTTTGGATGTTATCAACGATCTTTAAATATATAGCAAGGGCACCAGATTATATGTAGCAGCACTATTCTAAGCATGGATGATTGGTAGACTTATAAATCTGTAAGATAGATTCTGGCGCGAAAAACTGACTAGCACGACACAGTAAATCCACTTTCCTAGCTTTCCTTCGCACTTATACATATATGCGTATCAATTGCTTCGAAAGCAGTCAGAGCATCCTGGTTGTGTATGAAAACTAAACAAAAACTCAAAGATGAATGGAATTACAAATACTCTCACACAAAATAGTATTGGAAACAAAAACAAAATGTACAAAACGAAAATTAACACTCTCCTTTAAAATGGATAGAAGATTAGCCGAAAGCACCCAGTACTATAATCATTACGGACAGTTTCAAACCTCTTAAAACAAAAAAGTAAGATCACTAGGAAATGGTAATGGCAATATTAGCCGTTTCCTTATAAGGAAAGAATTGGCATTCATTGAGCCAGTAATGCTTTCGGTTAAAATTTATAAAATCTTTCTACTGAAACAATTTTTCAGGAGCTGTTATTGCTCTTCCCAGTATTGATAACGTTTTCCTTCCTAACATTTTATGTAGTACATCTGGCAACAAGGCCACTGATCGGAACCACCTCTTAATGGCTGTTGTTCCCAGGTCTGCCTTGATTCGGTATAGTAGCACCTGTTAGGGTCCCAGCTATGGGCAAATAGTGACCCCCCCCCAAACAAAAACAAAACCCTATGAAAGTATAAAAATACATTTTTATAGTAAAATTACCAGTGATACATAGTTATAGTAGAATGAACAACAAG
Source organism: Acanthosepion esculentum (assembly GCA_964036315.1). Lineage (NCBI taxonomy): Eukaryota > Metazoa > Mollusca > Cephalopoda > Sepiida > Sepiidae > Acanthosepion > Acanthosepion esculentum. Next base: position 7,975,848 of record OZ038490.1, on the reverse strand, counting down.
ACATTTTATCTAGAGTTGAAGACATGCAATTGTGTTCAAAATATTTAGATTTTGCCATTAAATAACCCATAAAGGTTGATATGGCGTGAAGCAAAATCAACCAAAAAACCAACATGAAGGAACTCTTTCATGACATTAATCTATTTAATATGCTACAATTTCTTAAAGAAATAACACTATATTGCAAAACGTAACTTCAACAAAACAACATAAAACACACATATCGCCGTCTGTAGTAATTATGCCCACACAAACATGTATATGCACAAAATCTGAGTATCATCTACCATGTACTCAATTGTGAAAGCAGAATAACATATATCTTATTTTTATTACTTCAAAGCTCGCAAGAAAATTAAATTTCGATATTAAATGACCCATAAGGAGTTGATATGCCGCTACTCTTACTCTTAAATAAGCGTGTGAAGTAGAATGAGAACGATCTCTCTGTAAGGATTGAGTGAATGCATTTCAGGAAGGACATTGAGCGTAACAGGCACTTGAAGAAGGTGCATAATAGGTGAATAATGGGTAAAATGTTGTTAGTATAACAAACAGAATGCAGGTGCTACTTCAAATAAAAAAACATATGGTAATTCCCCATCTCAAAACTTCCGACAGTAGACCTGGGCATGACGACAAACTACATCCGGCAGCAAATCCTCTGGGTGGGAAATTGGAGGTTTTGAGGAGCATGGAACCACCTCTTAATTGCTGATCCGGGGTGGTAGCACCTGTTCGGGTCCCAGCTATGGGCAAATAGTGAACTCCCAAACAAAATCAAAACACTATGAAAGTATAAAAATAAATTTGTATATATAAAAAATTACCAACAATACTTATTTATAGCAGAATGAACAACAATACATTTTATCTGGAGTTGAAGGCATACAATTGCGTTCAAATATTTAGACCTTCATTAAATAAACCATAGAGGTTGATATGAAATGAGTTTCATGGATTTATGTCATGAAGCTCTTTAGTGGCTTTATTACCTTACGTGGGGGGATTCTTTTTTTAAAAAGAAAAGATTAAAATAAAATAAAAAATCTTTCTAAGGCAGTGATTTTCAAACGGTGTGCTGCGGCAAACTGGTGTGCCGTGAGATGATCGTATGCCGTGGACTTTTTCGAAGTTCATTAATTAGATTATTATCGAAAGAAGTTCAAAGTACAATAAGTGTACGTGTCAAAATTAAAAGCCATTAAATTAATTAAATGACAGAGGATCGCAATTAAAATACTGAACAACTGATATTACGCCTGTGGAGTTACCCCCACTTACTCCCAAAATAAACCGCCGCTAGAGGACACTCCTTAAGTCTGTCACTATCTCTCTTTGCGATTTTTTCTCTAGCTTTTAGATGTAGTCGCACGTTGCCGCTGTGGCGCGTTCGCTTCCGTTGGTCCTCTGTTGACTGTTGAATTCTCTCACGTTCATGCATATATATTATCACTCTCTTCTGATCATATCCGCCACCAAGTAATCTCTCGCAAAGAACGTGTTCCCTTTGGGAAGCGCATGAACAATACATACACAGACTTACGTACACACATTCACCCACTTCATATACTTTGACCCCAAACGGATTTCACATTCTTTTGCTACACACATCTTTGTCTTTATCACTTGTAACTTTTCTTGTTAATACATTATCATTTGTTTGTACATATATCTCTATGTGGACTCACATCCCGAGTCTGCCATGTTTGTTTTGGGTATTTCAGGAGAAAACGTGTTATTCCCAATTTCAAACACCGACGTTACTAACGCTCGAAATAAGTTTGGAAGCGCATAGAACCACCAGCAACAAGTTGGTGACACCCGACGTGATCATTATCTTTCTCCTGATAACAAGAAACACACATTATCTGTCTATATTTCTAAGATGAGTTATTATGTACACTATTTTCATTATTCGGACTATTATGCAAGACTACAAAAATCTCCTGAGCCGACCAATCATAGAAATGATTACAATATGGGAACCAGTAATAAGGGGTGCCAGCGAAAAGCAATAATAACAACGAAAATTGCAATATGCGCTCTGGTAAAAAATATGCAATGATAACAGCAAAAATTGCAATAAGAGCACTGTTAAAATGGTTGCTGATGACATTATATTTATAATACCCAGAAATTCATACACAGATGTTCTAAAGGACACATGGCACAGTTAGATAAAGGCGTTGTTCAGATCCAGTAACAGCACCCAAAGAGTTATGAGTTCAATACCTGGTTAAGGCAGTGGAGAACTTCGAGAGGTGAATTAACAGGAGATAACTGATAACTGACATCCTTAGACGTGGAACTAGAACAGTCTACCCCAGCGAGTGAAATAAAGGGTTCAGTTTGACATTCCAACCACCTGAAGAAGGCCAGAGCGTACAACGGCCGAAACGTTGTGATAAATGTGGCAACAAAGATGAGGACAGTAGTTCGAATAATGTAAATAAGAAACACACAAGCCTATATATCTACAGACTAAATATACATTTACAAAACTTTTTCAAACCGAAAGCCAGTTTTCCGATCTATCAGCATACGCTCGCAACACCTCATTTTCGCCATCCCTTGATGTTGGCCAGTTCGCTAGCACAAGGAATTCGATCCTCACTGGGTGAATTTCTAAATATTAAAAAACAAACAAAGAAACAAAAACAAAAAAACAATAGAAATACTTTTACCCTCTCTCAGCGCCAAAGCAAGAATTTCTGCAATAGTCAATATTAAAAACCAAAATATGGACCCCGGTGGAGAACCATTGTTCTCGAGTCTTTGAATCTAAAAATAATAATGTAAGATTCATGCAAAAACTCTTAGCACTGTCTCTGCGATATTTTAATGGAATCTTGATGTAAAGTCCAAATTACTTAATTTGTAAATTATTTTAATCATAACTAATATTGTTTATTTAAAAAAAAACAGAGTATTTACATCAATAAATTGTATTTATTATGAATAACGTATAAACAGAAAATATATTAAATAATTGTCGGACTTAATCCATTTCATAATATGTTGTCAATGCTTATATTAAGGTACGCTTCGTGAGTAGATATGATCGTTCGGGAAAGATCGTCGAAGATTTGTTGTTTATAAACAGTAATTTGGACTTTGCTAACCAGGCGCTTCTTTGTAGCTGAGAGGTATAGCATATCAAACAAATGTTGGTTACATATTGGACACAGGTTCTATTCCTGCCGGAGAACGTATATTTTCAACGAAATTTCTTGAACATTCAGGCCGGTAAATGTAATTAATACTGTTTTTGTAAAAAAAAAACAGAGCATTTACTTAAATAAATAGTATCTTTAAAAAATAAAGTATAAACAGAAAATATATTAAATAATTGTCAGACTTAATCTATTTCATAATGATGTGTGTATGCGTGTGTGTGTGTAAGAGAGAGAGAGAGAGAGAGAGAGAGAGAGAGAGAGGAAGTGAGAGAGACACCATCTCAGTGTTTCGGTCGCTTAATATGTAGCAAAGGTCGTTTGCCTATTCTAGATCCCAATGACTATGGCCGGTGCAAAGGTCTCGTACTCCCTACCCACGAATCTATGACACGGAGCCCCAGTTCTACTACATCTCAATTTTCATAACGTGTTATTCATATAAAATACAAATATTATTGTAACCTAATTATTTACAATAATGTGTCATATGCAATATAGGTGAACAGTTCAACTAGAAAATCTAAAAATAAAGACAATGTCTCTAAATACAAATTAGAGACATGTCCTAATAGATCATTCCATCTTAAATAATTAGAGACATGTCCTAATAGATCATTCCATCTTAAATAATTAGAGACATGTCATAATAGATCATTCCATCTTAAATAATTAGAGACATGTCATAATAGATCATTCCATCTTATCATAACTCAACAATGTTTTGCGGCAATTGTTGTTAAAATGTAGAATAATTTTAACACATTCAATATTATGGATATAAATTAATGAATTTTATATAGTGCTTTTTCGAGATTTAGCACGAGCAAAACAAATTCATGGATATGGAGGGGGAAAAAAGAGACCCCAGAATGACATCAAAATCCGAAACATTTTTCCATCGTTTAATAGTCAGTTTTGCTTAGTTTCATTTGTAACGTATATAAATGGAGGTAAAAAAAAAAAGCATATGTTAATAAGATAGCAAGGGTATCTAAGTTCTGCCCAAAACCCCCAATTAGTCTTGGGTTCAGTGGGGTACTATGCGACAGCCTGGTTGCTAGTATGGTTAAACTAGTAAACTAGATTGCCTTGATAAAGCCCATCAGAGGCGGAAACACGTGTCTAAGATAAGTTTTCCTTTTGTCTTTATTCATATGGTTCTTTAACAGATATATTTTTTGATATATGTGAAATTTTACATGCACATAAACATACACACATTATATATATATATATATATATATATATATATATACATATATATATAGAGAGAGAGAGAGTGAGAGGGGGAGAGACGGGGAGAGAGGGGAGAGAGGGAGAGGGGGAGGCAAAAGCCATATACCATAGGGTTTAATTAATTAATCATGTTTTAAATGTCTAATTTGTTTTGATGTTTTCTTATTTTGCAGAAACATTAAGGTAGTATTCATATAAAATACAAATTTTTTTGTAACCTATTGATGGACAATAATGGATCATATGCAACTAAAAAAAAAATGAAAATAAATACAATGTATTGAAATACAAATTAGAGACATGTCATAATAGATCATTTCCTCTTAAATAACTCAACAATGTTTTGTGGCACTTTTTAACATTAACTTGAGATTTGTCTTGTTAAAAATGTTGAATAATTTTAACACATTCAATATTATGGATATAAATTAGTGAATTTTATATAGTGTTTTTTTGTCGAGATTTAGCATGAGAAAAACAATTTCATGGATATGGACGGAATAAAAGAAAGCCCAGAATGACATCAAAATCCGCAACATTTTTTCATCCTTTGTACTTTTTCTTCAGTTGTACTTAGCTTCATTTGTGACATATATAAATGGAGGTAAAAAAAGGAAGCAAATATTGATAACATAGCGAGGGTCACAAAGCACTGCCCGGGGCTCCCAATCAGCCACGCCACACCGTTGCTGGGTCCATCGGGTGACTGTAACGAAGAAAATAATTTGCAAGTACGATTCCAGTACAGGTTCGTCTGGTTACACTTTAATCCCTTTGCATAGATAATCTCGCTCAAAACCGATTGGATTATTTCCGTATGAAACTGGAAATTTTCTAAGCCTCTGTTAAGTGTACAAAGTAAAATTCAGTGCAGACAGCATCTAAAGCAGCACTTCCAAAAATCATCTCAATATGAACAAGATAAGGTGTCTACCATTTTTTTATTCCATATTTATACACAGGTTGACGTAACATTGTTCATTTGCGTGCTGTTTCGTATCGAAAAGAACAATGTTTCTTAAATACAGTGATCTACAGAATTTACATTATTGGGACTGTTATCCTCACCTTCATTGCCATATTCACAATGTTTCGGCCGTTGTACGCTCCGGCCTTCTTCAGGTGATTGGATCTCTGAGATGAGGTATTATGACTATTGCATTATTTACATTATTCGGACAGTTATCCTCATCTTAATTACTATATTCACAACGTTCCGCCCGTTGTACGCTCCGGCCTTCTTCAGGTGATTGGATCTCTGAGATGAGATATTATGATTACTTGCATTATTTACATTATTCGGACTGTTGTCCTCATCTTCATTGCCATATTCACAACGTTTCGGCCGTTGTACGCTCCGGCCTTCTTCAGGTGATTGGATCTCTGAGATGAGATATTATGATTACTTGCATTATTTACATTATTCGGACTGTTGTCCTCATCTTCATTGCCATATTCACAACGTTTCGGCCGTCGTACATAATGCCCTCAAAGACACATGGCCCAGTGGATACAGACGTTGCTTAGATCCAGTGACTAGACCCAAAGAGTTGTTAGTTCAATACCAGACCACAGAAGTGGTGAACCAAAACTTGGATAGTTGAGTTAAATGAAATTAACTAAGACATCCGGAAGAGGCATGACACGTGGAACTAGAACAATCTACCCAGGTGGACGAATAAAGGGCTCGGTTCGAAATTTCAGTCACCCGAAGAAGGCCGGATCGTACAACGACCGAAACGTTGTGAATATGGCAAGGAAGATGAGGATAACAGTCCAAGCAATGTAAATAATGCAAGTAATCATGATACCTCATCTCAGAGATATAGACAGATGTAGAAGAATTTCCTAACACAGCTCCATGATCATTTACTACATCGCATATGCAACATGAAGAAAGGCATTTTTTCTACAAGTTTACAACTTTAGAATTTCTCCCCTTTCGCATCATTCAGAGCATTCTTTTTTCTTGAGCTCAAAATCTTCTTTTTATACATTTTACAAACCATTTTGGGCCGGTGCTTGCAGCTACTGCATTGTTTACGTCAAAAAACATCAATCTATTACAGTGGTTCTCAACCGGATTCCATTTCACATTACTGGGGTCCACACAAAAAAATAGCAAATTGGGGCGGAGGTCGACGGTAATATTTTAGTGGTTGATAGAGCAATTTCAATTCGGAACCGTTCTTACAACCAAGAATTGGAAATTTTAAAATAATCTATGCGATATTAAAATACTGAAAACATAAAGAAATAGCAAAAATTCCCATTACCATCACCATACTTGTAGCCTTGTGCCAAACTTAGCAAATGACAATTACTTCTCGGCCCTTTTATTGAGCCCGAAGCGAAAATTAACCAAAGTCCATTCGCAAGTAGCAGTCCATCATTAAACTGGACATTCCCCATTGCATTTAAAAAGGAGAGAGTCAGGGTCAATTACAGGTTCCTCAGGCGCCCTAGAAGAGGAAGTACCGAGGGAATTGAACCATTTCTGGCATTACCCGTTTGTGAGAATGCGGGCGCCATATTAATTTTAGGCTTGTATCAAACTTTGGGAGATCAGGAAACATCTTCAATGATATAGTAAAGCGTCGATTAAGAAAACGATTTGGAGAGAATGTGTATTCCTTGAATCCGATAGATTTCTCATTTCGTAAAGAAATTCTGTAGATCAGTCTATATCACTGAGATGAGGTATTATGATTACTTGCATTATTTACATTATTCGGACTGTTATCCTCATCTTCATTGCCATATTCACAACGATTCGGTCGTTGTACGCTCCGGCCTAATTGAACTCACACTCTTTGGGTCCTGTCACTGAATCTAGCCAACGCCTTTATCCACTCTGCCATGTGTGAGTTCAATACCCGGTTAAGGCAAGGGAGACCTTTCAGAGGGAAATTAACAGGAGATAACTGATAATTGACATCCATTAAACATAGCACGTCTACCCCAGTGAGCGAAATAAAGGGTTCAGTTCGACATTCCAACCAACTGAAGAAGACCGGAGCGTACAACGGCCGAAACGTTGTAATAAAATAAATAATAATAAATAAATATGGCGACAAAGATGAGGACAATAGTTCGAATAATGTAAATAATATTCATTTTTTTGTTTGTTTGTTTTCGCTTCAATTTTTGGAAGCTACATATCAAACCGACTAACATACCGAGATTGATGTAAATTATTTCCAATGCATGTTCTAAACACACACACACACACAGACACACAGACACACACACACACACACACACACACACAATATATATATATATATATATATATATATATATATATATATATATATCGGATGTAACTGCAAAAGTGGCCAAATCGTGTATCAAGAAAATTGTCCAATTGTTAGATTAAGCTCTGAACTGTTGTATCTTAGTGTTATGGGATCTTACCTGTAACGACAATGAACTCTTCCTGACACTATAAAGACTGCGCCTCTCAAGAGAGACGATAGAGAACGGAAGTGTAACGAGTCGAGACAGAACGAGTCGAGAAAATAGTAGTTCACTCTAAACCAGACTGACAGTCATACTAACACCTTCAACTTCTTGTATTATTATTCTGTTGTAATATATTTTTGTTATTCCTACTTTTGTGTTCGTGTTGTTCTTCCTTGGCCTTAACCTTGGACCATAAAAGTGGTGCGAGGATATTGGACCATAACAGTGGCGACGAGGACTGAAAAATCAAACTCTACGCGGAGAATCCTAAAAAAGGAAACGGAAGACACAAACTCTACGCGAATATTGAAAAAAAAAAACAAGTTCTACGCGGAGAATCTACAAAAAACCTTTTTGCTATCGGTCGTCCGTAACAGAGGAGACGTAGGTAGTAAGAAAAAAAAAACAAGTTCTACGCGAACATAAAAAAAAAGAAAAAAATTTTCTTTACAGTGGTAACAAAGACACGAATTCTACGCAGGAAAATTTTTTCGTACTAAGGTTCCAGAACAACAGATAACAAAGACCTGAGGTCTACACTAAAGAAAAATACTTACACATAATTGCGGTGTAAACATGGAAGACTTTAAGGCAACCATATTGGAACTAATGAAAATGCAATTTGAGCAGCATCAGAAAAACGAAGAGAAGCATCTTGAACTACAAGAATTACTACCACGGGCAGTAACAAATAAAGGGCAAAATTCTGAAAATGAAACGGCATTCTCGCAAAATGCTATATGGAGCTTCACTTATGCACTGGACGAAGACAAAACCTTCGCAGATTACTTCAGAAGATATGAAGATTTATATGAGTTTGATTGCGGGAATTGGTCAGACGCGAAAAAAGTACGTCTACTACTGAGGAAACTAGGGTCAAGCGAATACACTAAATTCGTAGACTACATCCTACCGAGGAAAACGAATGAGTTGACTTTCAAGGAAGCCGTGAAACTTTTAACGGAATTATTTAGTCCGAACACTTCACTATTCCACAAAAGGTGGAAATGTTTAAATCTAACGAAAAAGGATAGCGAAGACTATATAACATTCGCTTCCATAGTAAACAAACACTGTGATGACTTTAAGTTATCTGAACTCAGCCCGGACAATTTTAAATGTTGGATATTCGTCCAAGATCTGGTTTCGACTAAAGATGCGGAGATCAGACGGAGAATTCTAACAAAACTTGAGAGTGAACCAGAATTGACGCTACAAAAATTGGCTGAAGACTGTCAGAGATGTATAAGCGTAAAAAAGGACTCGAAAGATATAGAAGAGTCTGGCGTCGCTTACATACGAAAAGTACAAGGACAAACACATTTTTGTCCCTCCTCAAAAACAAACCAAACCAATTATTCTACTTCAAAAACAAGACAAACAAATTATTCTACTTCAAAAAATCAAATAAAATATCAGAAGAAGCTACCACCCAGTCCATGCTATCGCTGTGGGACTTTGCATTGGTACAAAGATTGTCCATACCGCTTTAAGACTTGTCTGTCGTGCAATAAAGTGGGACATAAAAGTTCGCATTGTTGGACTCGGAAAGAAAGCAGATGCCGAGTAAGAGTCACTATAACTGACTAAGAAATTAAACAGACCGACCATGTTGAGAACCGATAAAATAGCCAGGTCTGTAACTGGAAGAAAAATAAAATTTGTGGGAGAAGTTATTAAAAATGTGACCTTCAACGGAATGACCAAAAAATGAAAAATATACGTTCTTAAAAATAATGAAAATTTATTTGGAACTGCCTGGATGCAGAAATTCGACCTCTGGGAGTTACCGATAAATACGTTCTGCCAAAAAGTGAAAAGTTTATCGACCGAGGCAGATAAATTAAAGGAGAAATTAAAAGAAAGTTTCCCCGAAGTATTTTCAGCCGGCATCGGGAGGTGTAAAAAAATGGCGGAAAAAATAGAATTAAAAGAAAATGTACAATCCATTTTCAAGAAGAAAAGGAATGTACCTTTTGCATCACTAGAAAAATAGACCAAGAGTTAGATAGACTCGTGAAAACCATTATATTGACAAAGGTGGAATATAGTCAATGGGCCGCACCTACGGTTTACGTAAAAAAGAAATCGGGTGAGATACGAGTATGCGCTGATTTCTCAACGGGATTGAATGCAGCGATTAAGGATTATCACTATCCTCTCCCTAGTCCAGAGGAGGAAATATTTTCTCAAAAACAGACTTGAGCGAAGCATACCTACAAGTACCAGTAGATGAGGAAAGCTGGAGGTTGTTGTGCATAAACACACATAAAGGATTATATAAGTTCCAAAGATTACCATTCGAGGTCAAGGTCGCGCCGGCAATATTTCAGCAAATAATAAATAATATGCTAGGCGGACTGGATTTCACGATCGCATACCTTGATGACATCCTGATAAATAGCAAAAATATTTAACAACACTGGGAATACGTTCAAGAGGTGTTCAGGCAGATACAAAATTACGGTTTTAAGGTAAAGGAAAATAAATGTGACTTCTTTATGAAGGAGATAAAATATTTGGGCCATATTATTGACGAAGAAGGAAGAAGACCAGACACAGAAAGGGCCACGGCAATAAAAAAAAATGTCGGCTCCAAAAAAATTAGCAGAATTACAAAGCTTCTTGGGCTTAGTAAATTATTACCAAGAATTTATTCCAAACATGCACAAATTACGCGCACCCCTAAACGAACTGTTGAAGAAGGAAAAAATTTGGGAGTGGACAGATGAATGTCAGAAAACGTTCGACAAAATCATTAAGACGCTAACAGCAGATTTATTTTTAGCGCATTATGACCCAAAATTGGAAATAATAGTAGCGGGTGACGCGAGTGCCTATGGTGTTGGGGCATGTATACTTCATAAAATGCCGGTTGGGACACTAAAACCCATCGCGCATGCTTCAAGAACATTGCTACCAGCCGAACAAAATTACTCGCAAATCGAAAAAGAAGAGCTGGAGATTATTTTTGTGGTTACGAGATTCCACAGATATATTTACGGTAGTATTTTCACCTTACAGACGGACCACAAGCCGTTACTGACAATATTTGGATCAAAGAAAGGTCAACCTGTATACACTGAGAATAGATTGCTAAGATGGGGTACTATTTTATTGAACTACAACTTTAAATTAGAGTATCTTCCATCGAACAAAATCGGGCATGCAGATGGTCTTCGAGACTAATACCAAAGAAAATGGAGCCATTAGAAGATTCCGTAATTGCAGCTCTACGATATGAAGACATTAGAACATCATTATGTAGTACAATTCGAAACCTCCCTATCACATTACAGGAAATAAGAAATGAAGCAGTGAATGAAGAATTTATTAAGGAAACGAAAACAATATTTACAGAAAAAATAAGCATATATCAGACAGTTTTTCGTTATGTGATAATGTTCTACTATATAATGAAAAAGTAGTAATCCCGAAAACGCTACAAAGGCGAATCCTCAAGGATTTCCACATGGGCCATCCTGGAAAGAACAGAATGAAATCTTTAATGCGAAGTTACGTATATTGGCCAAACATGGATCAAGATATCACACATATGGTGGAAAAATGCAAGGGTTGTTCCTTAGCAGCCAAAGCACCGCCGATCATCCATAAGCGATGGCCAGAGACAGATCGACCGTGGTCGAGAATACATGTAGATTTCGCAGGTCCATTAGATGGTTTCTACTATTTGATTGTAGTAGACAGTTATAGCAAAGGGTCAGAAGTATTTTGTTGTAGAAAACCTACTTCTGAGACTACAATAAATTGCCTTCACGAGCTGTTTGCTCGTTTCGGCGTGTTTGATTGTCTAGTCACCGACAATGGGACACAATTCACATCTGCGAATTTTTAAGAATTTTGTGAAACTTTTCAAGTTAAACACATCAAATCCCAGCCATATCACCCAAGATCAAACGGGAAGCGGAGAGATTTGTAGATACACTAAAACGAGCACTAAGGAAAGCTTATGACGTACCTACAGAAAGGCTTTGCAACAATTCTTGCAAGTATATCGAATTACACCAAACAGTACTACGCCATCGTCATTATCGCCCGCGGAAGTGATGTTCGCGCGAAAAATTAAATCGGTATTCGACAAATTACTACTAAAACAAACAAAACAATCACCAACGTCGTACGTACCAAAAAGAAAATTTACCCCAGGAGAGAAAGTTTTTTCAAAATGTACAAATCCAATACATCCTACTGGGAGCAAGGTACAGTAAAAAACGAATCGGAAACGTCGTTTACATAAATCAGGGTCCGAAGTTCTCGCATAAAAGACATTTAAATGAAATGAGAAAGAGGCTGTTAGAGGATTCTAACGGTCCACCTCAGGAAGAGGAAGACGTGATGGACACTATATTCGACACATTCGATATGCAAAGGCCTCAAACAATATCAGAACCGCGAAAATTGACCAGGAAAAGAAAATTTATAGAGTCTTTGATGATAAATCCAAAGAGAAAAAAATATTAAAGACCCCTACAAGGTAAAAGCTTTGGGAGTGGGGTGTTACGGGATCTTACCTGTAACGACAATGAACTCTTCCTGACACTATAAAGCCTGCGCCTCTCAAGAGAGACGATAGAGAACGGAAGTGTAACGAGTCGAGAGAGAACCAGTCGCGAAAATAGTAGTTCACTCTAAACCAGACTGACAGTCATACTAACACCTTCAACTTCTTGTAGTATTATTCTGTTTAATATATCTTTGTTATTCCTACTTTTGTGTTCTTGTTGTTCTTCCTTGGTCGTAACCTTGGACCATAAAAGTGGTGCGAGGATATTGGACCATAACACTTAGAAATGATTAAAGCTATGTTACTGGATTTTATAACGCTATTGGATTCGATTTTGAGCAATAAGAATGTATAATTACTCTCTAAGCTTAACAGAAGTATCGTGATGAAATTGATCATAAATGAAAATGACATTATTAATTAATCATTGCTAAGGATCCGAAGCTAATGAAATATTGAAATAAAGTTAAAATATATATTATTCCAGGATCATTTTACAATTTATTCAAGATGATCTTCTCCCTCTCTAACCTTCGAACTTTCTGTCCTGCAGTAACTAGGTGCCTGACAGGTTTCAGGCGCGATTTCATTTGCAACTCTTTTTTCACTGCTCTTTGAACTGTCATGGATGAAACTCCTCTCTCACGTGCTAAACATTTTATGAATTGAATTGGATCTTTTCTAATTGATCTCTTTAGCTCTAAGTTGATATGATGATCCCTCTTCCTGTTGTGACCTCCTGATCCAGTTTTCTTCTCTACTGTTCCCTCTTGTTTAAACTTATTCACAGTTCTATAGATGGTTCTTGAATGGACTTTGAAGATGGAAGCCAGAGCATGAAGGTTCGTACCATTGCTGAAGGATTGAATGACCTTTTTCCTGTCACCGTTGCTCAGTTGGGAAGACATAGTGGGCCTGTCACAAAACAATTTTCACCTGCTCTCTTTTTACTTGATTAACTCAAAGTGTTTTCAGTGATTCTTACGAAAAATGTTGTCAGTGTGACTATCCTGGACAAAAGAAACTCAAGTTTTTGAGTGATTTTTAGATATTTTGTGGGATGGATAATTGTGTTGTTATACGATTTGGACAATTTTGCTGTTACACCCGATATATATATATATATATATATATATATATATATATATATATATATATATATATATATATATATATTAAAGTGATTTATTTTAGTGAAAATCGGGACTGGATATAAAACGCACATTCGACGCTGTTTATTCTACGTGTTTAGTCTGGGTAGAGATTGCAGCTGAAATTAGGTGATGGATCACTTATTCATATGAAATTACGCAGTAGGAGCAAGCATGTTTTGCGAAAGGTTTCCAAAATTTTAAAAGCAGATTAGGAGATCAAGATCGGGTTCATGAAACGCCTTGACCTACTAGTATCGTTCGGGTACTTCATGTACTGCAGCTATGGCAGTGGGTGTTTCTAGGGAAAGATAACCTAGCCGAACCTTCAGATTGATTTTAAATTCAGATTTGTTCTTCTCCAAGATCGGGTGCCTTGCCATGGTTAACGATCACAATTATTCCTATTATTTACAATTTTTCAAATTCAAAGCTTAACTTTTCCAAGACTGTCCTATCAAGATTAAAAAGTACATTTCCCCCTACGACTTACAAGAGTTTGAATTCAGTTTTCCATCTTCTAAGACTGGTTGCCTTCTTCTTCTTTCTATGTGTCATGTCCTTTCAGGGCGTAGGCGATCATGGCTCTCCACCTCCCTGTATCACTTGCAGCTCTCAACAAGTTCCTTCCCTCTGTCTCCTCCCCGAGACCACATTCTGTCATCCACTTGCTTAAACCAGCTAGGTATGTCACGCGCTGTTTTCCATTGTCTCTCTTTCCCTTATTTGACCCGTGAGTATCAGATTCTCCAGGCCTTCCTTCCTCACTATGTATCCCAGAAACTTCAGCTGCCTCTTTCTGATGTTAAGTATAAGCCTCCTCCTTGTTAGCAACCTCTCTACTACCTCATCGTTGCTCACATATATATCCTTAGCATCCTTCTGTAGAACCACATCTCCGTCGCCTCGAGTCTCTTCTTCGTCTTTGAGGAAATCGTCCAACATTCGCTGCCGTAAAGAAGAACAGATGTCACATCACAGCTCAGTATTCTTTTCTTTGTTACCAAAGAAATCCTACTGTCTTGCAATACTCTGCTCAGCTTTTGGAATGTGTCCTTGTCCATTCCAATACGTCTACGGATCTCAGTGTCGCACCTACCGTCTTCTGTCAAGATACTTCCCTGATATTTAAAACGTATGTGTCTGCTTGATGCTAGTGTTCCCGACTTGCAAATCGCATTTCGGGCTCATCCTCTTACTGATGACCATGCATTCTGTCTTCTTGTAGTTTATGCTTAGTCGTTTCTTCTCATTCTCTGTCGATAGCTTATGTCGGAGATTTTGTAATTTCTCTTCCGTGTCTGCTATTAGTACTGTGTCGTCTGCGTATCTTATATTGTTAAGGTTGTGGTGGCCAGTGCTAAATTCCGGGAGGGTTTCCAATTCTCTCAGAATTGCCTCGTTGTCTAGGTTGAACAGCTCGGGTGAGAGGAAGCATTCTTGCCTTACGCCCCTTTCTATTTTTATATATTCACTGAACTCGTTACCCATGCGTATGCGTGCTGTTTGCTGCCAGTATAGGTTCTTGATTATTCTGATATCTTTCCCGAATATATCAAGGTAGCTGGGCAGTTCCATCAGATCCTTGTGGCATACTTTGTCGATGGCCTTCGTGTAGTATATGAAACATTGGTACATGTCCTTCTACATTTGTATCGCTCTTTCTGATAACATTCTGAGCATGAATATCGCGTACCATGTTCCGGTGTTTTTAACGAACCCGCACTGTTCTTGTCCTATCTCTGGCCTGATTCTGCTGCGCTCTCTATTCAACAGAATACAGATGATGAGTTTTGTCATGTCGCTCATCAGGCTTATTTTTCGGTGGAGTTCGCATTCGTTTGCGCTTGGTTTCGTATGCATTGCTATGAAGAGAGATCTGCAGAAGTCTTCCGGCATATCCCTACTGTTGTAGATTTCATTTGTTATTTAGGTGATCTTGTCTATGGCAAAGTCATCTAAGGCCGTCAGTATTTCTGTTACAATTCCGTCTGGCCCGGCTGCTTTGTTTCTGTTCAATTTGGCGAGTGCGGCTTTTACTTCGGTTTTCAGAATTCCAGGTCCGTCGGTAGTTCTGTGTATTGCTGGTTGGTTCCTTTCGTCGGGGAAGAGTTCTCCAGTATACTCACTCTAGCGTTAAAGAATTTTTTTCCTTCTCTAATATGAGTGTTCTGGTTGTCTTACCAAGCTTAAAGAGAAAAATGGTGAGTCGGTGAACACGTTTGAGAGTTTCGAAGAGAAAACGCATTTTGCTGGCAAAGGATGTTGATCCGTTATTTCGCTGCATGAAAAGGTTCCACCTTTCTGTTGAAAAGGTGACACAATAAACGATGATAGAGTTGGATAGGAAGTTCTTCCACATATGGCGTCACCTGTCACTTTCAGGAAGCACTTCAAGTCTCAGTCATGTCTTCATTTCTTGGATCCAATTTCAACTTAACGACAGCCGTTGCCGACAGTAAAATCACCGGTGGACTTCGTCGTGGATTTTCCGGATAAATCTATTTTTCTAATGCACTTGAGTTAGAAAAATGGATTTATCCCCAAATTCAAGACGACGACAATTTCTTTCTGTGTCCTGTGATAGTATAAAAGCAAATTGACTGGGGTGCGTTTCCCTAACTTCATGGGTAAGTCATTTTTCTCGCTTCTGAATTTTTTTACAGATTCGCTAAAAATGAGCATACCATGATGAAAAAATGCCTCCAAATTAATAAAAACTGAGTTTTATTGTCAAACTCTTTATGTTATTATTAAGAGGAAAGCACAAAGGATTTTTTGTTTAAAACATATTTTATCCTTTGACTTGATCATTCGACATCTTGGTTAAAATCTTGTTTTCCTTGCGTAAGCGAAGTGGGTGGACAAACATTAGTATAGCGACTTTTTTTCGGGGAAAAGTATTAATTTGGAAATTCTTGCATATAAAATAAATAATTGGCATTTTTTTAAAAACTTGACCCCCAATTACGGAAACTCTGCTTTGAATCGTACAATAAAAAAATGCAACAAGCTAAGACATTATTTAAATAGTAAAGCTTTTAATTGCTTTTATGAATAAGATATATTATGGACATTATTGTCTTTGGCGGACGCTGGTTTTACTATTTAGAAAAACGGGGATATCCACTTAAATAAACAAAATAATGAAAAGTAACACAGACACACATGCAGACACACATGACCGCATATTTCTAGTCGATTGCCGTGTCATTAATTGTGCATCGTTGAAATTAGCTCTTTAGATCTACAGAAGGTTATCATGGTTTATATGTGACATACTGTTGTGGATTCCGGGATGAATCCGATATCAATGAATAACAAACGCCTGGAATGGATAAGGAAAATAAATGTATTAACGTAATAATACAAACTGGTAATATGGGTTAGTAGATCCAGGAATGCGGGTTAGTAGCAATAATATATATACAGTCTTGGTATTGAAGTATCGCGGTATG
The DNA here is from genome assembly GCA_964036315.1 of Acanthosepion esculentum. Taxonomy (NCBI): domain Eukaryota; kingdom Metazoa; phylum Mollusca; class Cephalopoda; order Sepiida; family Sepiidae; genus Acanthosepion; species Acanthosepion esculentum. The sequence continues at coordinate 7,958,834 of OZ038490.1, read as the reverse complement.
ACTCCTTACAGAGTCTACGTGCTTGCTAACTGTGATTCTTGTGCTACCCTCCTCTATTACAGACAGTCCGGGTATTCACTGGTAGTAGTATATGTATACCTCGGGTGAGTCCATTTGTGTAAAAAGGGGAGACCCTCAATACATACAAAAAAGGTCCTTGTAACAGCACGCACATACGCACACAAATTTTAATTTATTGCTTAAACATTATTTTTAATGGATACTCATATTTAAATAGACGCTTTGTTTTTTATTTAATAAACAGTTTATTTATTTATTTCCATCTACCCATCTGAATATTCGAGTAATCTTGTGAGGGCAAAACACGTCACAGCTAATGACGGTAACCCTAGGGAATGCAGGTTCCAATTTTCCCAGTGGTCTAATAAGATTTGTCGGATATTCAGGCCGGTAAATGGAAACAAATAAATATAGTGTTTCATATATAAATACAGACTGACATTAAAAATATCGTTTTAGCAATAAATTAAAATATGTCGGATTAATATATGAAAAAAATTCATTTCTTCATTACGTTTACGTTAAATTAAAAATTCATTCCTATCATATATATATATATATATATATATATATATATATATATATGCATGTTTCATTAAAACGACAGACAAGGTACGCACACAAATTTACCGGACTCCAGTAGAAACATACTCGTAGAAAACACAAATATATTAACTGCATCCACCTGCAAAAAAAGATTAAAAATAATGGAGGCTTTAATAATAAAAAAGAAAAAGCCAACTCTTAACAATATTAACTACGAACAAAGCCACAATGTGCTAACCGTATTCGGAAATTAAAAACATCCCTACCACACACTAAGACATAAACATAATGCACACACTCAATTAAGCTGAAAAATCGAATCATCCTTGATAATGGCTAAAGGTGTAGCTGAAAGCGCTTGGAAACATAAAACATTTGGACAGTTTTTACACACCCTTTGTCCTGTAAAGAAAGCTCTTGTTCGAACACAAGAAAAATTAAATAAAAAGCTCAATCGTAGTACCTTGTCTGTCGTTTTTAATGATACATGCATAAACGAAGGATTGCTGCCTAAATATACATATATATATATATATATATATATATATATATATATATATATTGAACAATAAAATCTTCAGACACACTGGGTTGTATATTAATATTCTTTCGTTTTTATTATTATTTCATTTAGATTTCTCGACTAGTTTCGGCCAACCTGGCCATCATCAGGAGAAAAAAAAATTCTGCTTGCTGGTAGCAGTGAACTACAGAAATGAATGTCTTGATGGAGAAAATGAACTTTTGTCTTTATATGAACTTTTGCCTTTTATTATTTATATATATGTATATATATGCATCTGTGTGTATATGTGTGTGCGTGTATGTACATATGTGTGCGTGTATATATATATATATATATATATATATATATATATATATATATATATATTTTATTACTTCAAATGTTATTTTCTTGTTTGTGAAGCTCTCCGTAGGCGAGCGGTCAAAATAAAATACACTTTTCTGAAACTTAATCATAATTAAAACAAATATTACTTATTTTTGGTTTAACATATCACAGAAAACTATATTTTTTAATACGAGTGTGGTTTTTTTATGACAGATTTATAGCTTAATGTTTGTCCTTTTTAAGTAAAGGGCACATGACTGTAAAACTACTTGAATACAATGAGAACGCCTTTTTATATACTTTCTAACTACTTAAAAATTTAGGAAAATATTCTAAGTAATCTAATATTTTATTGAATTTTAGGTACTTTGATTGTAGTCTAATTTACGAAGACGCATGTTGAGGATATGTTTGAATATTTTCAATAAATTTTATATTTACTATAGTTACCGGTCTTATTTTCTGATAAGGTCAATACATACTTAAAAAATCGACATGTTTACACACAAACACAAATCAAAATTCTTTTTAAAATATTTTTTTCATAAAATTAAGTGTGGGTTGGGGTAACAGATGTAAAACATATTTTTACAAAGATTATCTAAAAAAAGGTTTTAAAACATTTTCATTAATTTGTGAATACGCCCTAAAAATTTTCTTGAAAATGCGACAATTAACTGATTTTTCGTATGTTTTCACTGCAAAAAAAAGAAGCTAAAACTTCTTATATTAATCTTTGATCCTCCCGTGACACAAGAAAAACAAGATTTTTAATCAAAATTTGAAACAGTCTAAAAAGGATAAAAATATAATTTAGCAATGAAAAAAACCTTTGGTCTTTACACTTAATAATAACAAAGATTTTGACAATAAAACTTATTAAGTTTGAAGCCTTTTTTATCATGGTATACTCATTTTTAAGCGAATCTTTATATATATATATATATATATATATATATATATATATATATATATATATATATATATATATATATATATGCGTCCAGGCCGAGTGTCTTTTATTTGTATCGTCGCGTCTCTGTCTTTATCGGCGTGTCCACAATGAATGTGCTTCGATTCTTGTGGTGAGTCAGTCGGAAATGTTACCCTTTTCAGCAGCCAATTAAATTTGCCCGATGCTTCCAACATGGAAGCCCAAATCAGGTCAGATAGGCCAGCCACTCGAGCCATTAACGCGACCGTCATCTCTCCTTACGGCCACAGCTTCCCAAAGCAGAATGACGATGACGACGACGACCTCTGCCATCGACATTACCGCCACCACAGACACGGTGTCAAGGCAGCCACATTGACCACGATCATCATATCAGAGCCCCACTCACCCCGTGTCAATCCAGAACAAATGGCGCCTTTCAACTAATATAAATTTTTGAGATTTGTCAGAAAAAAAAACGGTTTTAATTCAAAGCTTTCGTTCTTCTTCTTCTTGAACATTTTTTCTTTTTCTACTTCTTTTTTTTTTTTGTTTTTCTTCTTTTTCTAAACCTTTTTCTTTTTCCCTTCCGTCTTACGTTTTTTTTTCTCCTTTCTTCATATTTTCATTTTTCTTTTCCTTTTTTCAGCTTTTTCTTTTTTCTTGTTCTTCTTTCTTCTTCATCATCTTTTTATTCTTTCTTCTTTTTCCTCCTTTTCTCCACTTTTTTCTTTCTTTATATTTTTCTTTTATATTCCTTTTTTCTTCTTCTTGTTATAATTAATATCATTATTACTTCGTTTTTCTATTTATTTATTTGCTTTTTCCTATTTTGTCATCCTTTCTTCCTCTTATGTTTTTCTTATTCGTTTTCTTTTGAATAATTCTTCATTTTTAAAATTTTTTCCACATCATTATTATTATTATAGATTTTCTCTTCATTCCTTTTTTCTTTTTTTTTCTTTTTTTTTCTTCCTCCTCTTCCTTTATTTATTTATTATTACTCATTTTCACTTTCTTTTTTTATTAGTTTTTTCTTTCTTTCTTCGTCTTGGATTTTCTCCATCTTTTTTATTATCGTCTCTTATTGGTTGTTTTATTATTAGCATTTCCTCTTCTCTCCTTTGCCTTTTCTTTTTATTCCTCTTCTCTTTGTTTCTTTCAATGTTTCGTTTTCATCATCCTCATCATCCTCATCATCATCGTCGTCGTCGTCGTCGTCGTCATCGTCTTCTCCTTATTATTATTAGTGATAATTTAGTCTCTTTCCTTATTCTTCTTTATTCTCTTTTTATCGGCTTAATACTTCTTTTTATTATTACTACTGTTATTATTATTATTATTATTATTATTAACTTTTGTCCTTTTTCTTCGCACTCTCGCTCGCTTTTTCTTCTTATTATCTTTTTCTTCATTTTTATTTTTCATTTTTTTAAATCCCTTTCTCTTCCAATAATATGATATCAATATTTTTATTTAATAATAATCTAGCATCAATGTAACAGGATTTAAGTAATATATTATTTCAGATAGTATTAAAATCACCTAAGTAACAGAAGATCGTCAATTGAAAAAAGTTTCAATATGGTGGACAGAAGTAGTTATTACTGCAGCATTCTTTAAATGCTGAAATTGTAATGTGTTTTAAACGCTTTCGGAAATTGGTTCTTTTTTGGACAGTTTGAAAGCAATTTCAGTATAGCTAGGTAAAATTTCCGTATTTCTTCTTCTTCTTCTTCTTCTTCTTCTTCTTCTTCTTCTTCTTCTTCTTCTTCTTCTTCTTCTTCTTCTTTGCCTTTGCCTTTGCCTTTGCCTTTGCCTTTGACTCTATCGCTTCACAGTACATCTCTCTTAACATTTTATCTCTTAGTTTCTCACATTAAAAAATCCCTTTGTTACTCCTTTTTTTCTTTTCCTTTAATTCTTTCGTCTCTTCCTTATCATCATTGCCAGCCCCACTCTCTAAAAATATCTCTTTCTACCCAACCCTTACCCAAACTACAATCAGCCTCCCACCTATTCTCCTTTCTCATTTTCTCTGTCTCTTTTTCATTGTCCACTTTTGCCCTTTGTGTCCGTTTTGTGAGGATATCTTTTGGGTTTTATGAATTTTTATGACAAAGCCTCACTGCCGCTGTCTCGAAAACTTTTATCCCAACCTCCGACACGACAATTTATTGGAAATTACTTAATGCCTAGCCTGGTGTTTGTTTGTGCACGCCGGCACTTGCAAACAAATAGGCACCAGTGCAGACACTAAAGCATAATAATTGGTGCAAGTCAAATTCTGTATTTTTATAATTTAACAATGGCGTAAAAATATGTGTTCTGGCGCCGCCATATTGAAAATTCATATTTTCCGAATTTTATTTTTATATAATATTACCGAAAGAGACAAATAAAAGCGTTAATAAAAAATAGAGGTTTTACGTATAATAATAATAATGATAATAATAATAATAATAATAAAATATAATAATATTAATAATAAGATAAAGCATGTGAAAAAAATCAATAATATATATGTATTGATGCGTATATATATATATATATTTTTTTTTGTCATCCACAGACAGACTGTTTCGCAGCTCATCAGTGTGGCTAGACGTCCGGTTGCCTCTAGCTAGGATCGAAACCCGACTGAATTTGCATCAGTCCGAACTTGTCCAACTAAGCCGTCGTGTGCTTGTGTGTGTGCGAGGATATGCATATATATATGTATGTATATATATATTTTAAACATGTTGTGTTGAATGTTAAAGAGAACATCGTCCTGCATATTTTCTTTAACATTCAACACAACATGTTTAAAAGAAAAGTTGCTGCCAAATTACATACATATATATATATATATATATATATATATATATATATATATATATATATATATATATATATATATATATATATATATATATATATATATATATATATATATATATATATATGTATATATATATAGAGAGAGAGGGGGTTACCTCCAAAGATTCCCTACAAAATTAGCATACATGTTGAAAAATTGCCCCAAACTAAACAAAACTTTTATCGTTTAAATTTTTGTTATTATTAAGAGAAAATGCCAAATAATTTTTTGATAGTTTTATTAAGTTTTTAATCCCTTTTAGAACCTTGTAAAATTTTGGTTAAAATTCTGTCTTGCGTCAGTAGGTGACAATAAATTACTACAGGAAATTTGAGCGTCTTTTGCGATGAAAATCACATTGATTGAGAAATTCTTGCAAAAAACAAATAATTATAGGATATTAAGATTATTATTCACAAATGAATGACATTTTAGAAAGGTTTCTTTTATTTAGAAAATCTTTATCACACCCACCACGCCACGCATTTATTTAATTTATAAATTTCAGTAAATTTATTTTTGTACGGCTTCATGTTTATATTAGTTACATCAAATTTCTTTTTCTAAAAATGTATCCTAGTTAAAGAAAATTTAATCTGAATCGTAAAATAAAAAAAATACAATAAAACTAAGACATAATTAAATTAGAAAATATTTTAATTACTTTTATGAATAAGATATATTAAAGATGTTATTGTCCTAAGAAAAATCTTTTCGATGAATAATGAATTTTTACAAGAATTGTTTTCATTTTTAAAAATACATTGATTTTGAAATTCTTGCAAAAATCAAATAATTTTGGATTTGAATGAAACTTACAGGACTTATTAACAAATGAATTGCATTATTTCAGAAAAGTCCCTATTTTCTTTTTGGTAAAATTGTTTTACATCTGTTATGCCTCACTTATTTAATTTTACGAAATTTCGAGAAATTCATTTTTGTAGGGTTTAATGTTAATATTTGTTATCCACATAACTTTTTGGAGAATTTAAAACATCAATTTAGTTTTGAAAAACAGGATCTCCAGATACCGAAAATCTGCTCTGAACCGTAAAATAAAAACGCAATAAAACTATGACATTATTTAATTAGAAAGGCATTTAATATTTTTTATATATAAGATATATTACGGATGCTGTTGGCTAAAGAAAAAATATTTCGTTCAATAAAATTAATAAAGAATTGTTTTAATTTTTAAAATTTTTTAATTACAATAATTCATAAATTATTTTTTTTTTAATTCTGTATTAATTTGTTCCGGTTAGGTGATATTATTAAGTAAAAAATATATTTACTTATCATAAATGAAAAGGATTACTGCAATTCACCGACCCTCAATGTTTTAAAAAGCATTTTGAATGTGTGTATAAACGTGCCGATTTTCGTAAATACGGATGTCCATACACCGCATAATAAGAAAATAAGAGCGGTAACTATGGTGAATTTAGAGCTGGAGTACCTAAAATTCAATAAACATTAATTTATTTAGGATATTTTTCGTAAGTTTTTAAAATTATGAAATAGTTTAAAATATATATATATGAAAAGGCGCTCACGTTATATTTCATGTAATTTTTACAGATATGGCCCCCTATACCGAAAATTAGTTTTATTTCTCAAACATCAAGCTGTCAAAAGGGTTTTCAACACTTCATAAAAACAACCACTTACATCTTTATTAATTCTTTTTTGCGATATTTTAAACTAAAAATAAGTAATATTTGTTTAAAATCAAATTGATTAAACTATCAAATAAAGTTTCAGAAGTATATTTTATTTATTAAAGATTTTTAATCAAGAGAATTACAATGTGCTGAGAGAATTGTAAATATGGCTAAAAGAAGCGATTTTTAGCGATTAAAACTCATTCAATCTTTATTTTTTTTGTGAAACATGGCATAGTATTTTGATTATTGTAACTATTATATTTAATCTATTAGCTTGTTATTGTTCAAAGTAGAGTCCAATAGTGTTATAAAAACCTCGGAGAATTCCAGTAAGATATCTTTAATCATTTCTAAGATACAAAGGTTCAAAGCTTAATCTAACAATTGGACAATTTTACTATTAAAGAAGATATTTTGCTGTAGAAGAATTAGAAAAAAGGAAACATTGATAAGGAGCGAGAAGAAAAGAAGGATAATCAGACAGCAGATAGTGATTAACATTGCATTTACATTTTTGAAGATCAAAGCTGGAAAGGATTGAGCCGAAATGGAGTTCCACAAGCGAGAAGTGCGATAGAAGGAACTGTTAGCAAAGAACTTACGGTTACATCTAGCCAATTCAACTGTAAATTGATGAGACCGCTAGTCTAGTACTGAGCTTGAATTCGGAAATTCTAGGTACCATAGCGAAGAACTCATTCGAACAATTAGCATGAAAGTATTTATAGAAAAGGCACAGAGAAACAACTTTACAGCGGTGAGAAAGTGACTGAAGCCGAGATGCCAGGACCAATGATATTGCTGACTCTTCTTTGGATTTTATCAAGTGTCTCTAGATATAATGTAGGATCACCGGGCCATATGTGGCAGCAATGTTCTAATCATGGACGTATGGTAAACCTATCGATGTGTAAGATAGATTATGGGGGGCGGGGGAATTGGGGGACACCTACGTTAGTACAAAAGGATCTAGAAGAGTGGCCATTCAGGATAACTGTCATTTCTCAATTTGAGATGAAAGGCTTCAACTTGTGAAGAAACCTGTATTTCAAACCCTGTCAAACGTTTTCGAGATTTCCAAAGCAACAGTCCAAGCGTCACCATTTTTATCTAAAGCTTGATTGACAATTTTCGTAATTGTTGTGGCCTGTTAGGGGCCATAAAGGAAGACACGGAAAGAAAAAGGTAGGTTGAACGAGTGTATTGAAATAACAGAACATATATACAAAATAAGAGTGTTATTAGTCAGCAGGTAGAAGTGTCCGTCCAAACTGTCAGGTTACACTGCCTCATCGGAAGTCTCGCAGGTTGGTATTTATGAAGGAGGAAGAGTTCCTTCCCATGTAGGTAGGGTACCATAGCAGTAATGATCATCAATACATCAGCAGTTGACGTAGAGAAACGAAAGTCATATTGCCTGTCTGAAAGAAGGCTCTGCGATTTGAGATGTCTAAACAATTCAGCATTGATTAGGATCTCTAGTAGTTTACCAAAAGGAAGTAGAGTGCTAGTAGGCTGATAGTTGGAAGGGTCAGACGGTCACCCGAGTTCTTAAAAATTGGAACAGCAGATGAGGATTTCCAACAAGTAGGAGAGCAAGGCACTTATTATATAATTTAGGGAGAACAGGAGCCAGAGAGATAGAACGGATGTAAATCTAAAAAGTGGGCGCTGGGGTCAACACCAAGCGCTGTTTGATGCTTCAACACAATCATCAGACTTGAAGACTGCGTTGGAGTTTGAAACGGACTGTCTCAGCGGGGTGTTGAACTCTGTTTCCACTTTTACACACACACACACACACACACACACACACACACACACACACACATACATACATATATATATATATATATATATATATATATATATATATATATATATGCCGGATGTAACAGTAAAATTGTCTAAGTCGTATAACAGCGAAGTTGTCCAATTGTTAAATTAAACTTTGAACCGTTGTATCAGAGAAATGATTTAAGATATCTTACTGGAATTCTTCCAGGTTTTTCTAGCACTATTGGAGTCTTGAACAATAAAAATGTATTTAGCTCTAAGTTGAAATGATGATCCCGTTTGTTGTTGTGGCCTCTACTGTTCCCTCTTTTTTAAACTTATTCACCGTTCTCTTGATGGTTCTTGGATGGACTTTGAAGATGGAAGCCAGAGTATGAATGTTGATACCATTACTGAAGGCATGAATGATCTTTTTTCATTGCTCAGTTGGGAAGACAGTGGGGCTGACACAAAATGATTTGAACCTGTCCTCTTTCTAGCTGAATAACTCAAAAGCTTTTTCGGTGAATTTTACAACAAATGGTGACAAGATGAGTAAACGTCTTATCTAAATACCTAGAAAAAAGAAGCTCAATTAGTTTAGTGTTTTTTTTATATCAAACATTTTGTGGGATAGACAATTATCCCATGCTGTTACACGATTTGGCCAATTTTGCTGTTACACCCGGATATACATTTTATATATATATATATATATATATATATATATGTATGTGTGTGTGTGTGTGTGTGTGTGTGTGTGTGTGTGTGTGTGTGTGTGATGGCGCCATTCTGGGCGGGACCCAGAAAGAAATGTGTACACACCAAAAATCAAAGGAAATAAAATAATAATAATAATAACAATAATAATAATAATAATAATGAATGATAATAAATAAGAATATGCGAATATAAAATAGTATTTATCCCGTCTACCGTCCTCGTCTACTCAAACACGGGTATCCACTAAAAATAATGTTTCAAGTAATAAAAACATGTCAGATTAAAAAAATAAAATCCATTAGTTATATATATATATATATATATTTGTGTGTGTGTGTGTGTGTGTGTGTGTGTGTGTGTGTGTGTGTGTGTGTGTGTGTGTGTGGTTAATTATGAAACAAATCGGAAAACGGTTATAAATTTAACATGTTTCGCTCTTATATTAGATTAATCGTAAAGTTTTTGCGAAATCAGTTATGGGAGACAAATGTCTCCCTACTACTATCTTCAGAAATTAAAAAGACACAAAAATGTGCAATAGAACTCGCCCCACTCCACATTAACGCCGTAATGCATAAACATGTGGGATCTACCTGGCCAAAGCAATGAAACAATACAGAATCCAAAGTGACGAAATAATCTCATAACTCATTTCCACCCAAAAATTCTTATGAAGCTAAAATAAAAGCGAAGCATGTAAATTTTTTAAAGATTTGCTCTCTTTCTCTCTCTCTCTCTCTCTCTCTCTTTCTTTATATATGCATATATATATATATATATATATATATATATATATATATATATATATATATATATATATATATATATATACCTAAGTATAGGATTGGAGAAGACGGAATAAAATTACAATAATCAAAAATATTATTCTTAAAAGAGTGCTCAATACAGAGTAGAGCAAATAGTATTTATTCAAAAATTATAACATAAGCATGTATAAACATCACTAAAAAATAGCCATTTTGTTTCAACTATTCTGGTGTCTTGTCAAGTGATGGTGTTGATTGTTGACTGAAGTGTTTCAACAAAATGGCTACTTTTTAGTAATGCTATAACGTTTATGTTATAATTTTTTAATAAAAACTATATATACATATATATATATATATATATATATATATATATATATATATATATATATATATATATATAATATAATATAATATAATATAAAAGGTTCAAACACTAATATTCCATGGTTATAATTTATTACATTGGAATCGTAATCACGATCCAATTAATCAGACATACACATTCAAACATATATATTATATATACATACACACACACACACGCACACACACACACACACATATATATATATATATATATATATATATATATATATATATATATATATATATATCAAGTATGTGGTGCAGTTCAATTTATATTACATGAATCATTCATACAAAAAGCAGATAGTGAAGTTAATGATATAAATGGCGAGAATTCTCGCCATTTATATCATTAACTTCACTATCTGCTTTTTGTATGAATGATTCATGTAATATATATATATATATATATATATAGAGAGAGAGAGAGAGAGAGAGGAGAGCAAATTTTAAAGAATATATCTATATTTATATGAAACGAGAGGAAATCTTAATATATACATACACACACACGCTCACACAGACACACACATACACGCACACACACACACTCTCTCTCTCTTACACACATATTTATATGTATGTATAATATGTATATATATAATGTGATTTATATATATATTATTTATATATTATATATGTGCGGTACTTATTGGAACGCGCTCAATATTAGTGATAAATCTAACATATTAAGTTGTATGGATGTGAGTTTGTAACCCTAGGTTTCAAGTTTTTGCGATCCCTAGTGAAACCCCTGTGGATCGCAAAATCATGAAACCTAGGGTTACAAACTCACATCCCTACAACTACACACACACACACACACACACACACACACACACACACACACACACACATATACATATATATATATTCATACATGTTTCATTAAATAATATAGACAAGTGTTGTCTATTTATTTTATGTAAGTTCTTTTCATATCGTCTGATAAGCTTAATAACATTATCATTAAACAATGAAAGAAAATCACAATATTGATACATATTTTTAATCCAATCTAAGCTTTCGGCTTACATAAGCCATTATCGAAGATGACAATTACACAATATATTAAGCAATACACGAACAAGAAATTGATGATAGTCTGTTTTTGTTTACAGGGATGATTTCCAAGCAACGATAAACACGTGCATATAAGACGCTGAAAGCGAAAATCGCACCACAGCTCATGACGTCACACATGACCACGCGGGAGTGAATCCGATGAGTATTGAGTATGGAAAGCCGTTGGTATGAACCAATGGCTTCTGTTACTAATTATAGGCATTTAAGGATATTTGTGAAGATTTCATAGTTTATTTTGTTCAGGTTAGGTTTCAACTGTTTTATGTATATAGCTTCAAGAATTTAAAATGCTGCCTAAATACACACAATATATATATATATATATATGTATACTACGAAAAAACCTGCACCAATGGTAAGTGCATATAAAATAGAAGAATCGAGAAGTATAAGCAGTCAATAGCTGATAACCACTGACGAGTGGATGGACGGGTCTGTCTACGAAACTTTGGAGTCGCGATGCTGAAGGTAACATCACTTTAAACATTATTATTGTACTGTGGATACTTATTTGAAATAGATTCCATTTTTTTCTTTGTTTAAACAGTGTATCGGTCTGCGCATTTGAGAAAATCTTATTAAAGAAAAATGTGTAACGGTGGCTTCCCCTAGAAAAAGAGACGACGGTTCGTTCCCTGCAGGCGAACATATTATTTTTCTCGAATGCGCATGCTCATGGATGTAATACATACTGTTTAATAAATAATAATGTGGATTCTAAATCAAATAAGAAGTATCCACTATAATAACGTATGAAGTAATAAAAATATCGCATTAAAAATAAATCTGTTACATTAATTATCTGGAAACATTACTCTTTCTCTCTTTCTCTCTCTCTCTCTCTCTCTCTCTCTCTCTCTATATATATATATATATATATATATATATATATAGTCATCCACTGACAGACTGTTTCGCTGTATCACTGCTCATCACTGTGGCAGCTGCCACTGTTTATAAAATCACCCCTTCCTCTCTGAGAGCTCAATCGAATTATTTCGAGAGCATATGTATCGTGGAGACTCCCGTCATTGATCGACGTGGGCTGTTGAACGGAGCCGACCGTAAACCTTTTTACGACGTATGAGGGTCAGGCACTTCAGTTCCAAGGAACCGACAGCCAGACAACCTACACATATGATTTGATTATAGTTGTAAAGGTTTTGTGTAGAACCAATCACACTTTTTCAAGAGCCGAATACAGAGACCTGGTGCACCGTGTGTCACAAAGTCTCCAAACGACAATCCGCAGGTTTTGAATTCAGAGTTGTCCTTCTCCTAGGCCAGTTGCCATCCAAGGCTATAGAAGCAGTCTGTCCCGTTATTTGCCCATAACTGTGGAGGAGAAGAAAAGGATTCATACCTTTCCTAAGTGTATTAACACGTAAGTGAATGAAACGGATTTGACTGGAATTCGAACTCGGCTCTTCTTCAATCCGCTGGCCATCATATATATATATATATATATATATATATATATATATATATATATATATATATGCAGTGTTGATATCTACAGGGTTTATATATACATATATATATATATATATATATATATATATATATATATATATATATATATATATATATGCAGTGTTGATATCTACAGGGTTTATATATATATATATATATATATATATATATATATATATATATATATATATATATGAAATCGACAAAGTCTGACAATTATTTTAAGACATTATGTTTATACGTTCTTTTTATAGAAAGAAATATTCAAGTAAATGCTCTGTTTATAATAAACAGTATTAATGACATTTACCGGCCTGAATGTCCGAGAGATTTTCATAGAAAATATGCGTCCTCCGACAGGAATCGAACCTGTATCCTATACGGAATCGTCATATAGCCTGACATGCTTTTACCGATTGAGCCACAGAGGAGAGTTTCGGTTAGCAAGGTCGATTTTACTGCTTTTAAACTACAATTCTCCATGATTTTCTCACGTACATTCATATCTGCTCGATGCGTATCTAAATGTAAACAAATGACGTCACACATTATGAAATGGACAAAGTCCGACAATTATTTTAAGACATTTTATGTTTATCTATAAAAAGAACGTATAAACATAAAATGTCTTAATATACAAGGTAACCAAAAAAGTTATGTCCGTTTTTTGATTAGTCATTGAATGAAGTTGAAATATATACGAAATGCGTGTAGCAATTATTTTCAAATTTGGACAGCCGGAAGTAGGAACATAAGACGTTATAAAAAAACACGCACACCGTGCCCGGCCATCAGTTATAAGCCGGACAGCTGTGAGAAGGATGGAAGTGTCTAGAGATCTCGTTCTGGGCTGTTTGCTTTACGACTTCAAAGTGGGCCTATCAGCAGCTGCATCAAGTCGCCGCATATGTCAAGCGTTTGGGGATAGTGCTGTAGATTAACGTACTGCAAGGCGTTGGTTTCGAAAATTCAAGTCGGGAGATTTGTCTCTCCATGATGAGCCTCGCAGTGGACGACCACAGGTCTTGAATGACGGAGTCCTGAAGGCGGCCATTGAAGAGGATAGTAGCCTAACGTGTGGTGAACTTACAAGACAGTTCAACGTTTCCGATGAAACAGTTAGACTTCACCTGCACCGCCTAGGTAAGACGTACAAACTGAGCAAGTGGGTTCCGCAAACGCTGTTGGTGGTACACAAGGGACAACGAGTGGCAGCCTGTGTATCGCTGCTTTCTCACCACCGTACCGCACCCTTATTCAATCGAGTGCTTACCAGTGATGAAAAGTGGGTTCTGTACGAAACTCCCAAGCGTTCGAGACATTGGTTGTCTCCTCAGGATGCTGTCCCTCACACAGCAAGAGCGCCTATGAAACCACGCAAGATTATGCTTTGTGTCTGGTGGACAGGTCATCAAGTGGTTCATTATGAACTGCTACCAACGGGCCAAACGGTCACTGGAGACCTATACTCGCAGCAATTGAAACGTGTGCAACAGGCATTGCGCCAGAAGGAGCCAGCACTGGTGAATCGCAAAGGTGTGCTTTTCCTCCATGACAACGCCAGGCCGCATGTCGCGCGAGTGGTCTTTGATACCATACAGCAACTTGGGTGGGAGACTTTGTGCCATCCACCTTATTCACCTGACCTTGCGCCATCCGATTACCACCTCTTCCACCTCTTCCACTCCCTGGATAATCATCTTCGTGGGAAATCCTTCACCAATGAAGCAGACTTGCGCAAAGCCCTCACGGACTTCTTAGCGTCAACCCCCCCCCCCCGAGTTCTACCGCAAGGGCATTGAACAGCTGGAGACACGTTGGCAGAAGGTGCTGGATGCCGATGGCGATTACTTCGAAGACTAAATATAAGTTACACATTCTGTGAAGCGTTTTCTTTTTTTCCTTAAAAAACCGACAGAACTTTTTTGGTTACCTTGTATATAGACAGTGCATGTTGGGAGTCTGTTTCACGCCTCCACTGATATTCAGATCCTGTGTCAATACTTCTTTTGTGTACTCTATGTAGAGGCTACTGGGGAAACATTTTAAGTAATCGAATGTTTTATTGAATTTTAGGTACTTTGGATTCACTATAGTTACGTTCTTTTAAGACCAATTTTTCTTTCTACTTTTCTTCTCAGACTTCTCTCTTTTCTTCTTTTTGTTTTCTCTTTCATATACATTCTTTCTCACCTTTTCCACCTTTCTTTCTCTCCCTCACTCTCTTCCTATTATATTTCATTCCTTTTCTTTCTTTCTTTCTTTCTCTTTCTTTCTTTCATTTTGTATTTTCTTTGTTTTTATTCGTATATTCGTGTTTTGTTTCTTTTCTTTTTTCTTCATTTTCGACGTTTCTTTCCCTTCGTATTTTATTTCTGTTTTCTTTATATTCATATTATCTTTCTTTTTTTCTCGTATTTTATTTCTTTCCTTCCTTTGTTCACTCCCTTTTCTTCATTTATTTTCGTATTTCTTTCTTTCTTTCTTATATTATGATAATGTCGTGTATGGACGTCCATATTTACGAAAATCGGCACGTGTATACATCCACAAGAAAATTAAAAAATCTTTTTAAGATACTGAGGTTCGCTTATTGTAGTAAGGTTTTCCATTTATGACTGGTAAATAGTTTTACTTAATAACAATATCAATCACCTAACGGGAACAAATTAATTCATAAATTTATAAGATTTAAAATTTTATAAATTATTCCAATTAAAATTTATAAAAAAAAATACTTTATTTAATTTATTGATCGAATTTTTTTTCTTTAGCGTAATATATCTTATTTATAAAAGAGATTACATGATTTTCTAATTAAATAATGCTAGAGTCTTAGTGCATTTTTATTTTACGGTTCAGAGCAGATTTTCGGTAACTTTTTAATAGGGCGTACAAAGTGTAAAATACAATAAATTTAAATCTGCGAATGATTGATGAGAGGAAAAAAAACTGGGGTGGAGTACTAGAGACTAATTATAGCAAGACCCAGCAAACAACCACGCTGTTTACGGAGAGAAAGTTTCCGAGACTTGATATACAGTGATTCCATTGATATATATATATGATAATAAAATCTACTATCCTTTCTGATCACATTAAGATTGTGCTTGATGAAGCTCAATTCCCTACATATGAAACTTTAAGTTTGTCTGTCTTCTTGATTCCTCTTCTTTTATTTTTTCTCGCTGCTTAATCATTTTTTTCCTTTTCTTATTATTTCACACTCTGTAATCTATTGGCTCATCGGATTTCGATGTCACTTTTTCCGTCCGCTCTTAAAACACTTCCTAGATATTTACATTCTTTTAGTTGTTTAATTTTGGTATCTCCAATTCGTAGTTCCTGTCTTGGGCGTTTCCTCTTACTGGAAACCATACTTTCTGTGTTCTTATGATTGATGATTAACCCGTTCTTCTCTTTTTCTTTTATTGCCTTCTGTAGGAGTTCTTGGAGATTCCTTTCTGTGTTTGCCCTCAATACTGTGTCTTTTGCATACCTTTTGATGTTAAGCTTGTGGCCACCAATAATGAATCCTGATAAGAGTCTGGTTCTCTCACTGTAAACGTTGTATAAGTCCAGCGAGAAGACACATCCTTGTCTTATGAACCTTTCTGTTTTTGTGTATTTACTGAATTCGTTTTCTGATCGTATGGAGGCAGGTTGCTCCTAGAGTAAGATCTAGATTATCCTAATATCTTTCTCAAATAAATTCATGCTTACCTAGCTGTTCAAATAGTGTCGTGGATTTTCAAAAGCAGTTGTATAATTATAAATAATTATAGTGTTCTTTCTTATGCAATTCTGAGCATAAATATTACATTTCTTGTCCCAGTGTCTTTAATGAAACTGCACTCTCCTTGCCCTATTTCCGGTTCGATTCTATTCCATGCTCTATTCATCGGATGATAAGACTGATTGTTTGATGATGCTCGCATTCATTTACATGTGGCTTCTTTGGCAGCGCTATAAAAATGGATCTGGTAAGGTCGTCTAGAACATCATTCCAGTTAACTTAACTAAGGGATGTATGCTCATAGGCCCCTTTTATTTCTGTCCCCATTTTTCTTTAGTTTAATTCCCAACCCCCTCCCTCGTTAGGTGGTCAATGATGTCAGTTCTCTGATGGATGCCGGGCGCTTTCATTTCGGGCGTGAATTTCGTATTTGTTGTTGTGTTAGAATGTGTGTGTGTTTTGAGTGAGTGCTTGGGATGATTGAATGTTTTTATATTAGCAAAGTCCCGCATTGATTTCGTCCAGTTAACTTTTGGGGATTGTGGGGTGTTTTTATTACTAACATGATTTTGTTTAGTTTCTTGTAAATAGTTTTTGTACATTTTGTAAATATTCATTGGGGTTTAGATTTTTAAATTGTTATTTTATTCTTCTCCTCGCACAGACAATGAATTGTATATAAGGGGACTAGTTAGTAGTTTCTGGAGACAATGTGGTATTATGGTGAATGTAGTAAGAAAGGTAAGTAAGAATGCGTTGTTTTGTTGTAAGGAATATTGTTGTATGTTTGGGTCAGTATTTGTAGCTAGCTAAATTTAACGTTAAGACAGTAGATCATACTTTTCCCCATTCCCCTGTTTGGCCATATGCCACATTTTGTATTTTATTACAAATAAATATTATCACCACTGTTGTTTACTTCATTATTTCTATAATTTTATCGGTACTGAAATCGCTAGCCACTAGAATCTTTATTACAATGCCATCCAGTTTTGCTACTTTTTCTCCGTTCTTCATATTCAGTGCTGATGAACATAGCCATTCATTTTAGCTTTCAGGACGTAGGCGATCATGGCTCTCCAACTCCCTCTATCCCTTGCAGATCTCGACAAGGTCCCTCCCTCTGCTTCCTCCCGCGGATCACTTTCTGTCACCCACTTGCTTAAACCCGCCAGATATGTCACATGTTGTTTTCCCTCTCTCTCTTTCCCTCTATTCGACCCGTGAGTATCAGAATCTCTAGGCCCTCCTTCCTCATTATGTGTCCCAGAAATTTCAGCTGCCTCTTCCTGATATTAAGTATAAGCCTCCTCCTTGTTTGCAACCTCTCTAAGACCTCGTCGTTGCTCACATGCTCGGTCCATGATATCCTTAGCATCCTTCTGTAGAACCACATCTCCTACTGTCTCGCAATACTCTGCCCAGCTTTTGGAATGCGTCCTTGGCCACCCCAATAAGTTGGGTCCATGTTATCCTTAGCATCCTTCTGTAGAACCACATCTCCGTCGCCTCGAGTCTCTTCTTCATCTTTGAGGAAATCGTCCAACATTCGCTGCCGTAAAGAAGGACAGATGTCACGTAACAGCTCAGTGCTCTTTTCTATATAAAGATTTAAAATGTTTTGCTAGAGAGCTTCACTTATCCACTGAGTGATTGATTTTATAATTATTATGATACAATCTCGTTGATGGAATTTTACGAAAACACATCATTCAAAGATAAAACATTTATTTATACAGTGAAGTTAATATAATATAAACATAACCTGGCAGTTCAAATTGAAAAGGACCTCCAATCGGTTGTGGACTGGGGAGAGAAATGGATGGTCAACTTTAATGCCTCTAAAACAAAACTGCTCTCCATTAACCACCACAAGGACCCATCCCTGCATCCCATCAGAATGTCTGAGGACCAACTTCTCGAGAGTTCCTCTCTGCGGCTGCTCGGTCTCACGCTGTCCGCTGATCTGAGATAGAACAAATACATCGAGTCAATTACATCATCCACCGCAAGAAAAGTTGGTTCCCTGTGCCGAGCCAGGAAATTCTTCTCCCCGGAATAGATCCTCCAAGTCTATAAGTCTACCATTCGACCTTGCATGGAGTATTGCTGCCATTTATGGTCTGGGGCCCCTGCGTGTTACCTCAGGGTTCTTGATAAGATCCAGAGACGGATATGCAATGTGATTGGCCCTGATCTGTCATCTCGTCTGCAGTCGCTCTCTCACAGACGCGATGTTGCATCGCTCTGCCTTTTCTACAAGTACTTCCACGGTAATTGCTCTGAGGAGTTGCTTTCGCTTGTCCCTAAGCCTCGTGAATTTAAGCGTCCTACGAGGCTGGCATCCCGTTCCCACCCCTTCACCGTTGAAACTGTTAGATGTAGACGTCTTTTCTACTCCAATAGCTTCATGTCTCGCACATCTCGCCTATGGAACTCTCTTCCCTATTACTGTTTCCCTGACAAATACAATCTCCAACGGTTTAAGTGTAGCGTCAATCGTCATCTCCAATTGCCTTGATCTATCCACTTCCTGACATCTTTCATTCCTATCTGCTCTCGCTCTATATCTCCCGTAACCCCCCTGCCTCGATCGACCCTCCGTCCTTCTCTTTCTCCACATACCTTCCTTTACCACTCCTATCTGCTCTTCCTCCAACCCTTCTGTAACCCCATGCGTGATAGTGGCCACCGGCCTTGCTTGGGGTGATACGCTTAAAAAAAAAAATATATATATATATATATATATATTTAAGCAAATCACCCCAAGCAAGTCAGGAGTGCTACTAGCACTCAAGCTAGTTACAGGGAGTGAGAGTAAGAGTAAAGAGGAGTGTTTGTGAAAAGGATAGAGAAGGACAGGGATGAAGGCCAAGGCATCAGAAGATGCCGATTGACATTACATTTGAATATTTGAAGATTATAGCTATCAGGGAAGCAAGTAAGAGGAAGGGAGTTCCACTGACGGGAAGTGCGAGATAAGAAGCTGTTGGAGTAGAAGAGATGGCTACATTTAGCCGTTTCGACAGTGAAAGGGCGGGACTGAGATGCCAACCTAGTAGCACGTTTAAATTCATGCAGTTGGGGTACCAGTGAAAGTAGCTCGTCGGAGCAGTTGCCATGAAAGTACTTGTAGATAAGACAGAGGGAAGCGACAGCACGTCTGTGAGAATGTGACTGTAGACGAGATGCCAGATCAGGACCAACCACATTGCATATCCGTCTCTGGATGCTGTCGGGGACCTCGAGATGAACAGCGGGGGCATCAGACCATATCTGGCAGCAGTATTCCATGCAAGGATGAATGGTTGATTTCTAGATTTGAAAGATGGACTCAGGCGAGAAAAACCTTCTGGCGTGACCCTTGCGATAGATGAAGCAATAGATTCATATACAATACCTCTTAGGTTGACTTAAAATTTTGAGTATTTTTAAAATGTAAAAAGTTGGAATTTTCGTTTATAGAAGGACGAGAATATATAGAATGATCTAACGTTCTCAGCTAACATGAAGCGGAAAGACTACGTCAAATCCATTGCTAGGTCAGCTGCTAAGAAAGTTGGTTCACTGTGTCGTGCGAGACAATTATTCGCTCCAGAATCTATCTTACATATCTACAAGTCTACCATTCATCCTTGCTTAGAATATTGCTGCCACATATGGTCCTGTGCTCCTGCTATTTACCTTGAGCTCCTTCATAAGATCCAAAGAAGATTTAGGAATATTATTGGTCCAGATCTGGCAGCTCGGCTTCAGTCACTTTCCCACCGCCACAAGGTTGCCTCCCTGTGCCTTTATTTTTATAAATAAATTCTTCGTAATTGTTCAGATGAGCTTTTCGATGTTGTACCTAGACTTTTTGAATTTAAGCGCAGCACGAATCTAGCGTTGGATTCTCATCAATTTACCATTGAACTGGCTAGATGTAACCGTAAGTTCTATGCTAACAGTTTCTTTTATCACACTTCTTGCCTGTGGATCTCCCATTCGGTTCAATGCTTTCCAACCAACTTTAATCTGAAAAAAAAAATAAATGCAATGTGAATCGCTATCTACTGTCCTCCTGATTAGTCTTTTCTCTTCCCGCTCATTAATAATGTTTCCTTTTTCCAATTCTTTCCCACCCTGTAGTCCCTTGTGTCTTAGTGGCTTTACTGACTTGCTTGTGGGTGATACCGATTAAAAAAAGTAAATAAAAGACAGAAAGATGGCCGCTCGATTAAAAAATGTAAAAAATTAAAACTAAAAATAACAGTATTTACATTAGCCGGACTATTGTCCTCATCTTTGTCGCCATATTTGTCACAACGTTTCGGCCGTTGTACGCTCCGGCCTTCTTCGGGTGGTTGGAATTTCGAACTGAACCCTTTATTTCGATCACTGGGGTAGACTGTTCTAGTTCCACGTGCCATGTTTTATGGATGTCTTCAAGGACACATGGCACAGTGGATAAAGGCGTTGGTTAGATCCAGTGACAGACCCAAAAGAGTGTGAGTTCAATACCCGATTAAGGCAGTGGAGAACTTTCAGAGGGGAAATTAGCAGGAGATAACTGATAACTGACATCCATCAAACATGGCACGTGGAACTAGAACAGTCTACCCCAGTGATCGAAATAAAGGGTTCAGTTCGAAATTCCAACCATCTGAAGAAGGCCGGAGCGTACAACGGCCGAAACGTTGTGACAAATATGGCGACAAAGATGGGGACAATAGTCCGACTAATGTAAATACTGTACATAATACCTCATCTCAGAAATATAGACAGACTCTAAAAATAACACTTGGAGATGAGTAAGCCCGAGAAAGAAAATGTTCACCAAATTAAATTTTAAAAATTAAGGCCAAAATTTAAAAGGCGCTAACATACAAATAAGAAGGAAATATGTCCGATAATGCAAAAGAAAGAAAGAAAGAAAGAAAGAATGGAAGAAGGAAATATGTCCTATAATGAAAAAGAAAGAAAGAGAGAGAAAAGGGAAAAAAGAAAGAAAGAAAAAAGAAAGAAGGAAAGATATATGTCCAATAATGCAAAAAAATGAAAGAAAGAAATAGAGAAAGATAGAACGAGAGTGTGTGTGTGTGTGTGTGTGTGTGTGAGAGAGAGAGAGAGAGAGTGGGAGAGAAAGAAAGAAAGAATGAAATGTGTCCGATAATGCAAAAGAAACAAACAGAAAGAAAATATATCCGATAACGCAAAAGAAAGAAAGAAAGAAGAAAATACGCCCGATAATGCAAAAGGAAGAAAGAGAGAAAGAAAGAAAGAAAGAGAAAGAGAAAGAAAGAAATATGACCTATAATGCAAAAGAAAGAAAGAAATAGAGAAAGAAAGAAATAGAGAAAGAAAGAAAAAAGTGTGAGAGAGAGAGAGAAAGAAAGATAAGGAAAAAAGAATGAAATGTGTCCGATAATGCAAAAGAAAAGAAAAAAAGAAAAAATATGTCTAATAATGCAGAAGAAAGAAAGAAATAGAGAAAGAAAGAAATAGAGAAAGAAGGAAAAAAGTGATAGAGAAAGAAAGAGAGAGAGAAAAAAATAAGGAAAAAAGAATGAAATGTGTCCGATAATGCAAAAGAAAAGAAAAAGAGAAAAAATATGTCCGATAATGCAAAAGAAAGAAAAGAAGGAAGAAAGAAATATGTCCGAAAGAAAAAAAGATAACATCATTCAGTAATGTAGATATGAAAAAGAATGGTGTCCAGCCAATTTAATAATAATAATAATAATAATAATAATAATAATAATAATAATAATAATAATAATGGTGGAAGTTTTTGGCGTAAAATTGAAACAAGAGAATGTGATCGAAAACGGCCAGGTCAAGATCTTAAGAGAATTAATATCTAAACAGAACGCACTCTTAAACCCACCAAACCAGACATCACTGTAGTTAAAATGCCTCCTTTTTGACGTATCTGTTCCCGATGGCCATAATATCACGGTCAAAGAAATTGACAAGCTCAAGAAATCCACCGACCTCTGAATTGAAGTAGCCAGAATGTGCAACGCTCAGTCCACTACTGTCCCAGTTATTATTGATGGGTTGTGGTTTATAGCACCGAACATAAGCCCTACACTGAGCGAATCGGAATAAAGCTTAGTATGCTATCACTTCAGAAGTCTTCGTTGCTTGGCACTGCAAATATTCTGCGAACAGTGCTCCCGTACGTCTTGATGGAGGACACTCATAAATAAAGATCTCCGGTTGAAAACGAAAAATTAATAATAATAATAATAATAAAGACTTATAGACAAGTAGATGCGAGAAGGAATGATGTGCTACCAATTAAAAAAAGTAATGGGGCGGGCAAAAGAAAAAGAGGAATATTTCTAAACTAAAATATTAAGTCACATCTCACTATGTCGGATCCTTCATCAGCCAACTTCCGCTGTCGTGGATGCATAACATCCGCACATGCGCAGATCGATTGGGTCAATATTACATGGTCAGGATGCGGGTCATAGCAAAAATAAAACAAGTAGAAATAAATAACTTTTCAATCGAAGATATCGATAACATGTCAAATCGTTCCGTTGTATCTTTTCAGTACCTTTTCCGTTCAACTCACCGCTCTCTGCAAATCATTCTTTTAACATATTTTTTCTTTCTACTCTTCTTCTCAGACTTCTCTCTTTCCTTGTTTTTGTTTCTCTCCACTTTCATATACATTCTTGCTCACCTTTTCCACCTTTCTCTCACTCTCTTCCACCTTTCTCTCACTTTCTTCTTTCGTATTTCTTTCCTTTTCTTTCTGTCATTTTGTATTTTCATTTTTTTCTATTCGTATATTCTTGTTTTGTCACTTTTCTTTTTCTTCCTTTTCGACGTTACTTTCTCTTCGTGTTTTTCTGCTTTCTTTCTTTTCATGTTTTCTTTCATTTTTCTCGTATTTTCTTTTTTTCTTCCTTTCTTCTTTCCTTTTTTCTTCATTTATTTTCGTATTTTCTTTCTTTCTTTCCATCGTTCTTTTCCTTTTTTTCTATCGTTTTTTCGTATTCACTTTTTTTCATGTCTCTCCCCAAGGTCCTCTCCTTTCTTGCTCTCGGTAACACTTGCCCCTTTCCCACTTTTCTTTGTCTTTATAACCCGCGTCGGGTCATTCACTTACTCAGAATCGTCAAGTCGATGTCCTCTGCTTTACGTTCTTTGTGAGTATTAAGTTCTCCAAGGTTTCTTTCCTCATTACGTGTCCCAAAAGTTTTTGTTTTCCTTAAATCCCCTCTGTCCGGATATATATATATATATATATGGCACCCAGTATAAATCTCACCTTATTCAGCAACGGAAATGGTGTATTGAAGGTTTTCAATGTAGTATGACGCAAACTCGAATTCCAGTCACGTTCAACTTCGCGAGCCTCAGAATAAACACTATTACTATGTAGGCACTACAAAAATTACATCTTGAACAGAAGAACATGAAAAGAAATTAACATAGCTTGACAACAAACTCATTGCTTGGCCGAAAGCGCTTGGGACAAAATAACCATGCTGAAATACACAAGGCGATGATTAGAATATATATATATATATATATATATATATATATATATATATATATTATATATATATATATATATATATATATATATATATATATATATACTCTTGCGCAAATTAATTGAAACAAAACGAATAATTCCGTTATTATTTACTGTTTTTCGTTTTTTTTTCCAATGAAACATGACCCAGTGCACATGTTATTACTTCAAATGTCCATTCCACGAAGTCGTTCCTTACAGATTGACAACAGATTCTCGATTGGATTTAAATCAGGAGAGTTTCCGTGCCAGTCTATTGTACTTTGATTTGCTCACTAGTAAGGCTTGCCAGTGTATTCGTGCAGCGTTACAATTTTTGTATGCTTCTTTTGAGTAACGTCCATCGCAGACAATTGCAGTAGGATAACTAATCGACAGCCGAGACAATAGTGTCTGGACGTGATAAAAGTTTGATGCAATCACGGATGACGCAATATTTTTCAATGCCAAACAAATTTCATCATACACCCCGAAGATAGACTCATATTGCTGCACATCACTGCAAATGACCTAAACTGAAGAAAAAACAAAAATCGATTACACTCCGTCACTCCAGGGGGTCTAAAACTGACCGTATGCTGAAAGAAAGAAAACTAAAGCAGTTGTTTTAATTAATTTGCACACGGGTGTATATATTGAGAGAGAAAGGCTAACTCGAATTCCAGCCAGGTTCAATTTGTGCCTCGGAATAAATGTGTATATATATATATATATATATATATATATATATATATATATATATATATATATATATATATATATATATATATATATATACAGCAGTATATACCAAGAAAAATAAGGAATGGGACATTCCAACTAAAGAACGTTCTGAATAATACTTATCGTACCTCCATCGCGGAGCATCTTATTAAAAAGCCAAATTGTGTAACTAACTTAAACATTGATTCGTGTACCATCTTGAACTATGCTCACTCTATATTACAGATAAAGATGTTGGAAACAATTTACGTTCGGCAAACAGGGAGAGGGTCTGTTGGGACTAAATGTGATTTCAACTTAAATTGTATTCTGCCTTCATTAATATTACATATCGTTTTTATGTTTTATTTTTCTTGCAATATATAATCCCTCGATCCAGCTCTGTTGGGTGAGGGCGAAACCGGTTGGCTGCGTTTGTTTTATTTTTCGATTTTCTTTTAATCATGAAAAGTAAAATAAATCTAACTTTTTTTTTTATTGCTATAATGAAATTCTGCACCACGCTGAAAATGATAATATTTCACCATCTCTCTCCTTTCCTTCTTTGTAATTCGTTGTGTTTTGAATTGGGCCATGGCTTAGTCCAGCGTACAACACCGTTGTAAATAAATGAATCCCAATGTATCCAATATAGCACCCCGTCTGATAAGAGTATACCACACACATGCATCACAGCTAAATATACACAATATGATGTTAGGTTTTCATAATAATAATAATAATAATAATAAAACATTAACTTCATTTAATCCCAAGCGAGGCAATATAGCCACTAAGACGCAAGGCGTTACTGAAAGTGAAATAAACAGAGAAAGCATTATTGAAAAGAAAGGACAATAAAAATAAGAGTATTATAGGAAGCAGATGAGGATTGACGTTGCATTTAAAATTTTTGAAGATCGCAGTTGACAGGAAAACAAGAAACTGGAAAAGAGTTCCACAGACGAGAAGTGAGAGAGAAGAAACTATTAGAATAGAACTTACGGTTGCACTCATCGTCGTCATCATTATCAGGTCAAGAATTCTTCTCGGATTCTCTTGAGCCGTTCCTTTCAACAATCTTTGTCAGACATCGCTGTCGGCAGGTCCTCCAGATGGCATCCAGAGCCATCTACAAGTTGGTCAATGTAGGTGTGATGAGGTCTTTTTGTCGCGTAATGGGTTCCATAGGAGGGTGTCACTCACAAGTTCTGACTTACTTCTCCAGGAGTGACCAGCGAGCCGAAGCCTTCTCTCTCTTAGCGAAACTGGGATAAGAGGAAGCTGTCCATACAGGCGTTTCTTTGTTGGGTGTTTCTTCCGTAGAGCAAGACAGATTCTACTGTGGCCTTAAAGAAGTCACTCTTGTCAAAGAAAGAGGACTTCCAGATGGTGCTGAGACCATCAAGGACACCCCCGGGCCTTGCCTTTGCGGATTTTGTTATCTCTCACCGTTGACTGGATGTTGCTACCGAGGTAAACAAATTTCTAGACGGATTTGATGTTGTTGCCGTTTTTCAACTTATTTTCTTCTTCTTGGTTGTAGCTGATAAATTCTGTTTTGCACCAGAGCAATTAAACTTTTTAAAAAGTAATTGTATTAAATAGTGAATAATTTCTGAAAAGTTCAATAAAATCTTACAATCATTCGAAGCTTTTCGTTTTATTTTTTTTTAATTTTATTGTTCAGATCAGGTTAGGTGTTGTCCAGACTGAGTGGGATTGGAGTGTATTACACCAAAGTCTTATCTCAAACTCAGTCAAATTGTGTGGGTATATGTGGGCGTGTACATTAAATGGTACATTAATTATGGGCACGTGGCCGAGTGGTTAGAACGTTGGTATTCTGACCATGAGACACGGGTTCAAATCTCACCATGTTCAATTTCTCAGGAAGGAGACTTCCTGATTTTATCGGACTAGAGGGGTCGATCCAACCATGAGTAAAATTGGGTAGACATCGGGCCGTCGTAAATTGGGTAGACACCTTAGGGCCGTCGATAGCTATGTTAGCACGAAGTCACAAATCATTGTTCAAATTGTTGTTCTCACTAGATAACAGGCTCTTTCCCAGAAACTGTAACTAAGGTCTGCTCAGCATAATTGCAGTATAAACCACAGGTGGGCTCTGTGGGTGTTGAACAAACGAAAATGCGCCCGAGCAAGCGTCTGCAATAGGGATTGGCTAGTCACCCTAGTAGACGGGTATCCTCGAATACGAGTGGCCAGCTATACATATATATACATTAAATGGCGCAAGCACATGTAAGTCATTCACACACAAAACAAGTATATACAAATACATTATATCCACGCGTACAGGGTCACGCACAGATTGTGTACGAAGGACAGATAACCAGCTCTTTTTTTATATATAGATGATTATCATTATTATTATTATTATTATTATTATTATTGGTTGATGCGTTCTTTTTACTGTCCTAATCGTTTATTTCACTTATTCCTTCTGTCTCTTTTTACCCCTGCTCTAGACCCACTTTTCCGTGTCCATCAAGGCCACTTTATCTTCAGTGAGCCAGACCATTTCCTGTATAATTCTTCTCTTTGGATTCTTCATCAATGTCAATGACGGTCGCCTAGATACGCCGCTTCCCATTCGATTTTGCCCTTACCACTTTAGCCTGGTTGACTAAATGTCACCTAATTCATCAGTATCATATTGTTTACTATTGACCACAAATCAGAAAGCCTTCAATTTATTACATACACACGATTTTATTTTGTCACATCAAAAGAAAGGCGTCTCCTTTTCACAGAGTTAATGAACTTACCTTTGGCTCTTTAGTACAAAGTTGAAAGTGTCGATTGCAGACACAGAAAGGGAACTACACGAACTCCTGCAGATAAGTATTGAGAAAGGAATTATGGGTTACCCTACCTGGCTTTGACAAAAACGCGCCTTAGGGAGCGCTCTCTAGGTCTATAAAAATGTCTTGCATCTCTCTCTTGCTTTCAGCTGGAGTCGAAGGTAGATAAGAACGCTGCCGCTGGGGTACTTTCGCTTCCTTGGACCTCTGTTGACTTTTGAACCCTTGCACACACGTACCTATACATACGTATATCACACACGCTTCTTTCACACACACACACACACACACACACACACACACACACACACACACACACACACACTTTCTTATAGCTAGCTTCAATGTCTTTTTCTTTCATTCCAATTGTGTGCAGATGTAAATCCTCTTGTTAATAACATACACTGAGGTTTGTTTTAAATTCCATGTTTTGTGCACATATTTTTACCCGGACTCACATAATTCCGCCAATATTAGTTTGTTTCAGAAGCCCTATCTACTATAAAATGTTAACACATTCGTATCAAAAGTGGTGAATTATTTTTATTCGAACAGCATAAAATCATGCAACAGAGTAAACACTATTAGTAAAAAGACAGAATATATGGTTGTTAGCAAAAGGTGCAGCTCGACAACGAATTACAAATTGGGGATACCAAAATCAAACAAAAACAACAATTTAAATATCTGGGAAGGGTTTTTAATAGAGGACGAAAAGCGCGTCAATAAAATTCAATGGTGCATTGGGATAGCCAAAGATACCTTCAAAAAGCTAAGCAAAGTAGTAAGAAACAGGAAAATTTCGTTAGAAACAAAGAAAAGAGTACTGAACTGTTACGTAATGTCAGTCCTCCTATATGGCAATGAACGCTTGACAATCTCTTCACAGATGAAGAAGAGACTTTAAGCAACAGAAACAAAGAAAAGAGTACTGAACTGTTACGTAATGTCAGTCCTCCTATATGGCAATGAACGCTTGACAATCTCTTCACAGATGAAGAAGAGACTTTAAGCAACAGAAACAAAGAAAAGAGTACTGAACTGTTACGTAATGTCAGTCCTCCTATATGGCAATGAACGCTTGACAATCTCTTCACAGATGAAGAAGAGACTTTAAGCAACAGAAACAAAGAAAAGAGTACTGAACTGTTACGTAATGTCAGTCCTCCTATATGGCAATGAACGCTTGACAATCTCTTCACAGATGAAGAAGAGACTTTAAGCAACAGAAACAAAGAAAAGAGTACTGAACTGTTACGTAATGTCAGTCCTCCTATATGGCAATGAACGCTTGACAATCTCTTCACAGATGAAGAAGAGACTTTAAGCAACAGAAACAAAGAAAAGAGTACTGAACTGTTACGTAATGTCAGTCCTCCTATATGGCAATGAACGCTTGACAATCTCTTCACAGATGAAGAAGAGACTTTAAGCAACAGAAACAAAGAAAAGAGTACTGAACTGTTACGTAATGTCAGTCCTCCTATATGGCAATGAACGCTTGACAATCTCTTCACAGATGAAGAAGAGACTTTAAGCAACAGAAACAAAGAAAAGAGTACTGAACTGTTACGTAATGTCAGTCCTCCTATATGGCAATGAACGCTTGACAATCTCTTCACAGATGAAGAAGAGACTTTAAGCAACAGAAACAAAGAAAAGAGTACTGAACTGTTACGTAATGTCAGTCCTCCTATATGGCAATGAACGCTTGACAATCTCTTCACAGATGAAGAAGAGACTTTAAGCAACAGAAACAAAGAAAAGAGTACTGAACTGTTACGTAATGTCAGTCCTCCTATATGGCAATGAACGCTTGACAATCTCTTCACAGATGAAGAAGAGACTTTAAGCAACAGAAACAAAGAAAAGAGTACTGAACTGTTACGTAATGTCAGTCCTCCTATATGGCAATGAACGCTTGACAATCTCTTCACAGATGAAGAAGAGACTTTAAGCAACAGAAACAAAGAAAAGAGTACTGAACTGTTACGTAATGTCAGTCCTCCTATATGGCAATGAACGCTTGACAATCTCTTCACAGATGAAGAAGAGACTTTAAGCAACAGAAACAAAGAAAAGAGTACTGAACTGTTACGTAATGTCAGTCCTCCTATATGGCAATGAACGCTTGACAATCTCTTCACAGATGAAGAAGAGACTTTAAGCAACAGAAACAAAGAAAAGAGTACTGAACTGTTACGTAATGTCAGTCCTCCTATATGGCAATGAACGCTTGACAATCTCTTCACAGATGAAGAAGAGACTTTAAGCAACAGAAACAAAGAAAAGAGTACTGAACTGTTACGTAATGTCAGTCCTCCTATATGGCAATGAACGCTTGACAATCTCTTCACAGATGAAGAAGAGACTTTAAGCAACAGAAACAAAGAAAAGAGTACTGAACTGTTACGTAATATCATTTCTCCTCTTTGCCAGTGAATGCTGGACAATCTCCTCACAGATAAAAAAGAGTCTTTAAGCAACAAAACTATGGTTCTGCAGAAGGATGCTAAGAATTCCATGGACTGAATATGTTAGCAAGTTTTAAAGGAAATGTAAACAAAAATGAAACTTATATATTAATATCAGAAGGAGAAATATCTAATATTGAAATATCTAAGTCACATAATGAGGAAAGAGGGATTTGAAAATTTGATACTCCCAGGACAGATTGAAGGCAAGAAGGACAGAGGAAAACAACGCCTAACCTGGCAAGCTTGTGTAAATGGATGACAGAACGGTTTAGGAGAGATAACAAAAAGATAACATTTTCTAAGAGCTACAAAGGACAGGAAATTGTGATCGTCAAGGTCCTGAAGGGAAACGGCAAGAATTAACCTCTCTTTGGCTGTTTAGCACAAATTTCTCGATTTTGTGGTAAGTTGAACGTGATGATAACAGACATAGGAAACTATACGAACCCCTACAGAAGACAGTGAAAAAAAGCAGGAAGAAGGGACTAAACACCAGTTGTAAGAGAACATAATGTATAGTTGTCAGCAAAAGGAACAGCTTCAGCTGCAAACGACGAATTGATGACGTCAAAATAAAGCAGGTTTTAACATGTTGGAAGTGTTTTAACACACGACGAAAAAAAATGACACCGAAATCTGAAGTTGCATTGGGATAGGGAAAGATTTAATGAAAAAATGATATGCTGGGGTTGTGATGTGCATGCATCTTTGAAGTAGGATTTGCCAACCTTCTAGAACAACACTTGAAGATGGACGGAGAATAGACGACCGAAATTTTGTGAAAAGAAAGGCAAAGAAATTATAAAATACCTCATCTAATAGATTTAAGAAAGGAATATACCCGCTGGTTATCTGCTTTTGAACTTAAGTAAAACGGACATGGTAGCAATTCTGAGAGAATTGGAGGTCCACCGTCGAGGAGCAAGATGTCGTAGTGCGATTTCTGTGGACACAGGGAGTCAAATCTGAGGAAATCCATGGCCGGATGTTAGCACAGTATGGAGCAAGCACCATGAATTAACGAAAACTGTATGGGTAGAACGCTTTAAAGCGAGAAGGACAAGTGTAACGGACGAAAGTCGATCTGGTCGATTATCAACATCGCGCACAGGGGAACACATCCATAGAGTGGATGCATTGATCAGGAAAGACTGACGAATCGCGTCAGTACAAATGGCAGCAATTGTAGGCATCAGGTATGGATCTACACATAGGGCATGATGACTTCGTCAGTTCGTGAGCGTTGGGTGCCGAAATAAAGAAGCGGTATAGACGTAGTAATGTGAAAAAAAATTATTTTTGGAAGGGATGAAGAAGCTCGTTAAGCGATACAAAAACTGCAGCGCCGTGCAGGAGGTGCGGATATGCATTTGTTCTTCATCAGTGGAAATGATTGTGCTGTATGACAACTGGTTTTACTTCATGATCTGCCCTCTTCTATTAGAGGAGTTGTGCACTTGATAAAAGCAACATGTTTTTATTTATTTATTGGTTCTGTGACAAATAGTTTACTTTCATTATTTTTAAAAAACTCTTTTCAATTCTTGTGCTGAAATGATAAGACTCATTTAAAAAAAAATATTGTGAACCTCACTTCTCTCAAAATCCTGGATTCCATCATATTACCAATGTTAGAGACCGCCATTTTTATTTTGAAAAAATAAGTAGAATGTCCCTTTTATATAGGTATATACTAGTTTTTATTTCTCCAAATTAAGTTCAGTAGAAGTACATGCATTTTTCCAAAGTAGTTGGGACTGAGATTGAGTCAGTCTTAGTTGACTTTGAACGAAATTCAGACTAAAGCAAAATTTAACTACACATTTAACAGTAATATAATAATAGGCAAGTCTAAACTTGTAGTGATTCATAAATAAGTAGCAGGAGTTGCGTCCCCTGCCTTGTTAGGTTATAATAAAAGAAGAGAAGACACGAAAAAGACAGTTTTAGTGTGAAAACACAAATTTCTCTCTTTCTCTCTCTGACGGCCAAACTGTTGGACGAGGAAGACGTTTTATCTTAACATTAATACATATAAATCTCTCTATCTCTCTTTCTCTCTGTCGCTATCTGCCTGTCTGCCTGTCTGCCTCACACTCTCTCTTTATATATATATATATTTTTATATATATATATATATATATGTGTGTGTGTGTGTGTGTGTGTGTGTGTGTGTGTGTGTGTGTGTGTGTGTTCTGTGAATAATATGAATCCATTACGCAATGTATCACCGTGCGTGGTAGGGCGCTCTGACGATAAGTGGCATATTCATTTGTTCTTCATCAGTGGAAATAAAGGCGTCGTATGGAAATTGCTGGGTTGACTTTTCACTTTAACCTCGTATATGAATGGGAGGTCGGAAAGATATAAATGAAAACATCAGTTATAATTAGGCACCGAGGGGAAGCACTGAAGATGTAGAGATGCTGTATTTTCAATTTATTTATTTTTGTGTCCTACGTGTCCAGACGTAAAAAGTTCAACCGATCTCCCAACGCTTTCGCCTTCATTTTTTATCGCGGTTGATTAAAAAAAAAAACCCTTACTGCGATAACGGAATATTTGTTAGGAAAGGTGAGATGTAGGAGCCTGGATGTAAATTTACCGTGGAACATTCCGAAATCAGTGCACTTTCTATACGTTTACGTTTTAATATATTTTCTCTTTTAATTAAGGCAGCATTTTTAAAAAGAAATTATGATCAAATTCATTGCGATGATCGACTAATGCCATGAGTATATTTTTTTAAAAGAAGATCCTATTATTTTTGTGTCCTACGTGTCCAGAGGCAAACACTCCACCGATCTCCCAAAATATTCGCCTTCATTTTTTATCGCTGTTGATTGTAAAAAAACCCTTACTGCGATAACGGAAAATTTGTTGCGAAAGGTGAGATGTAAGAACCTGGATGCAAATTTACCGTGGAACTTTTTTCGTTTTAATCCCATGCCGTTTTTTTTTTCGGACATTCACGAGTCTATCACGCCAGTCATCACGGTTTTGTGTTAAACGTCATGAATTAAATAGACACATCAGATCTACGCTCCCATATGGAATACATGCATGGTGTTTAATGCGTTTAGAAATTTCCTGATGAGTTAAACGCAATGTATAACATCCGTATGCGAGTCCAGTTCTGAATGTCTTTTTAATTCATGGCGTTTAGAACGTCAAGATATTTCTAAACATTCCACACAACTTCAAATAAAAGGTTAAGAATTAAGCCCCCAAGAGAAAACTATTTTCCTGACAAAATTGTTTTAAAAGAACAATTTTATAAACTTCAACCATCGGCAGCACTAGCTGCTCGGTCAGTGAATAGCTATTTATTTATTTATTTTATATATATATATATATATATATATATATGGAAACGGTTAATATGACCATTACCATTATTTTATTATTACCATTATTATTATTTTAAAGTAACATGTCAAAAAAACGAATACGTCGTAAATACGAATGAAACGCTTTTCTCAACATTTGATTAGATTAAATAAAGACCAGGCTACAATACCTGAAGTGCGGATTGATACAGACACAAACAAACAATAAATGTAAATAATAAAAAAAAGTCCATCAAATTTTAATCAGATAAAAAAAGCCGACAATAAGCATTGTCCTTAAGGACACATGGTCCAGTGGATAAGGACGTTCGTTACTAGACCGAAAGAGTTGTGAGTTCAATATCAGGTTACAGCAGTGATGAACCAAAACATGGAGAGTTGAGTTAAAGGGAAATAACTGAAACACCCGGAAGAGGCATGGCACGTGGAACTAGAACAATCTACCCCTGTTGGCGAAATAAAGGGTTCGGTTCGAAATTCCAATCGCCTGAAGTAGGTCGGAGCGTACAACGGCCGAAACGTTTTGAAGGTGAGGATAATAGTCCGAATAATGTAAATGTTTATATACTATTATAATTATTTTTTTTTTAAATGAAAACAGTTCTTGTGAAAGTTCATTATTTAACGATTTTTTTCCATAAGACCATAATATATTTTATTTATAAAAGCAATTAAAATTATTTCTAAAAATTAAATAAGGTCTTAGTTTTATTGCATTTGTTATTTTACGATTCAGAGTTAATTTTCTGTAAATGCGGAAACCTTATTTAATAAAATCAATTTGATGATTTAAATTCTCCGAGGACTTGTCCTTATAACTAATATAAGCATTAAATGATACATAAAAGAATTTCTCGAATTTTCATAAAATTAAATGAGAGCCCTCCAGTGATGCAGAAGCTAGCCTTTCCTACTATTTACTCATAGAAGGTGGGGGGAATAAGTACGCTACCGTGTCTCTAAAAGGAAGAATCAACAATAAAAAAGAATAAAACGTTTCCTTACAAATTTTTTGACCGATTAAGCCATCAGGATATAAGTCAAGGAATTTTACGATGAATTGCTAGAAACAAACACACAATATATGTAAATAAAAGGTTTTCATCACATTTTTATCGAATTAAAAAAGGGCCTGACTACGCAGAAAATTCACTTTAATGAAGAGTAATTAGATTCACCTATCGTCCGGTATACACTCCTCCCTGGTCTTTTGAACAGGAGTAGAGGTTTATCCTTTGTTTCTTGTTTACGATTAGGTTTCCGGTTCCTTCTAGAGAGTGTTCCATCTCTGTACTCCTAACGTCTGCTCCTGAATTCTGAAAATGTTTTCATTAATTATTTCATTTTATTTTTTCTCTTCGCCACCAATAGGAGTAGATAGATAGGTTTGCCTGTCGCCAGGTTCACCCCCCCCTGCTCTTTTGAACAGGAGCAGAGATTTATCCCCTTTAGGACTGGGTTTCTGGTTCCTTCTAAAGTCTACTTCAGTTTTATACACCTAACAGTTGTCCTTTCCTATGCTAATATAACTCCACACAGTAACCCTCTACCTTGAGTGGCTCTTATGACTTTATTTAAACAAGTTAAACTGAATGCACTCATTTCAATTTTTCCGTCTTTTCTTTTTTTCGCCTGGGTTCCAATCTACTTCACTTCCCTCTTTCTCCGACTCTTCAACTTTTCGCTCTATCTCTCTCCCTGTTTCTCTTTTTCCTCTCTCTCTCTTTCTCCCCCTCTATCTCTTTTCTCCTCCTCTCTCTCCTTATCTCTCTCACTGTATTTTCAAGTGCTATCTTTTTCCTCTTTCTTCCCACTCTCTCCCTCTCTCTGTCACTCTCCTCCATAACCGCTCTCTCCTTCTCTCTCTCCTCCTCTATCTTCCCACTCTCTCTTTCACTGTATTTTTCTAGGACTATCTTTTCTCTCTCTCTCTTCTCCTTCACTCTATTTATCGACGTCTGTTTCACTCTCACTGTATTTTTCTAGAGCTATCTTCTCTCTCTCTCTCTCTTTCACTCTCTCTCTCTTCTCCCTCGCTCTATCTATCCCCTTTTGTCTCACTCTCACTATTTTTTTCTTGGTCTATCTTCTCTCTCTCTCTCTCTCTCTCTCTTCCTCACTCTATATATCACCTTATGTCTCACTCACTCTGTTTTTTTCTAGGGCTATCTTTTCTCTCTCTCTCTCACTCTCTCTCTCTCTCTCTCTCTTCCTCACTCTATATATCACCTTATGTCTCACTCACTCTGTTTTTTTCTAGGGCTATCTTTTCTCTCTCTCTCTCACTCTCTCTCTCTCTCTCTCTCTCTTCCTCACTCTATATATCACCTTATGTCTCACTCACTCTGTTTTTTTCTAGGGCTATCTTTTCTCTCTCTCTCTCACTCTCTCTCTCTCTCTTCTCACTCACTCTATCGCCTTATGTCTCACTCACAGTTTTTTTCTAGGGATATCTTTTTTCTTCAACCATCTTTCGTCTTTGTTAAATTACTTTTCCTCCAAACCTTCCGCCGCCCATTTTTCGAATCCTCTAAATTATTCATTTTCCACCTCCTTTGTTTTTCTTCACTTGTTCGTATTTTTCGCCTCCATACCCCAGGCCCTCTCGCTGGATCGCGTCTCTCTTCCCTCAATTTATCTAGATTACCCTCCATCCCTTCTCCTCAACTTACAATCGCCGCTTGGGCTAACTTACATGCATTAACCCAAGCCTTTTGATCCCTTGCCTGTCATATCTGGTGAAGCGTGACCCCTTGCACGCTTATGGCTCGGGACGAGCAGCACACGACAACGGTTTCGACGAGGGTCTCCCATCAATGTTCTTCTTCTTCTTCTTCTTCTTCTTCTTCTTCTTCTTCTTCTTCTTCTTCTTCTTCTTCTTCTGCCAGGCGTCGGATGAACGGGAAGTGTCCCGGACTGGCAAAGAGGGTCGATTTTTTCTTCTTTGGCCGATAAAAATACAGAAAGCGAGAGAATATAAAAGCAAGAAACGCAACGAGGCATAGAATAGGAGACACAAGTAAAGAATAGTCAATGTTTTGAAATATAAGAACTTAAAAAAAACAAAAAAACTGCTTTATTTTCCCTCATAGAAATAATACAAATGAGTGATTTGCACTAGTGTGCAATCATGATATGCCAGTAACAAGACCTTTTGTCTCACAAGGCCGAGTTTAAAGTTGGAGTCCCACGCGTACATGGGACTAGTGAGAATTGCTCAAGCACCACCGGGGACAGCTTAGTCGCCAAGTATAACACTAGTTCCTATTCCCTATTGTTTGGGTTTCGAGGATAATATATTATCTTAAGAAAGTCGTGAACATAAAACAATTATATTAAAAAAAATTCAGTCAGAATTTGAAACCGGTACACAATTTTTTTTTTTTTGCTTGCTGGACACTGTTACGCCACGTTCCTTTTTCAGATTGTCGTAAGTGCGCTTACAAAAATGTAGTATGGATTTTTGCCGCTACCCTTTGTGAGCAGTATCATTTGTTGTATTAGATTTGTTGTATATATATATAAAGGGTTTGGTAATTAACGGTAATTAGGTATAAAACAATTTTTCATGAACAAATTACTTGGTCTTTAGGATAACCTTAAGATTTACTTCGCCTTAATTTAAAGGATTACATTCACGCACATGTGCGTGAAAGCGAATATGCAGATGGAGTAATGGTTAACTGTTCGGAACGAGCCGATTTCGAATTCCAACCGAGTTCGTTACATTCCCTTTCGGGCAAATACCTTTGGGAAAGGCATGAACATATCTCCTCTCTGCTACAATTATGGGTTAAATAGTAAGGTAAACTGGGTTCTTTAGTATCGGGTTGGCAACAACTCTAGGAGAAGGACAAATTTGAATTCAAAACCTCAGGAGGCCTGTTTTGGAACGGTTCAATCTTAATTTAACAATTGGACAATTTTGCTGTTACAGGATTCGGACAGTTTTGCTGTTACACCCGATATATATATATATATATATATATATATATATATATATATATATATATATATATATATATATATATATATATAAACGTGAACATTGAAGTCAACACTTAGAGGCGGCGATTGCGTCTAGTATGAAACAGCCTGTAGCCTCTAAATGTTGACTTCAATGTTCACTTTTATATTTACACACGCTCTAACTCTGATACTGAGCACTTTATTCCATAAATATAGCACACCTTATGATTATATCTCTTTATATATATATATATATATATATATATATATATATATATATATATATATATATATATATCACAGACAAACAGACAAAATGACAGAACTTCAGTATTTTTAATTTTGTTTGAGTCAATTCTTATTGGTCAGTCACGTATCACGTCTGTTTTCTCTCAGTTTCTGACGAAGCTTGAATAAAATTGAAACATGTTAGACTGGTATACGTTTCCTATTTGTTATTTATGTTATGATCCTATCGGTTTCCGATCCATATTTGATCTGCATTTGACCTTTAACTCGATGGCCTCACGATGGAGTTTCGCATGAAACAGACTGTCGCCTCTGGGCGTTGACATCAATGTCCAATTTCATATTTACATACGCTCTATCCCTGATATTGAGCACTTTGTCCCCTAAATATAGCATACTGTAAAACTAAATATTATCATATATAACAATAAATGATAGCTGACCACTCGTATTCGAGGATACCCGTCTACTAGGGCGGCAATCCAATCAGGCGCATTAGTGTTTGCTCGATACCCACAGAAACCACCTGTGGTTTATACAGCAACTATACAGTTTCTGGGAGAGAGCGAGTTATCTAGCGTAATCAACAGTTTGAGCAGAGTCAACACACTCAAACCCTTGGTCACGACGACTTGTGGCTTCGTGCTAGCACAGCTATCCAAATTTCACTGACAAGTCTTGGGTCAACTCGTGGTATAGTTTTCAGGCACTTTCCAAAAGGTGCCTCATGCTGGGATCGACCTCGATCCAGTTCGATAACATCAGGAAATCGCCATGGTGAGAAAAACCTTATTAGATCGCATGATCTAATATAAATATATATATATATATATATATATATATATATATATATATATATATATATATATATATATATATAAAAAGAAAAACCTTATTAGATCGCATGATCTAATATATATATATATATATATATATATATATATATATATA
>OZ038490.1:7709951-7917451 GCA_964036315.1 Acanthosepion esculentum | reverse complement strand
ATAATCGTCCATTTCTTATTGGTTGAGAAGAAATCCCAGCATACATCCCTAGAATTTGTTTATAAATTTGGGGAGGGTTCTTTTTTAGCAGTCGCCTCTATCGGTTGTAAACGACTTTTATCTTTTATACTTAAAAATCTAAGACAATTGTGCACACTATACGCAAAGACTTTACGATACTGAAGCTAACTTAGATTAGGAAAATAGTGAGGATTGACCTCACAATCCTTTCCTTACTTTGTGTCTTTGATAATCGAACTCACTCCGCTAGAAGCCAGTCTAAACTGTTACCTATCTATACCCGTGGGAGGCGTCATTCTATGTCGTATATACATGTAATTGTAAATACTGGACCTTTTTTTTTATATATATTACTCCGCACAAGAGTAAAGAATGAGCAAGAGAGAACACGTTTCTCGTTGCAAATTCAGCCGAGCTGTTTTATCCCGTAGTGTGAGCTATCAGTCAGCCAGAGGGACTCGACATTGTACTACCTCCTTCTCCTTCTCCTAACCGACACCGGATATTCAACCTTGTTCACCTTATAGCTCCACCCCAATCAACGAAGCACTGACCTTAGCTCCCTCTTTGCTCCAGGGCTCTCGTCACCCTCGCCATGTCTCCCTGATAATCGCTCAATCGGCCTCCGCCCCTGTTTTAATCGGCCCCAACCAATTCTTCCATCTCTGCTATTATTTCTCGTCTTCATCACAAACCCTCTCCTTTTCCCCTTCTCCTTCTCCTCCTTCCCCTTCTCCTCCTCCTTCTTTCCAACCTCCTCCTCCTACTACTACTCTGTCAGTTTGCAACGAACGACAGACAGGAAGGTAGGGCGAGACACGTTGTCGGCCTGGGCCAAAGAGCAGTGCAAGTGGGAGCAGGGCTTACGTTGAGGTCGAGGAAGGAGGAAAGCTACAGAATAGAAAAATATGCACTGGTGGGTTGGCGGTGGTGGCGGGGGGATTTGTTATAAATTTCCCACCCCACCATATCCAACCGCCCCCACCCCACATAGAAAAATCTTCCCGTTTACCGATATCGGATCATGGCGAACACAAATTCGCACGCAAACACGCGCGCCGCACGCGCTTCTCCCTTGATTTCTCTCTCTCCCCCTCTCGCTCTTTCTTTCAATATCTTGCTCTCCCTTTCATTCTCTCTTTTCCTTCGCGCCCTTCCTCCCTCGCACTTTTCCCTTTCTGTCTCACAATTTCTTTCTCCCTCGATATCTCAGTCTTTCTCTCTCTCTTTACCACTCTTTCATTTTTGCTCTCTCTTTACTTTTTCCTCTTGCCCTCTCTCAGTTATTCGCTCTTTCCCTCTCACCTTTACTCTTTCTCTCTTTGTCTTTTTCTCTATCATGGTCGGTCTTTCTTTTTCTCTTTCTCGTTTTTTCTGTTCTCCCTTTTCTCTCTCTCTCTCTCTCTATCGCTCTTCTCT
The DNA here is from genome assembly GCA_964036315.1 of Acanthosepion esculentum. Lineage (NCBI taxonomy): Eukaryota > Metazoa > Mollusca > Cephalopoda > Sepiida > Sepiidae > Acanthosepion > Acanthosepion esculentum. Next base: position 7,916,011 of record OZ038490.1, on the reverse strand, counting down.
TCTCTTTCTCTTTTTTCTCGTTATTTCTCTCTTTCTCTCTCAGTCTTTCCATCTTTCTTTCTTGGATTTTCACCCTTTCTCTTCCTCTCTCATTTTCTTCTCTCTCTTTTAAACTTTTTCTCATTCCTCCTTTCTCTCTTTTTCTTTATCTCCTGTTCTTCCTCTCTCTTTCTATCCGTCTTTCTCCTTTTCTTTCTATTTCTCTTTTCATTCTCTTTCTCCCCTTTGCTCTCTTTCTTTCTCCTCTCACGTAATAACTCGCTATTACCAACTTTCTCTCTTGGTCGTTCTCTTTCTGTCTCTCCCTCTCTTTTTTCCCAGTTTGTCTCCCTTTCTTTCCCTTAATCTTTTCGTTTTGTTTCTTTCCTTTCCAATATTTCTGCTAAGCCTGCGTGGACGAACACACGGACACAAAAGCCAGATCTACATGACCGTGCGCGCACACACACACACACACAAACACACACACACAAACACACACACACACACTCACATACACACACGCAGACAGAGCGAGAGAGAGAAAAAAACGGGAAAGAAGAGAGAAACACGCACAAATCAGCGCGTGCACACACACACACACACACACACACACACACGCACACACACAAACACAAAAACAAACAAACACGTACACACTTACACACACAAATGCATATGCGCACAGAGAGAAATAGACGTGCATACAGGAACACCAGTCTACGCGTGCGTATGTCTGTGTGAGGTGCCCGGATGTGTCAGGGATTATTTTTTTTAAAGTTAACTTAAGTCGTGCAAATAAATTCTTTAGAAGGGCATTCTGTGAGAATCGAACTCACTGCGCAAGTAACCGTGAAGTAAAATAGATGGATAACCATTACTATACGATGCCACCATTTGTGGATGCGACTTAAAATTCATTGAAGCAATTTTCAAGAAAAAAAAGACGAAACATCGGCGTGCATTTGTGAGTCTGCGTGGCTGAGCGTGTGTCTACTTCGATTTCTGAAGCAAAAATTAGTTTTCGAAAACCCCATCTTCCACCGGAGCTCGAACACCAACCGTCAAATTCTCGGCTGGCAGAAGATAAGGGAAAAAGGACGTAAATCATTGACGCGGAGAGTTTTAATTGATGAACCGAATTCAGATTCTGATCTTGTCTTGGAAAGATGCGAATACAGTTTTTCACACAGTCAGTTATGTGCCATGCGTGATACACGCTTAGGCGATCATGTATCTTTCGATACATGACTGACGAGGCAGATTTTTTTCCCGCAGTAGGTTGCCATTTCATTCTGCGACAGACCAGTTGCCATCCAAGGTTATAGAACCCGGTCTGTCCTGCTATTTACCCATAGCTGGGGGAAGAAGAAGAGGATTCATACCTTTCCCAAGGTTATTAGCACATAAGTGAATGTAATGGATTCGACTGAAATTTGAACTCCGAACTCTCAATCCGAGCCTCTATCCATTACTCCACCGTGCCTGCTTCACCCAGTTCAGCTTAAATAGAGTTCTCTAGCCTAGGTTGGTAGCCACTCGAGGAGAAGGACAACTCGCGGACAAGACAAAGAAAGATCGCTGCCCTATCCTTATCAGATACTGACAAAAAGGAAAAACTGGAGAGCCACGACTATCTATCTACTGAAAGTATATGGCATTTTTAAAAACAGCATTATTTAGGAATTCAGCATTAGAGGGTGTAACCAACAAATTCTCGACCAGACCCACATCCCAAATGCAGTCCAAATGAATAGATTTTTCAGCGCCGTTTTTTTTACACACACACGCATGCACACATACACAGAGTCTTTTCCTTGGTACATAATTCTAATCGACCCTCTATAGATATATAATTCCAGCAAGAAAAAATACTTCAATAAGATAAAGTCCTTCTATAAAACGAAACACGTTACACAGAATTTACTCACTTTGTCACTCGATATATATATATATATATATATATATATATATATATATATATATATATATATATATATATATATATATATATATACAAATGTAATGAGAATGAAAATAATATAAATTCAAATGTTCACAGCATTAATTCAAAAGAGGGCTCAACACCAAGTGTAGAGCAATAATTATTTATTATAATTTTTACATACGGACAAAATCAACTTCCTCTCTACAAAGATGCATTCTTTGTGGTGAGCAAGTTGTTTTTGTCCGTATATAAATATTATAATATATATATATATATATATATATATATATATATATATATATATATATATATATATAGATAGATAGATAGATAGATAGATAGATAGATAGATTTATTGTATTTTTATTTTAAGATTCAGAGGAGATTTTGGTTTACTGTTTTACAAAAATAACTGATGATAAAAATTCTTCAAGGACTTATGCTTATAGCTAATATTAACATTAAGCCATGCAAAAATGAAATTCTAGAAATTTCCTAAGACTAAATAAGTTAGTGAGGGTAATAGATGAAAAAAAAAAACAACAAAAAAAGGTTTTATAAAGAAACATTTCGCAAATAATCTCATTCATTTGAGAAAAAAAGATCGTAATTTCGTAAAAAAGACGCTAAATTTTTCCTATACTAATTTATCGATCCTCACTGACGCAAGAAAAAACAAGGTATTTAACCAAAATTTCGAACATTCAAAAATGATTAAAAATATAATTTAATAATAATAAAGAATACATATACACACCCACATATATGCGCCTGTATTAGTTCTCTCCGTTTCAATTAATGGAGGGAACTAATTACGAAATGTAGACACAAAAACAAATTCCAAATTACATAAGAATACAGGTGCATATATGTGGGAGCGTATGCGTACGTATAGTGGCATATATGTATGAGCATGTAAATGTACACATATATGTATGTATGAAGATATGGACACATATAAGTTTGTTCGACAGCACGAGTTATTCCATTGGGTGCTCTGGTGTTACCCACAATCTATAAATCTATACCTCAACTAATTTACATTAATCTTAACGTATTTAAATTAAAATCCACCATCGCTTAGTAGTATAAAAACTATTTACTGTGAATCCCAGAAAAACACGCTTCTGGGCCGTTACAAGAAACACCACATAGTAGGAACTGTTATTTAACTACAAACAAAAATCCTGGCCATAAATAAACCCCAAAGCCAGATCACATTCCCGGGATAAGATACCTTACGCCCCAACCAATCGTTAACACAAACCCACTCTCATTAACAAGGCGCCGACTAGAAAAAGACTGGCTTTGAAAATAAATTTAGAACGATGCTCCGAGACAAGCAATTAGAGGCTGATGATAGCCGTGTGAAGAACAGTTTGAAATAGACTATACCTATGTTGAAGCCATTTTTGTTTTTTTGCTGTAATATATATATATATATATATATATATATATATATTAAAAACAAGATAAACCGCAAACGTTTTTGGTTGAAATGTGGATATTTTATTTGAAAATATATATTATACTCTATTTTCCATAATATATACTTTAAAATAAAAATCCAAATTTCAACCACAAACGTTTCTTCTTTTTAAAATATACACTTTTCTCTTTTTTCGAACAACAATAACCTCTTCCCTATATATATATATATATATATATATATATATTACATTAATGTGTATGTGTGCGTGTATATATATATATATATATATATATATATATATATATATGTTTGTCCGTGTATATATATATATATATATATATATATATATATATATATATATATATATATATATATATATACACGGACAAACCTCTCAACAACGGGCTAATAGGGGGGTTGAGTGGTTCATTAAAGCCGATTGTAGATAGAAAGGATTATTTTTTAGTTATAAAACCACCATAGTAACTACCAGTAGTTATGATCATAATGTAAATACTATAAACATGTATATATGGCATAAATAAATATATACTTAATATAGATATATTAATCGAAACAACAAAAATAATAGATTTCTCACAGCTTCTTTCTCACGCAGGCGCTAATGTATCGTACTTTATATACTGTACACCCGTCTTTGTTTACAATTGACAGGCCCGCTGCCCAGCGTTCACTTTGTGAACTAATAGGACTCGTTTCTGTAAACCCGCAAATTTTTAAATACATCGCTGACGAGTTGGAAGTTTTTTTTCCTGCAGATTTTTTTTTATATTTTGCCTAAAGATTTGGTCCGTTGCATCAGAAGTCCGTTGATGAGGGTCCGTAGATAAGTGGTTTGACTGTATATATACAATTGTTTATAATTTTCCATATTTATAGAGGAAAAGTGTACAATGTCATAGGTAGTGTTGATTTCTATGTCGACACCATCTCTATCTATCTGAGTGTGTGCGCGCACATGTGTGTGTGTGTTTAATCATATATGTATTTGCCTAACAGTATGTGAACATTCACACACACGTGCACATATGAAAGATCAAAGTAAATTCAACAAAACTGCTTGTGTTTGATAAGTTCAAAAATTCGTTCGGGTCAAAACACAAAAATAAGTTAATTTTTTTCATTCCTAATATTAATTTTGTTGAACTGGGATTGGCCAAAAATTTAATTGGATTGTAGTTGGTCAAAAATTTTATTGAATTGGGGTTTCGTCAATAATTTTATTGAATTGGGGTTGGTCGTCAAAAATGTTATTGAATTGGGGTTGGACGTCAAAAATTTTATTGAATTGTGGTTGGTCAAAATTTATTTTGAATTGTGGTTGGTCAAAAGTTTTATTGAATTAGGGTTTGTCAAAAATTTTATTGAATTGGGGTTGGTAAAAAAAATTTTCGAATTGTGGTTGGTCAAAAATTTTATTGAATTTGGGTTTCGTCAAAAAATTTATTGAATTGGGTTTGGTCGTCAAAAATTTTATTGAATTAGGGTTAGTCAAAAATTTTATTGAATTAGGATTGGTCAAAAATTTTATTGAATTGGGGTTGGTCAAAAATTTTATTGAATTTGGGTTTCGTCAAAAAATTTATTGAATTAGGTTTGGTCGTCAAAAATTTTATTGAATTAGGGTTGGTCAAAAATTTTATTGAATTAGGGTTGGTCAAAAATTTTATTGAATTAGAGTTGGTCAAAAATTTTATTGAATTGGGGTTGGTCAAAACTTTTATTGAATTAGGGTTGGTCAAAAATTTTATTAAATTGGAGTTTCGTTCGGTTTATTAAGTTAAAAAATAGATGATAATTTTAATATTTAGAATCTCATCGTTATAGAATATACCAGTACGGGATTGATAGCTCAGTTTCATCATTTTACAGCTGAAATGGTTGGATATAACCGTAAATTTTATGCTAACAGTTTCATCAACAGCACTTTTCAATTGTGGAACAATCTTCCGGCTTCTTGTTTTGATCCTCAAAAATTTAAATTCAGTATCAATCGTCATCTGTTTACTTGAATCTTGTTCTTTTATAATTATATCTCTTTAACATTGTGTTTTTTCGGGGAATTTTCTCATACTCTTTCAATCTCAGTAATTATTACTTTGCTTGGGGTGAAAAGATTTTTTTAAATAATATATTTCCGTATCTTCTGTCTTTCAGGCAACTACAGGATTCCATGTTGCCAGAAACTTTCTCAGCAAAGAACTGCTGTTATATTTTGCAGTCTTCAAGGAAATCTTTCGTTAAGAGGAATCTATAAACGGTAACCCGTAGTTGTAATATCGAATGACTAAGGCTGACCATTAAAAACATCACAAATTTTGAATTGGTTCTTCTGAAAAACTCCCAAGTTGAGAACTCTTTTCCAATCTCATCGCATACACATCTGCGGATATAGGCCGGTTTTGGCAGAGTTGGTGGTGGTTCATTTTCTTTGCCCCACGATTTATTGCATTCTATGTGATTGTAAATAATCCACTTTTCATCCACCTGCAAAATTTGTTTCACAAACTGAACATTTAAATAGAGTGCATTAGAGATTGTACCACCCCCATTTAATTTAAGCGGAAAACACTCATCAAAGCGACTAACATAATCAAGTTCATGCAAATGATTTCCCGCGCTTGATTTGGATATGTTGAATATAATGATTATTCCATGAGTTGTGTGTCCTCGATTATTCTCAAGTAATATATTAATTTGATCGTTATCAACTGAAATTTGTCGACTCAACCATAAACTTGGCACGTTCGAACATTCATAGAAGCTTATTGGAAAACAGTTCAAATATTTTTTTGTGCGTTTGAGTTGTATGTTTATTTTCTTTCAATAAAAAAATAAATGTGCAAAATATACCCAAAATATTGCTTATTTTCTTCTATTTTCAATTTTAGAAGCAATAAAAAAATATAGCAATTTAAAAAAAATGTATGCTGATTTGACAATACAATTAAAACTATCTTTGTGAATCAATTAGATGGAGATTGCCGATTTATAATTATAGGACGGGCTGCAGGAAGAAGTGGAGTATTGTCTTCGATGAAGAACATAGATAGATAGATAGATAGATAGATAGATAGATAGATAGATAGATAGATAGATATATAGATGAACTGAAGGATAGATAGCTAGATAGATAAGTAGATAGACAGTGAACAGATTGAGATAGATAGATAGAATATATACATATATATATATATATATATATATATATATAATTATTTATTTAAAAATTATAACATAAATATGTTATAAAATCACTTTTATAACATATTTATGTTATAATTTTTAAATAAATAATTATATCTGCTCTACTCTGTATTGAGCATTCTTTTAAGAATAATAATTGTGGGTTCTTGGAATTTATTCCGTATATACCAATCATATACTTGGATATATATATATATATATATATATATATATATATATATATATATATATATATATATATATATATATATATATTAAAATGGTAACCCGTATGGAATTTCCAAGAGGATAAAGATCCAAGGAGAGCTCTATATCAGAGACAGAGCAAAATTATTAATTAATGAATATCAAACCCTTAATATATATATATATATATATATATATATAAAATGGAGGTCATTATTTAACCTTTATGACCCTTTCGGCCAACGCTTTTTCGAAAGGTAATTGTTGGTAAAGCAAGCAACAATCGAAAACGCATTAATAAATAACGAATGAGGAGGGAAATTTGGAACACAATTAAAATAAAGTTTAATTATAAATAAATTAACGATTAAAAACATTCTGGGAATTACCAAAAGAGTGTAAAATGGAAAAAAGTCACCCACAATCCCTCCTCATGACGACCATTTTATTTAAATCTATTTTCTTTTTCTGTTGGTACAAGTCTTTATTTGCATATATATATATATATATATATATATATATATATATATATATATATATATATATATATATATATATATATATATATATATATAAAATGGAGGTCATTATTTAACCTTTATGACCCTTTAGGACAAAGCTTTTTCGAAAGGTAATCCTTGGTAAAGCAAGCAACAATCGAAAAGGCATTAATAAATAACGAATGAGGAGGGAAATTTGGAACACAATTAAAATAAAGTTTAATTATAAATAAATTAACGATTAAAAACATTCTGGGAATTACCAAAAGAGTGTAAAATGGAAAAAAGTCACCCACAATCCCTCCTCATGGCGACCATTTTATTTAAATCTATTTTCTTTTTCTGTTGGTACAAGTCTTTATTTGCATATATATATATATATATATATATATATATATATATATATATATATATATATATATATATATATACAACAATAGCTCAATTAGATCTCATTTAAATATTCATGGAGACCTACCAGACACTATTCGGAACATACTTGTCGACAACACTAATATAATAGCATCATCCACTTGCAAAAAATGCTAAAAATAATGGAAGCCTTACTAATAAAAACAAACAAACCAACACTTAATAATATTAACTTTGAACATGGACATAATATTTTGACCGTGTTTTGAAACAAAAAAATGAATCACTTTATAAAACATACATATCACAAACTATTTCTAATTCTAACAGTTGAAATATAATCCTTGAAAATGGTTAAATGTATAGCCGAAAGCGCTCGGATAAAAAGAACATTCGGACAGTTTTTATATAATTTATCCTCTGAAAAGAAAAACTTTATTAGATCGCACGAGAAATTATATAAAAAACTAAATAAAAGCACCTTGTCAGTCGTTTTTAATGAAATGTGCACGAATGAAGGATTGCCGCCTAAATACACAAACTTATATATATTACTTAACTGTAAATATAAATTTATGATGTTGTTTGATATTTACAGTTAAGTAACTTTATTATATTATGTGTGTATGTGTGTGTGTGTGTCTTTTTAAAGAAGTAATGGATTTTTATTTATTAATCCGATAGATTTTCTCACTTAAAACATTATTCTATTGTATACTCAAGAATAATATGCGTTCTCTGTCAGTAACTTTATGATATATATATATATATATATATATATATATATATATATATATCATAAAGCATTTCAAGAATTTGATTTTTTTTAAACTTTCAAGTGTATATTAATATTGTCAATTAATATTTCTCTAAAATGTGAATGCGGACAGAAATGTTCTTTTAAATGTTGTGGAATAGAACTTGAATCCGACATATGTGTGGTAAGCCTTCTTGATAATGTTGCCGTCATGAAACCAACATATATATTTACTTTTTGCCAAAGATACAATCTCCCAAAGGACATTTAAATTAATATACATTGTTGGTCTTTTGCAAAACATTAGTTGACTGAGAAGAGATTTTATAATAATTTTTTTTAGTGAATTTGAGAGGATTAGAATAAAAATAGACATAATTTGTCTAGATTACTGAACCAAACATGCTTGAATATATATATATATATATATATATATATATATATATATATATATATATATATATATATATATAGATAGATAGATAGATAGATAGATAGATAATGAACAGACTGAGATAGATAGATTAGGTTGAGTCATAAGTAATTTCCGTTTTTGTGAACCAATTGCAATGATGAATGGCACATCTTAACATCTAATCATACGTGGCAGTTAAATGGAGTACACTAACATGTAATAGATAGATGGATAGTGAACAGACTAAGATAGATAGATAGATAGATAGATAGATAGATAGATAGATAGATAGATAGATAGATAGATAGATAGATTAGGTTGAGTCATAAGTAATATCCGTTTTGGGGAACCAATTGTAATGATGAATGTCTCATTCTAACTAGTAATTATACGTGGCCGTTAAATGGAGTATACTAATAGATAGATAGATAGATAGATAGATAGATAGATATGAACAGACTGATCTAGATAGATAGAAGATAGTGAGGTAGCTAGATAGATATATAATGAACAGAATGAGATATATAAGTAGATAGATAGATAGATAGATAGATAGATAGATAGATAGATAGATAGATAGATAGATAGATAGATAATGAAATAACTGAGATAGATATGAACAGGATGAGATAGATAGATAGATAGATAGATAGATAGATAGATAGATAGATAGATAGATAGATATGAACAGGCTGAGATAGATAGATAGATAGATAGATAGATAGATAGATAGATAGATAGATAGATAGATAGATAGAGTAGAGTAGAGTAGAGTAGAGATTGGGGCATATATTGCTGACTTAGGACTCAGGAAACTAAACGCCCCTAATAATATCTTACAATGAACATAAACGTATCTTTTTGTTCAGCCCAACGCACATGGCTATATTGACAATGGAGAAAGTCTGATTAAAAATATATTTCGTTGTTCCGTTACATCACCTTCCGACGAAAACACTGAACCGTGTTTCAGTGTTTGCAAAATGGAGGCGATATTCTTAATTGATTAAATGTTATGTTTGAAACCCTACACTCTAATAAATCATTGGCTACCATAACATCTTCTATCGGGTGGGTCAAAGATCACGAAGGTGTTTGAATATTTAGTTTTGTTTTTTAAATTTACAATAGCCTGAAATCTTTATTTACGCGCGGATTATTGTCCTCATCACAACGTTTCGGTCTTTGGGCCCGCCTTTACCCAGGTAACCTTCAGGGCATTTAGGACGCAACGCCTTTTTTAGTCTACGCAGATCGATTGCTCTCGGTCGGCAGCCCATGATGACGGATATCACGACTAATACTTATTTGAGTACTGCCCATCACAAGGATTGAACTCTCAATCACTATATGACCAAATTAACAACCCAACATTTTAATCCTTCTAGGCTATTATGGCTCGGTGCAGAAACCGGCCTGCAGATGTGTACGCCCACTGCTACTTGTCATGCATGACTGCACTCTCCATAGTTTCTCTTTATTACAACTGCTGTTGAAGCCTTACTGTCATTTCTCTTTGTTTCTTTCTTTCTTTTATATTACAATTTTCTTTCTCTTTCTCTTGCAATACCATTTTACTTTCTTTCTTTTACATTGCAATTTTCTTTTTGTATTTCTTTTGTAATACAATTTTTCTTTCTTTCTTTCTTTCTTTTGAAATACAATTTTCTTTCTGTCTTTCATTTGTAATACACATTTATTTCTGTCTGTCTTTCTATCTTTTGCAATACAATTTTTCTTTCCTTCTTTTATATTACAATTTTCTTTCGTTCTGTCTTTCTTTTGTAATACACTTTCTCGTTCTTTCATTCTTTCTTTCTTTTACGTCATAATTTTCTTTCTTTTTGTCTTTCTTTTTTATTTTGCAATACAATTTTTCTATCTTTTTTCTTCTGTCTTTCCTCCTTCCTTCCTTTCTTTTTCTTACCTTTACTTATAAACTTTCTTTCTTTCTTTCTTTCTTTCTTTCTTTCTTTCTTAACGGCTCCCACCATATAGCATCATATACGGTACATGTGGAAAATAAATGAATGCTAGGTATGAAAAATCATATCTGGTAAATGGTAAAAAATAATTTTAAAGACTTTAATGACTTCTTACCGTCCCTGTATAAATGTGCATATTAGACCAGAAGATGCTAAAAAAAGGGTCGGTCCAGTAAGTATCTGATTCCTTACCCCCGCTTAATTTTTTTTTAATAAATTTTCTTTTTCGTTGTTTTAGTAACTTCTATTTTTTTAAAGTAACTTTAATGAAAATTAAATCTTACAGATTAAATTTTACATTTGAAAATTTTAATTTTCGTTCAGTCTTTATTTATTTCTTACTGTAAAGTGACAACCAAGGCACCGGCACAAGTGGTTCAATGAGGGAAGGGCTGGTTTGCAGAATTTAATACGCCGCCCCACCCCGACCAAAAAAAATTTAGTACCGTTCCACCATCGAGAAGACCCTGAAGTTTCATTTATGATGGATGGGTCTTCTCTGAAGGGGCCCCTTGCCTTGAAGTCTACCGGGACTCAAGCTCACCCTTGGCCTCAAGTGGAGCTTATATAACACGATCTATTGCTAAAGATGCAGTGAAAAGTAGTCGTTCCCTTGTACCGCTACAGGGAGTATCCAACTCTCCGTACTATTCTCTATTTTTACGAGAACCACATCAGACCAAAAAATGGCGTATTCTCGCTCTATCTGGCCTGTATCTGTCCAGTCCTCATTTTCCTGTCTTCAAAAGCGTCTGCGTGGCCTTGTGGGCGATGAATCGTTTTCCCTGCACCCTACAACCTTTCTCACAGGCGTAACGTTGAGAGGCTCTCGCTACTCTATCGCTATTTTCATTGCAAGTGTTCCGAGGGGCTAAATTCATTGTCTCCACCAGTCTTGGTCGTGAGCTTTGCAGCTGGAACTCGACATGCCACGTACACGAGAATGAATCATCCTCATTCCCTTCATAATCGATTAATAAGAAGAAAGTTCCTATCGGACAGCTTATTCAAAAGAACTACTGGGAGAATGTTTTCCTGATCACTATAAACTTGACCTCTTCAAATCTAGTGTTAACTTTTAACTTTCCAGCATAACCTCATGAAATTCACTTCTTGCTTCTTCTTATGCTCATACAACACCACGCACTTTTTCCCTCGAGTGGCTCTTGGGCATTGTATTGAGTGAGCATTTGTATATAAAAAGCGCGCGTGCACGCAGATACATACATACACATATACAAATGTTGTAACCTAGGGAAAGTTACTGAATAAAATGATCACACGAAGTTTGGTAATGAACGATAATACTTAAGACAAGAACAAGACATATGAGATTCACCAGCGGCGCATAGAAGTAGTCTACTGCTAGAAGCGAGTCAAGTGAATTCCACAATGAATCTCCAACTGCAGGATATCTACCAACCGTCCCAAGCGGTCAAATGTGTCACAAGGCTGAATTTAATGTGGGGTATTCGAGCACGTACGCTCGGCCAAAAATTCCCGTAGACGCTGTATAAAATGGGGTTGGGTAGTTGTGTCCCTAGACGAGATTTTGCCCTTCGACATAGCCTCATCTGGGGATCCTCTCTGCTCAGAAGCAGAGAGTTTGACCAGCACAGCTGGAGACGAATCTCGAACTGCAGACCAACATACAGTATTTACTACTGTATTTATGTGAACGGGGACAAACCCATTATCGTCTGAATGTATGTTACAACAATCCCCACTGGGTTCCCCATACTTTTGTACTTGTGCTACATCTAAGCTATGCTTAGAAGAAATACCATCATAAACACAGATATATAATTTATTGGGTTGCAGAAGTCATAACAACTCTTTTTGCATAAGTTTTAGTTTGGTTTCGTTTCGTTTACGGCCTATTTAATGCTGACAAGTTTTTTTTATTGTTGAAAATATTTTTTCCACAATGCAATGCTAGTTATAATTATTTACAAAAATGAATTGCTAATAAGAATTTTTTCTTCAAAAATTCATTGCTAGTAACAATTTTTTACAAAAATATATTGCTGGTACAAAAACCTATTTTTACACTTTCATATTGTTTTGACCACCGTTTGGGGGATTAACTATGTGTCCATAGCTGGGACCTTAACAGATGATATCGCCCCGGGTCAGGGTGGACCTGGGAACATAAGCAGTTAAGAGGTGGGTCCACACTCCTCAAAAGCTCCCAATAAGAGGTCATGTTGCTGGATGTAGTTAATCGTCTTATTGAGGACGCGGATGTAGGTTATAGTCTTACTGAGGACGCGAATATAGTTTATCGTCTTACTCAGGACGCGGATGTAGTTTATCGTCTTACTGAGGACGCGAATGTAGTTTATCTTCTTACTCAGGACGCGAATGTAGTTTATTGTCGTAACCAGGACGCGGATGTAGTTTATCGTCTTACTCAGGAAGCAAATGTAGTTTATCGTCTTCACCAGAAAGCTGATGTAATTTATCGTCTTACTCAGGTGCGAATGTAGTTTATTGTGTTATTAAGGACGCGGATGTAGTTTATCGTCTTACTGAGGACGCAAATGTAGTTTATCGTCTTACTGAGGACGCGAATGTAGTTTATCGTCTTACTCAGGACGCGGATGTAGTTTATCATCTTACTGTGGACGCGAATGTAGTTTATCATCGTACTCAGGACGATGATGTAGTTTATCGTCTTAATCAGGACGCGAATGTAGTTTATTGTCGTACTCACGATGCGGATGTAGTTTATAGTCTTAGTCAAGAGGCGAATGTAGTTTATCGTCTTACTCCGGACGCAAACGTTGTTTATCGTTTTACTGAGGATGCGGATGTAGTTTATCGTTTTACTGAGTACGCTAATGTAGTTTATCGTCGTACTCAGGGCGTGGGTGTAGTTTATCGTCTATCGTTTATCCCAGGACGCCGATAGAGTTTATGATCTTACTCAGGACGCGAATGTAGTTTATCGTCTTACTCAGGACGCAAATGTAGTTTATCGTCTTACCCAGTACGCGAATGTAGTTTATCGTCTTACTGAGGGCGCGGATATAGTTTATCGTCTTAACCAGGAAGCGGATGTAGTTTATCGTCTTACTGTGGGCGCAAATGTAGTTCATCGTTTTACTGAGGACGCGAATGAAGTTTATCGTCTTAATGTCGAGCGGATGTAGTTTATCATCTTAATGACGACGCGTATGTCGTTTATCGTCTTACCCAGGACGCTGATGTAGTTTATTGTCGTACTCAGGACGCGGATGTAGTTTATCGTCTTACTCAGGAAGCAAATGTAGTTTATCGTCTTCACCAGAAAGCAGATGTAGTTTATCGTCTTACTCAGGTGCGAATGTAGTTTATTGTGTTACTAAGGACGCGGATGTAGTTTATTGTCGTACTCAGGACGCGGATGTAGTTTATCGTCTTACTGAGGACGCAAATGTAGTTTATCGTCTTACTCAGGACGCGGATGTAGTTTATCGTCTTACTCAGAACGCGGATGTAGTTTATCGTCTTACGCAGGACGCGGATGTAGTTTATCGTCTTACTCAGGTGTGAATGTAGTTTATTGTCTTGCTGAGGACGCGGATGTAGTTTATTGGCGTACTCAGGACGCGGATGTAGTTTATCGTCTTACCCAGGACGCAAATGTAGTTTATCATCTTACTGAGGACGCGGATGTAGTTTATCGTCTTACCCAGGACGCGGATGTAATTTATCGTCGTACTCAGGGCACGGATGTAGTTTATCGTCTAACCCAGGACGCGAATGTAGGTTATCGTCTTACTTAGGACGCAAATGTAGTTTATCGTCTTACCCAGGACGCGGATGTAGTTTATCGTCTTACCCAGGACGCGAATGTAGTTCATCGTCTTACTCAGGACGCGGATATAGTTTATCGTCTTAACCAGGAAGCGGATGTAGTTTATTGTCTTACTCAGGATGCGAATGTAGTTTATCGTATTACTGAGGACGCGAATGTATTTCATCGTCGTACTCAGGACACGAATGTATTTCATCGTCGTACTCAGGACACGGATGTAGTTTATCGTTTTACTCAGGGCGCGGATGTAGTTTATCGTCTTACTCAGGACGAGAATGTAGTTTATCATCGTATTCAGGGCGCGGATGAAGTTTATCGTCTTAACTAGGAAGCTGATGTAGTTTTCGTCTTATTCAGAATGTGAATGTAGTTTATCGTCTTACTGAGGGCGCGGATGTAGATTATCGTCGTACTCAGGACGCGGATGTAGTCTATCGTCTTCGTCAGGACGCTAATGTAGTTTATTGTCTTACTGAGTACGCGGATGTAGTTTTATCTTTTTTACTGAGGACGCGAATGTAGTTTATCGTCGTACTCAGGGCGCGGATGTAGTTTTTGTCGACTAACCCAGGATGCAGATTGCGTTTATCATCTTACTCAGGACGCTAATGTAGTTTATCGTCTTACTCAGCACGCGGATGTAGTTTATCGTCTTACTCAGGACGCAAATGTAGTTTATCGTCTTACCCAGTACGCGAATGTAGTTTATCGTCTTACTGAGGGCGCGGATATAGTTTATCGTCTTAACCAGGAAGCAGCTTCGTTGTACGCAGGGCGTGGGTGTAGTTTATCGTCTATCATTTATCCCAGGACGCCGATAGAGTTTATGATCTTACTCAGGACGCTAAAGTAATTTATCGTCTTACTCGGGACGCAAAGGTAGTTTATCGTCTTACTCAAGACGTGGATGTAGTTTATCGTCTGCAGGACGTGAATGTAGTTTATCGTCTTACTGAGGAGGCGGATGTAGTTTATCGTCTTACTGAGGACGTGGATGTAGTTTATCGTCGTACTCAGGGCGCTAATGTTGTTTATCGTCTTACCCAGGACGGAGATGTTGTTTATCATCTTACTGAGGACGCGGATGTAGTTTATCGTCTAACTCAGGACGCTAATGTAGTTTATCGTCTTACTCAGGACGCGGATGTAGTTTATCGTCTCACACAGGAACCGGATGTAGTTTATCGTCTTACTGAGGACGCGAATGTAGTTTATCGTCGTACTCAGGGCGCTAATGCAGTTTATCGTCTTACCTAGGACCCGGACGTAGTTTATCGTCCTACTCAGGACGCGTATATAGTTTATCGTCTTACTGAGGACGCGGATGTTGTTTATGGTCTTACTGAGGACGCGGATGTATTTTATCGTCGTACTCAAGACGCTAATGTTGTTTATCGTCGTACTCAGGACGCTAATGTAGTTTATCATGCTATCCAGGACGCGAATGTAGTTTATCGTCTTACTGAGGACGCGAATGTAGTTTATCGTCTTACTGAGTACGCGGATATAGTTTATCCTCGTACTCAGAGCGCTAATATAGTTTATCGTCTTACCCAGGACGCGGACGTTGTTTATCGTCCTATTCAGGACGCGGATGTAGTTTATCGTCTTACTCAGGACGCGGGTGTAGTTATCGTCATACCCAGGATGCTCTTTTTACATAAGCTAATTATGAGAGAATGGTTTGTACAAGTGTTCCTTGACCAAATTCCCTTTTCCGTTAAACGTGATGGGGCATTTTTAAAGATATCCTGCGAGTGGGGTGCAGCGCAAGAAAAATAGGACTCATCAAGTCTTATCTAAAGTGCTTTTTGCGTTAAGTGATTGCGGACATTCTTCCGATTCGACAAGGATGTCCGTGATCCGTTGAGAAAGGATGAATTTCCAAGGAAAATGAAAACAAATGGCGCTTTAGTAAAAGTATGAAGACACAGAGAAATCTTGTTGGAAATATAAGAAATGCCGAGAATACGATGAACGAGCATGGTTTTGGCTGGCATGGTTTATTGTGTTTAGCGGCATATCAACACCTCTTTGGGTTATTTAATGCCGAAATTTAATTATTTAGAACGCAATTGCATGCTTTCAACTAAATATATTTTGAACGCAATTGTATGACTTCAACTACAAATAAAATGTATGGTTGGTTATTTTGCTATAAAAATGTATTGTTGGTCATTTTGCTATAATAATGTATTTTTGGTCATTCTACTATAAAATGTATTGTTGGCCATTTTGCTATAAAATGTATTGTTGGTCAATTTGCTATAAAATCTATTGTTGGTCAATTTGCTATAAAAATGTATTGTTTGTCATTCTACTATAAAATGTATTGTTGGTCATTTTGCTATAAAAATGTATTTTTGGTCAATTTGCTATAAAAATGTATTGTTGGTCATTTTGCTTTTATAATGTATTGTTGGTCATTTTGCTATAAAAATGTATTGTTGGTCAATTTGCTATAAAATCTATTGTTCAATTTGCTATAAAAATGTATTGTTGGTCATTCTGCTATAAAATGTATTGTTGGTCATTTTGCTATAAAAATGTATTGTTGGTCAATTTGCTATGAAAATGTATTGTTGGTCATTTTGCTTTTATAATGTATTGTTGGTCATTTTGCTATAAAAATGTATTGTTGGTCAATTTGCTATAAAATCTATTGTTGGTCAATTTGCTATAAAAATGTATTGTTGGTCATTCTACTATAAAATGTATTGTTGGTCATTTTGCTATAAAAATGTATTTTTGGTCAATTTGCTATAAAAATGTATTGTTGGTCATTTTGCTTTTATAATGTATTGTTGGTCAATTTGCTATAAAAATGTATTGTTGGTCATTCTACTATAAAATGTATTGTTGGTCAATTTGCTATAAAAATGTATTGTTGGTCATTTTACTTTTATAATGCATTGTTGGTCATTTTGCTATAAAAATGTATTGTTGATCATTTTACTATAAAGAGATATTGTTGATAATTTTTTTATAATACGTTTTGCTTGGATTTTTTCGATAAAAATGCATTTTTATACTTTCATAATTTTTTTGTTTTTCCTTGGGATTTCACTATTTGCCAATAGCTGGGACCCTAACAGGTTGTGCCTCCCCGGGTCAGTGTTGATCTGGGAACAACAACAATTAAGAAGTGGTTCCACGTTCCATAAATCCTCCAATTTCCCGATCAGAGGTGTTGCTACCGGATGTAGTTTATCGTCGTATCCAGGCCCGGGGTATATGAGTAGCGAGGAAGTGCCAATGTTTAACTTTCTTGTCCGTAAAAAATAAAAAAATAAAAAGCACGGTGTATCAGAAAGACGGTTATTCCCTTGGTACTGCTTTCAGTCAGTTAGATTTTTACAGGGATTTCAAGCTCTTGTCAGATACCAGAAATTATACATAAAATAATACGCTCAAAATCAATAGATGCTGGCAAATGTTATGAGGATGTTAGGTGATTAATACTAAAATAAAACGTGAAGGAAATTTATAGAATTTGGTTAGGGGAATCCAGGAAAGTCATGAAATTTGGTTTGCTCAATTCGTTGGTCGCCTTTATGAATCTCTGGATTTTATTAATTTTATAATCTTGAATTATCTTTTTTGTTGTTATTCATTAAATTTAGGGAGGAATGTTCTTTTGGTTTGATTTTGAATACGAGAGTAATTATTACATATTAACAAGTCAGATAATCAATCTCCGGTTCCTTCTAAAGTATTCGTCGATTCTATACTTGTAACATCTCTACCTACACACTGATTTTTTTTACTAGTAGCCGAATTACTCGCGCCTTGAAGCGTGTCACATATGTTTTGTAAGAAAATGATGATTGATTTTAAATCATTGTTATAATTTGTGGTGATAAATGATGCATTTTAATATTGCTCAATGATCGTGCCGATGTGACCTCCATCTTCTGGCTTTCTCCTTCTATATTTTGGATGGGAGTCATTCCCTTGTTCAAATTTAAATTTAATTTAAATCAAAGGGAAAACATTTTCAGTGGGGGTTTGTGCAAAAACGGCTTGATGTGACCCCTTTGATATCGTTCGTTCGGCATCCGTCCGTCTCGGGAGACGATGGAGTAGCGCGGTGCGCCACGAGCCTGGGCGGGATGTATGGAGAATTAGGGCTGTCCGGACGTCTAGTTCCCCCTCTCGGCCTTGCTAGCAGAGTCCAAAGAAGAGGATAAACCAATACAGTTTGCTACCAACGCGACTGCAGGAGTTGCCGGAAGGTAGCACAAAGTGTAGTCCATCCGCCTTAGGGGCTCCACTCCGGATTTGTGTAGGGTTTACTCCTTAGCCTTTCCTTCTCCCGAAGATTTCCACAAGGCAGTGGAGCTAATTAACCCATAGCTGGGGTTTGGTTCATGGGTACTAGGGCGTGTCCACTCACTGGTGGGCCTGCATGCCGCATGTTAAGAGGGCCAAACATCTCCCCCGTCCCCTGTAGTTTATCCCGAGTCCGCAAGGTGCTCGGTTGCCATGTGTCGCCACTACATAGGGCTTGCAGATGGAAAAGCTATATACTCCCCTTTTCGCATTGCTGTTAGCCAGCGGCGGTAACTGAAAGTGAGAAGCGACAAGCACTACCACTACAAACTACCACACTAGACGCATCACAACAGCCGTTATATCAAATATATATCAAAGGGGTACTTTGATATATATTTGATATAATACTTGACTGAATGAGTTGATGGGCAGATTTCAACCTTGATATGACAGTTGAATTGTCGCAACAAATATTTATTTTAAGACACTACACACTGATTGGTGATTTCTTACTCAACTTGACGTCCATATTGTCTCATTTTGAGCCTGCCGATGTGACCTCCATCTTCTGGATTTCTCCTTCTATATTTTGGATAGGAGTCATTCCCGTGTTCAAATTAAATTTAAATAAAGGGGAAAACATTCAGTCGGAAGTTTTTGCCCCCGGGGACCCCCTTAGTTCAAAATGAAATATACTTATCCAAGTACCCTAGGAGTTATTCCCGACTTCAAATTTAAATTTAATTTAAGTCAAAGGAGTAAAAAATTGCAGGGGGTGGTGGTTGTGCCCTTCGCGGAACCCCTTTGTTTAAAATAAAATATACTTATCCAAGTACCCTAGGAGTCATTCCATTGTACAAAATTTAAATTTAATTTATATAAAGGGAAATAAATATTCAGCGGGGTGCCCCTCCCGAGAACTTCCTTTGATCAAAATGAACTATAGTTATCCAAGTACCCTGGATAATGTAGTTTCAGAATATATATGGTTGTGAGGGTCTATCTAGAAGGAGTTCGATAACAAACAGACAGACAGAGGCTACAACTTTACATTATATATATATATATATATATATATATATATATATATATATATATATTTGAATTGGACATAGTCCGACAATTTATTTAAAGACATTTATAATATGTTTAACGTTCTTTTTTTTCTTTTTTTTTTTGCTTAAATACTTGTATCTATAAAACGAAGGTTAAACATATTATAAATGTCTTTATATATATATATATATATATATATATATATATATATATATATATATATATATATATATATATATATATATATTTATATATATATATTGAATTGGACAGAGTCCGACAATTTATTTAAACACATTTAAAAGAACGTTAAACATATAAAAAATGTCTTTATATATATATATATATATATATATATATATATATATAATTTTTTTCTCAATAGGAGTAGAGAGAGGAAACTATGAGTTTATTGCTAGTAATTTAAGGAATTTAATGTAGAGGTTGCAAGTAGAAACCCATACGGTTTGGTTCATTAAGGACACTAGGTATTTCTAAACTTGTCCCGATACGAATCTATCAAATTTATGCTGTCTGTAGAGGTGACACTTTCTAACACTGAAGCCGAAAGACCTGAAAAAATTGAGCCACAAAGCTAGCAAGGTGGATGAGATATCTAGATAGATAGATACGAACAAACCAAGACAGCTATGAATAGATTGTCATAGATAGATAGATAGATAGATAGATAGATAGATAGATAGAGAGAGAGAGAGAGAGATAGATAGAGAGATAGAGATAGAGAGAGACTGAAAACTAATGAGATAGACAGTAACGATTAGACTGGAATTGATATATAAGGAGGTATAAAAAGAATTAATTAACTATATATAAACATTTATATATCTTTATCATAATGATATAGGTTTAACCTATCGTCCACTTCACAATCCTACCTTGTCATTTGAACTGGAGTAGGGGTTTATCCCTTATTTTCTATTTAGGACTGGGTTTCTGGTTCTTCTTTTTAAAGTCTTTTCTTTCTGTTTTACTATTACTAAGTAATCTCTTGCGTCTAAGTGACATTATCGCGTTGCTTGGGGTGAACTGATTGAAAAAATAAAATTAAACTTTTCCGTCGCCAATGTTTAGAAGATTATAAATTATGGGAATAGACTTACAAAGTTATACATATTATTTACCATTTTGTAAGGAAATACATTTGAAAAAGAAATCTTATTAAAATAATTAAAAAATTATCAAAATATGTAAGGAAGAGATGCTCTCAACCTATTTGAATGAATTTATGTGGCGAGAGCAATTGCAAGAAATGCCCGGTAAATGCTTTTTCCAAAATTTATAATTACAGCTATTCGTTGTTATGCATTTATTTAAATGTTATTGTTCACAGATATATTTTATTAATTTATGAATAAAAAAATCTTTTCGTATTAATTATAAAATGGTAAATAAATATTTGATTGTAGTTGGTTCACATATTTTTCTAAGCTTGTAAATATAAAATTATTCTTGTAAATAAGAAATCTAATAAATAAATATTGTTTAATATTCTCAAAAATAAAGAAAATGTGTAAATCAACTTTCATATATTTGGGTTTCAGTAATATTCTAAGCATCGCTTTTTTAAACTATAAACATTGTCGAGGGAGTCAAAACTGTATACAGTAATATAAGAGAATAACCGTTCTTTTGGCATTCCTTTTTTTTTTTTTTTTGCGGGCACAAAGTTTAAACTTTCTCTGTTTTTCTGTCCGGCACTATTTCTTATTAGTATAAACGTTATTAAAAAATAATAATAATAATAATAATAATAATAATAATAATAATAACAACAACAACAAAAAAAAAAAGAAAAAAAAGCAGGGATAGCAATTCAAATACCGTAGATAGTCGTGTATAAGTCGATTTCATGTACAAGTGCGCCTCGGATTTTTGGTGTGAATTTTTAATCCCTCCGGAAAAAAATTAGTGTGTATACTGCAACCGCTGACCGAAAATGAATGATTTTTAACCTATGACCTAAGCATAAATTAAAAGAATCGTCGGTTCAGAGAAAGAAATGCTCTCAACCCATTTTAGTGAGTTTATGCTGCGAGAGCTAATGAAAGAAATGCCAGGAAAAATGCATTTTTTCAAAATTATTAATCGTCATTAATCGCTGTTATCTGTTCATTTAAATTTTGCTTTTCACAGATATTTTTATTAATTTATGAATAACAAAAATCTTTTCATACTTATTTCTCTATAAAATGGTAAATGTCAAAGCAAAAGACACATATTTCTTTATAGTTGGTTCACGTATTTTTCTAATCTTGTAACTATAAAATGATTCTTATAAATAAGCAATCTAATAAATATATAGTGTTTAACATCTTTGTTGTCAGTTCTCATGAATAAAGATAATGGGTATCAAAAGTGTATGCAGTAATAGCGGTGTCAAGAGAATAACCGTTCTTTTGATATATCATTTTTTGGTTTTGTTTGGTAGGCACGGAGGTTAAACATTGAAGTTTTAAGGAAAATAGAACCAAAAAAGGACAATTATATCTAAAATCAGAAAAAGATAGTTTAAATCTCTAAGACACGTAATGAGGAAAGAGAGCTTGGAGAATTTGACACTCAAAGCAAAAGACACATTGGAGGCAAAAACAACAGAAGAAAACAGCAAGTAATCTACCTAATAAGCTCGTTGGCAAAACATAGACTGGAAATGACAGAGCGACAAAAGATTGGATGTTGTGGAGAGTCATGATCGCCCATGTCCTAAAGGGCTAGGTTTGCTGACTGCTTTCCTCCTTGCTAGCCAAATCTGAAAAACTCCAAAGATGAAAATACTCGCGTGCACAGATGAAAAATCACATGCATGTACATACATAAAAAGAAATTTTACTTTTACTAATTTGCACCCAACAAAGTACTATATCAAAACTTTTATGAGATCAACATTTTTTGCTCATGGTTCGTGATCACCGGATAAATTTATTGCCGACTGATCAAAAAATAATAGTTGGAAAACAAAGTATTATTTACATGAATTTAATATTAACTGGTTTCTCGGTAAAATTGGTCTTTTTGTTGGATTCAGGAAACATTTACCGTAACTCTCATGTATGATAAGCTTTCATCCATAATACGCACCCCTAAAAGTTTGCTGAAAGGGTGGGAAGATGCTTCTACTCACGCATAATACGCATCCCTTGTTTGGTAAGCAAATCCTATATATTATACCTCTCCAATTTCATTACGGCCAGCGTTTCTTACTCTTATTTTTAAAAATGGTTTTAAAAATAGAATAAAATTATTCTAATTTAGTTTTATGATATTTCTTATTTTATTTTACGGCAATTTTTAAAGATTTTTTGTAGCTGTGCATAATACGCACCCTGATTTTGCTTCTTTTTTTGAGAAAAATGCGTATTATACATGGGGAATTATGGTAATACTGAGCATCTTTAAATCTTGGAGTGGGCGTCTATTTGTTACGAAGGCATTTGTTATTTGTGCTAAAGGGGAAAAAGTATTGTTTAGTTAAATCATCATCTGGTCTTCTGTCTGGTGACCATCGATTAATAATAATAATAATAATAATAATAATAATAATAATAATTATTATTATTATTATTATTATTATTATTATTATTAATGAAGCATTTATCGTCTGCTGCCTCATGTCTATTGTAAACTCGGCAAGAAACCGTAAGACAAACGACTGGGCTGATGGCGATACTCAAGCCATTTATTCTGCACATCTACAGGAGAAAATGGGGGCTGATAACAACACCCGGTTCGACTAAATGTCAGCTGGACATGAAAAGGGACAGTATTTGGAAGATTATCACCGAAGATTTGGCCATGCGGAAAGTCTTTGCAAATATGGTGCCAAGGCTGCTGAATGAAAACGAAAGCACACGCACTCGAACGTGTACACACACACACACACACACACACACACACACACAAACACACACACACACACACACACACACACAATCACACAAGGATACGCACATATGAAAATAGATAGATATATCTGTGTGCATATTCGCAGATATACACACAGGCATATACCGCACACACATGCATTTAGCAGCCGTCGTTGTTAGACAACCCAATCGAACGACGATTTTAGAAAAAAAAGAAAAGTAAGACGAAAAAAAAATAGAATAAAAGAAAGAAATGAAGGAAAATTAAAAAGCGCAAAAAAGTAAATAAATTTTAAAAAAAACACACAACGAATAAAACGAAACAAAAAAAAAGAAACAAAAAAGAAACGAAAAAAAAACAAAAACAAAAGCAGGCAAAGGAAATTCCCTATCTAAGTCCAACCATATTCGCCCAGCGATGGGGAGACGTCGACGACGACCGCACGCGTCTCTCACGGTAGTTTGAAATGGGAACTCTCTCTAAACACACATAAAACGATGTTCTAAACAATAGTTGTGCGTCGCAAGGCCTGCCGCACGGCGTCCTCCGTCCCTCACCGCTTGCTGCTGACGCCGCTGTAGCTTCCGCCCCGGCTACAGATAAACGACAACACCGGGTAAGGGACCCCGACAAAATCTCCGGCCATGGTCCCTTTCTGTTGGAGACAGCAACTGAGTAACATGGGTCGTTGTTTTTTGTTTTTTTTTTCCTTGTGAGTTTAGTATTGAACCGGATGGATTTTGTAGCGAAGAAGCGAAAAAGAGAGAGAAGAAAAGAGAGAGGAAACTATGAGTTTATTGCTAGTAATTTAAGGAATTTAGTGTAGAGGTTGTAAATGTAACCAATACGGTTTGGTTCATTAAGGACACTAGGTATTTCTAAACTTGTCCCGATACGAATCTATCAAATTTATGCTGTCTGTAGAGGTGACACTTTCTAACACTGAAGCCGAAAGACGTGAACAAAATTGAGTCACAAAGCTAGCAAGGTGGATCAGCTATCTATCTATCTAGATAGATAGATACGAACAAACCAAGATAGATATGAACATATTGCTATAGATAGATAGATAGATAGATAGATAGATAGATAGATAGATAGATAGATAGATAGATAGAGTGAGAGAGAGAGAGAGAAACACTGAAACTAATGAGATAGACCGTAAAGAAAAGACTGAATTTGATATATAAGGAGGTATAAAAAGAATTAATTAAGTTTTATATAAGCATTTATATATCTTTATCATAAAGGCAGATAAGTTTTTATATAAAAAGAAAAATATTGAGGGGAAAATGTATGACAAAGAGGAAAAAAGTTTTCGTGTGATGCGTTTCACCGTTGAGGACTTCATCGGACTAAATTTGTTACGTTGGTGCAACTGCACATGCGCACAAACGAGGGATGCTGGGAATCTTTTTTTTTTTAAATTTCAAATTCCAAGCATCCCTCGTGCGTACGGATGTGCAGTCGCACGAACGGAACAAATTTAGTCCGATGAAGACCTAAAATATGAAATGCGTTACACAAAAACAATATATATATATATATATATATATATATATATATATATATGAAGAAATATAGTCTTAAGATGTGCTATATTTATGGCATAAAGTGCTCAATATCAGAGATAATATGTGTATATATAATTCAACACTAGATGCAATCGTCAGGCCACGAGTGCTGTTATTTTTTCGGCTTTTATATATATATATATATATATATATATATATATATATATATATATATATATGGAAAAGGTTATAGTTGTTCCAACGAGAGAAAAATGTATATTTTTAAAAAAGACAGAAACCGCAAACGTTTTTGGTTATAAAGTGGACTTGTTTTAGTATATATATATATATATATATATATATATATATATATATATATATATATATATATATTATTATTATTATTATTATTATTATTATTATTGCTACCCGTGTTTCCGGTCTCGTGATCTTCTTCAGCCAAATAAAAGGAATCAATTTTTAAAAGGAATAAATTTTCCTTAAGTTCTTTTAATGACTCATTGTTCGTCTTCTGTATTTGTTAGTGAGCCTTGAACTCCTTTATGGACTGTCGGCAAAAGTGAATTTCTGTCTAAGTGTTAATAAAACCATTATGTTTGGTATGAGAGGTGGTGTCCCTTACCCGGTCTTGTCGGTTATATCATTTTAACCAAAAATGTTTTGTGGTTTCTCTCTTTTTAATATATATATATACATATATATATATATATATATATATATATATATATATATATATATATATATATATATATATATATGTAGAAATATAGTTTTAAAGTGTGCTATATTTATGGAATAAAGTGCTCAATATCAGACATAAAACGTATGTAAATATAAATATAAAAGTGAACACGACAGGCTTTTTCATGCTAGGCGCAATCGTCAGGCATCTAGCATGAAACAGCCTGTTGCCTCTGAGTGTTGACTTCAATGTTCACTTTTATATATATATATATAAACAAGCAATACAATTTGACCCAAATAAATAAGCAAATAAACGACTTTCGGTAAAATAACGGCCATAATAGACTACCAACAATAAGCTAAAGAAACAAATTTTACTACGTTAATAAAAAACACCGATCAAAATAAAATAAATAAATATATAAGATAAAAAATAAAAATTAAATAAAAACAAGCAAAATAATTTGACACAAATAAATAAATAAACAAATAAACGACTTCCGGTAAAAATAACCGCCAAAATAGACTACCCACAATGCACCACTGACCCGTATATATAAATAGCCGAGAAAAATAACAGCAGTAGTTGCCTGACGATTGCATCTAGCATGAAACAGACTGTCACCTCTAAGTGTTGACTTCTATGTTCACTTTTATATATATATATATATATATATATATATATATATAACCTGAAACAGCCTGTCGCCTCTGAGTGTTGACTTCAATGTTCACTTTCATATATATATATATATATATATATATATATATATGTAAATATGAAACAGCCTGTCGCCTCTGAGTGTTGACTTCAATGTTCACTTATATATATATATATATATATATATATATATATATATATATATATATATATTTGGGCAACAATTTTTCTTTACTACATATTTCGTTGAATATGACAAGCAAGGAAAATTAATGTATTTTATATTAAGTTTTCCTAATGTTCTTAAATTTTTCCGTTTGTTAGGCATACACTAATGTACAAACAGTTCGTAGTGTCTATTGCCCCAAGCGCTTTCGGCAACTGCTATAGCCATTTACAAGGGGTTTGTTGTTAAGTGTTGTTAATTTCTTTTCATAGTTGTCACACAAGATGTAGTTGTGTGGTACCTATATAGTAGTAGCGTTTAATATATATAAAGGAAGAGGTTATAGTAGTTCCAACGAGAGAAAAGTGTGTATATTAAAAAGAAGAGAGAAAACGCAAACGTTTTTGGTTATAAAATATTATGTTTCCATAATTTTGCTACACGAGTTTCCGGTTTCGCGACCGTCTTTTCACTGCCAGTTCAAGAAAGACGTTTGGATCATTAACACAAAAAAGCAGAATGTCTCATATCGAGAATATTTAATATCGAAAAACGTAAAAAATAAATGATTTTAATATTATGTGGAAATCTCCACCCTTTGCCTGATAACGGTCGCGTGACCTGAAACGCGTGTAGCAAAATTATGGAAACATAATATTTTATAACCAAAAACGTTTGCAAAATTATGGAAAATAAAGCATAATATTTTTAAAAAATCCACATTACAACCATAAACGTTTGCTGTTTCTCTCTTCTTTTTAATATATATATATATATATATATATATATATATATATATATATATATATATATATATATGTATGTATGTATGTATTGTATATATATTTGTGTATTTAGGCAGCAAATTCTCTTTTAGGCATGTTTGAGTAAATAAATTAAAATTGCTAATTTCTTAATTTCGGAATTAACCCATGGACACAGAATTTGCAAAGTAACATTTTCTTCCGCATAAACAGAAAATCATCGGGAAATTGTTCTTCTCTATCTTTTTAGCACACATTTTAGATTTGGGTTCATTTTCTTTTTCTTTTTTTTTTAAAGAAGCAGGAGGCCCAACTTTTGTGATTGATTCACTATATTGACTTGATTCAGTCATCTTGGCAATTTGTTGTTTATTCATACAACTGGTTTAGATTACAAAATATAAATGAAATGTTAAAATATAATCATTGTAAGTTAATGTTAGAGGATTTTTTGTTCAATTTAAATTTTTTACAATGATGACGCACTGAAAATCGAAAGTACTTGGAAAATGAAAATAAAATAAATTTAAACAGCTATAGCACATTACTTTCATCCTTTAACATCAATACACGGAAGGTTATTCGTGAGTATGAACGGATTTTATTAAAAATTAGCACACATAATGTCTTTAATTTATTAAATCAGACACGCCTTAAAGAGAATTTGCTGCCTAAATAAACACACACACACACACACACACACACACACACACACACACACATATATATATATATATATATATATATATATATATATATATATATATAGTTGTGAACACAATTATTCACCCACTTTCATAATTACAAATAAAGCTGTAATACCTCAAATTTCCATGTGCATTTTTTCACAAATGATGAAATAATGGGTTTGAAAGAATGTGCAGCGATGCTCACAACTAATTTTTATAATATCAAACAATAATACAAAATCGCCAAAAATTCACTTACCATAGGACAAAATTATTGGCCCTCTTGCCTCAGTAATCAACTGTATAACCTTTATTCTTGATTATTGCCTTTAATTATTTTTGATAGTTCCTTACAAGATCCCTAAACACACTGATAGGTATTTTGATCCATTCTTCCTTGGAATAGCTTCTAGTTCCTCCAAATTCAAAGGACTTCTTTCTTTTACATTTTTCTTAAAATATAACCATAAATTTTCAATGAGATTTAGGTCCGGACTTTGTGCGGGGTACGCCAGTACCTTAATTTTGTTATCATCTAAGTATTTTGCAACAATTCGTGCCATATGATTCAGGCCATTTTCATATTCAGACGTCCAGTGACGCCCAAAGACAGCTTTCGTACACTTAGTTTTATATTATTTTTAGTACTAGCCAAATACTGCTCTTTATCCATGATACCCTGGACTCTCACTAGTTCTCCTGGTTCAGAAGCAGCAAATATCTCCAGAGCAGAATGCTCCCACCAACGCGCTTAATTGCAAGGAGTGTATTTTTGGGTTTGTGACTTTTATTTATTTTCGATTATAACGGGAGTTCATGTGACCAACTAATTCTGGTTTGGTTTCATCTTACCAAAAAATAGAATTCCAATATTTATTGCCATATTCTAGATGGCTTCTAGCATAAGCTAATCAGCATTTTAGGTTTTTAGCCTTAAGCAAGGGAGTTTTCCTTGGGCGACAAGCTCGATATTCTGCTCGATGAAAGCATCTAGTGACTGTCTTCGTCGATAAATTCATACCTAATATCTTTATCTGATTGACAATGTCCTTTTTCGTTAAGTGAGGATTCTTCGGGAAACATCTCTGACAATTTTCCTTTCCATTCTCTCAGCCGTCCTGGGTATGACGATAAACTGCATGCGCGTCTTGGGTAAGACGATAAACTATGTCCAACAGCAAGGCCTCTGAGTAGGAGGTTTTGAGGAGCGTGGAACCACCTATTAATTGCTGGTGTTCCCAGGTCCACCCTGACCCGGGTGGTAGCACTTATTAGGGTCCCACCTATGGGAAAATAGTTAACCCAGAAACTGAGGTAAAAATGCATTATAAAAGTGGAAAAATAGGTTTTAATACCAGAAATACCTTGTAAAAAATTATTACCAGAAATAAATTTTTGAAGAAAAAAAACTATTACCAGCAATATATTTTTGAAAACAAATATTACCAGCAATACGTTTTTGAAAAAAAATATTACTCGCAATACATGTTTTAAAATAATATTACCAGCTATAAATTTTTGGAAAAAAAAATTACCAGAAATAGATTTTTTTTTGACAAAACAAATATTTACCAGATAAAAGAAGTTGTCGGCATTAAATAACCCATTGAGTTTGATATGCCGTAAAACACAACAAACCAAACCAAACCATACCATTCTCTCAGGAATTAACCGCTTTCTGCCAGTCCTTCATTTATTCTCAACTAGTCTCGCTGTACTTCTTGATAATGCTACAAATTGTAGATCTAGGAACATTTAAACGCTTGGAAAGTGTTGTATATTCATCACCTTATTTGTACGCATCAGCTATCTTCATTCGAAGTCTCTTGTCAAGTTTTTTTTTTTTAAGCTTATCACCCCAAGCAAGGCTGGAAGCCACTAGCACGCAAGGGATTACAGAAGGTTTGGAGGAAGAGCAGATAGGAGTGGTAAAGGAGAGGATGTGGAGAAAGATAGTGGATCGATCAAGGCAAGGGGGTTACAGAAGATTTGGAACGAGAGCAGATAGGAATGAAAGGTGAAAGGATGTGGAGAAGGGAAGTGGATAGATCAAGGCAACTGGAGATGTCGATTGACGTTACACTTAAATAGTTGGAGATTGTATTTGTCAGGGACACAGGAATAGGGAAGGGAGTTCCACAGGCGAGATGTGCGAGACATAAAGCTATTGGAGTAGAAGAGACGTCTACAGTTTCAACGGTGAAGGGGTGGGAACGGGATGCCAGCCCCGTAGAACGTTTAAATTCACGAGGCCTAGAGACCAGCGAAAGCAGCTCCTCGGAGCAATTATCGTGAAAGTATTTGTAAAAAAGACAGAGCGAGGCAACGTCGCGTCTGTGAGAGAGCAACTGCAGACGAGATGACAGATCAGGGCCAATTACATTGCATATCCGTCTCTGGATCTTATCAAGAACCCTGAGGCAAACAGCAGGGGCTCCAGACCATATATGGCAGCAATACTCCATGCAAGGGCGAATGGTCGATTTATAGATTTGGAGGATCGATTCCGGGGAGAAAAATTTTCTGGCTCGGCACAGGGAACCAACTTTCCTTGCGGTGGATGATGCAACTGTATTTGTTCCATCTCAGATCAGCGGACAGTGTGAGACCGAGCAGCCGCAGAGAATTTGGTCTTCAGACATTCTAATGGGATGCAGGGATGGATCCTTGTGGTGGTTAATAGAGAGCAGTTTTGTTTTAGAGGCGTTAAAGTTAACCATCCATTTCTCGCCCCAGTTCACAACCGATTGAGGGTCCTTTTCAATTTGAACTGCCAGGTTAACTTTGTCAGCATCACTAGATTTGTGTTTGAGGCAGGAGTAAATTGTGGTGTTGTCAGCATAGATGCCGACTTGGGAGTCTATGGCGTCAGGAAGATCGTTTATGAATATGAGGAACAGAGTAGGGCCTAGGATGGAGCCTTGAGGAACACCTGCGTTAGTGGGATAGGAGCTGGAGATGAATCCATTGACAACGACCTTCAATTCACGATTTGACAGGAATGATTGTATTAGGTCAAGCAATCGACCTGTGATACCATAACCCTGGAGCTTGCGAAGAAGGCCGGTATGCCAAACTCTATCAAACGCTTTGGAGATGTCTAGGGCCACGGCACGAGCTTCACCGTTATTATGAATAGCTTGGTAGACAAATTCAGTGATGGCCGTAAGCTCATCAGCTGTAGATCGGGCAAAGCGGAAACCATACTGCTTGTCTGAGAGCAGATCATGGGATATCAGGTGATTAATCACTTCGGTATTGATAATGGCCTCGAAGACTTTGCCGAAGAGGGGTAGTAAACTGATAGGACGGTAATTAGAAGGGTCGGAGGGGTCACCAGAGTTCTTCGTCTTCGCCATGATTGCAGAACGAATGAGTTTTCGCGGTACGTGGCACTCACATATTGTATCTTTCATTACCTTTTAGAATGTTATAGAATCAGGTCAATACTATTTCATTTCCAAAGAGTGTTTGTATTAAATGTCAAATTAAGAAAAAACATTACAATTTTCATAGAGCAATATTATTTCATAATTTCCATAAGGGGGTGGCGAATAATTTTAGATTCCAACAATTTTTAGAAAAATATATAATTATGAATATCATAGATCGAAACTTCTAAAAATTTCATGAATTATTCAATACTAAATACAGAATCAACTATTTATGGTAAATTCAGTAAGCACTTGCAAATATTCAGATTTCCTTATAAAGTACGCAAATATTCAGTGGGGGCGAATAATTCTGTCCACAACTCTGTGTATATATATGGCACCTTTGAAAACCATAGCCTTGTGAAAGAAATTGGGTAGACGGAACACTAGGGACCGTCGATAGCTGTGCTAGCACGAAGTCACAAGTCATCGTGACCGAGGGTTTGAGTGTGCTGGTGTTGTTCAGATTTTTGATCATTCTAGGTAACAGGCTCTCTCCCAGCATAGTTGCAGTATAAACAACAGTTGGCTCTGTGAGTGTTGAACAAACACAAATGTGCCTGATAGTAGACGGGTATCCTCAAATACGAGTGGCCAGCTATTATATATATATATATATATATATATATATATATATATATATATATATATATATATATATATATAGAGAGAGAGAGAGAGAGAGAGAGAGAGAGAGAGAGAGAGAGCTCCTCCAAAATGTGCTCAGTCTTTAAATGACAATAAATTAAGTGTTTATTGACTTACTCACAGATACCCTTGGGGATAGTATGAATTCATCTCTTCTGCTCCCCAGTTATGGGTTGAATAGCAGAACAGTCTGGCCTTGGTTGACAACCAGTCTACTGCAGAAAGAAATAGCAAACTACTGCTGCGGGAAAATCTCCAGCCTAGTCGGTCCTGAATCGAAAGATACATGATCGCTCAATCGTGTATCACATATTGCACTGAAGCGAAACAAAATGAATGGCTAAAATTAAGAGATATTAGTCATTATTGACCTACAAAGAAGATTAACAGTTTAAATTGAATACATATTTCTAGATATTCAAGCTAACGAACGTTCTGGGTATAACGATAAACTACACCCTGCAAAAAGGTCTCTGACAAAACATGAAAATATAAAAATACGAAATATGGGAAAAGTATGGAGAACACTTAACTGATATTGGATGTCAGTTCAAACGTTTTTGTTTCAGGAATTTGGAGTTCGAATGTTCGTAATGACAAAGTTTCTGTAGAATGTTCACAAAAGTTGGTTGTTCTTTCTTCTGTAATGTAAAGTATAAGATTCCGGGAATAAGGTTTGTGTTCCGTTTCCCCTTGGTTATTTGGATAGCATCCAAGATGAAAGTGAAATGTTTTCTCTGTGTTGCGGACCCCGATAGGGTTACAGCGCTGGTTTACGGAATGGCCTTGTGCCAGACACCACACACCACTACTGAATCCACAATCAAAGTAAGAATAAAGAAAATATAAAGACGTGCTCTTTCCACCGTACAAACGTACAAAGTGAAAAGAAATAGACAGGCAAAACAACAAAATGTTAAGAACAAACATAGATTTTATTAGAGTTTAACAAGTAGTGTCTTCAGTGAAGACCTTCAGTAAATGTACTGGAAATGTAGTTGAAGAAGAGGCCAAGCAGATTAGTAAATTGTCTTCTGTGAAGACCCTCAGTAAATGTACTGGGAAATGTTGTAGTGAATGAAATTAGATCCCGCGCCAAAATTCAAATCAAAGATGACTATGGCGGGAAGGAGTTCTTCGAGGAGAAATGTTCAGAAAGTCAGTTGTAATGCATAGTAACATACGGCAAGGAAAAATACTCACTGCGAGAGTTTATGATTGTGAGTGTATGTAGTTCTTTTTAAAGTAACAGGTTCTGAGAGTATGCGTTCGAAGAATGTGAAAAATGCTCGTTCATCAGGTTGGAAGTTCCTGGGATTGAGATCTCGGTAGATGTTAGCTTCTGTCATGAAGGTGACACGACCGTGTCGTATGTATTAAGATACCGAGACGAGCCATGAGGTCTAGGCAAGGTTTTGCCGAATAAAATTCTCTGCCAGTATCTATGGGTTCACCGGCGAGAGGAAAGTGAGCCGACCCGGTCAGGTCGAGCGACCTGGGGCGACTAATTTTGAAACGCCAAATTTGCCGTGACGTCACGCAAAAGCGCGCGAAAAATAAATTCTTCCTCGTCCTCGGCTAAGACGACGGTTTACTACTATGACTGACCGAACGTGAGAGGAAGGGGTGAAAATGTCGCGCGTGCGTCACAATGAAGGTGTGGGTAGCGTGAATCCCACATCTGTATTGATTTGGATACATTATTCCTTTATCCTTTACCCATTAAACAGTAAAATAGATACAAGAACTCCTGGATGAAATTTCCTTATTCCGTACACAATAAGTTTCTCATACCTTACGATCGCATGAAGAGAGTATATTTTTTTTTCGAACTGTTGTCGTCGCAGATCACTGAGAAATTAAAGTTACAATACTTAAATACCACTTGTTGATGGATGTCACGTATGCGTAGTTGACCGATCCTTACTCCCTTCCTAGGAGGCCATTCTGTTTTTTGTCAAGCAATCCCAAATCTCCTTCCTACTGTTTTTTAGAAGGTCATTCTGTTTGTTGTCAAGTGACCCCAGATTCCTTTCTTAACCGACACAAGATTCAGTCAAAAGAGTTAGTAAACCAAAAAAAAAAAAAAAAAAAATAGAAAGAAAGAGAAGAATAAAAACAAAGACAGTGCGCCTCTTATTAAATTGATTTAGCAGTTAGAGGGCCGTGTCAAACAAAAATTACTCCAAATAAAAACCAGGAAACACATTCAGGAAAGTGGAAAATATGGAAGAAGAATTAAAAACTTTAATAAGTGAATTACAGAGCTTGATTAAAATCTTAACAGCCATTATATCCAACACAGAAACATTCACCATGACCAAATCAAACATCACCCCAAAGACTGATAGCAAAAAAAGATGAAATGCCAACGAAAAAAAAATCGAACAACATCAAGAACAAGAGAGAAAGAAGAAAAACAAAAGTGTTATATATGAATAAAGTGTCGCTACCGGCACCTGAGTTTGAACATAAATAGCCAGTGAGCAAACACAGGCGATCCCAGACCACGTGACCATAGAGGAAATGCATAAGTAGAAAGTCGCGTGACATCTAAATAATAGCTATTCCTAATCTTCTATACTATACGGATCGCTATTTCTCCTCTACTATTCAGATCTTCATTTCTAGTCTATCCTCTATTACTATACAGACCGCTATTCTCTACTCTATTCACTATACTATTTTCTCTATACGGATTACTATTCAGATCACTATAGGGTGGTCACTTTCGAGCGACTATTATCGAGCAAGTACTATTAGCGCGAGTGATATTCGAAAGCGTCTGTCGCCAGTATTGTTCAACGGCGTATTATAGATGTGTCTGCGATTACAAAGCCTCTACTACAACGAGCATTACGAAAGTGACAACGAGTATTTGTTGACATTACAAAACTGGC
The DNA here is from genome assembly GCA_964036315.1 of Acanthosepion esculentum. Classification (NCBI taxonomy): domain Eukaryota; kingdom Metazoa; phylum Mollusca; class Cephalopoda; order Sepiida; family Sepiidae; genus Acanthosepion; species Acanthosepion esculentum. Next base: position 7,880,710 of record OZ038490.1, on the reverse strand, counting down.
AACGAGTTTTCGTTGACATCACAAAAAAGGAAACACAAAACCATTAAATTGAAACGAAGAACCGATTTGAAAATCTTGAAAATATGAAAGCTGACGTAAGCTCTTCACCTAGAATATAAAACAGCAAAATAAAATGAAATATAAAACCAATATTATTCAGTGGATTTGTTTATTTGGTTTGTTTTGTTTCACGGCATATCAACACCTCAATTATTGGTAATATTTTGTTTTGTCAAAAATCTATTTCTGGTAATAATTTTTATTTAAAAATGTGTTGGTGGTAATAATTTTTTTCAAAAAGCTATTGCTAGTTATATTTTTTTTCTTGAAAAATGTATAGCTGGTAATAATTTTTTTCCAAAAACGTATTGATGCTAATAGTTTTTTTCTTCAAATATTTATTGATGGAAATAATTTTTTACAGAATATTTCTGGTATTAAAATGTATTTTTACACTTTCATAGTGTTTTAGGCCAGTTTCGGGGTTAACTATTTGCCATTAGTTGGGACCCTAACAGGTGCTACCAGCCCGGGTCAGGGCGGACCTGAGAAGACCAACAATTAAGAGGTCGTTCCACGCACCTCAAAACCTCTTGATCAGAGCCCTTGCTGTTGCACATAGTTTATCGTCATACCCAGTACGCGGATGTAGTTTATGGTTTTACCCAGGACGTAGTTTATCGTCTAACCCAGGATGCGGATGTAGTTTATCGTCTTACCCAGGACGCTAACGTAGTTTATCGTCTTTACCCAGGACGCGGACGTAGTTTATCGTCTTACCCAGGACGCGGGTGTAGTTTATCATCTTACCCAGGACGCGGACGTAGTTTATCGTCTTACCCAGGACGCGGACGTAGTTTATCGTCTTACACAAGATGCAGATGTAATTTATCGTCATACCCAGAACGGATTATTCAGTGGCACTGCAGAGGACTTAAAGCTAACTAGGAAGAAATCCAGAAACATATAACGGGAAGCAATCCAAACATAATATGCCTACAAGAAACAATGCTGAAAGAAAATAGTGATATTACATTCAAAAGTTATTAGGCCTATAATAATACTCCTACAGTTAGTCAAATAATAGGCCAACTGATAGTACCTCAATACTAGTTAAAAAATACTATCCTCTAAAAGGCACTAAAACTAGACACAAGAATACAAGCTACCACTCTTAGGGTCATAATCCATCGATCCTTCACAGTATTCTCAATAAACATCACCTCCCCCCAACAAAAATATAGTTTAAAACAAGTGAAACATATAGAACAACTACGCTGTTGGGCGACTTTAATGCCCATAGTGTACTCTGAAGCATTAATCAATCTAACTCCAATGGAATTATTATACAAAACCTAATTAAAATTACAATCTATGTCTTCTAAATGACAAAACTAGCATCTACAGTCATCCAACCATTGGAGCAATGTCAGTTTTAGTTTTAGCTCTCCTTCCTTATTCCTGGTTCTACAATGGAGAATCTATGATGATCAGTGTGGAAGTCATCACTTCCCTATTTGCATAGACATTGTAACATCAATGACAGAAGAAAAAACACCTAAATGGCAGCTCCAGAAAGCAGATTATCCGAAATTTATTAATCTATACCAAGCACAAAATGAACAAAGATTAGAGAATCCCAATTCAGTATTAACTTTCACCAATATATTAATAAACATAGCAGAATAAACAATTCCCAAATCATCTAGTCAAATACAAAAAAAGCATAAAGTTTAGCTTACAACCAAATGCAAAGAAACTATAAAACATATGAAAAATTCACTGCGAAAATTTAAACTTAATCCAACAACAGATAATCTACAGCGTTATAAACAAATTTTTGAAAAGGTATGCTGTGTCATAAAAAAAAACAGCATGAGAGAAACATAGAAACAATGTTTCCAAATTGAATGAAAATACACCCGGAAAAAAGTATGGAAGATGATAAGAACGATAAATTGTTAAGTTGTCAACCTCAAATGTATATTTGATTAAACCAAAGAAAAATGTAGAGAAAGAATAGAAATAGCTTATCTACCAGAAGACGAATTTGAATGTAAACTCATCAGCCAAAAATTATTCCCCAACTTTTCAAAAATATAAGTACAATCTTGAACAACAAAAATAAATTACACATCAGACAAAACAGTATCACTGTATGGGAAGACTTACTTAATAAAAGCCATGATACAACTACAGGACCAGATAAAATATACTATCAGTTCCTAAAACACCTTCCTAAAACTTCCCTAAAAGTAATCTTGGACATTCTTAACAATATATGGTATCTATCTCTTTAAATCATGGCTGGATGCCATAGTAAGACCAATACCAAAACAAGGAAAGGTTATTGCAAATCTAAGGACCGTCCAGTATCTGTCTATGTAAAACATTAGAAAAGATAATTAGCGAAAGACTAAATTAGTATCTTGAAACTGACAAACTACTAACAAAATACCAAAATGGTTCTAGAAAGCAAAGAAGTAGATTGGTTTGGTTTGGTTTGTTTTGTTTTACGGCATATCAACCTCAGTCGGTTATTTAATGCCGACAAAATGTTTTTTATCGCTGGTAATATTTTGTCTTGTCAAAAATCTGTTTCTGGTAATATTTTTCCTTGAAAAATGTATTGCTGGTAATAATTTTTTTTCAAAAATGTATTGCTGGTAATAGTTAACTATTTGCCCATAGCTGGGACCCTAACAGGTGCTACCACCCCGGGTCAGAGTGGACCTGGGAACACCAGCAATTAAGAGGTGGTTTCACGCTCCTTAAAAACACCTGATCAGAGGCCTTGCTGCTGGACATAGTTTACTGTCTACCCAGGACGGGCAAAGAAGTAGAATAGATAACATAATATGCCTTGAAACCTACACAAGAGAAACCTTCGTAAAAAATGAACACGCAGTTGTCATTTTCTTTGACATGGAGAAGGCTTATGATACGACTTGGAGACATATCTTCATGAGAGACCTTTTCAATCTTGGTGTCAAAGGTAGAATCCTAAATTTTATTAAGAATTACCTCTCAGGAAGAACATTTAAAATACAAGTGGGTTCTATCCTCTATGATGCTAAAATCTAAGAGAAAGGTATCCCACAGGGAGTTATATTGTCAACCACCCTGTTTAACATTAAAATTAACAGCATAATAAATTGTTTAAACCCAGGAGTGGGCGGTTCTCTATATGTAGACGACTTCTTATTATGTTATCGATCTAAAAACATACACAATTGAACACAAATTACAACAGTGTCTAAATTGGCCACAACAAAGGGCTTTAAAGTATCAACAACCAAGACACAATGAGTTCACTTTTGCAACAAAAGAAAAATTCACAATGACCTTCTTAAAACCGGGGAGACAGAAATTAGAAATGTCGAACAGTTTAAATACCTGGGAACCATTTTTTATTTAAAAAATTTAAATTTCATGTGGCATATAAAATATCTGAAACAAAGATATCGTCGCTAAATCTCTTATGAGTGATTGCAAGCACAACACAAATTGGCGTACAGATAAGCAAACCCTTCTAAATATATACAGAATACTGTGAGATTTAAACAAAAATTGGGTGGTAGGAAAATAAATTTCCACTCGAATCTGTTCCCGCTGACAGCTAATGTGGAAACCGGAATAACGCTTCGCCCGGGACTCTGTTTCCTGCACACCGTAAACAGCAGTGCTCTTTCTCTAGAACACGGTTATAACCTTCACCAGTCTCAAATCACAAACTGCCCCTGAAACAAAACGTCAACTCTTTTTATCCTTCCTCGGTCTCGGGCAAGAAACAGAGATCTCTCGCTTGTGTTAGCCTCGTTCTCGCCGATAACGCATGCGCTGTGTCGCTTCAACATTGATTTGCCGAAGTTCGCCTCGCAGGTCTATGATGTCTACAAGCACATATACAGGCAATTCGCCTTTTCTTGCTTCGGCGAGGTATTTCTCCACCATAGGTACGCTCTAAACTGGATTACGGCAACTTCATTTATGGAGCTACCAGAACAGCATATATATAAAAATACTGGATTCCATCCATCATGGATGATTGAGACTTTCCCTGGAAGCTTTCAAAACATCTAAAGAAAGCCCATGTGTAGAAGCTTGTGAAACCCCTTTAAAATTCAGAAGAGATAAGTTAGCTTTTCAATACTACACGAAACTTAAATCTTTCACTGATAACCCATCATATATCAGCCCTTTTAACGGTAATAATAACATTTTATTCAGTCTGAAAGAGAAAGCAATAAAAATCTTTGGTTTGCGAATAGAAGAGAACACGGACGTTTTGACGTGTTCATTACGAGCACAGCTGGGTTATTATTATTATTATTATTTTTATTTATTTTTTTTTTCCTTTGATATCTGGCGTTTACACATTTCTTTCCGGGTCCCGCCCAGGGACCTAAGGTTAGAAATGGCATCATGACACTTTCCACTGCAAAAAAAAAATAAAATAAAATAAAAAAATAATTACATATATAAAGCCCTTCGTAAAGTGTGGGCTGTACTTGTCAGAACAATTTTTTGTATCTCTTTGAGGCATGGACTTCCAGGGATCCTTTCAATCAGCCTACTGGAATCTTTTCCAACCAGTCCAAGGGCTCCAACTACAACAGGAATTGATGATGTTCCCATGTGCCACATTTTTGAGATTTCTATTTCAAGGTCCTTGTATTTTGACAGTTTTTCGAATATCTTCAAAGATACATTGCAGTCTGCAGGGACTGCCATATCAATAAGGAGGCACTTATTTTGTTTGTGGTCTTTAATAACAATGTCTGGGCGGTTGGCTTTGATTGTTCTGTCAGTGTGTATTGTGTAGTCCCATAGAATTGTAACAGGTCCTATCTCCGTAACCGGGTCAGGGTGGTGTTCGTACCAATTTCTTCCAGTTTCCTTCGCATAGGAGTTGCAAATTTTCCAGTGCAGATATTGTCCCACTCTGTCATGCCGGGTTTTATATTCAGTGGGTGCCAATATCGTGCAACCTGATATAAGATGATCAATGGTTTCTGGATATTTGTCACAGAATCTGCATCTTGGGCTAAAACAGTATTTTAGTATATGTGCTTGATAATTCCTAGTTAACAAGCATTGGTCTTGCGCAGCAATGATAAAACCCTCAGTTTCACCTTTCAACCCTGCACTACGTAGCCACTGATGGGTGCTTATTATTATTATTATTATTGTTATTGTTATTGTTGTTGTAGTAGTAGTAGTAGTAGTAGTAGTAGTAGTAGTAGTAGTGTTTTGTCCTTTCCTTCGCTTCTTCTTCGTCATTTATTTCTTTTGCATCTTCTTTTATTTCTTTTTCCTATCATTGGTTTGTTTGTTTTCTTTTACAGCATATCAACCTCAATGGGTCATTTAATGCCGACAACTTTTTTTTTCTGGTAATATTTTGATTTATCAAAAATCTATTTCTGTTAATATATTTCCCCTCAAAAATGTATTGCTGGTAATATTATTTTTTCAAATACGTATTGCTGATAATATTTTTTTCCTTCAAAAATTTATTTCTGGTAATAAATTTTTACAAAGTATTTCTGGTATTAAAACCTATTTTCACACTATTATAATGCTTTTTACCTCAGTTTTGGGTTTAACTATTTGCCCATAGCTGGGGCCCTAACAGGTGCTACCACCCCGGGTCAGGGTGGACCTGGGAACACCAGCAATTAAGAGGAGGTTCCACGCTCCCCAGAGCCTCCTGATCAGAGGCCTTGCTGTTGGACGTAGTTCATAGTCTTACCCAGGATGCGGATGTAGTTTATCGTCATACCCAGGACGCTTTACTATTATTATTATTATTATTATTATTATTATTATTATTATTATTATCATATTTTGTCCTTTCCTTCACTTCTTCTTCGCCATCTATTTCTTTTGCATCTTTTATTTCTTTTTCCTCTTTTTACTATCATTATTATTATCATTATTACTATTATAATACGATTATTATTATTTTTATTATTATTATTATTATTATTATTATTATTATTATTATTATTATTATTATTATTTCCTCTGTTATATACACATTTCCTTTCAGGTCCCAAACAAAGACCTAAAGTCAGAAATGTAAACATGACATTTTCACAGAACAGTTTTGTAAAATAAATAAATTGAACAGCCAAATATCACACACATATTTTACATTGATAAAGCCCTTCATAAGGCGTGAACTACTTATGAGAACATTTTTTGTATTTCGTACAGGCACGGGCTACGAGGGATTCCTTCAATGAGGGCTCCAACCACAACTGGTATTATTGATGTCTTCATGTACCATATTTTTTCTTTTAGATTTCTTCTTCTAGATCCTTGTATTTCAAGAGTTTTTTGAAGATTTTCAAAGATACATTACAATCGGCAGTAACTGCTATGTCAATAAGAAAGCACATTTTGTTTTTGTGGTTTTTGTGTCTAGGTGATAAGCTTTGATTGTTTAATCTGTGTGTATTGTAAAAAAGCCCAACAAAATTGTTACAGGTCTTTTGTTTCTAACCGGGCCTCGATGGTGACCATGCCAATTTCTTGCAGTTTCTTTCCCATAAATATTGCAGATTTTCCAATGCAGATATTGGCCCACCCTCTCATAGCGAGTTTTATATTCGCTGGATGCCAATACCATGTAACCTGATACAAGATACTCAATTGTTATTGAATATTCATCACAGAATCTGCATTTCGGGTTCTGCCTTTTAAATTCCTCTTCTTTTTTGTTCTCTTTCCTTAATAATGTTTTTCTTTGTTTTCATATTCTTTCACACTCAGTAATCCATTGCGTCTTAGTGACTTTACTGCCTTATTTTGGGTAAAATGATATTAAGAGAATAATAAAAATATTTGTTTTGGCTTGAGTTAAAATCTGATGTTGCATTGGAATACTGAAATATGCCTTCCAAAATTTAAGCAAAGGAATAAAAAACAGGAAAGTTTTATTAGAAACAAAGAAAAGCTCGCTGAACTATTAAGCAATAGCTGTCCTTTCTATGGTAGTGAATGTTGAATTATCTCCCCAAATGTGAAGAAGAAACCCGAGGCAACCGAATTGTGTCTCTATAAGAGGATACTGAGAATCTCATGAACTGAACATGTGACTAACGAGGAAGTTTAAAAAAAAATAGAAACAAAAAGAATGCTTATACTTAGAACCAGAAAGAAATCTTGGAGAATTTGACACTGACAGGACATCAAAGAGGCAGAGAAAAGCAGTAATGAATGGCAGAATAGGTATTGGGAAAGATAACAAGAAGAAAAAATATAGTTGTTTCGGCTTGCGTTGAAATCCGATGTTGCATTGGAATAATGAAAGATGCCTTTCAAAATTTAGGCAAAATATTAAAAAACAAGAAAGTTTTATTAGGAAAAAAAAGAAGCTCGCTGAAATATTAAGCAATATCTGTTCTTTCTATGGCATTGAATGTTGAATTATCTCCCCACAAATGAAGAATTGAGGCAACAGATTTGTGACTCTACAGGAGGATACTGAGAATCTCATGAACTGAACATGTGAGTAACGAGGAAGTTTAAAAAATAGAAACAAAGAAAAGCTCGCTGAACTGTTAGGGAATATGTGCCCTCTCTATGTTCTTAATTGTTCTGTGGGTGTATATTGTAAAGTCCCATAAAATTCTTACAGGTCCTATCACTGTAACCGGGTCTGGGTGATATTCATGGCAGTTTCTTGCATTTTCCTTTGCAAATATTGGGCCATTCTATCATGCTGAGTTTTATATCCAGTGGGTGCTGAACCCTGTGCAACCTGATACAAGATGTTCAATTGTTTCCGGATATTTATCACAGAATCTGTATTTCGGGTTAACACAATATTTCAGTCTGTGTGTTTTAGTAATTTCTACTTAGCAAGCATTCGTGCTGTGCAGCAAGAATAAAACTTTCGGTTTCAGTTTTAACCCTGCAATACGTTACCGCTGATGGGTATTGGGGTTTGTCTAGATCAGCTTGTTTGGCACGGGCAAAGTATTGACCATGAAGAGGCTTATATTATAAACAGACAGGTTATTGGTCTATACCTTTTTTAATCGTCATAACTTTTTTGGATCATCACCCTTTTTGGGAGGAGATACGTAATAATTTCAGTGATCCATTCTGTAATTTCATTAGGATTATAAATTAGCATTGACAAAGTTTACGCAAGAGTTTCATGGATTGATGACAGATGGTGAGAATGTACCAAAAGCTGGGTACCTTATCATTTTCTGCAGAATTCCATTTTGGGGGATTTTGTTTGAGCTTGCCTTACATTATTCTTGGTTATATTTTAGCATTCTTTTACAGGTTTATCCTTCATTCTTTCTTATTCTTTTTTGATCCACCTTTTGATCCATTCTTTTGATTATAATCTTTTGGGTTGCTCCAAATATTCTCTCCAAATTTTTGTACTTCATCAATAGATGGCGGCTTTTTGCCATCTATAACCGTTTCTCCTTTTAAACTTGGAAAACTTCTTGACGTTCTCTTGCAATATCTTAATTTGTCGACAGAACATACTACACTTTTTATATCGTCTTTTTCTTTTCGCCTTTAATTGCAATTTCTGCTTAAGTATTTACATGATGGGTGGAATTTCGTTTACTACATTAATTTTATATTTCTGTTTGCTTTTCCTACTTTTTCGTGTAGAAACATTTGAATTTCTTGAAATCTCATCTAGTATCGATAATTCACATTGGATTTTTTCAATTTCCCGATTTAATTTTAACTCCCAATCAAATTCTTTTTGTCTGTTCTTTGACGTTTTTCTTTGTGTTCACATTAAGTAATCCAATAGCTTCTAAAGCTTTTTCATATATGACATTATATACTTTTGTGGTGTTTTCCAATAGTCTGTCCGTTGACAATGTTTGATATAACGATATATAGTTTTGTATAATTTTATATATTGACAAACTGAGGAATCGGACAGCCAAGTTCGTGCTAATACCCTTGGGAAAGATATGAATCCTCTTCTTCTCCCACCAGGTATGGGTAAATAGCAGGACAGACCGGGTTCTATAGCCTTGTATAGCAACTGGTCTACCGCAGAAAGAAATGGTAACCTACTGCGGGAACAAATCTACCTCGTTTGTCATGTATCGAAAGATACATGATCGCCTAAGCGTGTATCACGCATGGCACATAACTGACTGTGTGAAGAACTGTATTCGCATAATTCCAAGACAAGATCAAAATCTGAATCCGGTTAATCAATTCCACTCTCTGCGTCAATGATTTACGCCCTTTTTCCCTTATCTTCTGCCAGTCTAGAATTTGACGGTTGGTGTTCGAGCTCCGGTGGAAGATAGGATTTTCGAAAATTGATTTTTGCTTCAGAAATTGAAGTAGACACACGCTCAGCCACGCAGACTCACCAATGTACGCAGATGTTTTTTTTTTTTTTTTTAAATTGCTGATGACAAACTGAAAAAATTTTTTTTTTTTGTGACGCATTTCATCCGCACCCCAATGAAATTCTAGCGGATGAAACGCGTTAGAAAAAAAATTCCAGTTACTTATATTAACAGTGTTTGCAATGCAGCGTTTATATTTGCACAGTTTGGTTTACTGGACTTAGTCATGTGGGGGTTTGAAAGCTGGTCTCTTTCTGACATTTGTGTGCATGTTAATTTGCAGATTATTTGAATGATGTGTTTTCTCGCTTCAGTGATTCCAATTCTGTTGTTTTCCAAGAATTCTACTCTAATGTCGTTTGATTCATCTTCAACAGTGACAGAATTTGAATCAGGGAAAATGTTCGTTTGTCAGCTAAACTCTTCAGTTTCGTTTCTTTTTATTTCGTATCTCATTTATTTGAATTTGTATCTCATCTTCTGCCATATCATCTTTTTTCGCTGTTCATTTTTGTTTGAGTTATGTCCTATTGTACTTTGTCTTGTATTTAGACTTTCTTGGTCTATTTCTGTAGTTGAGTCTTTCATTTCGCATGATACCCGTAGATTAAATAAAGGGTTCAGTTCGGAATTTTACTGAAGGTTAACCGAATCAATAAGCACACGAAGAAGGCCAGAGGGCGCGACGGCTTAAACATTGTGGCAATAAGATCAAAGTTGAGGACATTAGTCCAGATGTGAATAACGATAACACCTCATCCCAGAAGGCTTACAGCCATATCGCGTTAAAACACCGGTTTATGTACGATCACTGAAGTTAAAAAACATCGAACTTGCTTAGTTCCTGGATGGGTGAGTCCTTGGGAGTGCCGTAAGAGGGTGGTGTAAAGGATAACAGCTCAGAATTTTTATTCAGAGTGCCGAGTTTCAATTCCCGTCGGGTTCGTTATATTCACTTACGGGCAAGTACCATTGAGAAATGTAAGAGTTCATCACTTATCCCCCAAGCTATGGGTTAATTAGTAGAACTTGTATCAGTAAGTAATTATTGTCTCAAAAATTTTTTTAAATCAAAAATATTTTCTGCCTTTAAATAACTCGCAAAAGGTTGATAAGCCGTAAAAAAAACGAATCCAGAAATTCAGAGAGAAATTATCGAATCGGTATGAAATTGGTGCGATATCCTAGTTTATTTTCTTGATCTTATATCGACAATGTTTTTAATATTTTTTATTGTACAGTTATCTCTGTTCAGTGTTTCCAACATTTTATTCTCATAAGAAAATAACTTTACAGTACTCTTCTTTTTTTTTTTTTGACGCCATATCTTTCCTACGACCCATGATAGTTTTTATATGTCTGTAATTAAAAAATAAATATCAATAACTACACTGTAAATATAGATTATGTAATTCCGTGGGGGTTACCTGGTTCGACAATCATCTACTCCGTAGATTAAATAAAGTGTTCAGTTAAATTCCCTGAAAGTTACTCGACTCGACAAGCACCTGATGAAAGCCGGAATTTGTAACGGCCGAAACGTTGTGATAATAAAGACAAAGATGAGGACATTATTCCAAATGTAAATAATGTAAGAACTGATTATTGTACCCATCATTATTGGTGTTCTTAAAACAGTCCCGAATAGCGTTGCAAAGATATTGAAAAAGTGGAAATCCCAAAAAGAATTGAAACCCTCAAGTTGAATTGAGTTGTCTTGTCACTTAGTTTTAAGTTTTATTCATAATCTGAAAATTGAATAATTATGCTAATAATGTTAAAATAATAAAAATACTTAATAATTATCTGAAATTTTAAGATGAATTATCGTCATTAATAGTATAATATTATTATTGTTTGAAGTAAGATCCTCATTTTTCTTATGTCGATCATTACATTTCGACCAGCGGTCTCTCCGGTCTTCTTGGTCTTGTTCGAATTTGGATATAAAGTATTATCGTTGTTCTTGATAATATTCTCATCTTCGCTGTTCGAATCTCGGGAAGAAAATGGAAAAAAAGAAAGAAGAAAAAAATAAATAATAGTAAATAATAATAAGAAAAATGGATCGGAGATTACTATTATTATTATTAGTAGTAGTAGTAGTAGTTGTAGTAGTAGACGTAGAAGAAGTAAAAGAAAAAGAATAAACCAGGGAAAGATGACTAATATCATCATCATCATCATCATCATCATCATCATCATCATCATCATTATATTTCGACTTCTGCTACTGTCACATGACCTATCAAGTCTGAGGGAAGACGTAAGCCAGGTAGTGAGTGGTATGTTGTTATGGCTACATTTCATGATTTGTTTTTCTCATAATATCACTAGCGTTACATGGACAAAGTTCTTAGTGTGTGGGCTGGACTTATCAAGACAATTTTTTGTATTTCACATAAGCTGAGATTATTATTACGATTATTATTATTGTTAGTAGTAGTAGTAGTAGTAATAGTTGTAGAAGAAGAAGAAGAAGACGAAGTAGAAAGGATCAAGAAAAGATGACTATTATTATTATTATTATTATTATTAGTAGTAGTAGTAGTAGTAGTAGTAGTAGTAGTAGTAGAAGAAGAAGAAGACGAAGAAGAAAGGATCAGGAAAAGATGACTATTATTATTAGTAGTAGTAGTAATAGTTGTAGAAGAAGAAGACGAAGAAGAAAGGATCAGGAAAAGATGACTATCATTATTATTATTATTAGTAGTAGTAGTAGTAGTAGTAGTAGTAGTAGAAGAAGAAGAAGAAGAAGAAGAAGAAGAAGAAGAAGAAGAAGAAGAAGATGCGAGGAAAGAAAAACGGATAGAAATGAAGAATGATGAAATTTGTAGACGTGGCATTGGTCCTAAGACTCAAGTCCCATAGAATATGCTCATCACCGCTGTTCTTATCTCGGAAAGAAAATGAAGAAAAAGAAAGAAAAAGAATAAAATAAGAAAAGGGATCAGAAGAAGAAGATGAAGAAGAATTGACAATTACTATTACTACTACTAGTAGTAGTAGTAGTAGTAGTAGTAGTAGTAGAAGAAGAAAGCAATATGATATGAAGGAAAAGAAAAAGAGCGATAGAAATTAAGATGATGAAGAAAGGTGAACTTTGTCGAGGTGTTAATATTCATGTTTATACTAGCTTGCATAATTTTGATAGCGTTATGACACTTAGGTTGCTAATGATTCTCTTTAGACATAGTTTATGGACGCAGACGTCTTTCTTCTTCACCGATGTTGAAGCTGCCGCCATTAATATTAAAGTGAGAAAGAGTGAATAATACACCTATTATCTATCTTAATCGTATCCAAATGAGTGCCACACCCTAACCCCACCAGTAATAATAATAATAATAATAATAATAATAATAATAATAATAATAATAATAATAATAATAATAATAATAATGTAACTATAAATTAAAAAAAAAACATGAAGGCGTTGATAATTATGTTGACGAGGGAATGAACCTCGCTTTCAGCTAGCCTCGTTTTGTTCGACAAGATATTCTTTTGTTATTGCAATGTCAAAACCTGTCCAATTAAATTTCCATCTTTATTGTCCACTGAAGCAACTCGTGTGGCTCTTTTCAAAGTTTGGATTATTCTCTCCTTAAAGGAAAAAAAAAACTTTTGAATTATGCATTTAAAAATGAATCCAAAATGCAACAAAACTCACAAATACAAAATACGCAGTAGGCAAGAAAAGAAGGAAAGAATCACTAAAACTAAATAACCTGATCGTAAGCAATAGCAAAGGAGGAAAGAAAGACAGAAATGAAGAAATAAAGAAGAAGAAAAATGAAGTGAAACAGTGAAAGAGAAACAAGAGTGAAAAGAAGAAAAAAGAAATAGAAAAAGAGATGATAAAAGAGAAAAAGAAAGGATAAAAAAAGCAAAAATAAAGAAATACAAAAAGAAAGAAAAGAAATAGTAAAAGAAAAAAGGAAAAAAACAGAGAAGTATAAAAATGAAAAGAATAAATAAAAGAAAACAAAGAAATATTAAAAGAGAAAAAAGAAATGTAAAAATACAGACAAAAATGAAGAAAAGTTATAACAAAGGAAAAAATAACGAGAGAAAGAATGAAAGAAAAAGAAATAGAAAAGGAAAAAAAGAAATAGTAAAAGTGAAAAAAAAGAAAGAAAAAGAAAATGGGGAAACGAAAGAAATAGAAAAAGTAAGAAAGACAGAGAATGAGAAAAAGGATAAAAGAAAGAGAAAATATAAGAAAAATCACTAAAGAAATTGTAAAAAGAAATAATAGAAAGTTTTCTTACTTCCTCCTCCCTTTCAACAATGTCACTCAGAAACCCTCTACATTGAGTGGCCCTTGGGCCTTGTGTTGGGTGAACTAACAATAAAAAAATGTAGAGCAGAAAACAATGACAGTAGAAAATGAAATGGTATAAAAGAAACAGAAAAAAGAAAAAATATCAAAAGAAGAAGGAAATGGAAAAAGATTTTGTAAGCGAAAAAAGAAAGAAGGAAAGAGATAAAAAGAAATACGGCGAAAAGAAATAGAAAAATGAAAAAGAAAAGTAAGAAAAGAAACAAAGAAATAGAAAGAGAGGGAAAAGAATAAAATCCTTTCTTTTTTCTATTTCTAATAAAAGGAAAAGGAAAAAGAATTACAGAAATAGAAGAAGAAAGAAGAGAAATAATAAAAGAAACGAAAGAGACAAAGTAAGAAAGATAACGAGAGATGAATGAAAGAAGGGAAGAATGACGAAAGACGCCTAGAATGATGGAAGGAAAGGTGAATAAGGGAAAAAGAACATCATTGGTCAAGAAAAATTATGTAATGCAAAGAAAGAATGATAAAAGAGGAAGAAAGAAAGAAGAGCAAATATTAACAAACAATAAAGGACAATAGTAACATAGGAAGGGCAAAGTGGTTTCGACCCAAGGCAGGGTAGGCTAACGAGATTTATAAAGACTCTACAATCGACAAGGTTTTGTTGGAAACCTTTCAGCAGGTGTTCTTATCAATACCTGGCCTTAGGTTAATTTTCTATAGCAACCTACCTGCCTGTATTTATTATACAATTGAAAAAAAAATATCATTAGTGAAAGAATAGACACCTCTACAGTGAGCAATAAAGTCGATGGCTACTTTTTTAACTTTAAAGGTTGTAGAAGAGATATTTCCCCGTAAAAGTAATCTGGAATTACAATAATAATAAAAATAATAATAACAAAAACAACAACGATAATAGTAATAATAACAAAAACAGCAGCAATAACAATAATAATAATAACAATAATAATAATAATAATAACAGCAATAACAACAATAATAATAACAACAACAAAAACAATAATGATAACAACAACAACAGCAGCAATAATAATAACAATAATAACAACAACAATAACAATAATAATAATGACAACAACAGCAGCAATAACAATAAAAATGATAATAATAACAATAATGAAAATAATAATAATAACAACAGGAGCAATAACAACAATAATAATAACAACAACAAAAACAATAATAATAATAATAACAACAACTTCAGCAGGAATAATAATAATAACAATGATAACAACAACAATAATAATAAAAATAATGACAACAACAGGAACAATAACAACAACAATAATAATGACAACAACAATAATAATAATAATAACAGCAGCAACAACTACAACTAAAATAATAATAATAATAATAACAACACCAACAGCAAAAACAACAATAATAATGTCAACAACAACAGCAATAGCAACAACAATAATACTAATAATAACATCGACAATAATAATAACAGCAGAAACAACAACAATAATAATAATGATAACAACAGCAACAACAAAACTAATAATAATAATAATAACAACAGGAGCAATAACAACATTAATAATATTATTAATAATAACAACAACAGCAGTAGCAACAACAACAATAATTATAATAATAATAATGACAGCAGCAATAACAATAATAATAATAATAATAACAACAATAATAATAATAATAACAACAGCAGTAACAACAACAATAATAATAATAATGATAACAACAACAACAAAAATAATAAGGATACTTATAATAACAACAGCAGTAATAACAATAATAATAATAACAACAACAGCAGTAATGACAATAATATTAATAATAATAACAATAATAAAAATAACAGCAGCTATAACAACAATAATGATAATAACAACAACAACAACAATAATGATAATAATGATGACTACAGCCACAGCAATAACAATAATAATAATAATAACAACAACAATAATAATAATAATAATAATAACAACAACAACAATAACATCAACAGTAATAATAATAACAACTATAATAATAATAACAACAGCAATAACAACAATAATAATAATAATGTCAACAACAATAGCAATAGCAACAATAATAATAATAATAATAACAGCAGCAACAACAAAAATAATATTAACAATAACAACAAGAGGAGCAATAACAACAATAATAATAATAACAACAGCAGCAATAAAAACAACAGTAATAATAATAACAACAACAAATATAATAATAATAATAACAGCAACAACTATAATAATAACAAATAACAACAGAAGCAATAACAATAATAATAATAGCATCAACAACAGCAATTACAATAATAATAATAACAACAATAACAATAATAATAATAACAACAACAATAATAATAATACCAACAACAGCAATAATAATAACAACAACAGCAGAAATAACAGGAATAATAACAACAACAACAAAAATAATAATAACAATAACAACAGCAGCAATAACAATAATAATTTATAAAAATAACAGCCATAATAATAATAATAACAACAATAAAAATAATAACAATAACAACAGCAGCAATAACAATAATAATTTATAAAAATAACAACACCAACTATAATAATAATAATAATAATAACAAAAAAGCAGCAATAACAACAACAACAATAATAATAACAATAATAATAATAATAACAACACCAGCAATAACAATAATATTAATAATAACAACAGTAGCAATAACAATAATAATAATAATGATAATAACAACAACAATAATAATTACAACAACAGCAATAACAACAATAATTATAATAACAACAACAACGACAATTATAATAATAACAACAGCAGCAATAACAATAATAATAATAATAACAACAACAATATTTATACTAATAATAATAATAATAATAATA
Source organism: Acanthosepion esculentum (assembly GCA_964036315.1). Classification (NCBI taxonomy): domain Eukaryota; kingdom Metazoa; phylum Mollusca; class Cephalopoda; order Sepiida; family Sepiidae; genus Acanthosepion; species Acanthosepion esculentum. Next base: position 7,864,169 of record OZ038490.1, on the reverse strand, counting down.
ATTTTTCTTTAATTAACTTGAACAAAGGTAGGATTGAACTAGAAAATCCCTTGCATTTATTTACACGTTGAAATCATTACAGACATTAAACTGAGAGAAACACATTTCGCTCGAGTTAAAATATTTGCCGTGTCACGATGATGTGGCACAAGGCCAATGGTATGGGACAACCAATGAAGATCAAACTCGCTACTCAGCCGCAGTTGTTCCCTCGAGACCAGCTTGCTAACAAATTATGTCATGTCGTTGTGCCCAAATGATTTTCTAAGCACAGCTTAGATGTGGCACACGGTCGAAAGTATGGAGCACCCAGTGAGGATCGAACTGACTATTCAGTCGTAACTGATCTAGTGAGACAACCATTACACCACGTCGAACTGCCCCATGAATATGTAGACGAATAACGGCTGGTTACTCGTCTGTAACTGTGGCTAGCCAATCCCTTTTGCAGACGCCTGCTCAGGCACATTTGCATTTATTCAACACCAACGGAGCCCACCTGTGGCTTAAACTGTAACTAGACTGGGCGGGCCATAGTTAAAGTTTCTGGGAGATAACCTACAATCTAGTGTGGTAAACAAGTTCAACAAGGTCAGTAAGCACAAACCCTCGGTCACGATGACTTGTGGCGTCGTGCTAGCACAATCATCGACGGCTTCCAAATAGTTCCGTCTACTCAATTTCACTTGGGTCAACCGGTGGTATTTTTTCAAACAGTGCCGCACGCCGAAATCGCGTCTCAGGCTGATATTATCAAGAAGTTATCTCCAATCCGACAATTCAGTCTTGGTGAGATTTATACCTGGCTCCAAAATCTCTGACCACTCGACCACGCACACGCGAATAGTCGTTATGTTATCGACACTGAAAATTGAGCTAACGAACCGACTTCTGGCTTTTTGTGAAGCTAAAATCGTCGTTGAAATGTCGCAGACGAGATTAAAGAGCTAATGGCGATCGCGAAAGAGGGCAATGCTTTTAAAGAGAAAGGGCACTTAGATAAATGTGTAATATCCGAATAAGAATGAGAACTAAGGCACCGTATCCACATGTAGTCTATTCTTTCTGTTAATATTAAATTGTTGGATTATTTCCAAAATTGTTACCACAGAACTTACGTTTACATCCAGCCATTTCATCTGTAAGACGATGAGACCTAACTACCAATATAGTACTGTGCTTAAATTCGTAAATGAAAGTACCAAAAAGGTAAGATCATCAGAAGAATTTCTATGAAAGTATTTATGGAAAAGGTAGAACGAAGCTACGTTACGGCGGTAGCAAATGGACTGGAGACGAGATGCCTGATCAGTGCCGATAACATTACCGATTCCTTAGATTTCTATTTCTGTGCATTCACTAAATCCGTGCCTTATAGATGGAGAGTGAGCTAAGTGGTTTCGTTGAAATTAAGAAGTCGGTTTGTCTGAACAGTGTCTCCTTGCACAGGACGAGGCCCGTCTTGTCACGAGTCACGACCGAAAAAAGAGAAAGGCGTTTATGTTCCTTCCGTTGATACTTTCTCTTGCCGCACTCCTTAGCTGTTCTGATCAGCGTAGGCCCTGGCAGACATGGAATGGTAATCCCACAATTTTAATGGCATACTGGAGAGGGCGACTGAGATTTTTTTGTATTTTTTTATGCATTTTTGGTGTGAAAGTTCCAAGACGTGTCCAAACGGTATCAATTTTAAAGGAACTTTAATGTTTGCTGATCATTAAATGTATCTTAATAGTTTTGCATGCTATGGGACTTGATTTGATCATCTCCCTCTTCTCTGATGGTTTCCCTGTCTCTGTCTCCACACACACACACACACACACACACACACACACACACACACACACACACACACACACATACACACGTGCGTGCGTGCGGCGCCCATTAAAGGCATTTTATTCGCAAAACCCTTGATAGCTATCTTTGGTTATCTCTCCCTATGATCGTAACACTGTTTTGATCAGATTCTTCTCCGTTTCGATGCTTCAACTAGCAGCGTCTAACTTCATCCCTTGATAGCAAATAAACCCCAAGGATAACATCTAAATAAAAAATCTCTCTCTCATTCTTGTCAATAAACCACGAAGTAATCTGATCTTTGTCATTCATTCCTTAGCCGGGCCACTTCTCCATTTTTGTTTGCTTCTTGTCCTTCTTCTTCTTCTTCTTCTTCTTCTTCTTCTTCTTCTTCTTCTTCTTCTTCTTCTTCTTCTTCTTCTTCTTCTTCTATTTCTTCTTCTTTTTCTTCTTCTTCTTCTACTTCTTGTGTTGTTTACTTCTTTTTCCTACCATAATTTTCTTTCATATACTCTTTCTTCTTTAACTGCTTCAAAATGCTTTTTCATTCCTATTCAAATTCCACTGTTCTTCACACATTCTCTATTTTCTTCATCATTAAATTCTACTCTTTAATTCTTCAAATTCTTTTTTGGCTGTAGCCCCTCATGTTGCTACAATTCCATTCTTCTTCATATTCTACTCTCTCTCTCTCTCTCTCTCTCTCTCTCTCTCTCTCTCTCTCTCTCTCTCTCTCTCTCTCTCTCTCTCTTAGATATCTTTAAATTTTACTTTTTGTTCAAATTCTACTTTTCTTCACCCTGTAACTTTTCCTTTCATTTAATTAAAATTTTCAGTTTCATTGTTGTTCAAATTCTAAACTTCTTATCTCTTTCCCTTCAGATTCTACTCTTTTTCTTTCTCTCTCTTTTTCATTCTTTCTCTTTTTCTTTGATTTCTTCAGGTTCTACTCTTTTTCTTTCTCTCTCTTTTTCTTTGATTTCTTCAGGTTCTACTCTTTTTCTTTACTTCTCTTTTTCTTTGATTTCTTCAGATTCTACTCTTTTTCTTTCCTTCACTTTTTCTTTGATTTCTTCAGGTTCTACTCTTTTTCTTTCTCTCTCTTTTTATTTCTTTCTCTTTTTCTTTCATTTCCTCAGATTTCACACTTTTTCATTCTTTCTCTTTTTCTTTCATTTCTTCAGATTCTATTCTTTTTCCTTTTTCTTTCTCTTTTTCTTTAAATTCTACAGATTCTACACTTTTTCAATATTTCACTTTTTCTTTGATTTCTTCAGATTCTACCATTTTTCTTTCTCTCTCTTTTTTCTTCAATTTCTCCAGATTCTACATCTTTCCTTCGTTCTCTTTTTCTTTTTTTTTTACTTTTTCTTTGATTTTTTCAGATTCTATTCTTTTACATTCTTTCTCCCTTTTCTTTTTTCTCTTTTCCTTTAATTTCTTCAGATTCTCCACTTTTCATTCTTTCTCTTTTTCTTTGATTTTTTCAGACTCAACTCGCTTTCTTTATATCTTTCTTTCTTTCTCTTCTCTCTTCAATTTCTTCAGATTCTGCTCTTTTTCCTTCTTTCTCTTTTTCTTTAATTTTTTCAGATTCTACACTTGTTCCTGCTTTTTCTTTGATTTCTTCAGATTCTACACTTTTCTTTCTTTCTCTTTTTTCTTTAGTTTATTCGGATTCTACTGTTCTTCTTTCTTTCTCTTTTTCTTTGATTTCTTCAGACTCCACTCTCTTTCTTTCTCTTTTTCTTTGATTTCTTCAGATTTTACTGTTTTTCTTCCTTTCTCTTTTTCTTTAATTTCTTCAGATTCTTCTCTTTTACTTTCTTTCTCTTTTTCATTAAATTCTTCAGAGTCTACTCTTTTTCTTTCTCTATTTCTTTAATTTCTTCAGATTCTACTCATTTTACTTCTTTCTCTTTTTCTTTCTTTCCCTTTTCCTTCTTCTTTTTCTTCAAATCTTTTCGCAATCAAAGCAATCGTCAGTGTCACTCTCCCTATCAATTCACTGACACAACCTGTTATCATCGCTCCGAGCAAAGAGCTTACATTCACTAAAAGCCGTAAAACAGGGGAACGCGAACAAGATGGCTATTAACGGCAGCGTCGACTTTTTAATAACGCCCCCTTGAACTTTTCACGATAAGATTGCAAGCAGCTGGCCCTATTGAAAAGTACACGGAAGATTAAAGAGAATAGAAAAAACATAACGAATTGATTGCAAACTCCGGGACTGGTAAAAATATTAACGTGACCTTGTACATGAGAAAACAGATGTTGAATTAAAATGGGGAAGTGAGGCACAAATTAGAAGAAAAATGGAATTTGAAAGTTTACAGCCATCTTTTCATCACATATTTACTCATGTCCTTCTAATGTTTGTCAATGTAAAAATCGATAGTCCCTTTGGACGATTGTTTTTTTTTTATCTAGGTCAGGTACAAGGCAATATTTTTTTTACACTTTCTTTGAATAATTAATCATTAATCATTAATTAAAAATATCGTTGATCTAAGTTAAAATGTTGATATCTTATAAATTTATCTTCTAACATATTTAGAATTTGAGGGATAAAAGGACGTCATTGTTTATCAGATTAAATTATTATCAGATAGCGACTTAGAAAGAAAGAAAGAAAGAAAGAAAGAAAGAAAGAAAGAAAGAAAGAAAGAAAGAAAGAAGTGCAAGTGAATTATTCTGAAAATGAAGAAAGTGAAAAAAGAAAAAATATAGTAAAATAAAAAAAGAAAGAAAAAGGGAGCGGATTGAATCGTTAAGAAAGAAAGAAAGAAAGAAAGAATGACTATAAGTAAAGGAGAGAAAGAAATAAATAAAGAAAAACGAGAAATAATAAGAAAGAATGGATAATATTAAGAAAAAGGAACAGGGAAAATATTAATAAATAAATAAAGAGAGGAGGATAGAATAATATTATGAAAGAAAGAAGGGAAATATTAAAAAATGGATAATAATAAGAAGAAGAAAGAAAGAAAGAAAGAAAGAAAGAAAGAAAGGTGAATATTAAAAAAGAATGGAAGAAAAAGCACAGAAATAGAGGATAAAATTGTGAAAGAAAGAAAGCGTAAATATTAAGAAAGAAAGAAAGAAAAAAGAAAGTAAGAAAGAAAGAAAGTAAATTTTTATGAAAAGAAAGAAAAAGTTAAACAGGGAAATAAATTGGTATGTAGAGCAAAAAGGAAAGAAAGAAAGGTAAGTAGGTAGGTAAAAAGAAAGAAAGAAAGAAAGAAAGAAAGAAAGAAAGAAGGAAAATGGGAAATTTATATTGAAATTAAATATCGGATTTTTCATAGATAAAGAATTTTAATCCAAATATTTTTTCCGCCAAAATAAGTGTTTATAATTGTCAGGAAAGACATATTTTTCATCTCCAGTAATGAAACTTTTCTGAATTCGTTTCTAACCGTTACGAAAAACAGACTTCATAACGACGTGGTTTTCTGATTTCTATCAAATTAGCCGCCTGTCCATTTTCGCACATGTCCTTTTGTAGCCTCCGCTTGCAGAAAAATGCGAACAAATATTCATAAGAAAAACCCAAAAGAATTTGTTCTTTTTTTCCTCTTACGAACCTTTTCTCAGATGGTCACAGATGAAGATGTTGACGAGTTTTCTCCCGCGAGATTCATTTTACAGCGTTTCGCCATTAGGTCAAAATTTCTGAAACCATTTTTAGATGGTTTCCTTGTGAGACGCACTTTTTATATTGGCTGGTCCAAAAGTCGAACTAACATTGAATAAGCTGAGAAAATCTAATTTAATTTAATAAATGAAATAATGTTTCGATATATGACAATATATTAACCGGAAGATATTGATTGATTGGTTGATTCGTTTTTTACGGTCTATCAGCTCTTTGCAGGTTATTTAAAGCCAGAAAATATTTTTCGATTGTAAACATTTTTTGAGGATAATAACGGATTATTTACAAGTTACTAATTAACCCATAGCTAGGGGGATAAGATGGATTCATACCTTTCCCAGGGCTATTTGCGTATAAGTGAATATAACGAACCTAACGGGAATTTGAACTCGGCTCTCCGATTAACAATTCTGAACCATTATTCACTACACCACCCGCAGATCCACGAACCATTATCCATTACACCACCCGCAGATCTGAGATTGCAACACCTGGTATTTCCAAGCGGTCACCCATCTAGATAATGACCAAACTCAACGCTTATTAACTTTGGCGATCGTATGGGGACCGGTGTTTCGATGTCGTATGGCCGTAAGCTTGTGGTGCCACGTAAATAGTCTAGATTTGTCATTTCACAAATGCGCGCTTTTTGTCAATAAGAACGCGACATTTGCACCGCCCTGTATATGAAACATTTGCATTTTTATCTCCATTTCAGTTCATCAAAAAGAGAAGCCTATTTGCTTGACCGGCAAGATCATTTTTAATTTTCACACACAGTCACTCATACACATACATACACGCAAACATACATATACGCACACACTTTAACACACGCACATATATTGACAAGCACACAAACGTGCACTACAGTTCAAAAGTTTGAGGGAACACCTAGTAATTTTTTAAATTGGCCCCGAAAATACTTGTTTTGTATTTTAAATAAGAGAATATTATTAAGTATGGCTAACAAAAAGTCTGTCATGATATTTTATTACAAATTTTATTATGACAAAAAAAAAGCATTTTATGATTAAATTTTGCTCTCGTCAAAATATCCTCCCTTAGCCTTGATTACTGCAGCACAAATTTTTGGCATTCGTTGCAAAAGCTTCTCAAAGTTTGATAATTGATTCCTTTCTTTTTTCAATGACTCTAGGAAATCTTTTTTCATTTGTTTTCTCTCTATGCTAATTCTGGGGGAGGCTTCAAACTTTTTACACACATACGTTCACATATACGACTGGACTCTCATATTCGATGTATGAGGGTCAAGCAACTCAGTTCTTAGAACCCAACAGCCAGACTACATGCAGATTATGAATGCAGAGTTGCCCTTCTATTAGACTGTTTGCCAACCAAGGCTATAGGACCTGGTCAGTCCTACAATTTGCTCATAGCTGGGAAAGAAGAGATGGATTCATACCTTATATATATATATATATATATATATATATATATATATATATATATATATATCGGATGTCTAGCCACACTGATGAGCTGTGATACAGCGAAACAGGCCTCTATGTGGATGTGATTATTATGCTCTTGATAATTTCAGTTGAGCACTTTTGAGATAGAGGGCAATTCTAAACAGCAGCCATCTCCGCTGACGTAACGCTCTTCATTAAATGAATAGAGCACTATGGTTGTCTGTCGTTTGTTTCCATTCGTAAAATTAATACATTAGAATTTCCCTTTCCTTCTGCTGTGCGCTGATAGCTCAAAGGTAGAAACTCCAACTGATATGTGCAGAATGTCTGGCTCTCAGTTCCTAGGAACTGAGTGGCTTGAACCTCACATGTCGTAAAAGGCTCCCCGGTAGGCACGGGTCAACAGCCCACGTCGATCAACGACGGGAGAGTCCACGATATACTGGACACTCCTGTCAATCTTTCAAGGTATAAGAGTCAAGCAGCTCAATTCTTAGACCCAATAGCCAGACTATCCACGCATTTAATTTGATTATAGTGGTGAAGGCTTGTACAGAACCAACCACACTTTTTGAAGGGCTGAATACAGAGATCTGGTGCACAGTATGCCACAAGGTCCTCAAACGACTCTCTGCAGGTTTTGAATTCAGGTATATCCTTCTCCTAGACCGTTCGCCACCCAAGGCTATAGAACCTCGTCTGTCATGCTATTTACCCGTAGTTGGAAAAGAAACGCCCGATTTCTATTCTGCGGTAGACAGTCGATTGTTGGCATTTGTATTACAGTGTTCAACGAGAGCCATGTTTTTCTAACCATTTATTATTATATATAATGAAGAAGGAGGGCTTGGAGAATTCAACACACACAGGACATAATGAAAGCAATATGGGCAGAGATTAAGAGCGAAAAACCTACCTAACGAGTTTATTTAAACGTATAGCAAATCATGAATTAGTTGGGACAATATGAAGACAAATGCTTAGAGCTGTGGTTCCCAACCGATTTTGTGCCATGCCCCACTTTGGTATTTCTAAAATTCTGGTGCCCACTCTAATATTTAATTCTTACATATTCAAAATCTTATTGCAATTCATGTGAAGGAACTTGAAAAGGCCATTAACTTGGTCTCTAAACAAGCCTCCAAAGACCATGGCGTCCAAGAAAGAGAAAAATTAAAAAACAAAAAGACAGATATATATAGTTACCAAACATATAATAGAAAACTGAAAGGCAGAAATATAAAATATTTGAATGAAAGCTTATTCTGTATTATACTTTAATCATTTTAATTATGAAATAATAATGCAAAATGAAATTCGAGCTTACGTTGCTATAGTAAGCCGAAGGGTACACATCCTAAGCATGCCCAAACAAAATATTACCATGCCCCCACCGGTGGGGCATGCGCTCGACGTTGGGATTCATTAGTTTAGACTCTAAAGGACAGGAGGCAAGGGAGAGCCGCGATCGTTCATTTCTTGTAGGGGCATAAAAAGGCAAATAAAGTAATTTTTAAATCTTATAACCATTCATATGGTATATTCTAATATTCGAACCCTGATCTCTGACATTAGAAATGATACTGATAACGGTATAAGAATTCCAGTGAACATTTGGTGGCTGCTAATACGGTCTCCTTATCTTGTTAAATGATTACGCACAGGATTTTTTTTCTTACTCAATCTCGTTCTTTTCGGGAATTCTCTCGCAAGATCACGTTGCCGTACAAACGTTAACTCAATCAAACGCCTTCTTCGCTTGACTCGCACCAGTTTACTCGCCGGCTTCGTGTGTTTATTTGCTTGTCGAATTTACGACGTTTTGCTTGCGTTTTAACGAAACAAAACTGAAGAAAGAAATAACTTTGGAAATCGTTGATACAATTTCTGGAGGAGACGAGATTAGTCGAAAAAGAAAAAAAAAAGGAACAGTTTTGCCAATTCTTTCTTTCGTGCTATAATTTTTCTTATTAGCTTATTTTTGCGGTAATTGTTTTTCTTTTCTTGTTTTTTTTTCTTGTTTTCTTCCTATCCTTTTTTTTTCTTCTTTCGTCTCCTTATCTTCTTCCTTCTATTTCTTTTCGCCTTTTTCATTTTCTTTTATTTCGTTTGTTCTTTTAATTGTTTCAGTTTGTTTCTCTTTCCATTAGTCGTATTATTATTTTATTATTATTATTATTATTATTATTATTATTATTATTATTACTCGTTTCTTTATTTATATTTATTTTATTTTATTGTTTCCGAATAAGTTTATACGTCTACATCTTCCATAATGTTTCTTTTTCTCGTTTTGTTTGTTTTGTTTTATCCTTCTTTGTCTTTTCTTTTTTCTTTATCTTTTCCTCTCTGTCTTTTGCTTTTATTCATTTTTTCTTTTATTGCACTTTTTTTTCATTTTCTTATAACTTCTGATTTCTTCTTCTTCCTTTTGTCGTCCTTTTTTGTTCTTTTTCTCTCTGTCTTCCGCTTTTATACATTTTTATTTTATTTTCAGCTGCTTCTAGTTTTATTATTATTATTATTATTATTATTATTATTATTATTTTCTTCTTCGTTTTCCTTTATTCTTCTTTTCTTTTTCTTCTTTTTATTTGCCTCTGTCTTATGCTGCTATTCATATTTATTTTAATTTTTCTTTTCTTTTTTCATTTTGTTATAACATCTAGTTTTCTTCTTTTTCTCTTTTTTGTTTTTCTTTTTTTTTTTTCGACTTGTTCTTTTTCTTATTTTATTTCTACCATTTCTCCAAACTGCATTATTATTATTATTATTATTATTATTATTATTATTATTATTATTATTATTATTTATGCATTTATTTTATTTATTTGGTTTCGGGTAAGTGCATACGTCTAAATTCTTTTTTGTCTTGTTTTGTTTTTTTTCTTTATTCCTTTTTTGTTTAGTTTCTTTTTTTCTTTGTCTTTTCCTCTTCGTCTTATTCTTCGTTTTTCTTTTTATTGTTTTATTTTGGAGCTTTCTCTAAGATGTATTATTATTATTATTATTATTATAATTATTATTATTATTATTATTCATTCATTCATTCATTTATTTTATTGGTTTCGGGTAAGTGTATCCATATAAATCGTCCATAATTCTTTCCTGAGATCGATATCAGTATGAAATAACTGTAGCTGTAACAAACTTTAAGAAAGAAAAAAAAATAGAAAGTAAAAATGAAAGAAAACAAACAACTAGCGGAGATAACTCTGTTGTCAAGCGCAAAGATTAAACCGATAAGAACTCACACATATACAAATAGTTGCTGTTTTGGGCTTTGGGAGATAACCACACGGAAACAAAGTAGCTTAACAAGTTCTATTCGGTCGCGCAAATATTAACCGAACCAAAACAAAGAAGCAAAAACATAAATAAATCTATAAGAAAACAAAAAAAAGTTACAGCGATATTTGTGCATTGTTTGTGTATTTGAAGCCATTTTACCCGACACTTTCAGATCCCCTGTCTCAGGTTTTCCTGATTATGGTTTGAGAAACGCTGAATTAGAAGGACATCCAATCGATTGGCGACTTTTGGCGCTGACGTCACCGAGGAGATCAGAGACTTATCTTAATCCAATCAGAAGGCTCCATTCTGTAATCTGACTCGTTTCCTGATTGGTCAGGTAATAAAATTACTTTTGCCTTTGGCAAAAGAATTTGGAAGCAAGAAATTGTGTTATTTCCCTGCAAATATACCTGAGGAAAGTTAATTCTGCAACCAATATACCAGTTTCAGTCTCGTTACAGTCACGCACGCACGCAGGCACGCGTATATATATATATATATATATATATATATATATACGCACGCACGCGCATATATATATATAGCAAATGTAAATACGTAATGTAAAATGGTATCGACAACACAAGTTCGAATTTTATCTAAAGCTGTTTCGTTCACTTCGTACGAATGTACTTGAAAAAAGGTATGTTTTTTTTATCCTTGCCTTTGTTTCATCACCAGGTATTTTGATTCAAATTGTTTTGTTACAGGTACACCACGAAATGTACATCACGAAATGGGACAGAAATAAAAGAGTGATTACTTGATTACATTCTCCACGAGATAGTTCTTGTTCGATCGTCAAAGTTAAGCAGTGTCGAGCCCAGTCAGTATTTTCATACATGAACCACATGCGTTTTCGTATTAGCAGAGTTACATCTTCTAGCAGGTCTAGAGGAGCGTTCGAAAAAAAATAGTCCCTGTAGACAACTCCTGTAAGACGTGCTGGGAGAACATATGGACCTACCAGGCAGTCACCTACAAATCCAGTCACCTACAATTCCATTAACCGTAAACTGATGCTGCTGTATTATACCATGGAGAATCCGATCCGCCCACAAATGTTGGTTGTGTAAATTTGTTATTCCATCTCTTCTAAATATTGCCTCAACCGTAAACAACACTGAAGAGACAAACAACGGATCGGAAGTTTGTGCAATAAGCCATCGACAAAAGTTCTCCCGTGGTGAGTGATCAGATGGCGAAAGACCCTGCACATGTTGCAAATGATACGGATACACGAGCTGCTTTTGAAGTACCCTTCATGCGGTACTAGGTGATGCACGACATGCTTGACGTGTGCTGATACCTGGATCGTGTCCGACAGCCTGCAGAATGTGTTCTTCGTGGCTATGCGTACGAGGGGATCTCGGTCTTCCTCGATTCATAGTTTGTGGTGCCACGGATCCTGTCTCAGCAACGCGACGATAAACAGCAGCAAAGGTTGGATGATTTGGCTGCCTTCGGTTTGGAAACGCAATCTGATACAGCCGTACAGCCTCGCGTCCATTACCATTCGCACGGCAGTATGTAATAATCATATCTGCTTTCTCACCATATGAAAATCCTGCCATTGTAAAACTGGACACTTCACAGATAATTCATTACTACACACGTTAAATTTTGAAGACAGACTAGCCGCAAATGTACAAGAATGACAAATGTAATCTAATCTAAATGGCCAACTGATAGTTGCGGTTATGTGTACAGTGGATTATTAAAGTGTACTATCCCCCTCCTCTCTCTCTCTCCCTATATATATATATATATATATATATATATATATATGTATGAAGAAATATAGTTTTAAGGTGTGTAATATTTATGGGATAAAGTGCTCAATATCAGAGATAGAGCGTATGTAAACATAAATATAAAAGTCAACACCCAGAGGCGAGAGGCTGTTTCATGCTAGGCGCAATCGCCAGGCATATACAAGGTAACCAAAAAAGTTCTGTCCGTTTTTTGATTAGTCATTAACTGAAGTTGAAATATATACGAAATGCGGACAGCCGGAAGTAGGAACATCAGACGTTATAAAAAACACGCGCACCGTGCCCGGCCATCAGTTATAAGCCGGACAGCTGTGAGAAGGATGATAGTGTCTAGAGATCTCGTTCGGGGCTGTTTGCTTTACGACTTCAAAGTGGGCTTATCAGCAGCTGCATCAAGTCGCCGCATATGTCAAGCGTTTAGGGATAGTGCTGCGGGTGAATGTACTGCAAGGCGTTGGTTTGGAAAATTCAAGTCGGGAGATTTGTCTCTCCATGATGAGCCTGGCAGTGGACGGCCACAGGTCTTGAATGACGGAGTCCTGAAGGCGGCCATTGAAGAGGACAGTAGTCTAACGTGTGGTGAACTTGCAAGACAGTTCAACGTTTCCGATGAAACAGTCAGACTTCACCTGCACCGCCTAGGTAAGACGTACTGAGCAAGTGGGTTCCGCAAACCCTGTTGTAGGTCCACAAGGGACAACGAGTTCCAGCCTGAGTATCGCTGCTTTCTCGCCACCGTACCGCATCCTTATTTAATCAAGTGCTTACCAGTGATGAAAAGTGGGTTCTGTACGAAACTCCCAAGCGTTCCAGACATTGGTTGTCTCCACAGGATGATGTCCCTCACACCGCAAGACCACCTATGCACGCACGCAAGATTATTCTTTGTGTCTGGTGGACAGGTCGTCAAGTGGTTCATTATGAACTGCTACCAACGGACCAAACGGTCACTGGAGACCTATACTCGCAGCAATTGAAGCGTGTGCAACAGGCATTGCGGCAGAAGGAGCCAGCACTGGTGAATCGCAAAGGTGTGCTTTTCCTCAATGACAACGCCAGGCTGCATGTCGTCAGGGATACCATACACCAACTTGGGTGGGAGACTTTATTCACCTGACCTTGCGCCATCCGATTACCACGTCTTCCACTCCCTGGATAATCATCTTCGTGGGAAATCCTTCACCAGACTTGCGCAAAGCCCTCACGGACTTCTTTGCGTAAACCCCCCCCCCGAGTTCTACCGCAAGGGCATTGAACAGCTGGAGACACGTTGGCAGAAGGTGGTGGATGCCGATGGCGATTACTTCGAAGACTAAATATAAGTTACACATATTGTGAAGCGTTTTCTTTTTTTTTCCTTTAAAAAAGGACAACTTTTTGGATTACCTTATATATATATATATATATATATATATATATATATATATATATATATATATATATATATATATCGGATGTAACAACAAAATTGTTCAAATCGTGTAACAGCGCCACTACCCATCCCACAAAATGTTTAATATCTAAAACCCAATGAGTTTCTTTTCTCCATGTTTTCAGATAAGACCTTTAGCCGTCTTAACACCATTAGTAGTAAGAATCCCTGAAAAACCCTTTGAGCTATTCAGGTAAAAAGAGAGCAGGTTAAAACTGTTTTGTGTCAGACCCACTGTCTTCTCAACTGAGCAATGGTCAGAGGAAAATGATCATTCAGGCCTTCAGTAATGATACCAACATTCATACTCAGCCTTCCATCTTCAAAGTCAATTCAAGAACCACCAAGAGAACAGTGAATAAGTTTTAAAAAGAGGGAATAGTAGAGAGGAAACTGGATCAGGAGGCCACAACAGCAAGAGGGATCATCATTTCAACTTAGAGCTAAAGGGATCAATTAGAAAAGATCCAACTCAATCCGTGAAACATTTGTCACGCGAGAGAGGAGTTTCAGTTATGACAGTCTAAAGAGCAGTGAAAAAAGACTTGAAAATAAAATTGTACGTGAAACGTGTAAGGCACCTTGTTACACCAGGACAGAAAGTTTGAAGGTTAGAGATGGCGAAGATCATCTTGAATGAGTTGGAAAAGGATCCTGAAATAATATATATATATATATATATATATATATATATATATATATATGTGTGTGTGTGTGTGTGTGTGTGTGTGTGTGTGTGTGTGTGAGAGAGAGAGAGAGAGAGAGAGAATTTTGCTTCAATCCTCCATGAGCTTCCACTCCTTAGCTATGATTAATTATAACATGTCATTTTTGCTTATGATCAATTTCATCACAATTCTTCTGTTAAGCTTGGAGAGTAATTATTCAGTCTTATTCATCAAACTCGAGTACAATAGTGTTATGAAAACCTCTGAGAATTCCAGTAAGATATCTTTAATCATTTCTAAGATAAAACGATTCAAACTTCATCTAACAATTCAACAATTTTGGTGTTACACGATGTGGATAATTTTGCTGTTACACACGGTATACGCACGCACGCTCACACACACACATAGTGTGTGTGTGTGTGTGTGTGTGTGTGTGTGTGTGTGACTATTTTGAATCTGTTATTTCCCATTAGTCTGTACGTTATATATTTACGTGTTTAAGTAGACGCCTTTAATTTTTAAGAGTGTGACTTGCATCTACCGGTTTGTGCACTCGAGTTTGTTGAAGAGAATATTCTCATTTTTAAAACTTTTAAAACTCTCCAATACACAGACCGGTAGATGAAATTCACATAGTTAAAAAAAAGTAATGAATTTCGACAAGAATTGTTTTAATTTTTATTTAAATTTAATTTGGAATATTTCATAAAGTTTTAAATCTTTTAAAATTCTGTATTAATTTGTAACGCTCAAGTGATATGGTTTTTAAACAAAACTGCATTTATTAATCATAAAATTTATTACAATTCAGAGATCCCCAGTATTTTAAAAATAATTTTGATTTTTTTTGTATGTGTATAAGCGTGCCGATTTTTGTAAATACGGATGTCCAAACGTGACATTATTAGAAAATATAAACGGTAGATAGAGTATATTTAAAATTTATGATAATTTTCTAACATTTCTTCAACAAGCATCTTCGTAGATAAGACTATAAAGCCAAGTACATAAAATGCAATAAAGTATTAGAATGTTTCAATTTTAATCTTCCGACCCTTAGCTATGATTAATTCAAACTTGGAGAATAATTATACAGAGATACCTCGGTCGACTCTTAATTTTTCTTTTGAAACACTAGATTTGACGCTTATCGAAAGTAAAGATTACTGGGTAGGTAAAAAATTATATAAAATAGGTATTTTCGTAGTAATCATCTCTCACACAAGCATTCACATATTTTTTTATCTCTAACAGTAATGCTGGTTCTTTTGAGGGAAAAATGACATAAATTTTGACTAAAACATTACAGACAAAAAAGAAAATTAGGTACTATTAATTCTGTTTGTTACCAAGGACTATAATTACAAAGACTTTTTTTCTTTTTATGTGCTGTGTCCCTTCAGGACGTAGGCGATCATGACTCTCCACTTCTCCCTTATCCCTTGTAGCTCTTAATAAGTTTTGTCCCTTTGCTATTTCCCCAGGCCATGTTCTGTCATCCATTTAAGCCCTCTAGGTATGCCATGCGTTGCTTTCTCTTGTCTCTCTTTCCCTCTATTCGACCTTTATGTGCCGTGTCCCTTCAGGACGTAGGCGGTCATGGCTCTCCATTTCCTCCAGTCCCTTGTAGCTCTCAGTAAGTTTTATCCTTTTGCTACTTCCCCCAGGACATGTTCTGTCATCCACTTAAGCCCGCAAGGTATATCATGCGTTGCTTTCTCTTGTCTCTCTTTCCCTTTATTCGACCTGTGAGTATCAGATTCTCTAAGCCCTCCTTTCTCATTACATGTCCGAGAAATTTCAACTGCCTCTTCGTGATGTTAAGTATAAACTTCCTCCTTGATTGCATCCTCTCTAAGACCTCATCGTTGCTCACACGCTCGGCCCATGATATCCTTAGCATCCTTCTATAGATCGAGACAGACAGATAGATAGATAGATAGATAGATAGATAGATAGATAGATAGATAGATAGATATGAAGAGATCGAGATAGATATGAATAGAACGAGACAGACAGACAGATAGATAGATAGATAGATAGATAGATAGATAGATAGATAGATAGATAGATAGATTTGAATAGATCGAGACAGATAGATAGATAGATAGATAGATAGATAGATAGATAGATATGAAGAGATCGAGATAGATATGAATAGAACGAGATAGATAGATAGATAGATAGATAGATAGATACCGTATATATCGGCGTACAATGCGACATTTTAACCGTAACCCACCAAAATGTGAACCGTAAATCCTGTGGTTTATGGTAAATTGTTAACATAGAAGATGTGTGCCTCAACAAGCCGATTAAAGATCGCATTTGAGAAGAATGAAACGAATGGATTGTTAGTGGGGAAAAGTCATTCAGGCTACCGTAATAGTCTACCGAAAACAAAACCCCGACTCATTAGGTATTGTAAATTGTGGTAGTTAATTGACAATATCTCCCCATCATTTTTTTTTCATTAGAATTTAAGTAAAAAGTAAGAAAGAAAAGTAAAAGAAAGAATGAATGAATGAGTGAATGAATGCATGAAAAAAATGAAAAGAAAGGAAAAGAAAGAAAATGAATGTGATAAAATTAATATAAAGATGAACAACCTAAAGAGAAGGAAATGAAAGAAAGATTGGAAGAAAAGTAATAATAAAATAACTGATACAAAGAAAGAAAGAAAATGAAAGAAAGAGAGAAAGAAAGAAAATGAGACCTGTGAGAAGGAAAGAAAGAAACATTCAAACAAAAGTAAAAGTACGAAAGAAAGAAACGTGACAGAAAGAAATAAAGGAAGAATGAAAGAAATTTAAAAAAACAATGAAAGAAAAGTAATGAAAAGAAAGGAAAAATATGAATGAAAGTAATTCTATAGAAAAGAACTGAAATAAAGAAAACGAAAGAAAGAATTTGAAAGATAACCAAAACTGAAAACGAACAAAAGAAAAATTGAACGAAAATATCAAAGAAAACTAATCAAAAAATAAACAGAAAGAAAAGTAATCGAAAAATGTAATTGAAAAAAAGGAAGAAAGAGTAAGTGAATTATTATGAGAAGAATGAAACTGAAAAAAGGAGAAAGATAGTAAAAATAAAAAGAAAGAAAAAGGCAGAGAAATGGATCGTAAAAAACAAAAGAAAGAAAGAAAATAAGAAAGAACAAATGAAAGAAAAACAAAAGAAAAGTAATCGAAAGAAAGAATGAAAGAAATACGAATGAAAAGTAATTGAAAGAAAGGATGAAAAGAAAGACAGAAAAAATGAAAGAAAAACAAAAGAAATTTAACTGAAAGAGAGAATGAAGCAAACAAGAAAAGTGATGATGGGAAAGAAATCGATAAAAGATCTTTTTATGGGGGAGGGCATCGTTGACAGAATATTATCTGAATGAAAACCATTGCCGGCTCCAAAACTGAATGAAATCAAATAAAATCTAATCCTGTTACAACCGGAAAACAATGTTATTCGCATCTATCAGCATTCAAAAAGATAAGTATCACCCCGCCATATTTGGCTGGTTGATTTAGGTGTTTCTTTTTTTTTTTCTTCTTCTTCTTCTTCATTCTTAAATCATACACGCGCGATGATTGGCTGACATGAGAACATACTTTTAGGAAAGATTACGAAACGAATACCAAGAATAAATTAATGGAAAAAAGCAAAAAGCCAAGGCACACAACGTACTGAACGACATTCGATGTTTTAAGTGAGATTAGTACGCACAACCAAATAATAGTTTTGCCATCTATATTTAGTTTTCCAATCGTTTCTTTCCAGCTTTGATAGAGTTTTTAAAAATGGCAATTATCTTCCATTCTACAACCTCCTTTCCCACAGTCGAAATGTCGCAAACCCCTGACTATTCTATCGCTATTTCCATGGCAAATGTTCCGACGACTTGCATTCTTTAGTTCCACCAGATCAGACCTTCACAACTAAAACTCGTCATGCCAGATACACTGGGACGATTAATTCCCATTCCCTTTGTATTCTAACCTCGTCAAGTCTAGGTTCAACCATTATCTTTCCTATACGAGGTGTGATCAAAAAGTATCGGTACTGGTGCTATAAAAAGAAAACTACAACACACATCAATTCGGCATTTAATCTCCTTCAAAGTAACGCAGTTCGGAAACCACAAATTTCATCCAGCGTCATGTCCATTGAGAGAAGCATTCCTGGAACTCCTTTTTTGGGGGATAGCGAGAAGCTGACACGTCACATTCTCTTAGTTTTCCTCGATGTCTTAAAATCTTCTTCCTTTCAAGTGGGATTTCATTTTTGAAGAGGAAAACGTCGGAAGCGGTGAAACCTGTGAGATATGTCGGACCTGGGAAATGTCGAACTTAGTCCAAAACTTCTGCACAAGAACTGATGGAACCTATGCGGTGTGGTGAGACGACCACACTCTACACACTTCTCTTCCAAGAACTACTATAAACAATGGAAGTGAGCAAGAACGTTATAACTTAGTGCGCACGCGTGACAGAGTTCAAGGTCAATTCGTGCCAAGCGGTTTCCGGCTCCGTTACCATAGCAACAGTCCCGATACCTGTAATATGTATCTCTTATACCTCCTATATTCATACAGTAGGCTTCTACTTTGAGTGGCTCTTTTCCTTTCATTGAGTGAACAATTAGTTAATTAAAATAACCAAACCTCCTTTAGACTAATGATTTGGATAGTGAGTGATAACATTCAGTGTGCAATTTTACTTATTACAGCCATCAGGGGTGCCACTATTGTTAAAGTCTTCAACATTTAATCAATATATGTTTGTATCAGAGAGCTTGTATTACTGCTCTTAAGATACAGTTGTGAAGATGTGTTTTGCAACTAAGTCTTGTAGATCATTACCAGCATAGTGAGTTCAATTCTCCCGGGGGGGGGGGGCTACACTTGGGTCTAGTGTTATACTCTGATAATATTAATGTGAAATTATGCCACCTTTTATACCTGGGGACTTTTCCTAACGTCCGCTAGTTTTGTGTTGAAGAAGGCGGTATGGACGGAAAAGATACCAACTGTGTTTTTATCTCTTCTTTCGTTCTTCAACCAGGGACAAGTCGTTTCCCTTTTCCCCTCCGAGGATATTCTTAGTCCACAACGAACCACGTGTCACACAACAAAATACCATCACTACACTCTCTCCCGTCCGAAAAGAAAAAAACCTTCATTCGATCGCAAACAGTGCCAAACAACTAAGACAGCATCACTTGAGGAATTTCAAAGACAGTATCAGCTAAAATGGATATCACATGTAACTCGAAGTGAAAATAATGACATAATCATGATGTTGACATTCCACATCACTTCAAACAAAAATTTACTCTCCATCCAACTTCCTGTTCTGCTTTCCGTTTGCACAAGGCGTTTCTCTCTGTCCCTCTTGCTTCAACTTGTCCCTGTGAATGTCAAATTCTCCAAGCTCCCCTTCCTTATTATATGTGCTCCAGAAATTTCAATTGTCTGTTTCTGATTACAAGTTTCCTATTTGTCTCCATCTTCCTTAAAACTTCCTTATTGTTCATGTGCCCCATCCATGGTATTCTCAGCATCTTTCATCTTCTGCAGAAACAAGATTTCTGTTGCAACATGTCTTTTCATTTGTGAAGGAAAAAAAGAAATATAAAAAAAAAAACACTGTCGCACACGGCGATGATACACCCGATCGAACGCCTTCTTGCGAACCTGAAACGAACGCACGACTCTTCCAAACAAACACTTTACGACAGCGAACGCGCAAACGGCACCCACGACTGCTGCAAACGACTCGCGCGTCTTCTTCTTGTATTCCTCAGTCGAGTCCATTATGGTACTCTAAGGTGTGCCCGGCGAAAACACACACACGCAGTTCGAGGTCGCATGCTCGTTACATCTTGTACTGAGGGAACTAAAGGTTAAACAAAATCTCATGACCAGTAATATCAAGAAGACTAAACATCACACTTTCTCTCATCTATTAATATACTACACAGATAGTTTAATTTTTGCAACTGCTTTATTTTGACCTCTCCAATATGTAACACACACTTTAGTTGTCTCTTTTGCTGACGACCATGTTTTTTTACAGTTAAACCATAATACTTTCTTCTTGCTGTTTTTTACTATTTTGTTTCCAGAGTTCTTTTTGAATCTTTCCATCAAAACAGTGTCATCTTAGCAGCATATGTTGTTATGGTTAAGTTTCCTGATAGTAAATCCTGGTAGGTTTACTCGTTCTCTGAGAATCATCTTGCTGCACAAGGAAATCCAGTGAGAAAATAGGCTCTTCTCATATTCTGTTTTTGTATATTCACTGAACTAATTAAGTTAATTTAATTAAATTTAATTATAAATGAATTATATAGTCATAAAAATAAAATTCAGGATATGGAATTAGTAAATATTAAAAACTACAAATACCTCGGTATTGTTCTTTCTCCTCAATAAAGTTTTCTCATTCTCTTTCACTTACAAAAACCCTTTGCATCTTAGTAGCATTATTGCCTTATTTAGGAAGAAAATCCTGCGTTAGAGGCAGTTTCAACCAACACTTCAAATTGATACAAAACCAAAAACATTAACCTAAAATCAAGTCGTATTATTAAATAGCCTCATCAGATCAAGATTTTCATTTTGGATGTCATGCATGGTGCCAAACCTGTTAAGAAATATGTAAACTGCCAGCTGTATACAGATGCTTTCTCAGATCAATGATTAAAATTGGCTTTGAGCGAATGAAGCCTTTTGGTCTTGGTGAAGACCACGCTTCTTTGAAACTTGTAGACTGGCGCTACAGAATCATAAACAAAGAATTGTGCCAAATAACAGAAACTACATCACCTGAGGACTTTTAACAGCATCAGCTAAAATGGATATCGCATGTAACTCGAAGAGAAAATAAGGATATAATCATGATGATGACATTCCACACTACTTCAAATAAAAGGTTAGGAAGGAAACTCCACATTAATAGAGAAAGAGCGATAACAGCTACAAGACTTGAGAAACCGATTTTCCTGAAAAATTGTTTTAAGAGAAGATGTTATAAATTTCAACTGACAGTAGTAGAAGCTGCTCGGCCAATGAGTGCTAAATGTTTCCTTATAAGGATTCGTCTATAATTAGCATTGCTATTACTATTATCTCGGGAGATAAAAGTAGTACTCTATTTGGTCAACATTCAGTCCTGTTGTGAGTATCATTTTGGGTGACGCAACAATCCGAATTTTTGCAAGTAAGTCTTCTGCAGGTGTGACAGAAAGAAAGAAAGAAAGAAACACTATAAGTAAAGGCGAGAAAGAAAGAATACTAGTAAAGCTAAGAAATAATATTAGTAAAAGAAAGAAAGAAAGAAAGAATATAAGTAAAAGTAAGTAAAAGAAAGAAAGACTATAAGTCGAGAAAGAAAGAAATACTATAAGTAAAGGCGAGAAATAAAGAAAGAAAGAAAGAAAGAAAATAAGTAAAGGTAAGTAAAAGAAAGAAAGACTATAAGTAAAGTCGAGAAAGAAAGAAAGACTATAAGCAAAGGCGAGAAAGAAAGAAAGAAAGAAAGAAAGAAAGAAAGAAAGAAATATTATAAGTAAAGGTGATAAAGAAAGAAAAATGAAAGAATATTAGTAAAGGTGAGAAAAAAGGAAGGAAAGGAAGGAAGGAAGGAAGGAAGGATATAAGTAAAGGTAAAAAAGAAAAAAGTTGGAATATAAGTAAAAGAAAGAAAGAAAGAAAGAAAGAAGGAAAGCCAGACGATAAGTAAAACAGACAAAGAAAGAAAGACTATTAGTAAAGGAAGGAAGAAAGAAAGAAAGAAAGAAAGAAAGAAAGAAAGAAAGAAAGAAAGAAAGCAGACGATAAGTAAAAGAGACAAAGGAAGAAAGAATATTAGTAAAGGAAGGAAGGAAGGACGGAAGGAAGGAAGGAAGGAAGAAAGAAAGAAAGGATATAAGTAAAGATAAGGTAAAGCAAGGAAAGCAAGAAGAAAGACAGGAGTAAAGAAAGAAATACTATAAGTAAAGGTGAGAAAGAAAGAAAGCAAAAAAGAAAGAATATTAGTAAAGATAAGAAAGAAAGAATATAAGTAATAAGAAAAAAGAAAGAAAGAATATAAGTAAAGAAAGAAAGACAGACAGACAGACAGAAAGAAACAAAGAATATAAGTACAAGTAAATAAAAGAAAGAATGGCTATAAGTAAAGTTGAGAAAGAAAGAAAAAAAGACTAAAAGTTACGACGTGAAAAGAAAGAAAAAAGAAAGAAATTCTATAAGAAAAGGTGAGAAAGAAGGAAATATTGTAAGTAAAGGTAATCAGAAGAAAGAAAGAAAGCAAGAAAGAATATAAGTAAAGGTAAGTAAAAGAAAGAAAGAATGGCTATAAGTAAAGGCGAGAAAGAAAGAACGACTACAAGTAATGGCGAGAAAGAAAGAAAGAACAAAAATCTATTAGTAAAGGTAAGAAAAAGAAAGAAAGAAAAGGAATTTCTATAAGTAAAGGTGAAAAAGAAAGAAATATTATAAGTAAAGGTAAGGAGAAGAAAGAAAGAAAAAAAAGAACGAATATAATTAAAGGTAAGAGAAAGAAAGGAAAGAAAGAGGAAAGACAGGAAGAAAGAAATACTATAAGTAAAGGTGAGAAAGAAAGAAAGAAAAAGAAAGAATAATAGTAAAGATAAGAAAGAAAGAATATAAGTAAAGTAAGAAAATAGAAAGGAAGGAAGAAAGAAAGAATATAAGTAAAGGTAAAAAAGAAAAGGTAGAAAGAAAGAACATAAGTAAAGAAAGAAAGAATGACAGACAGGAAGAAAGAAAGAAAGAAAGAAAGAAAGAAAGAATATAAGTAAAAGTAAATAAAAGCAAGAATGACTATAAGTAAAAGTGAGAAATAAATAAAAAAAGACTATAAGTTCCGACGAGAAAGAAAGAAATTCTATAAAAAAAGGTGAGAAAGAAATATTATAAATAAAGGTAATGAGAAGAAATAAAGAAATAAAGAATATAAGTAAAGGTAAGTAAAAGAAAGAAAGAAAGAATGGCTATAAGTAAAGACGAGAAAGAAAGATTATAAGTAAAGGCGAGAAAGAAAGAAAGAAAGAAAGAACGAAATTCTATAAGTAAAGGTAAAAGAAAGAAAGAAAGAAAGAAAAGGAATTTCTATAAGTAAAGGTGAAAAAGAATGAAATATAAGTAAAGGTAATGAGAAGAAAGAAAGAAAGAAAGAAAGAAAGAAAATATAAAGAAAGAAATTCTACAAGTAGTAAAGTTGAGAAAGAAAGGAAAAAGAAAGAATATTAGTAAAGGTAAGAAAAAAGAAAGAAAGAAAGGCAGGAAGAAAGAATATAAGTAAAGGTAAAAAGAAAGAAAGAAAGAAAGAAAATGAATAAAATCGAGGAAGAAAAATAAATAAAAGAAAGAATGAAAAAGTGAAAATTAAAGTAAAAAAGAAAAAGATGATAAATAAAAAGAAATAAAAATTGTAAGATGCAAATTTTGTTCACGCCGGAAAGAAGAAATTGAACACAATGTTTGACTCTCTTCCTTTGAATAAGCCTTTAGAAATAATCGGGCATAAGGCCACGACTTTGCAGTATTTGGTGAAAATCGAACTACTTTAGCTAACAATAGTTTCCTAATCCTCGCACCAGCATGGCACATGAACGCAACCCCGGCGCTCTCGATTAGGATCGAACCCTCGTAATTGTCTGAGCGAATAGCTTGTTAGTCATTGTTCCACAGCGAGGTGGAAGCTAAGCTTCGTAAATGGGAACCTTAGCTTGGGATAGCATGGGTGTCGAACTCACAACATTGGAAAACTCTTATGTGGGAATAATTTGCCAATCCTCTATCCACGGTAGACGTCTTTAAGCATATTTACTAATTTTAGCTTGGTCTGAAAGTGGGTCACTTGGTCTGCGAGATTAATTTGATAAACATTTTTCTCAGACGAGGCACTCTGAAAATGAATATATTAACATTCACTAATTAACGCGCTAGTGTAGGTGCCCTCAAAACATTTAATAAACCTATCTTAGTCACGCATAAGACTACAAATATGATATGGAAGAAAATTATTTTAGTTCTTTAAGTATTTTACTGTATATTTACATATAATTCCTTCATTTAAATAAACTAAATTTTACACTAAACGTAACCCATCGTTACATTGTTTCCAACGCCAGTTTATTACTACTCTCTTGAAGATTAGATTTTTAAAAATATTTTAACCCCTTTTATCCCAGCCCATGTTTTATTCAAGATTCAAGAATACTAGGAAACTTACAAAAATTCGAACACCAGGAGTGGAATCTTTTCAACGGCTCCATTTCCAGCTATCTTACACATAGGACCTGTTATGCAGACTCATGTTTGAGCGAGCGGCCATATCAACATACAAAGGCATATAGACATAAATACAGCAATATATCCTGACCGAGTACTCTTTAATAGTATCCTTGGGTCAGACTAAGCTTAGTAAAAATCTGAGAGAATTGCTCTGAAACAACAGTTAGAGATCTGTACTTGTTTTTATCATCCCCAATTCGTAGATTGAATTTAGGGATGCTCCTCTTGCTAACGTTCATTGATTCTATCTTTTTCCAATTGACAGTTAGTCCTTTCTTCCTACTCTCCTTTACTATCTTCTGGGATTCCTGCAGGTTTCTCTCTATGTCTGTTATCTTTACGGTATCATCTGCGTAAATTAGATGGTTGAGATTATGTCCACCGGTAATAAATCCCTGATAGGACTTCCAGATCTCTTAGGATCGTCTTTCTATAACGGCTAAATCAGTGGTTCCGAAAGTTTTTTTTTATGGGTCGCATTTTTGGAATGAAAATTTGCTGGCGCCTCACCATTTTTCATGTGATAAAAAGTACATTTAAAAAAGAGAGAGAGAGGCTTAAAGGGAGATAACTGCGGATTCAAAGCCAGAACATTATCATTGATAACTCTCTCCTACAATTTACTGACCCTAGTTACTATATTCTTAATACTTGATATAATGCGAAAATATCTCAGTGATAAAATCGGTCAGTAATTATTTATAACCATTTATACTGGGACTCATGCATGCAATTAAAAGTCATCCTTAATAATATTTTAAATTTTGAATTCATATTTATTTTTGGCATATGAATTTTTTGAAACTGTTTCTAAATCTTTGATTGTCTTTCAATCATTCCGTCTCACCTGCTATCTTCTTCCGCCGCACTTATGAGGCGAGCCCCACCCTTTGGGAACCACTGGGTTAAATAGATCCGGCGAGGAAACACTTCCTTATCATATGACCCTTTCTTACAAAAATCATTGTTAAAAGTGAAATTATATTAGTTTGGGATGAGTCGGTAATTTTTATGATTTTGTCTATTGGTATGAAGAGGTTAATGAAACAATTAGAAAATTAGTTAGCAATGAGGACAAGGTTTGGTCTAAATTAATAGAATACCACCCTAAAATACCTTAGACTTTATGGTCTACCCAAAACACACAAAGCAAATATGCCGAGGATTATATCTGGAATTGGAAGCGCTCCTCATAGTTCTCGAAAGCCGTAACAAAAGTTTAACAGGGCTTCTTGGAATAATTAACCCTTCACATATTAAAAGTCAGGGAATCTGGTCGAAAAATTAAGGAGAATAAATACAAGGTGTCCATAAAGTTCGTGTGCACTTTAAAAAATTTATAACTTTATTTGTATTTGCGATAGAAATAATCTGTAAAAAATGTTATAAAGTTTAATGTACCTAGTTTTAAGTATAGCTGAAATAACTAATGTGATTTCAGGCATTACTGTAAATCAGTTGGCAAATGTTTTCCGTGAACTGCAAAATCGTATTACCCTTTGTATTGCTAATAATGGAGGACATGTGGAAACTTAAATAAAATTTCAATAAAACCTTAAAAAATACAGATTTACTTCTTTGTAATCCTTTTTACAAATTATTTCTATCGCAAATATAAATAAAGTTATAAATTTTTTTAAAGTGCACACGAACTTTATGGCCACTCTGTATAACAGATAAAGGTGGTTGGTTTATTTGATTTAGGTAAGATAGTCGGTTTACTAGATTCTGGTATGATAGTCGGGTCATTTCAATAGTGCCTTTTTGGAACTTATTATATTCTGTCGGTGGCCGATATCCTCTTTTCAACTTCCAAAAGTTTCTTATGATTTATTGGAAAAAAAGTTTGAACAAAGCAACCATAAACAATTTTTTTTCCATCCACTGCCAGATAAAGTCGTGACGAGTTTAGATATCAAATCAACGTCACCGTTATGAAATGATTCAGCCTTTTAAAAGAACATCTCTCAGAAGCAAAAATAAACATCTCCCAACGTAAAGAGGTTAAGATCCTTATATCCGTGTTTCTCAACATTTTTTTTTTTTTTACTTCAAAGCACATTTGTAGAATAACTAAAACTCTGGGGTGCATTTAAATTTTAATAAAGAAAAATTTAGTAATGAAATTTGAAATTTTTGTTTAGCATTCCCAAAGAAGGTGATCGATGCAGTTTTCATTTAAAGTTTTCATTATTATTATTATTATTATTATTATTATTATTATTATTATTATTATTTCCTTTGATATTAGGCGTTTACTCATTTCTTTCCGGGTCCCGCCCAGGGACCTAAGGTTAGAAATGGTATCATGACCCTTTCCACTGAAAAAAAAATTACATAGATAAAGCCCTTCGTAAAGTGTGGGCTGTACTGAATAATTTTTGTATCTCTTTGAGGCATGGACTTCCAGGGATCTCTTCAATTAATCTACTTGAATCTTTTCCATACAATCCTAAGGCTCCAACTACAACAGGGATTGTTGATGTTCCCATGTGCCACATTTTTGAGATTTCTATTTCAAGGTCCTTGTATTTTGACAGCTTTTCGAATATCTTCAAAGGGACTGCCATATCAATAAGGAAGCATTTTTTTTTGTGATCTTTAATAACAATGTCTGGGCGGTTGGCTTAGATTGTTCTGTCAGTGTGTATTGTGTAGTCCCATAGAATTGTAACAGGTCCTATCTCCGTAACCGGGTCTGGGTGGTGTTCGTACCAGTTTCTTTCAGTTTCCTTCCCGTAGAAATTGCAAATTTTCCAGTGCAGATATTGGCCCACTCTGTCATGCCGGGTTTTATATTCAGTGGGTGCCAATAACGTGCAACCTGATGCAAGATGATCAATGGGTTCTGGATATTTATCACAGAATCTGCATTTTGGGCAAACACAGTATTTAAGTATATGTGCTTGATAATTCCTAGTTAACAAGCATTGGTCATGTGCAGCAAGGATAAAACCTTCAGTTTCAGCTTTCAACCCTGCACTACGTAGCCACTGACGGGTACGGATTTTCTCTACGTCACCTTGTTTCGTACGGGCAGAGTATTGGCCATGAAACGGTTTATCTTGCCATTGTTTCTGTATCTGGTCGGTTGCATCTGTCTTTGCTTTCTTTTTTAAGTATTTTGCAGCTTCAGCCGCTTTACCGTGTTGTACTTGTATTTCTGCGCCCATTTGAAACTCTATTTTGAATTTGTTGGCTTCCTTTATTACGGAGTAAAGACGCTTACTACTTTCATGTTCCTTGACACATATCATCATCCAGTCTTCTGTAGTTTCCAGGTATCTTTGGAGGCCAGTTGTTGTAGTTTGGTAGGACAGTTCTAGTTGAACTAACCCCCTGCCTCCTTCGGATCTGGGCACATACAGTCGATCAACATCAGCTTTGGGATGATGCATGCGGTAGCAAGTGAGGAGCTTTCTCGTTTTGGCGTCCATTCACTTAATTTCAGCTATGGTCCAGTTAAGGACGTTAAAGCTGTATTGCACCACAGGGAGAGCCAAGGTGTTTATGTCTGATATTCTGATATATTCGAGTTTAGCTCGGTATTTAGTACCAGTCGTACACGCCTGTAGTACTCCTTTCTTACCTTCCCCTTCATTTGGGGGTGTTGTATGCCATCTCCTTCGCTAATTCCTAGGTACTTATAAGCTTCATCATGCTCCAGTTCCCTAATCTTTGTGACAAAATCTAAATCTATTAAGGGTGCTTCTGTAATTCTACCTATCTTGAATGTAACTTTTGCACATTTATCTAATCCGAAGTTCATACCTATGTCGTCACTGAAATATTTTACAAGGCCCTTCAACTCATTATCGTCTTTGGCAAAGAGTTTGAGATCATCCATGTAGAGTAGGTGATTGAATATTTTCTTATTTATTTTGTAACCATAGCTACTATTGTTCAGTTCATGCGTAAGGGGACTTAAGGACAAACAAAACAGAAGGGGTGACAGGGAGTCTCATTGAAAGATTCTACGTCGGATATTTAGTCGGTTGGATATGGCAGTGCCTCTTGTGTGACTAAGGTATAGTTTGGTGTTCCACATTCCCATGCTGTGCTTAAGAAAATGTAATACCACAGGGGAGACTTTGTACATTTCCAAAGTCTTAAGGATCCAAGAATGTGGAACACTATCAAAGGCTTTATGATAATCAATCCACGCTGCGCTAAGATTTCGACGTCTTCTCCTGCAATTATCAAGGATCATTTTATTTATCAGATCTTTGCAGCCATATGAACCCCTCCTGCATCCCTTCTGTTCCAGCGAAAGAATGCTGTTTGTTTCGAAAAAGGAGTAAGCACGGTTCGTTAGGACAGACGTGATCAACTTGTACGTTGTGGAGAGACATGTTATCGGTCGATAATTTTCCGGGTCGTCTGTTTCATTTGTTTTTGGTATGAGGTATGTAATACCTTCGGTAATCCATGCCGGGATTTTATTGGGGTTATTTACAAGCTTTGATAATGTTTTCGCAAGGATATTGTGGATAGATGAGAGATGATAAAGCCAGAAATTGGGAACCTTGTCATTTCCTGGGGATTTCCATTTTTGGGATTTCGTTAGAGCTTGCCTAACATCATCTGTGGATATATTTTCCCATTCTTGCAGAGGTGTATCCAGCATTCGTTCTTCACGTCGGATCCATTCTTCATTTGGGTTATATTCCTTCGGCTTGCTCCAAATATTTTCCCAAAATGTCTGTACATTATCAATCGGTGGTGGCCTTTCGACATGCATAGGTGTTTTTCCAATTTCCCTGTAAAATTTCTTACGGTCTGTTTGGAATATTTTATTTTGGCGATAGAACCTACAACGTTTTTTGTATCGTCTTGTTCTCTGTGCATTTAGCTGAAGTTTCTGCTTCAGCATTTCCGTGGTTGATGGAATGTCAAGTATGGATTTAATTTTGTATTTCCTCTTGATCTTTTTGCACTTGCGTGTGGAAATATTAGGGTTTCTGGTGAGCTCATCTAATATAGAAAGCTCACATCTGATTTATTTTATGTCTCGTAACAGTTTTGCCTTCCAAGCTGGCTCTTTATGTCTGTTAACTTTATTATTACTAATACTTTATTATTATTATTATTATTATTATTATTATTATTATTATTTCCTTTTGATTTCCGGTGTGTACTCATTTCTTTCCGGGTCCCACCTAGAGACCTAAGGTCAGAAATGACATAATGACATTTTCCATTCAACAATTTTAAAAAAAGCACACATATTTTACATACATGAAGCTCTTCGTAGGGTGTGGGCTGTAATCTTGGAACAATAACAATAAGGGGGCAATTTGTTTGGTTTGCGGTCTCTAATAACGATGTCTGAGCGATTAGCTTTGATTGTTCTGTCAGTGTATTCCCATAAAATCTTTACAGGTCCTATCTCCGTAACCGGGTCCGTGTGGTGTTCATACCAATTTACTTCAGTTTCCTTCCCGTAGAAGTTGCAGCTTTTCCAGTACAGATGTTGGCCAGTTCTGTCGTGCCGTGTTTTATATTCAGTGGGTGCCAATAACGTGCAACCTGATACAAGATGATTAATCGTTTCTGGATATTTATCACGGAATCTGCATTTTGGGCTAACACATGAAAATTGCTACTTGTTGTTATTATTATTATTATTATTATTATTATTATTATTATTATTCAGAGATCTAAGGTTAGAAATGGCTTCATGACATTTTCCACTGATTATTTAAAAATAAAGAACTAAGACAAAACGCATTTTACATAGATAAAGCTCTTTGTAATGTGAGAGCTGTACTTGTGAGTACAATCTTTTGTATTTCTTTAAGGCATGAGCTACCAGGAATACTTTCAATAAGTCTATCGGACCCTTTCACAATCAATCTGAGGGCTTCATCTACAACTGATATTACTGATGTCTTCATATTATTATTATTATTATTATTAAACTAAATGATTGGCGTAACTCTTCCAATATTTTTCAACAGAGAAGTACACGATTTAAGAAAAGATAAAGAAAAAAAAACACATTTTTTGACAATGTTAAACACTATTTTAACAGAATATCTGTCTTCTTCAAGTTATATTTAAACAATTTTGTTCAAGTATAAAAATATATAAATCTAAAAAAAAAGAGTCTTTGTACAAACGTTGTTTTTCATGTAATAAAAAAAAGCCGGCTGTACTGGTACTCAACGCGTTAAAATAAATGAAACGCCGCCCGCGTGAAGTCGTGCAACTGAAACGTGCTTAATCTGATAGTGATCTAATTCATCTTCGAATTTTCCGTTAGCCGATTAGTTACTAAGCGGAATTAATCAAACAGCTTAGTATATCTTATGCAACTCACCTGTCATTCTCTTTACCCCCCACCCCCGGGCCGAGAAGTTAATAATTTGCTTACGTAACCAT
Organism: Acanthosepion esculentum; assembly: GCA_964036315.1. Lineage (NCBI taxonomy): Eukaryota > Metazoa > Mollusca > Cephalopoda > Sepiida > Sepiidae > Acanthosepion > Acanthosepion esculentum. The sequence continues at coordinate 7,833,395 of OZ038490.1, read as the reverse complement.
CGTCATAGCTGTCGTGTATACGACAGCTATCAACATATTGTGCAAAAAATGCCTGCGTTTTAAAGAGACTTTTCCCAACCCGCCTATAATTTCTTACAAAGGAAATAAAAACTTCAGACAAATTTAAACAAATGTAAGCGTCCACACTCAAAACAACTTTGGAGTTTCGGAACGTTGTACTCCCGAAAATTCTCATACAAGAGGAAAACCCCGTTCGTTGTGCAACAACATGAGGCAAGTTAATTCTATCACAAATTCAAAGAGAAACATCACAATTTCGTCAGAGGGTGGTAATTGTACTGACTCCCATTTATTATACACCGCCCTATGTATGAAACATGACTTGACTTATGTGGGTTACACAACGGAAGAATTAATGATTCAATGGCTTCAGGTATGATGTCAGGCACAAGAAAGTGGCATCAATGGAGCTTGAAGAACAATTTATTACAAACGACTGTAATTTTGGCAAATATCTTAAGGTGCACGTTCTGAAAAAATATTCAGAATCTACCGAGCTGTCGACCCTTAAAACGTTAATTAATCACGTTTCAGTTGCAGAGAAAAATGTAATTGTGGTCCCTGAATGGTGAGAAATCTATGAAAGACGTGAGAGGTGTCCATATGTGTCAGTTTTTTTTGCAATTCACAAGCTCCAAGGAATTTGATCCACATATTTGTTTTATCCTTTTCAGATAATTCCCAAAGACCCAATAAGAAGAGATATCATTATTTTTTTTTCGATTTCTACTATGGTCACACTACCTACCAAGTCTGCAGGAAGACCTAAAGCAGCCTCCTGGGTAAGACGATAAACTATGTCCAATAGTAAGGCCTCTGATCAGGAGGTTTTGAAGAGCGTGTAACCACCTCTTAATTGCTGGTGTTCCCTGGTCTACCCGGATCCGGGGTGCTAGCACCTGTTAGAGTCCCAGCTATGGGCAAATAGTTAACTCCTAGATTGGGGTCAAAGCACCATGAAAGTGTAAAAAATAGGTTTTAATACCAAAAATATTTTTTGGTAAAAAAAATATTACCAGCAATACATTGTTACCGGCAATACATTTTTGAAACCAAAAAAATTACCAGCTATACATTTTTTGAAAAAAATATTGCCAGTAATATATTTTTGAAGAAAAAAATCTTACCAGCAATATATTTTTGGAAAAAATATTACTAGCAATAAAAAATTTTGTCGGCATTAAATAATCCATATGCTGTAAAAGAAAACCAAACCAAACTTAAAGCAGCTAGTAGTGTGTTCTTATGGCTACATTTCATGATTTGTTTTTCCAAATTCCATAGCATCAGTAGTGTTATATGGACAAAGTTCTTCTTAGTGATGTATTTATCAAGACAATTTTTTGTATTTCTCTTAAGCTGGGATTTCCAGGGATTTTTTTTTCAATATGTTGTTGTGTTCCCTTTTTATCATTCCAAGCGCACCTACTATGACTGATACTATTCTTGTTTCCAATTTCCTCATTTTTTTCTATTTCGATTTGCAGGTCTTTATACTTCGGTAGTTGTTCAAATTCCTTGGTTGCTATGTTACAGTCCGCTGGGCAAGCCATATCAATTAGTAGGCAAGCCTTTTCTTTTTGGTTTTTGACAATTGAGTTCGGCCTATTTGCTTCACTTTTCCTGCCTGTAAAGATGGTGCAATCCCATAGAATTGTGATGTCTTCTATTTCTGTAACCGGTGCTGAGTGATGTTCATGCTAGTGTTTAAGATCTTTTCCAAAGTGTTTGCACATTGTCCAGTGTAAATATTGACCCACTCTATCGTGACGATTTTTATATTCATTTGGCATAAGTACAGAACATCCTGAGATTAGATAGTCACATTAGATAGTCACAGAACCTGCATTTTCGATTCACGCTATTATGCATGATATTTGCCTGAAAGTTTCCAGTAGGAAGACTCTAACCTAGCGCTGCAAGAATAAAGGCCTCCGTTTCAGCCTTTAATCCAAATGCTCGTAACCAGCGATGAGTGTTAACTTTATCAACATCGGCTTTATTAGCACGTTCTGAATATTGCCCATTGTTCGTCTTGCCAGCATTGTTTCATCTATTCAAGAGTTTTATCCTTAGGTTTCTGTTTCATACTTTTTCTTGCAACATTTCGTTCTTGGGTTCTGTTCTGGTTTTCTACATAATCTACTAAATTTAAATCTCGTTTGTATTTACAACCTTCGTTCATGGTTGAATATTTTTTTCTTTCTGTTTTTGTATTGTTTGACTAATTGTATCATCCAGCCCTTTATTGTTTTCATGTACGTTAGTAAACCAATAGTTGTCTTGTTTGACAATTCTAGCTGAATAAGACCTCTTTAACCTTCTTTGCGGGGTTAGCCTTTGGATGATGCATATTATGTTTAGAAAGAAGCTTTCTTGTTTTAGAATCCATTCGTCTGATATCATTTACAGTTCAGTTAAAGATGCTGAAACTATATTGAGCCACTGGGATGACAAGGCTATTATTAATGGTCATAATTCTGTTCTGAGATTTCAATTCAGTTCTTAATATAAGACGCACCTTTCTATAGTATATTTTCGCACTATTTCTTTCATTTTTTTATGGTGAATTCCTTCACTCTCATTTACACTGAGGTACGTATAAGCTTCTTTTTGCTCTAAATCTTTGATTGTTGCCCAAGGGTCTAAGCTAATAGAGGAAATTTGTTGTATTGATTCTCGTAAAATTGTGGCTTTAGCACATTTTTCTAAACCGAATTCCATTCAAATGTCATCACTGAAACATTTTACTTTTTTCAGGAGACCTTCTAGTTTACTGTCATTCCTAACATACAACTTTAAGTCATCCATGTAAAATAGCTGGCTTATTTTCTTTTGAGATATCCTATAGCCATATTTTGTCCTCTTAAGTTTGCTGGTTAATGCTATTAGGGACATACGAAATAGTAAGAGACAAAGAGTCACCTTGAAATATTCCTCCGTTGATATTTATTTCACCAGGCTTACAGACTTCATTTATATGATTGAGTTGAAGTATTGTTTTTCTATATCGACATATTTGTTTGATGAAATTGATGACGACTAGTGATACTTTGTATATGTTTAAAGACATTAAGATCCAGGAATGGGGCGCACTAGTGAATGCCTTACGGTAATCTATCATGACAGTATTGAGATTTTTCTTTGTATTGAAGCGGTTTTCCAAGATCATCCTATTAATAAGTTGTTGTGGATTCCGGGGATGGAATCCTGCACAAATAAATAAATAACGCCAGTAATTGAAATAGGAAAATAAGTGTATTGAACGTAAGAATACAAACTTGAAATGAAGATTAGTAGTCCAGGAATACGGGTTAGTAGGAAGTATATGTACAAGTCTCTGTAAGTGAAGCCTTAATTCTCTCTCTCTCTCTCTCTCTCTCTCTCTCTCTCTCTGTCTCTCTCTGGACTCTACGTATCTCAACCTTATCCCAACGTATCTCTTTGTGAACACCCTGTGTACTCTTACGTATCTCCACTCTGTCAGAATAAGTATACTTTAGACGAGTCCATCTTGTGTAAAAAGGGGAGAGCCCCACAACATACGTAATTGGTCTTTACATCCGTAAGAGCCACGTTTGCACACTTTTTGTTCAAGAGGTAGTATGTCATGTTTTTTCTAAAGAATTATTATTATTATTATTATTATTATTATTATTATTATTATTATATTTCCTTTGGTTTCTGGTGTATACTCTTTTCTTTCGGGGTCCCAACCAGAGAGCTTTGGTCAGAAATGGCATCATGATATTTTCCGCTGAACATTTTAAAAAAACAATATCAAACACATTTCGCATAGATAAAGTCCTTCGTAGTGTATAGGAACATTTTCAAATGAAACCGAAGGCTCCAACTACAACTGGAATTGTTGAGGTCTTCACGTGCCACATTTTTGAGATTTCGATTTCAAGGTCCTTGTACTTTGATAGGTTTTTGAAAATCTTCAAAGATACATTGCAGTCCGTAGGGGCTGACACGTCAATAAGAAAGCATATTCTGTATTTGTGGTCTCTGAACACGATGTCTGGCCGATTAGCTTTGATTGCTCTGTCTGTGTATATTGTAAAGTCCCATAAAGTTGTTACAGGTCCTATGTCTGTAAACGGGTCTGGATAGTGTTCATACCAGTTTCGTACAGTTTCCTTCCCGTAAAAGTGGCATATTTTCCAGTGCAAATATTGGCTCACTCTGTCATGCTGTTCAAATTCGAGCCAAGGCCACAGCATTGATAAATAAATAAAATAAAATAAAATAAGCTCATGCACATTTGATATAGATAAAGCTCTTCGTAATGTATGAACTGTACTTGTCAGTATATATATATATATATATATATATATATATATATATATATATATATATAATATATATATATATATATATATATATATATATATATATATATATACATATACATATATATAGTATTTACATTATTCGGACTATTGTCCTCATCTTTGTCGCCATATTTGTCACAACGTTTCGGCCGTTGTACGCTCCGGCCTTCTTCAGGTGGTTGGAATTTCGAACCGAACCCTTTATTTCGATCACTGGGGTAGACTGTTCTAGTTCCACGAGCCATGTTTGATGGATGTCAGTTATCAGTTATCTCCTGGTAATTTTTCCCTCTGAAAGTTCTCCACTGCCTGAACCGGGTATTGAACTCACACTTAGATCCAGTAACAGACCCAAAAAGAGTGTGAGTTCAATACCCGGTTCAGGCAGTGGAGAACTTTCAGAGGGAAAAATTACCAGGAGATAACTGATAACTGACATCCATCAAACATGGCTCGTGGAACTAGAACAGTCTACCCCAGTGATCGAAATAAAGGGTTCGGTTCGAAATTCCAACCACCTGAAGAAGGCCGGAGCGTACAACGGCCGAAACGTTGTGACAAATATGGCGACAAAGATGAGGACAATAGTCCGAATAATGTAAATACTGTACATAATACCTCATCTCAGAAATATAGACATACATATATATATATATATATATATACATATATATATATATATACATATATATATATATATATATATATATATATATATATATATATATATATATATATATATATATATATATATATACATACATATATATATATATATATATATATATATATATGTATATATATATATATATGTATATATATATATATATATATATATATGTATAATATATATATATATATATATATATATATATATATATATATATATATATATATATATATATATATATATATATATATATATATATATATATATACATTTGTATTTCTTTAAGCCTTGGGTTACCCGGAATCCCTTTTCCAATCAATCCGAGGGCTCCAACTACAATTGGAATTATTAGTTAAATGTTTATTTATTTAGAGAGGTCGATAATGGTTGATTTAATTCTCTTGAAAAAGATGATGTGCCGTAATGGATATCCGCTCGGAATGAGAACACGGAAAGCCGAGTTCGAATTCTAATCAAGTTCGTTAAATTCGCTAACCCGCAAAGAATAGTTATGAATCCATCACTTCTCCTTCGATATGGGTTGAATAGCATGACATATTGAGTTCTATAGCCTTGGCTATACCGCAAAAAAAAAGAAAGGGGGAAATCTTCTGCTTTCTGTCATAAATCGAAGGAGAGAGGGACTTGATCGCCCAAGCATATTTCATGTATGGTACTTAACTAACTGACTGAGAAAGAGAAACGGGAAAGAGAAGCAAAGGATTATCTCCTCCTTCTTAAAGATTAGGAAATTTCATAATAATTTAAAATATCAAATGACAAAGACTTGACTTAAATATTGAAGCTATGCTTGTTGTCTCTACCTTTTTAAAAGTAAAGATTTGTTTAAATATAAAATTAGTTCATAAATTAACCTTCTGTTAGTGTATATGACTACCTTTTAAGGCGCACCAGTTGAGAAACACTTTCTTATACTTAGATAAAGACCTTTTTTAAAAAAAAACTTTAACCAAAACTACGAACTAAAAAAAAAAACAAAAAAAAAACAACAGTAAACTACTCTAGCTAGTTTTGTGTATACAAACGTTACCCGTCCTGGGTATGACAATAAACTATATCTACGGCCAGGGTAAGACGATAAACTACGTCCAACAGCAATGCCTCTGATCAGGAGGTTTTGAGGAGCGTGGAACCACCTCTTAATTGCTGGTGTTCCCAGGTCCACCCTGACCTGGGGTGGTAGCACCTGTTAGAGTCCCAGCTATGGGCAAATAGTTAACACCCAGACTTGTGTAAAAATAGATTTTAATACCAGAAATACTTTCTAAAAAAATTATTACAAGCAATAATTTTTGAAAGAGAAATTATTATCAGCAATACTTAAAAAAATATACCAGCAATACAAACAGCTATGAATTCTTTGAAAAAATATTACCAGCTATAGATTTCTTCAAGGAAAAATATTCCCAGGAATAGATTTTTGAAGAAAAACATTACCAGCAATAAAGATTTTGTTGGCATTAAATAACCCATTGAGGTGTTGATATGCCGTAAAACAAACCAAACCAAACCAAAAAACTATAAATGTATATATATTGTTCTCTATTTATTCTATTACTTATCTCGAGATTCTTGATAAAAGTCAAAGAAGGGTTTGCATTCTAATCGATCCTGACCTTGCATCTCGACTTCCGTCATTTTCCCACCGATGAGCTTTTCTCCTTAGTATATCGACCGCATGAATCTAAGCGTACTACTAGATTGGCAGTTAGGTTCCATCGTTTTACTACTGAAATAGCTAGATGCCACCGTCAGTTCTATTCTAAGGGTTTCTTTTCTCGCACTTCTCTGCAACCTCCACTCTTCAAAAGACCAGGGAGAAAAAATAGTTCCAGGATATGCATGACAATTGTTAGAAATAGTTTCATTCTGCCGAAGAAATAACTAGATTGGCAACTAAGTCGCACCGTTTTATTGTTGAAATACCTAGATGCACATTCATCAGTTCCATCCTAATAGTTTATTTTCTCGCCTGTGGAACTCCCTTGCGATGTCTTGCTTTACTGCCACCTACAATCTCCATACCTTTAATTGCAACGTTAATCGCCATCTTCCGTCTTCTTAAACCATGTTCCATTATTGTGGTTTTTCCCACTTCTCTTCACTAAAGTCTTCTCATTCTCTTTCACTCCCTATAAACCTCTGCATCCTAGTGGTATTGTCGTCTTGATTGGGGGTGAGACTATAAAAATACACATGTTAGGGATAAAGTTTTCCTTTTATCTTAATTCAAAATTGTGTTTCTTCCTTAAATGTTTACTTATCTTGACGAACAATAATAGATTAATATACATTTTTCACTGCAAATTATTCTTAAGTTGAAAATCTCACAATCCGATATTGAATTAGGATCGATCTAAAAACAAACTAGCAATGGTCTCACGGACACATTGCACAGTGAATAAATGCGTTGGTTAGATCCAGTGACAAGTTCCAAAGAGTGTGAGTTCAATACCCGGTTAAGGCAGTGGAGAATTTGGAGAGGGGAATTAACAGGAGATAACTGATAACTGACATCCATTAAACATGACACGTGGAACTAGAACAGTCTACCCCAGTGAGCGAAATAATGGGTTCAGTTCGACATTCCAACCACCTGAAGAAGGCCGGAGTGTACAACGGCCGAAACGTTGTGATAAATATGGCGACAAAAATGAGGTCAATAGTCCGAATAATGTAAGTAGTGTACATAATACATCATCTCAGAAATATAGACGTCTACGAGACATTTTGCTATTTTTTTCCAAAAATACCATGCCATTCTAATTCCTTTTCTTTATTTTCTGTGAAATGCCGTTTCTTGTGAATTATGTATTTCTTGTTGCTTTCTGTGAGATTTTGAATCCAGGTTTTCCTTCTGATAGACTGGTAACCATTCAAGGCTTGAGAGCCCAGTTTAACCTAAAGCCGGATGCTGAAGAGGTGAATTCATATCTTTCTCAACAGCATTAATGAACACAACAGACGTGGCCAGAATCTGAACTCGACTCCCCCATTCCAATTTCTGTGGGTATAATGTGCAGCCCCTCCCAACTGTTCACTCTTATTAACTTAGTTTGGGCTGTCAATTATTTACATATACCTGTAAACACATGATTATTGAACGCATGATATTATTATGAATTTGACTCGTTAGCCACAACCCCCCATTGTTATGTACATTTTGTGCGTGATAGCGTGTGTCCTTTTAAACTTTTTGGAGATACTCCGTATGCCTTTAAAAAATCTTTTTTTTTTTTAGATCAGCCATAGTCAATTTGAAGACGACACGATCACTTCTCTTAATGACGTGCGCCATTTTAATATTTTTAGGGATTCGCCGTGGTCAGTTTCAGGACGACACGCCCACTTCTCTTGATGGCGTTTGTCTTTTTAATAATTTGGGAGATCCTCAGTGGTCAATTTAAGGACGACACGACCACTTCTCTTTTCCTTTGTGGGTGCTTTGTGGTCTTATTTATTTATTTTAATTTTTTTTTCAAAACACTGTCCAGGTGTTCGCGTTCACCAGAGACTCTACCATGGTTTCCATAGCAATGCGGACGGCCAGGAAGCTGTACCACTAACGACCCAACGCCGGTACCACAGACCCTTTTATTGCCCTGAACGGGCGGGTTTGTTGACAATGTATCTATGTTTATTCTTGGTCTTTCCATCTTTGTTAGTTCTATTTTTTTTACGTCCTTTTTCTTGTTTTATTGTTTTCATAGATTTTCCAGTTGGCCTTTGTCTCTCAAATTCTCTCTACGCATTTTTTTCCTGCCCTTTTGTTAAGAAGTCATAAGTGTGTCTCATAATTTATGTCTTTTGTTGGCTTTCATCCCTTTCTTCTTTGTTAGCTTCTTTCAATTGCTTCTGTCTCTTGCCGCAATTTCGTTTCTTCCCTACTCCATTTTCTTTCTTGTTTTTCACAAACTTCTATTCGTTTTCCCCGCACCACTGAATTTCTTCTTCTTCTTCTTCTTCTTCTTCTTCTTCTTCTTCTTCTTCTTCTTCTTCTTCTTCTTCTTCTTCTTTTTCTTCTCCTTTTCTTCCTTCCTTTTCATTTTCTTCTTTTCTTCTTCGTCTTCTCCTCCTTCTCCTTCTCCTCCTTCTCCTCCTCCTTCTTCTTCGTCTTCTTCTCCTCCTCCTCCTCCTCCTTCTTCTTCATCATCATCATCATCTTTTCTTATTCGTCTTCGTCTCCTTCTTCTTCATCTACTTCTTCTTCGTCTCCTACTCTTCCTCCTTTTTCTTTTCTTTTTCTCCTCCCACTCCTCCTTCTTCTTTTTCTTCTCTTTCCTTTTTCTTCTTCTTCTTTTTCTTCTTTTGCCTCTTCTTCGTCTCCTCCTCCTCCTCCTCCTTCTTTTCTTCCTTCCTTTTCGTTTTCTTCTTTTCTTCTTCTTCCCCCTCCTCATTCTCCTCCTACTCCTCCTCATTCTTCTTCTTCTCCTCCTCCTCCTCCTTCTTCTTCATCTTCTTCTTTTCTTCTTCGTCTCCTTCTTCTTCTGCTTCTTCTTCGTCTCCTACTTCTCCTTTTTCTTTTATTTTTCTTCTCCCACTCCTTCTTCTTCTTCTTCTTCTTCTTCTTGTCTTCTCTCTCTTCACCGTTTTCTGTTTCCTTCATTCTCAGTAATCACTTGTACCTTGGTGGCTTTATCGTTTGGTGAGAGGAATGATTAAAAAAACAGTTCTTCTGTCTCCTTCTAATGTTTTACTTTTTCATCATTCATCGTCTCCAATTTATTCTTTTTCCTTCTTTCTCTTCGGATCTCTTCTCTCGCCTTCCCAAGTTTTACTTCTTCATTCAAATTCTATAATTTCTTTTCTTCCTACTCTAATTTATTCTCCTGTTTCCTCCTCCTCCTCTTCTTCACCCCCTGGTCATTATCAACATCACTCCTCCTGCTGCTGCTCCTCCTCCTCCTCCTCCTTCTTCTTCTTCTTCTTCTTCTTCTTCTTCTTCTTCTTCTTCTTCTTCTTCTTCTTCTTCTTCTTCTTCTTCTTCTTCTTTCCTTGGTCATCATCATCATTTTTCTTCTCAAATACCTCCGTGTATTTCTTTGTATTTCGCCCAACATAAACTGTGGCTAATAACAAAATAGTCTACAGCCCCCAATGCAAGGAAAGACTTGAAATACAAGAAGCTATGATACAAAATAAACAGCCCACATTAAATAAAACATCTTTCACCACAGGTAACGCTATTATGAAATGTGTATAAAATATTTAAAATGCGTATAGATAAATATAAAAAAAAGAAAAGAAGAATGCATTCTTTTTGGTACGGTCTCGCTCCCCTTAATTGTTACATATGACGTCAACGTGTAGTATTTTAAATTTTCAGCTTTCTAAAAAAAATAACAGGATTTAGCCAATGTAATCTTGCCTGCCACTTAAGCACCGCAGGGTTCTTAAAAATGTCTGCGACGGTGCGTGTGTGTGTGTGTGTGTCTGTGTGTGTGTGTGTGTGTGTGTGTCTGTGCATCGCGAGGTAATGTTTAAAGAGTGTATTGCTGATTCCTCCAAAAGAGTGGACGGACAGGTCTATCTCCGAAACTCTTGAGTAGGGATGTTCTAGGTATATATATATATATATATATATATATATATATATATATATATATATATATATATATATATATATATATAGGGTTAATATGAGTAAAAGTTTGATTGATGTTACCTAGAGTATCCCTACTCTCACTCACAAATATATATACGTATATATATACATATGTACATATATATATATATATATATATATATATATATATATATATATATATATATATATATATATATATATATATATGTACATATATATATATAAATGTATAGCCGAAAGCGCTCGGAAAGAAAGAACATTCAGACAATTTACCATCTGAAAAGAAAAATTATTAGATCGCATGAGAAATTGTATAAAAAAACTAAATCAATGTACCTTGTCTGTCATTTTCAATGAAATGTGCATGAAAGAAAGATTGCTTTCTATATACACAAATACATACATACATATATATATATATATATATATATATATATATATATAGATAGATAGATAGATAGATAGATAGATATGCATATGTATCTATTTATCTATCTATCCATATATATTTATATATATATATGTATATATATATACATATGTATATATATTTATATATATATATACATACAGAGAGATTGAGAAAGAGAGAGTTTAGGGAGGGAGAAATATGCATGAGGTTAACGTGTTTCTCTAACTAACGATTATTACTATATGATGAGTTTGGTCCGCCCTGGTGTTCACGTGCCATACTTACCGAAAAGTAATTAATACGCACACAGGCATACACACACAAAGGCATGAACACACGAATGCTTAGTGAAAAATTTTCAATCGCTCCATGTATAGACTTGTTTTTAATTCTTGTTTACTCATTAGATCAGATTTCGGGGAGTCCGGAGGATGTCCAAGCGTCGTATCTACCTGTTACGAGGACTTTTTCTTGAAATTCTATGAACCAATGCCATATTTTCACAACTCATTCGGGATAGTGTCGTCATCGCTGTTGACTTTATCGCAATGTTTTCGGTAGTGCGTTCTTCGACTTTCCTCAAGTATTTCAAGCTCTACAGATGGTTCCTATTTAGAAAGCCTGAACCGGAAAATGAAGGAGATCTGGAAGATTGAAGAAAGAACTTGCAAAAATACCGCTTCTTTTAGTATCCCTCTCTCTTTCTGTGTCTTTCTTGTCTTCCTTCCATTCTTCCTTCTTTCTCTCATCATTCGTCTTATCTTTTCTTTCCTTGCCTTAATTCCTTAATTAATTCCCTCCTTCCTTTTTTCTTTCTTTTTGTCATTCTACATTTTTCTTTTCTTTCACTCTTCCAATTTGTTTGTTTGTTTGTTTTTCTTTCTTTCTTACTTTCTTTCTTTCTTTCTTTCTTTCCCTTACTTTCTCTTTCCTTTTGTCTTTCTGTATTTGATTCTTTCTTTCTTTCTTTCTTTCTTTCTTTCTTTCTTTCTTTCTTTCTTTCTTTCTTGTCGGTCCTTTTCTTTTCCTTTCCTTTCTTATGTTCTGTTAATTGTTCTCCCTTTCTTTTTCTTTTCTCTATCCTTTCTTTTTTTCGTCTTTTTTGCTTACCTTTTTCTCTTTCATTACTTTTTTCTTTTTCTATTGTCTTTCTTCCTTTTTCCTTTTGATTCTCCTTTTCTTTCTTTCTTTCTTTCTTTCTTTCTTTCTTTCCCTTACTTTCTCCTTCCTTTTGTCCTTCTGTATTTGATTCTTTCTTTCTTTCTTGTTGGTCCTTTTCTTTTCCTTTCTTATTTTTTGTTAATTGCTCTCCTTTTCTTTTTCTTTTTCTTTTCTCTATCATTTCTTATTTTCATTCGTCTTTTCGTCTTTTTTACTTACCTTTTGCTCTTTCATTCATTTTTCCATTATCTTTGTTCCATTTTTCCTTTTGATCCTCCTCTTTCTTTCTTTCTTTCTTTCATTACTTTCTCTTTCTTTTTTTCCCTTTGACTTTCTTTCGCCTTATTCTTTTCCCTTGGCACATCTCCCCTCCTTTACCTTATTTCGTCCATTTTCTTTCCTTCGTCACTTCCTTGCGTGATTCTGCTTTTTCTTTCTCTGTTTTTTTCCCCTCCCTTTCTTTCTTTTCTTCAATTTTCTATAATTTCCTTCTTATTTTAGACACTTTCATTCCTCTATTTTTTCCTGAATTTCCTTCACTCTTAGTCTCTTTTCGATTAGTTCCTCTCATATCGACACGTCCTTTTGTTAAAGCAATTCTTTGCCATTATCCTTTTAATTAATCACTATATCTTATCCGAGAAACCACCTTTCCTTGCCATCTGTCTTCATTAGCCTCCCCATCTGTCCTTGATACCGCACAAGCGGCTGTTACCTTCTGCCTTCATTTACGCTGAGGCAAGCACAACTGCACATAACATAACGTCATATATATATATATATATATATATATATATATATATATATATATATATATATATATATATATATATATATATATATATTATTTTTCAATTGTCTTTGGCCACTTTGAATTATTAGAAATATTTCATAATTACCAGATTATGATAAGACATTTTTCCTCACACTTTTACAAATGAAACATGGGGCCTGTTGAAGCCATATCCTTTACGAATTATGATATCCCGTAACAGGGATTCAGGGTGAGGCGAGAAGATGCGAGAGTACGCCCCAAAATGGCCAGGCAAAAGTTTTCCATTGACCTCAAATAAGCGAAACCAAATCGTCGTCGTCGGCTCTAGCTCGTATCCAAGAATTTATTTTTTTCTTTGCTCACCGATTCCTTTATGATGATGGCGTTGATGACTACGTGCGAGTTCAGAACTAAAAGTCTCTTGTTTCACCAAACCTGCTCCCGTCATCCATTCTCTATAGCAGTTTGTGTTTGAAAGAGTTGGTTGGAGGTGAAAAAATCAGAGCAGGAGAAAATGCCGACGGCGTGAGTTTGTTTAAGTTGCCAGGAAGTGACCGACACACATGATTTCATGACCTTACTCTGTTACATATATGAAATGAGACATACCGAATTCAGTTATGAAAATGCAACGGACTGCCGCTGATACTGTTATAATTTCGAGTGACGCCTTCTGTAGCATATCTCTCATGCGTAGCCCTCTTCACCTGCTGGTTCAACCATTGAGATCTGTTGTAATCATCATCCGCTTGTTCCACCGTTGCGATCTTTGGAGTTGGTAGCACTTAATCTGGGTCCTCGTCTTCGACTTTACCGCCAAGGGTAGCCCTACAAGGAGTTTAGAACTATAGACAGCATCGTTCTCAGAGTCATTGGATCACGCAAGCCCTTTTGCTACTATAAGTTGTGATCATCAGCGTTTTAAAACAGTAAAATGTCTTTAATGAATATTTCTTAAATGACGAGATATTGTACATTTTTAATGTTTCCTCTGGCTTCCCTTAACGTGAAAAATTGTATCAGAGCCCCAAGGAAGCGAAGCGTAGATATCCTTTACCATTTTCGCTGGTAGGAAATGCCATTCTCCGAGACTGAGCATCCATAACTCTTCGAGATTGCTTGTTCCATTTCTGTTTCTTCTGTGATATTTCAGTCAAAAACACCTTCATCAACCAGACTCAGTGTTGCATGAGACATGTGACATCGAGTTCCGTCTACGCGGAAAAGTCTCATCTTCATACAAATCTGGTATCAGATGGTTCTTCAGCAACTGAGTACATGGTGATTTTCTAAGAGTAGTTTAGATGTGGAAGAAGGCCCAAAGTATGGGTCAAACAGTGAGGATCGAACGCACTATTCACTTATAACTGATCTAGCGAGACAAGCTTTCTAACCATTAGACTACGCTGAAGTTCCCAAAATGATTTTCTAAACGTAGCTTAGATATGGCACAAGGCCGAAAAAGTGGAGAATCCAGTGAAGATCGAACTCATTAATTAATCTAGCGGGACATACTTGATAAACATTACACCAGCTCGAAACGCCCAAAAAAGGTTTTCTAATCGTAGCTTAGATGCGGCGCATGGGTAAAGTGGGAAAGACGCCGGCGAGGTTGAAACTCGCTAGTCAGTAGTAATTGATCTAGCGAGATAAGCTTGTTAACCATTGCACCACATTGAAGTTTGTGGCACTGTTCAACTTACTAACAGTTTTAGCCAATATTTTTGAAACATCACTTTTTGTCTATACCCAAAGCAACTGATTTTGTCCCCAAATTCCATAGTTTTCTTCCAGAAATCTGTTTAGTTTCAATTTTCTGTAGTTCTTCTGATCAATTCTTCTGATCAATTCTTCATGCGATCAATTCTTCATCTGATCAATTCTTCGCTTGATCAATTCTTCATCTGATCAATTCTTCTGATCAATTCTTCATCTGATCAATTCTTCACCTAATCAATTCTTCATCAGATCAATTCTTCTGATCAATTCTTCATCTGATCAATTCTTCATCTGATCATTTCTTCATCTGATCATTTCTGCATCTGATCAATTCTTCATATGATCAATTCTTCATATGATCAATTGTTCATCCGATCAATGCTTCTGATCAATTCTTCATGTGATCAATTCTTCATGTGATCAATTCTTCTGATCAATGCTTCATCTGATCAATTCTTCATCTGAGCAATACTTCTGATCAATTCTTCATCTGATCATTTCTTGTGATCAATTCTTCGTCTGATCAATTCTTCTGATCAATTCTTCATCTGATCAATTCTTTTTATCAATTCTTCATGTGATCAATTCTTCTTATGAATTTTTCATCTGATCAATTCTTCTGATCAATTCTTCATGTGATCATTTCTTCATCTGATCAATTCTTCTGATCAATTCTTCATCGGATCAATTCATCATCTGATCAATTCTTCTGATCAATTCTTCATCAGTTCAATTCTTCTGATCAATTCTTCATCTGATCATTTCTTCATCTGATCATTTCTTCATCTGATCATTTCAGCATCTGATCAATTCTTCATATGATCAATTCTTCATATGATCAATTCTTCTAATCAATTCTTCATCTGATCAATTCTTCTGATCAATGATTCATCTGATCAATGATTCATCTGATCAATGATTCATCTGATCAATTCTTCTTATCAATTCTTCTTATCAATTCTTCATATGATCAATTCTTCTAATCAATTCTTCATCTGATCAATTCTTCTGATCAATGCTTCATATGATCAATTCTTCTTATCAATTCATCATTTGATCAATTCTTCATCTGATCAATCCTTCATCAGATCAATTCTTATGATCAATTCTTCATCTGATCAATTCTTCATCTGATCAATTCCGCTGAGCAATTCTTCATATGATCAATTCTTCATCTGATCAATTCTTCATCTGATCAATTCTTCATCTGATCATTTCTTCATCTGATCATTTCAGCATCTGATCAATTCTTCATATGATCAATTCTTCATATGATCAATTCTTCTAATCAATTCTTCATCTGATCAATTCTTCATCTGATCAATACTTCTGATCAATTCTTCATCTGATCATTTCTTATGATCAATTCTTCGTCTGATCAATTCTTATGATCAATTCTTCATCTGATCAATTCTTTTTATCAATTCTTCATGTGATCAATTCTTCTTATGAATTATTTCATCTGATCAATTATTCTGATCAATTCTTCATCTGATCAATTCTGCATCTGATCAATTCTTCATCTGATCAATTCTTCTGATCAATGCTTCATCTGATCAATTCTTCTTATCAATTCTTCTTATCAATTCTTCTTATCAATTCTTCATATGATCAATTCTTCTAATCAATTCTTCATCTGATCAATTCTTCTGATCAATGCTTCATATGATCAATTCTTCTTATCAATTCATCATTTGATCAATTCTTCATCTGATCAATTCTTCATCAGATCAATTCTTATGATCAATTCTTCATCTGATCAATTCTTCATCTGATCAATTCCGCTGGGCAATTCTTCATATGATCAATTCTTCATCTGATCAATTCTTCATCTGATCAATTCTTCATCTGATCATTTCTTCATCTGATCATTTCAGCATCTGATCAATTCTTCATCTGATCAATTCTTCATCTGATCAATACTTCTGATCAATTCTTCATCTGATCATTTCTTATGATCAATTCTTCGTCTGATCAATTCTTATGATCAATTCTTCATCTGATCAATTCTTTTTATCAATTCTTCATGTGATCAATTCTTCTTATGAATTTTTCATCTGATCAATTATTCTGATCAATTCTTCATCTGATCAATTCTTCATCTGATCAATTCTTCTGATCAATTCTTCATCGGATCAATTCATCATCTGATCAATTCTTCACCTGATCAATTCTTCATCAGATCAATTCTTCTAATCAATTCTTCATCTGATCAATTCTTCATCTGATCATTTCTTCATCTGATCATTTCAGCATCTGATCAATTCTTCATATGATCAATTCTTCATATGATCAATTCTTCTAATCAATTCTTCATCTGATCAATTCTTCTGATCAATGCTTCATCTGATCAATTCTTCTTATCAATTCTTCATATGATCAATGCTTCACGTGATCAATTCTTCTTATCAATTCATCATTTGATCAATTCTTCATCTTATCAATTCTTCATCTGATCAATTCTTCTGATCAATTCTTCATCTGATCAATTCTTCTGATCAATTCTTCATCTGATCAATTCTTCTGATCAATTCTTCATATGATCAATTCTTCATATGATCAATTGTTCTTATCAATCCTTCATCTGATCAATTCTTCATCTGATCAATTCTTAAGATCATTTCTTCATATGATCAATTCTTCATATGATCAATTCTTCTTATCAATCCTTCATATGATCAATTCTTCATCTGAACAATTCTTACGATTCATTCTTCATATGATCAATTCTTCATCTGATCAATTCTTCATCTGATCAATACTTCTGATCAATTCTTCATCTGATCAATTCATATGATCAATTTTTAATATGATCAAATCTTCATCTGATCAATTCTTCTCATCAATTCTTCATCTGATCAATTCTTCTTATCAATGCTTCATCTGATCAATTCTTCATCTGATCAATTCTTCATCTGATCAATTCTTCATCTGATCAATTCTTATGATCAATTCTTCATCTGATCAATTCTTCATCTGATCAATTCTTATGATCAATTCTTCATATGATCAATTCTTCATCTGATCAATTCTTCTCATCAATTCTTCATCTGATCAATTCTTCATCTGATCAATTCCTCACCTGATCAATTCATCATCTGATCAATACTTCTGATCAATTCTTCATCTGATCAATTCTTTATCTGGTCATTTCTTATGATCAATTCTTCATCTGATCAATTCTTATTATCAATTCTTAATATGATCAAATCTTCATCTGATCAATTCTTCTTATCAATTCTTCATCTGATCATTTCTTCATCTGATCACTTCTTCTGATCAATTCTTCATCTGATCAATTCTTCATCTGATCAATTCTTCTTATCAATTCTTCATCTGATCAATTCTTATGATCAATACTTCATATGATCAATTCTTCATCTGATCAATTCTTGTTCAAAAGACAGGAGAGGAGACTTTTGACGTATAGAGTTGAAGTAGACTTTAGAAAGAACCGGAAACCCAATCCTGAACTGGATGCAAGAGATAAATCTCTACTCTTGTTCAAAAGGCAGGGGAGGAGAGGTTATAAGTATATTGTTCAAGTAGACTTTAGAAAGAACTGGAATCCTAATCCTAATTTATAATACGCATTTTTTCTAAAAAATAATAAGCAAAATCAGGGATGCGTATTATGCACAGCTACAAAATTTTTTTTTTAAATTCCGATTCATGGTTCGATTTCATTTGCGAAATGACTACGCACCACAAGACAATTTGACACTTGGCGATTGCGACCCCATAAGGATGTCAAATATAATAATATGTGCCTAACAATACTTACAAATGTAAAATAAAATAAGAATTATCATAAAACTAAATTAGAATAATATTATTCTATGTTTAAAACCATTTTTTAAAAAAAAGAGTAGGAACGCTGGCCGTAATGAAATTGGAGAGGTATAATATATAGGGTTTGCTTACCAAACAAGGGGTGCGTATTATGCATGAGTAGAAGCATTTTCCCACACTTTCAGTACAATTTTAGGAGTGCGAATTATGGATGAGAGCGTATTATACATGGGAAATTACGGTAGTCCTATATTTTCGCTTTCCTTCGCTACCTAATATGACTTCTCAACCTAGGCTGGTTGTTATTCATTTCACTGTGTAAGAAAAAACAAAAACAAAAACAAGAATAGCAAATCAAACACGCGTAGCCACTAAAAATAGCGTTCATAAAATAAGAAATATCTAGGTTAGCGAAGTCTCAGAAGTCTACTTGCATTATTTACATTATTCAGACTGTTATCCTCATCTTCATTGGCATATTCACAACGTTTCGGCCGTTGTAAATATGGCAATGAAGATGAAGACAACTGTCCGAATAATGCAAATAATGCAAGTAATCATAATACCTCATCTCAGAGATCCAATCACCTGAAGAAGGTGGGAGCGTCCAACGGCCGAAACATTGTGAATATGGCAATGAAGATTAGGATAACAGTCCGAATAATGTAAATAATATGAGTAATCATAATACGTCAGCTCAGAGATACAATCACCTGAAGAAGGTGGGAGCGTACAACGGCCGAAACGTTATGAAGATGAGGATAACAATTCGAATAATGTAAATAATGCAAGTAATCATAATACCTCATCTCAAAGATCCAATCACCTGAAGAAGGTGGGAGCGTACAACGGCCGAAACGTGAGAATATGGCAATGAAGATGAGGATAACAGTCCGATAATGTAAATAATATAAGTAATCATAATACCTCATCTCACATATCCAATCACTTGAAGAAGATGGGAGCGTCCAACGGCCGAAACGTTGTGAATATAACAATGAAGATGAGGATAACAGTCCGAATAATGTAAATCATGCAAGTAATCATAATACCTCATCTCAGAGATCCAATCACTTGAAGAAGGTGGGAGCGTACAACGGCCGAAACGTTGTGAATATGGCAATGAAGATGAGGATAACAGTCCGAATAATGTAAATAATGCAAGTATTCATAATACCTCATCTCAGAGATATAGACACTTTTAGGAGTCTGCTTGAATTTCACTCATCTCTTTTCTGCTTGTTCATTTCCTCAGCCAGTAAGACGTCGTTTTAGGAAAACTTCAATGGCAAAGAAAATTATTTCCAGGTGAAATTATGGAAACGAAAGTTGACCAGTGTTTAATCATTATTCTTTCTCTTCACAAATAAAGTCATTGTTAAACAAGATTGATACTGGATTTTTTAAACGTAGATTTCTCAAAAGAATCCTAAGACGAAAAATAAAATGGCGTGATCCAGCGTGCCTTATATCCACATAAGTGTCATCTTCTCCGTATTCTTATGGGTTCAAAAGATGTTTTAAAATCATTTCACACCCAGGCAAAGCAATAAAGCAACTAAGATGCCAGTGGTTACTGAATGGGAAAGAATAGAAAAAGAAAAACGTTATTAAGGAGAGAAGACAATAAAAGGACAGGTATTAAGAAAACAAAATAAATCGATTGATATTACATCTAAATTTTCGAAAAGCCTGAAGATAATTCCACAGGCGAGAAGTGCGGGGGAGGAAACTGTTAGCTTGGAACTTGCGGTTACGTCTAGTAATTTCAACTGTTTCAACTAAATGATGAGACTTTGCCGCCATTGCTAGTAGTACGCTTAATTTAATGCCCATTGTAACAATGTTATGATCCTTATTTTTTTAAAATTATAAGCTGTATAAGGTCTTTCTTTAATACGCAAGTACTTTCGACTGTAGATTCAGTCATCTTCAGGCATGGAAATTATATTGTTTTTGCTAAAATTCGGGCAGCATCCGAGACGAAAAAAACATAAGATGACTGAATGTACAGTCGAAAGTACTTGCGTATTAATTTTAAAAAACATGGATGAAAACATTCATCGAGTGATTGGTAGGTTAATGCATTTTTAAGATTTTGTTAGCCAAGGGATTTCGCCATTTTTATATCATTTACTTTACCAATTTACTTTTTGTATGAATGATTCATTGTAATATAAATTGAACTGCACAACATATTTGATATATATATATATATATATATATATATACATATATATATATATATATATATATATATATATATATATATATATATATATATATACATAAGTTCTTTGCGTTTTTGTTTATCAATTTTATTCTGCAAATGACCTGTTGTCGCTTATCAGGCAGCCCTTTGATACCATTTGAGTAAAATTCCGCAGGTGTTGATGGAAAAAATCTTATTAGAAATTCTTGAATTTGGCTTTTGTTAGAGAAAAAATTTCCCCATCGAAGGTAAGAAGCGTTTGATACAAGATCAGGTGAATGTAGAGTAAAAGAAACCAAGTGAGTTCCATTCCCCCCCCCCTGCTTTGTTCTTGCCTTTGCGAAGAGCAACATTTTACAATTAACGAGCGGGGAGTGCTTTTCGACCAAAATTTTATGGATACGTTGCGCTGCTCTGCGTATAAATGTACATTTAGGGTTTAATTGTGTGTTGAGAAGTCTAAAGAAATAACAGCCCAACGATTCCACCACGCATACGTCATTAGCTTTCTTCAATGGAGCTAAGATTTCGGAATCGGTTGTAAAGATTAATTCTTCTAAGTTCGCTGCTTTTTGCGTTGAAAGTTGTCATCTGTTAGTGTACTACAAATTTAGTCGTAACTGCCAAAGTAGTTAGGATGGTACATTAGCCATCACAACTGGTTCACAAAGACGGAATTTACTTATGACTCAACCTAATCTATCTATCTATCTATCTATCTATCTATCTATCTATCTATCTATCTATCTTGGGCCTTGTCTACGTAAACATTAGTAAAAAAAAAACCCAAAAAACAGTTTCGACAAGCAATAAGTCAATCTACGAGGAAGTGTGCTGCATAAGTGGTGAAAGCAAGAATTTAATATTCTTTGTTGACTATTGATATCGGATATAAAGTCTTCCAGAAGACAGATTAGCCGTTTCTTTTTAAGGAAATATTTCACATGCATTGACTGAACAGTTTGCGTTAGTTTCGGTTGAAATTTATGAAATCTTTATCTTAAAACGGGAAACAGCTTTCTCAGATCCACTAACTGTTATCGCTCTTTCTGCTATTGACAAGAGATTTCCTTCCTAACACTTTGTCTAAGGTAATGTAGAAGGCTAACAGTTTATGACTTTATTTTCGCTTCAAGTTAATTGTTCTATCAATTTTGATTGTTGATGCTCTTGGAAGTTTTTAAGTGATGTTATTTATTTAAGGTCTTTATTTGTGATTCTGTACTCCAGTCTATGAGAACTGATGAAGGATGGTCTTCTTAAAGACTTCGTGGCTTCATTTGCTTGAAGCAGCTGATAGTTTAGGCATTTCTGAATGAGTTTCAGACATTTCTGAGCGAGTTAGGCAACATATATGGCATCCATATCAGAGTCTACGAAAATTCATAAACAAACTTGTTTTTGTCTGTATTGTGGCTATTTACACTTTTTACATTATTCGAACTGTTGTCCTCATCTTCATTGTGTGCGTATTTTAGTAAATTCATCCATCAATATCTGTCTGTTTAATTTTTTATTGTATTTTTTATTAACTCAGGACATAAAAATCCCTCTATGTAAAAATGTTTTTACCCTATTTACATTATTCGGACTATTGCCCTCATCTTTATTGTCATATTCACGACGTTTTGACCGTTGAACACTCCGGCCTTCTTCAGGTGATATACATTGAAATTTCGAATGGAACCCTTTATTTAGTCCACTGGACACATGGCCCGGTGGATAAAACCGTTGGTTGAACTAATCCAGTGACTTGACCCAAAGAGTTGAGAGGTCAATACCTGGCCACAGCAGAGGTAAACAAAAACTTAGAGGGTTGAGCTACTAAAGAGAAATAACTGAAACTGAGACATCCAAAAAAGGCGTGGCACATGTTGAACTACAGGGTGGTCCGAAAGTCTTGACACCCCCTACCAAAGATTAATGAGAACAATAAAAGAACAGATAATACAGTAATACAAAACACATGTACTGGATTCACTTTCACTTTCATAGACCCTGTCACACATCGACAAGGTCTGTATAAACACCATCATTTTCGCGGCACAAAATGATGCGGTGCTCTATATCTAAGTGGTACAGCACGTCAGATCGAATGACGGTTCCGTAAAGGACACAGGTTCGATTCCTGCTGGAGAACGCATATTTTTCACGAAACTTCTCGAACATTCAAGCCGGTAAATGCAATTAATACTGTTTCATTAAAAACAGATCATTTACTTAAATAAAGTGTATCTATTAAAGTAACGTATAAACAGAAAATATATTAAACTGTCGGACTTAATCCATTTCATAATATGTTGTCACTGTTTACGTTAAGGTACATCTCTTGAGCAGTTATGATCGTTAGGATATTGTGTCTTCAAAACCATTCATATATATATATATATATATATATATATATATATATATATATATATATATATATATATATATATATATATATATATATATATACAGGGTGTCCATAAAGTTCGTGTGCACTTTAAAAAATTTATAACTTTATTTGTATTTGCGATAGAAATAATTTGTAAAAAGGATTAGAAAGAAGTAAATCTATATTTTTTAAGGTTTTATTGAAATTTTATTTAAGTTTCCACGTGTTCTCCATCATTAGCAATACAAAGGGTAATACGATTTTGCAGTTCAGGGAAAACATTTGCCAACTGATTTACAGTAATGCCTGAAATCACATTAGTTATTTTAGCTATACTTAAAACTAGGTACATTAAATTTTGTAACATTTTTTACAGATTATTTCTATCGCAAATACAAATAAAGTTATAAATTTTTTAAAGTGCACACGAACTTTATGGACACCCTGTATATATATATATATATATATATATATATATATATATATATATATATCAAGGCTTTCGTCTGAAGATCAAACGGAAGAGTGAAACCGCCACTCATCATGCAGCGTTGATTCCTATATCTATATTTATAAGCGCTTTATCTATATCGACTATTTTCCTCGATAAATTGAGAAAATTATTTTTAACATGAAACTAAGGTTTAACAGAGAAAAATAGAAAAAAAAACATGAAACTAAGGTTTTAGAGAATATAGAAAATACGTTTAGAGGAAATAGAAAACATGAAACTAAGGTTTCATAAAGAAAATAGAGAAAATCATCTTAAACATGAAACTAAGGTTGCTGGATTTGAGGTTTTTTTTCTCGAAAAGAGAAATCGTCTCCAAGACTCTACTGCCAGCTCGTTGACGCCCTGTACACTAACCTCTACAGGTGAAACGACCCGTGTACGCCATTCTCAATTCGACCAGGACGCCGTTATTTCCATACGGACGAAGGTGTTGCTATTTCTATGGCATGTATTCTGGCGCGCTACATTCCTTGATCCAGCATCCGTGACCTTTACAACTGGGACCCGCCATGCCGCGTACACAGGAGTGAATCATGCCCATTCCCTGCGTATTCCATTAGTAAGGAGGAAGTTCCGCTCAGACGGCTTCTCCTCAAGGACTGCTGCTTTGTGTAACACACTCCTGGCAAGATGTGTTCTCATTCACTACAATCTTGACCTCTTCAAGTTAACTGTTATTTTTCCTGCATAACCCCATGAAGTTCACTTCTTGCCTTCTTCTTACACTCATACAACACCGCCTAGTAACCCTCTATAATGAGTGGCTCTTGGGTCTTGTAATGGATGAAAATTAGTATATAGAATAACCTACTATACTATGTACACAGGGACGAATCATCCTTATTTCTTTTGTATTCCATTAGTAAGAAGGAAGTTCCACTCGGACGGCTTCTTTGTGGAACGCACTCTTAGCAGGATGTTTTCGCATTCATTACAATCTTGACCTCTTCAAGTTGACAGTTAACTGTTATCTTTTCTGCATAACCCCATGAAGTTCACTTCTTGCCTTTTTTTTTACACTCATACAACATCATAGAGTAACCCTCTACGTTGAATGGCTCTTGAGCCTTGTATTGGGTGGAAATTTTTATATAAAATGACTTACTATGCCATGTACACAGGGAACGAATCATTTTTTATTGCTTTTGTATTCCATTAGTAAGGAGTAAGTTCCACTCAGTTATCTTCTTCCTTAAAACTGATTGTGGAATAGACACTCAGCAGGGTGTTTTCCCAATCACTACAATCTTGACTTCTTCAGGTTTAACCGTCATCTTTCCTGTATAAACCTATGAACCTCACTTCTTGTCTTTTCTTACGCTCATAGAACACCAGACAGTAACCCTCGACCTTCAGTGCCCTTTGCATTGGGTTAACATTAGCATTACAATTTCTTCATTTTTATACTTTAATTTATTCGAACTATTCGATATATATATATATATATATATATATATATATACACTACAGATCAAACGTTTGAAGCCACCTCCAGAATTAGCATGGGAGGAACTTGAGAGTAGAGTAAAGAAAAGTATGAAAAAGAGCTCTTGAAATCATTGAAACAAATGCCAAAAAATTGTGCTGCAGTAACGAAGGCTAAAGGAGGATAATTTGACGAGAGCAAAATTTAATTATAAAATGGTATTATTCTTTTTTTTTTTTTTCATAATAAAATTTCTAATAAAAATCATGTCTCACTTTTTAACCATGTATAATAATGTTCTCTCATTTAAAGTAAGAAACACCTACTTTCTGTGCTAATCTAAAAAATTTCCAGGGGTAGCTTCAAACTTTTGAACTGTAGTATATATATATATATATATATATATATATATATATATATGTGTGTGTGTGTGTGTGTGTGTGTGTGTGTGTGTGTGTGTGTATGTATGTATTCAAAAATGAAGGGAGTATACTCTTAGGCAGATCTGTTATGTCATTTAGAAACAGGATTAGACCGAGAGGCGACCCATTGAAGCCCCCTGCGTTGATCACTTTCGCCTCAGTAGACTGGCAGTGAGCAACTACCTTCAGGGACCTACGCGTTCGAAAGGACATGATAATTGAGAAAACTCTTCCAGTAATTCCATAGCTAGAGAGCTTATGTAGTAGTAACCCTTTATGCCCACAAAGGTATCAGCAGTGGATTGAGCCGATCGAAATCTGTACTGCTTGTCGCCCACGAGTGTGTTCATATGAGTGTGTTCCTATTCTTGCTGATGAAGAGGCCTCAAGGAAGATTAAAGCTGGTAGTCAGGAACATCAAGCAATGAACCAATTCAAATATCTTGACGTTATTATCAGTGAAGAGGATTCCACAATAACTTTAAGTTCAGCACAAACAATGGCAGCTATCGCAAAACCAAGAACCAAGAGACAAGGAAAAAGAACGCATGACATACCTAGAGGTCTTAAGCAAGTGGATAACAGAACGTGGTCTGGGGGAGGTGGCAGAGGGAAATAACTTCTTGAGAGGTGCAACGGATAAAGGGAGGTGGAGAGCCATGATCGACTACGCCCTGAAAGGACACGGCACATAGAAAGAAAGAAGACAATTGTCAGAAATTTTTAGAAGACAAAGATTCCAATAAGAGTGAGTAAACTTTATCTCAGCGGTTGTTATTTTTCTTATTGCACATAATCCGTACAATTTTACTGAATACTCAAGAATTTTCGACAACTATAAAGATATTGAAGCACATGTATTTGATATCTTTTTAAAAGTGATTTTACCATCCTGATTGATTTTACTGGGACTGGAAACAATAGCCACAAATTTTCTCAAAACAAAGTCTGCATAAACTTGAGTTTAGACGATCACCATTCGGCACCAAATGATGTTATTTAATATTTGTATTATTTTAAAATATTTTCATTATTTATTTAAAAATATTTTAGAATCTTCAGCAAGTTAATTTTTGTTATATTCCCTTTGTGATTTAAATTATATCTGTAGAGTAACTGGCCATGATTAAACGTAATTGTCAGAAATGCACAGCAAACAGACTTGACAAAGTTTGCAGTAAATGATAACAAGAATAAGAAAAGAACAAAACATAAATAATATTGAGCAAAGTATATACGTAATGCAAAAGAACAGTAATAAGGCAGAGCAACAGTCAGAAGGCAGGAAGGCTACAAACTAAGAATGGTGTCAACACACAAAAGGGGATTCAGACAAGCGTTCTGATTTCAAGACAAGAAGTAACTGAATTAAGACGGATATCCTAATTATATCGGCGAGGATGCATCTGCGTGTTTTGTCTATAAATTTGGAGTGGGGGATGTTTAGTAGTCATTCCAGTATGGATCGGAACCAATTACCCCAACTATATATATATATATATATATATATATATATATATATATATATATATATATAGTTGTAAATTTAGGCAGCAATCTTTTGTTTATGCATGTTTCATTAAAAACGACAGACAAGGTACTACGGTTAAGCTTTTTTATTTAATTTTTTGTTGCAAGGCCACAATGTGCTAACCGTATTCGGAAATGAAAAACAGCTCTACGACACACTAAAACATACACATAATGCACATACTCAATTAAGCTGAAAAATCGAATCATCCTTGAAAATGGCTAAAGGTATAGCCGAAAGCGCTCGGAACTATAAAACTCTTTGTCCAGAAAAGAAAGCTCTTTTTCGAACTTAAGAAAACTTAAATAAAAAGCTTAACCGTAGTACCCTGTCTGTCGTTTTAAAGGAAACATGCATGCATATATATATATATATATATATATATATATATATATATATATATATATATATATATATATATATATATATATATATATATGTACGAAATATATATATATATATACATATATAGGCTGGACTCTCCCGTTAGAACCAACAGCCAGACACCAGCAGATATAATTTGATTATAGTGGTCTTTGTGCAGAAGCAACCACACTTTTTGAGGGGCCGAATACAGAGACCTGGTGCAGGTTTTGAATTCAGAGTTGTCCTTCTCCTAGACCAGTTACCATCAAAGGCTATAGAACCCAGTCTGTCCTGCTATTTACCAATAGCTGGGGTGGGGAGAAGAAGAGGATTCATGCTTTTCCCAAGGGTATTAGCACGTAAATGAATGTAATGGATTCGACTGGAATTCGAACTCGGTTCTCCGATTCTTCAATCCAAGCCGCTACCAACTTCATATATATATATATATATATATATATATATATATATATATATATATATATATATATATATATATATATATATATATATATATATATATATATATATATATATATATATATATATATATATATATATATATATATAATATTAAATATTAAATATTTAGGATATTAAATTAAAAACATGTTAAAAATCCCAACATAACTGCGATCGTGTTTCAACGCATATCAATGCGTCTCTTCGGGCGATTGTAAATTACACAAATGAGCAATTTACAATCGCCTGAGGAGTGGATATTCAATCATTAACTGACGTATTAAGATTCACGAGCAATTTAAAAAAGGGAAAACCGTGAAATTTTCGTGGATTAAAACTAGTGATATACAAATTTATATATATCTGAACATTGTTAGGTGCGTGAATGACAAAGTGGAAAAAATTCTGTGTAACGCATTTCAATTTCAAAAAGGACTTCATCAGACTACAGTAATGCTCTTATTAATGGAATTATATCTCTGCAGATATAAAACTAAACACTCACTTATGCAACTACAGGCTGCAACCATCCATTCCATAGTAGCGTGATTGTATCCACCACTGGCTTGCTAGGCCTGTTACGTAGATTACAGCAAGCACCTGGTATTTCCCAGCGATCACTCATCTGAGTACGGATCAGGATCAGCGACGCCATTAAATATGATCTGTTCGATAGGGTCAAATTGGCAGCTGATTTTTAAAGTGACCTACAGCCCATTGTTAACTGGGGCAAAGAATGACTTGTTAATTTTAATGCCTCCAAAACAAAACTGCTCTCTATTAATCATCTGAGAGTACCCTTTCTGCCTTCCAACAGCATGGCTGATTCGGAAACTCAGTTTTCGTTGCGCCTTCTATGGTTGACATGCTCGGCTGGCATGGGGTGGAATAGAGCTATATTGAGCCCATTGCTAAGTCTACTGCTAAGTTTGTTCGTCGTGTTGCGCTAGACAATTCTTCTCTCCCAAATCTATCTTACATATTTATAAGTCTACCATTCGTCCATGCTTAGAACATTGCTGCCACATACGATCCGGCGCCCTTGCTATATATTTAGAAATCCTTGATAAAATCCAAAGAATCTGCAATATTATTAGTCTTGACCTGGCATCTCAGCTCCAGTTACTTTCCGACTACCTTAATATAGCTTCCCATTCCCTTTTCTGTAAATACTTTCGTGGTAATTGTTCTGATAGACTCTTCGCTATGGTACCTGGACTTTATGGATTTTAGCGCAGTACTAGATTGGCGGCAAGGTCTCATCGATTCACAGTTGAATTGGCTAGATATAACCATATGTTTTATGCTAACTAGCCTCACCAACTGTTTGCTGGTTGATTCCACCGCATGTCAAACTTTGTTGGATTATTTAATATCGAATTTGGTATGGGACACTCAGTGAGGATCGCGCTCTTTTATTACTTTCTTTTTTATGTGCCATGTCCTTTCAGGACGTAGGCGATCATGACTCTCCACCTGCCTCTATTCCTTGCAGCTCTCAACAACTTCCTTACCTCTGCTTGCTCCCCCAGACCACGATCTGTCATCCACTTGTGTAAGTCCGCCAGGTATGTCACGTGTTGTTTTCCCTTGTCTCTCTTTCCCTCTATTCGACCCGTGAGTATCAGATTTTCTTACACTTCTCGCTTGTGAAACACTGTCCCGCCTTCTTGCTTTCCAGTCAACTTTAATCTTCAAAAATTTAAATGCAATTTCAGTCGTTATCTACTGTCTTCTGGATTACTCTTCTCACTCCTTAATAACGTTTCTCTATATTTTTTTTTATTCTTTGACTCATGGTAACCCCTTGTATCTTAGTGGCTTTACTAACTGGGGTAAAATGATTTAAAAAAAAACAAACTTAAACCAAACTGATAATTATGCACTGACGTGAAACTAAACGCTAAATTTGAAATTTAAAAAAAAATTAAACGTGTCTAGATGCATAGCTCAGCCGATTTCTTTTGACTCTCCAACGATTTTTTAGCACGGTGGTTTTTATATAGCTCACGTAAAATCATAAAATCTGTACAGACATCAGATTTTGTTTCATGCAAAGAATTTCATGGTCGGGTCGATAACCCTTCACTGTTGCGTGTGTGTGTGCGTTTGCGTGTATGTGTGCGTTTGCGTGTGTGTGTGTGTGTGTGCATAAGTGTGTGTCTTGAGAAAGAGTTTTAAAAAGCGAAAAACCTAAAAACGTGACAGTTGGCATGTTAAGTTTACCAAGTTTAACTGAGCACGAAACAAAATAAGAGTGAAAGAAGACTGTGTTGCGCCAACATTTTAATTTGGTGTATGTACCTGCATATATTCAGCTATCTCACTTTCTAATGGGGTTAAACATGATCGGAGTTTGAATTTTCACGAGGGAAGCAGACTTTGGGGATGTCCCCACCACTTCTTTCTGATACGACAATGACCCAGCATGACGCTTTTTGGTCAACCTCTTTCGCCCTTAAGCGGCTTTTGAAAATCCCTACCGAAATAATTCTCTTTTCATCTAGAAAGTCTTTGATGACACTCATCCATTTCTTCTTCTTCTTCTTCTTCTTCTTCTTCTTCTTCTTCTTCTTCTTCTTCTTCTTCCTCTTCTTCACTATTTTTATCATCATTTTAATCTCACCTCCTTTGTTTGTTTGTTTGTTTCTTTCTTTCTTTCTTTCTTTCTCCTTTTCTTCCGGGAATGGAAACACCAGACATGAGGATAGTTAATTTCCACCCCCTATTCTTCTTCTTCTTCTTCTTCTTCTTCTTCTTCTTCTTCTTCTTCTTCTTCTTCTTCTTCTTCTTCTTCTTCTTCTGCTGCTGCTGCTGCTGCTGCTGCTTTACCATTTGCTGTTTTTTTTTAATATTATACTCGTTTTAATCTTTCTTTCTTTCTTTCTTTCTTTCTTTCCTTCTTTCTTTCTTTTCCATTTTATTCCGGGAATGGAAACCCCAGACATGAGGATATTTAATTTTCCCTGCTCTTCTTTTATCTTTCTTCTTCTTCTTCTTCTTCTTCTTCTTCTTCTTCTTCTTCTTCTTCTTCTTCTTCTTCTTCTTCTTCTTCTTCTTCTTCTTCTTCTTCTTCACCATTTGCTATTTAAAAAAAATATTATCCTCCTTATTGCTTTCTTTCTTTCTTTCTTTCTTTCTTTCTTTCTTTCTTTCTTTCGGGTACGGAAACCCCATTCTTGAAGATGGTTAATTCTTCTTCTTCTTCTTCACTATTTCTCTCCCTCTTTATGCAATAACTTTTGTTGTTCTCCTCCTACCCAACTCTTCATTCTTTCTCGTCTTCGCCACCTTTTGTAAACTATTTCTTCACCTCTTATTTACCACTTCTTTATTTCATTCATCTGCCCACCTTCAACCCCATCCCATCGTTTTGCCCTTCCCCATTTCAATCGCCCGTTTTCTCTTTTTTTCTTCCTCTTCATTTTTCTTCCTCTTCATTTTTCTTCCTCTTCATTTTTCTTCCTCTTCATTTTTCTTCCTCTGATATATTTTTCTCTTTCGCGCTTTAACTTTTTACTATTCTTTCTTTCTTTCTTTCTTTCTTTCTTTCTTTCTTTCTTTCTTTCTTATTTTTCTCCTCCTCACTTCATCCTCTTTCTTACCTTCAATTTCTCCCTCTCTTACTCAGCGTTTTCTTTTTCTCGTCTCCTCCCGCCCCGTTTCATTTATTCTTTGTTACCCCCACCTCCCGACCCCTTGAAATCAGTCAATCGGTGAGCGACCCTCACCTCCCACTTTCCCTTCCTCTCTAGCATTTCACTCTCTCCCCTCGTCAGCGCACGTGTTTTCATTTATGTTACTCATCAAAGTGCGTACGTCTTCTTAGAATTCAAATTAATCTCTTAGCACTTGCTCTGCACCCCTCAAGTTTATTTGCAGATGTTTTGTTCGGAGCACAGTTTATTTGGCTTTATCAATAATTACTGTATATTTTATGTATGCGACTTTGTCTCTATGTCTTTGAATGCTACCTTTTCCTTCTCGATGCAGCGAGGTCCCGCCTCCCGACGTACGCACGCATTCATTTTTATATTAGACAGACGTTCACACAACAGTGGCGCCTCGGTGTGGGATAATGGTTAGCTAGGCGAGTCTGGTTGACCAATGCTACCGAGAAGTGAATTAGATCCTCACTAGATGTCCTTACAAAGTTTAACATTAAATAACCTTACAAGAGTTGCCATGCTGTAAAATCAAGTAACCAACAATTGGCGTGGGGTAATGGTTAATGAGACTGGTCTGATTAGCCATTACTACTGAATGATAAGTTTAATCATAGCTGGTTAACACATACGAAATTCGGCATTAAATAACCTACCAAGTGTTGATATGTTGCAAATTCAACCAATCAACAATTGGCGTCGGGTAACGATTAGCAAGGTTCTGGTTGACCATTTGGTAACGAAGAAAAGAATACGGAACAGTTACGTGACATGTGTCCTTCTTTACGGCAGCGACTGTTGGACGATTTCCTCAAAGATGAAGAAGAGACTCTAGGCGACAGTGATGCGGTTCTATAGAAGGATGCAATGGGTATCATGGACCGAGCGTGTGAGCTACGATGAGGTCTTTAGAGGGGAGGCAAACAAGGAGGAGGCTTATACTTAACATCAGGAAGAGGCAGCTGAAGTTTCTGGGACACATAATGAGGAAGGAGGGCCTGGAGAATCTGATACTCACGGGTTGAATAGAGGTTAAAGAGAGACAAGGGAAAACAACGCATGACATACCTGGAGGACTTAAGCAAGTGAATGACAGAACGTGGTCTGGAGGAGGAAGCAGAGGGAAGGAACTTGTTGAGAGCTGCAAGGGATAGAAGGAGGTGGAGAGTTATGATCTCCTACGTCCTGAAAGACATAGCACATAAAAAGAAAGAAAAGAAAGAATTCGATCCTCACTGAGTGTCCCATACCAAATTCGACATTAAATACTCCAACAATGTTTGATATGCCGTGGAATCAACCAGCAAACAGTTGACGAGGCTTGTTTGAGTGATCATTTGTTGTTCATCTTTAAAATACTTCCAAAACTCCAGCAAATCACCACGGTAAATGATGCAGAGAATTCTGCTATCCTCTGGGTGAAGAGGAGGCTTTCCACAGGCTTCTCCATGCTAACTCCATCGAAATTTTGATAACGTTAATTTTTTCGCCAGCTCTATCAGTTTTTTATGGGAAAAATAAATCAGGCTTTTCCAATCTGTACGCTATTCGGAACGTGGCACACGCAAAACGTTCCCCCCCCCCCAATGAGTCAGGCATTTACAAAAACTATGACAAAGACCACACGTGTGTTGGGCACAATTTGCAACGAAAACTCAAGAGAATTCGAGAGGTCACGTGTAGATTATCAATGTTGCTCACTTCTGAGCGAAATATCCAGCTACAAAAAAGGTTAGTTTTATGATGCCATACTCTTTAGATTCACAGATGTGGTAAGAGAAAGTTTGTATGCTAGTACAGTCCGACATCTTTAATCTGGCAATCGTTGTCCAGCGATCCTCCTGTTTCTTAATACTTGGCTTAACTTTTGGAAGGCATCTTTCGTTATCTTAATGTGCTTTCGGATTTTCTATTCTCTGTTAAAACACATCCAAGATATTTCGATTTTTGAACTTGTTTGACTTTGGTATGTCCAATTTGTAATTCACATGTTGTGCTCTTTCTTTTGCTGACAACTGTACATTCTGTCTTCTTAAAAATGAACCCTAGTCCTTTCTTCTCGCTTTCATTTACTATCTACTAGCTCCTTTAGTTTCCTTTCTGTGTTTACTATCAACACTATTCAGTTATGTATTTTATGGTTGCACTGATAAATCATCAGTTGTCTCCCTTAAGATCTAGGAGGTATAAAAAGCACCCTGTAAAATCCGTCAGTATACGAGTAGTCAGAGTAAAGTACAATAAAGCTTTGGTATAATTTTATTCACTGGTTCTGTTTTTACTACAATGGTATTAAAATTGTGGCCGCCAACAATGAATCCTGGTAGGATTTCTAATTATCTCAGGTTTTAAGTGTTTAGTGTTTATTAATTCGACATTCTGATTTTTTATGATGGATTAGAGGTACTGGTTACCAAATTGGACGTGTAGTTCATTACTATTGAGTAGCGATTTAGTAACAGTTGGCATCCTATACTCGATCGTTTGTAATTATTTCCTTGGTTAATGTTAATAAATAGCTACATGTATTTGCAGGTATATATTTGTCACTGAATCAGTCCATTGGCTGCGTACGGCACATTTGGTATTTTGAATGGCATGTCTAACTTCGTAAGAAAAATAGCGTTTATTAAAATTTTGTTCCAGTTCGTTCTCACTTGTTTACTCACACATTCTCTCACTTGAAGTGAGGTTTTTTGCAGCTGGTGTCAAATGGAGCTATTAAATGCCCGACTGATCTCCCTTAATTATTAAAGCTTGTTTCGTTGATGGAACACTTTGATTAACTGCATACATGACAAAATTTAATAACGAAGGTTCTCGAAATCTGTAACTTTTCGTTGGAGATAACGCATTCAGCATTTTCAATGATTTGCTCTTTTCAGTATGGAATATCACTAGTGTAAAGATCTTCGGCATTAGACACAGAAAACGTTCGTAATAATCTTTCTTCGGAGAAGAAATGTATTTTTTCTTTAAAGACTATTTATTCGATCAGTCGGTTAAGTGCCATACAGGATATACGCATCTCGATTCATGACTGACGAGGGAAAGAGTTTCCCGCATTTGGGTGCTGTTTCTTTCTGCGGTAGACTGGTTGCCAATCAGGGCTGTCCTGCTATTCAACCCATAACTGGGAAGAGAAGAGATGGATTTATACCTTTCTCAAGAGTATTTTCGCGTAAGTGAATGTAACAAAGCCGTCTTGTATTCGAACTCGGCTCAACAAATTCTTATTCCGAGCCGATATCCACTACACCACAACGCACATCATCGTTCGATAGCCAAATGAATAAATTATAAAACAAATATTTACAAAAGACAACTCGAAATTCTATCTTAGGCTCATCAAATTGAAAGGCGTTCTTTTTCCTTTAAGATGGAGCTACGTTGATTTATGTAAACCCACACAACTCCGAGCGTAATTAGTTTGCAAAAGCTTCGGAAATGTGTTAAAAGAAGGGCCTGTCGTTTAATTTTGTTTTGTTAATCATTTCAACAAAAGCAAGGGAGTAAAACCGCCAGTACGTAGTGGGCTACAGAAAGTGAAAGTGAAAGTGAAAGAGAAAACTGAGAATTGAAGAAAGGGCAAAAGATGAACGGAGTTCAAGAAAACAGAAGATGGTTGGTTGAAGTTGCATTTAAATTTCTAAAGATCGTAATTAACAGGGAACCAGTGAAACGGAAGGGAGTTCCACCGGTGGGAAGTGCGAGAAAAGAAACTGTTGGAATAGTAGTGACGGTTGCATTTAGCCATTTCAACAGTAAACGGGTGGGACCTAGATGCCAATCTAGTATCACGCTTAAATTCATGTAAGTCGGGTTACTAGGGAAAAAGCTCGTCATAGCTATTACCATGAAAATATTTTGTAGAAAAGACAGAGGGAAGCCACATCACGTCGGTGAGAAAGTGACTGAAGTCAAGATTCCAAGTCAGGATCGATTACATTACAAATTCTTCTCAGAATTTTGTCAAGAATGTCGTGATATAAAGCAGGACCACCGAGCCAGATATGACAGCAGAGTATTCACCGCATGGACGAATGGTAGATTTGTAAATGTGCAAGATGGATTCTAGCGAGAAAGATTTTCTGGCCCGACACAGTGAAGCAAATTTCCTTGAAGTAGATTCAGCTAAGAGTTGTAGTTTTCCTTTTATGGTACCAGCCTCGATACTTTTTGATCAGACCACGTAAACCCCATTTCATTGACAGAAACTCGATATAGTAAAAAGAATAAAAATAAAAATCTATTAAAAATAAAATAATCGTACAATCAAAACGATTTTCTAGAATTTATTAATTCTAATATTTATTTGATTTAACTACACCAAAATAATTGTCTATATTTCTGAGATGGGGTATTATGTACATTATTTACATTATCATTGAAGTTGATCTCAAGGACACATGGCTCAGTGGATAAAGTCGTTCGTTAGATCCAGTGACAGGACCCAAAGAGTGTGAGTTCAATACCCGGTAAAGACAGTGGAAAACTTTCAAAGGGTAAAATTAACAGGAGATAACTGATAACTGACATGGCACGTGGAACTAGAACAGTCTACCCCAGTGAGCGAAATAAAGGGTTCAGTTCGACATTCCAACCACCTGATGAAGGTCAGAACGTACAACAGCCGAAACATTGTAATAAATATGGCGACAACGATGAGGACAATAGTCCGAATAATGTACCAAAAATTTCCAAATTCTATTTTAAAAACTAAAAAATTGTGTTTTATATCGTCGTTGTCTAGCATCAGCCAGACTGATGGATAGTAACACAAATTCGTGTAAATGTATAATTCGTTTGTAAGTATGGTAGCCCATAATAACAATTAATATATTTTGTAAACTAATTATCTTTCTGTTGTTTTTTATATCATCAAGTTTTTTTTTTAATAGAACACTCATTATTTTTAAAAGAGTTAATTTTGCAACGCCTTCACCCTCATGAAATGTTGATTATAAAGAATGTCAGAAAAAACTCAAATACATTTTTTAAACTTTGAGATGCAAAAATAGTAAATGTATTTAAATTATTGGAGAAAATAGTTATGATATTTAAAGAAATAAAATTTTCACTGCGAAAAACTTAGGAAGCAAACTGTTTTATTTTCAAACTAAAAAGTCTTACAGCTTACATACAAGTAAAGCGCTGAAGGAAACAACGAAATGTAAATGGAAGACAATAGCGAAACTTTTCCTCGATTTGCATCCAGGCATGAGAAGTCGATTCCTTTATCCAAAAAATAAGCCTTTATTTAAATAATCTACCCTAGGTTCATAGTTTGAAACTGTTTAGTACTCATCTTCATCTTCTGTAGTTCCTGGGTATGACGACAAACTACATCCGGCAGCAAGATTTGGAGATTGAGGGTTTTGAAGAACGTGGAACCGCCTTTTAATTGCTGTTGTCCCAAGGTCTACCCTGAGGCGGGATGGTAGAACCTGTTAGCGTTCCAGCTATGGGCAAATAGTGAACCACAAAAAACAACAAAACACTATGAAAATATAAAAATACATTTTATACTAAAAATACCAGCAATACATATATAAAATAAATGATCAACTTCAACTTCTGAAGTTTATTATTCCACTGCTTCAATGAGCTGGTCAACATTATTTGGAGCTTGCTGGTGCTGAATTGATTGAATTGCATTAAAATAACCCAGATCAAGGACATTGAGATCAGGACTATTTGGAGGCTGGCAAACTAATTCAATTTGCAAACCCAGACGTTCTGCAGCTACGTTTAATTCATCTGCAACCTGTTTTATTGCATCACGCTTCAGGACACGACCTGTGGATCTTTCCAGCAGTGCTTGCAACACAGCACTACGTTCATTATTTGTCAATTCGTGCTTCTTGCAATTTCGTTTAGCATTTCTGCCAATTGGCTTCTCTTCTCCCATCATAATCTCTTGCCAACGGGTGGTCTGAAAAAAAAATACAATTTTAATGTGATGAAAAAGTGATATAATTTGCACTTCAAATTAGTCTACCTGAATAAGCTAATATAAATACTTGAGGAACATTAATGTTAACCTGTTAATGTAAACGATAAACAATTCGACTAAGAA
The DNA here is from genome assembly GCA_964036315.1 of Acanthosepion esculentum. NCBI lineage: Eukaryota > Metazoa > Mollusca > Cephalopoda > Sepiida > Sepiidae > Acanthosepion > Acanthosepion esculentum. The sequence continues at coordinate 7,795,846 of OZ038490.1, read as the reverse complement.
TTAATATATTCCACATGAGATTTCTGGCTATGGAACAACTATTTCGGAACAGAGGGATTATAATAGAATTCCAACAATACATTTTATAGCAAAACAGACTCAAAATGCATTTTATCTGAAGTTGAAGGCATACAATTGCGTTCAAAATATATTTAGTTGAAGCCATAAAATAGTTCTAAATACTTAGGTTTCGGCATTAAATAAGTCACAGTGGTTGATATGCCGCTAAACAAAACCAGCCAAACAGCCAAAATGAAAGAACCTTTTGATGACAATAAATATACTATAGATAATATAATATCCTAAAATTTCTTAACGAAATCAAACTGCATTCCAAAATATAACTTCAACAAAACTACAACATAAAACACACATATCACTGCCTCTAGAAATTATATCCGCACGAACATGTATAAGCACGAAAGCTGAGTATCATCTACCATGTATTCAGTTGTGAAAGCAGAATAACATATCATATATTTATTACTTCAAAGCTGCCAAGAAAATTATATTTCGGCATTAAATGACCCATAAGGATGTTGATATGCCGTTAAACAGACAAATCAATTTAAACCATCTTCTGTAAAATAAAGGATTTTATAATCATTATTAGGAAAATTAAAGTTCCGTTCCTTAAACTCTATATTGCAATTATCTTCATTCCATATATATGTCCTTATATACAATATTAGCTTGTAATATACTGGTTAATTATTCTGCAAATTCGTAGAAAAATCTGTTGAAAGTAATGTAAGAGATATACATTTATTTGTTCTTTCAGGTCAGCGAGTATTAGCTACAACGTAGCTAGTGATGATGATGACAACTGAAAAACAGAAATGATTACGAGTCTGCGCATCCGTAGTTAATAATAATAATAATAATAATAATAATAATAATAATAATAATAATACAGACAGAACAATCAAAGCAAATCGCCCAGACATCGTGATCAAAGACGACAAGAACAGAATGTGCATTCTTATTGGCATGGCAGTCCGTGCAGATTTTAAAGTATCTTTGAAGATCTTAAAAACAAAAAACTATCAAAATACAATAATCTTGAAGTGGAAATCTAAAAACATGTGGCACTTAAGGACATCAATAATTCCAGTTGTAGATGGAGCCCTTGAAATGATTGGAAAAGGTTCCAGTAGACTCACTGAAGGGATTCCTAGTAGCCTATGTCTTAAAGAAATACAAAAGATTGTATTCACAAATGCAGCTCACACATTACGAAGAGCTTTATCTATGTAAAATGTGTGTGGCCTTAATTTTTTTGGGCTGGTGGGGAGAATATTTTATCAGTGGAAGAAGTCATGAAGCCATTTCTGACCTTAGATCTTTGGTTGGGACCCGAAAGGAAATGCCTATAAAACAGAAACCCAAGGAAATAATAATAATAATAACAACAACAATAATAATAATAATAATATCCTATCAGCAGCCGTGTAATAATTTAAACATTATTTTAATTGTTTTGTTACCGATGATAACCTCCAGGAAAGTGACTCTTTGCGCTTTCTCGGGTTGACGTTTTCCACTGACATGAAGTGAAAAGATTATATTGAACCAATTGCTAGATCTGAGGCTAGAAATATTGATTCTCTGTGTCGTGCTAGACAATTGTTCTTGCTAGAATCTATCTTACATATTTATAAGTCTATCATTCGTTCTTCCTTTGAATATTGCTGTTACACCTGATCTGGTATTCCTGATATATATTTAGAGTTTCTTGATAAAATCCAAAGAAACTGCAATGTTATTGATCCTGACATGGCATCTCGGCTTCAGTCCCATTCCCACCGCCGTAACTTAGCTTCTCTATGCCTTTTCTATAAATACTTTCATGGTAACTGTTCTGATGAACTTTCCTCTTTAGTACCTCGACATTAAGCGCAGTACTAGATTGGCGGTTAGGTTTTATTATTTTACAGTTGAAATCGCTAAATGAAACCGTAAGTTCTATGCTAACAGTTTTTTTTCTATCGCACTTCTCACTTCTGGGACTCTGTTATATACTGTTCCTATATAGCGAAGTAAACGGCGACTTACCTCGTCAAACCAAGCGACAGCGCGTCGCGTGTATTCTACGACGGAAAAGAAAATTACTTACCAAAGAAAAGGGCATGTATTCCGCATGACATGCTGAAGACGGAATATTTGGGTTAAAAACAAGTACGTCGCAGGAGTCGCTATAAAAGTACTTTGATATGCAAAAATTTGTCGTCCTCTCCCGACGAATGAAAAACAATGCTCGGCCGATAAAAGCAGTTGGTGTTCTCGAATCGAGAGGGGAAAAAATTGATGTATTTTGGCTACCGTGTTCGTCGGAGAAACGCTTAAAACCTATGAACACTAATGGGTATGTCCCAATCCTCATAAATACGATAGACAGTATTGTAAGTGGACGTAATATGCTAAGTAGTTCACCACTAGCAGTGGTTTACCTACTTCACGCCGCTGGCGAGTATTTTATTTTGTTGGTGTTATAAAGATTACCATTTCATTTCCAACCTCCGTTTTGGTTATTCTTCATTCAGTAACCCTCACTAGGTTACAACACACTCTCTTCCGGCTTTCTTGTTTTCCTGTCAACTTTGATCTTCATAATTTTAAATGTAATGTCAATCGTTATCTTCTGTCTTCTTAATTATTGTACTTTTATTATTCTCCGTCTTTAATAATGTTTTTTTCTTTTCATATTCTCTAACACTCAGTAACCCCTTGCATCCCAGAGGCTTTATTGCCTTGCTTGGTTGAAATGATTAAAAATGGTTGTAGAGAATTTTTTTTTATATTTATAAAAGGACATCATGTCAATAGTACACCTTGTGAAAGAGAAACTTTTAAGAATATCTCATTATTAAATCGATATTATTAGAAAAGTGCAAAAACATTTCTAAAACTAAATCTAAAGGGAATTTTCGTGTTTTTGTTTCAAACAATAACCCTAGAATATATATTAAAAAAAACATGTTACTCTTATGCGATATAAGTTTCCCAACAGACAAAGAGAAAAGAGGAATCAATAAAAAATGTGGTTCTACAGAAGCATGATGAGGATACTATGGCCAGAGCGCGTAAACCTTAAAGAAATGGAAAGAAAATTATATTTATACTTAGAATCAGAATCAGAAAGAGCTAAAATTTCTTGGACGCATAAAGAAAAAAGTAGGCTTGGAGAATTTAACACTCACGGAAAATGTTGAATAAACAGGGCAACAGTAAATAACCTACCTAACAAACTTTTGTAAATGTATGGCAGAAAAGAAACTGAAAGGAAGAGTAAAAAAATCAGTCACTGCTTAGATTTACTAACGATAGGAAGTTGTAGAGAGCCACGATTGTCCACGTCTTGAATTGACAAGACACATCAAAGAAAAAGAAAAATGTAAAAACAAGTATCACAAAAAGGAACAAAAAAACACTCACGGAACAGAAAATTCTGCTGAATGTGACAAAAGACAGGAAGCTGTGGAGAGCCTCACAAGTCCTGAAGAGACACGGTACATACTCCAGCATTTTCCTGGGTGCTGATTTTCTGTAATATGTTTTGTCATGATAATTTCGGTCTTTTGTTAGATTTCTTTTTTATCTTTTAGTTTGAATTGGCCACACTGACGTTCATCTTTGCAATCACGCGCATCAAATGACCTATCGTTAAACAAAACAAAACAAAGACAACACACGAATAAGTCCACTTTGGAGACGAAGACCTCTTCGGCGATTGAGGCGAATAAGAATCGGACACAGGAAAGTGACGGCGCTGAGCGGCGAACTGGAAAAGCTGGAAAAATACCCGGATGGCACGTGACGTTTGCACACCACGATAACTTTTGCTTAGTGATAAATATGAAGTTTGGACTCGGCCCTCATTAGGGCGATTTTAATGCTTGATTAAAACTTGTATTTAGCTTTTGTGCTGGGTGGCGTTTGGCACCGGTAGTATCTGGCGACGGCTCTTGCTGCTGATCAAGTGACAAAAAGTCTCATGTAAACTTCAGAACTCAACTCAGTATTCTCAGTCCGGTAAGGCTAGTTTCAATTCTTAGGGAATTTGGACAATAATAGTCACAGAGGTCAGAAATAACCTTTATTTTTTGCAAATTCTCTTTTTCTATAAAGTTTTTATGGTCCAGGTTAGGATCAAGGAAGAACAACACGAACACAAGAGTAGAAATAACGAAGATATATTACACGGAATAATAATACAAGATGTGGAAGGTGTTAGAATGACTGTCAGTCTGGTTTGGAGTGAACTACTATCGGCTCGACTCGATTCGTCTCTCTCTCTTGAGAGGCGTAGTATACATAGTGTTAGGAAGAGTTCATTTTGTAGTTATAGGTAAGGACCCATAACAATAGTGTTTCACATTATAAAAACCTGTGCATCATATGTGATGCACAGAACGTAGTGTAAATAACTAATGATTTGTACGTTTTTATAATGTGAAACACTATATCTCAACACATTCTATTTGCCAAATAAGCTGAGTTGCCTTGGAATAGTTATAAATCTAAAAAAAAACATGAACATTTGGGTACGAAATTGCTCTGGACAGGTAAAAGGTTTAAAATGTAATATATATATATATATATATATATATATATATATATATATATATATATAGTTCATAAATTAAATAATGTCAAGAGTTGTTTCAATGACTGTTATTTTTGCCATTATTTATTTTGGAAATTTACCATGAGTAAATTTAAAACGAAGAATTTTTGAAAAGATACACGAAAGTCATTAATTAGAGTAGCACTGAGCAACGTAATACTGTATGCTGGGATATATATATATATATATATATATATATATATATATATTTATTTATTATGAAATGGACAAAGTCAGACAATTATTTTAAGACATTTTTATAGATACAAATATTTAAGTAAATGCTCTGTTCATAATAAACAGTATTAAACAACATTTACCGGCCTGAATGTCCGAGAAATTTTCATACAAAATATTCGTCCTCCGACAGGAATCGAACCTGTATCCTATACGCAACCGTCATATAGCCTGACCTGCTTTTAACCGATTTGGCCACAGAGGAGTGTTCAGTTAGCAAGGTCGAATTTACTGCTTTTAAACTTCAATCTTCCATGAATCTCTCATACATTCGTATCTGCTCAAAGAGTATCCAAATGTAAACAAAAGACGTCACACATTATGAAATGAACAAAGTCCGACAATTATTTTAAGACATTTTTATGTTTATACATTCTTTTTATAGATACAAATATTTAAGTAAATGCTCTGTTTTATAATATTTCATAATGTGTGACGTCATTTGTTTCCATTTGGAAGTCTTAATATATATATATATATATGTTGTCAGTGAATGTATCTGTGTGTGCGCGCGCGTGTGTCGATTTGTTTTTGTATGTGTCGGCCTGGGTATATACATTAATTTGTGTTTGTATCGATTTCTGCGTAGCTCTGTGTGTGTGTGCTTGCGTATATGCTGATTTGTGCGTCTGTGTGCGTGTTGACATATGTCTGTGTCGACTTGTGTGTGTGTGTATTTCGACATTTGTGTCTATTTGTGTGTGTCTCTGTGTGTGTTAGTCAATTTGTGTGTGTAGCTAGTTGTACCAACGTGTGTGTGTGTGTCAGTAAATTTGTGATTGTGTGTGCGTGCCGATTTTTGCGTCTGTCGATTTTTGTGAGTGTGCTGATTTTTGTGTGAACCAACCTGTGTGTGTGGGTGTTTCAACTTGTATGTGTGTATGCGAGTGGTAGTGTGTCTCGATTTGTGCAAAGTGTTATATAAAAAATACTGAATTAAAAGACTACAATTATAAATATTCCTTTCATAGAGTTAAAAAAATATTTTTAGTTTCCGGTGTTAACGCATAACACATCCATAGACATGTAACCCCTGAAGATGGTCTCAGATGAGATTGAAAGTACTTGAGAAAATAAAAGTTATTTGAAAGAAAATTTTTGGAATTTTTCTTGATCAATTTTCTACAGCCAACAAGAAATTAATTCGTGGTCTTGAAAGAATTAAAACTAAAATAAATAAACGTAATACGTGTAAATTATTTCACCAGACATACTTGAATCACAAGTAACTGGCGCGTTTCCTCCTCTGAGGAACGTTATCAAGGCTTATACGCTCCGGCCTTGTTCAGGTGGTTGAAATGTCGAACTGAACCCTTTATTTCGCTCACTGGGTTAAACTGTTCTAGTTCCATGTGCCATATTTAATAGATGTCAGTTATCAGTTATCTCCTGAAAATTCCCCTCTCCAACTGCCTTAACCGAGTATTGAACTCACACTCTTTATCTACATGCTTGTTTTCAGATTTATAACTATTGTAAGGACACCTGGCACAGTGGATAAAGGTGTTAGTTAGATCCAGTGACAGGACCCAAAGAGTGTGAGTTCAATACCCGGTTAAGGCAGTGGAGAACTTGGCGAAATAAAGGGTTCAGTTCGACATTTCAACCACTTGAAGAAGGCCGGAGCGTACAACGGCCGAAACGTTGTAATAAATATGGCGACAAAGATTAGGTCAATAGTCCGAATAATGTAAATAGTGTACATAATACCTCATCTCAGAAATATAGACAGACACTGAAGAGAAAAAATGTTATTGGTTTTTAAAAATCTTTGGTATAGAGTACTCATGAATATTCATCATGTTATTGAAAACATATAACACATAAATCAATCCTAATCCAATATATATATATATATATATATATATACATATTTAAGTAATTCATCGAGTCTGAAACATCAACAGAATGCAGAAATATATATATATATATATATATATATATACATATATATATATACATATATATAATACAACCTAATCACTTTTGTTTATTAGGTATTGAATTGTATCAACTCGCGTCCATGAACTTGCAACCTGATGAATATTTATTTACTTGGGGTGAATTGATTAAAAACTATTTTAAACACACACACACACATCTCATACCGCCTTCATGAATTAGGCACACACACGCACACACAGACACTACGCGACATGCACACACACAAACACAGACACTACGCGACATGCACACACACACACACACACAAATATTCACTAGATTTCACACACATACACATTTAACATTTTAAATTTAAATATATATTTTTTTAATGTGTGTTTAGGTAAATAGTCGAGCCATTTTTAATTTGTTTCGTTTTATTCCTATTTTTATCATTTTGTTATTAAGTTATATTTTCTGTTTTTTTATTTTGTTGCTTGGCAGGATGTTCACCCTGTACAAGGCCCGAGAGCCACTCGTGGTAGAGGGTTACAAGGTAAGAGGCGTATTTTATACGGATATGTGCGGAAGATAGCGGTTAAAGCTAGGCTTGACCAGGTTAAGACTGTCGTGACCGGGGAAGTGTCATCTTGGGAGTCGTTTCCACAAAGCAGCGATCCGTGGGAAGGAGCTGCTCGAGTGGAACTTACATCTCACCAATGGAATACGAAGGCCCGTGTTGCGATAATAGAAAATCTGCCAAGAAAGGGGAAATGTTGTTCTTAGCACTTCCACTATGTCTGGAGTGGCACTAAAAATGGAACCCATTTGAACATATGCGATAGAAATAGTCCGAATTGCGACAGGCTTGAAACATTACATCTGTTTGAACTAGAAAATGACCCCCCACCAAAAAAAAATGCTTTTGGTCTCTATCAAGACGGGAAAGTGAAAATTGAGCAGACCCAGCGCTGATATAGGTAGCAATATTCCATTTTTAGTTTAATTATCGCAGGGAAGTTTTGACGTATTTGTCTAATAAATCATACCTATTAAATGATGGTTATGCGAACTGTTCTCAGATTTATGTTCTTTCCGCAATATGACATAGTCTAAGCATGAACTAAACTAAATCAATCAGAGATGACAAAATTTAAATAAGGCCATTATTCGGCGGAAGAATTGGCCGCTCTCAAGTCGAAACGAAGCTTGAATTGGACAGCAGTAAGGGCGGCCGGGCGAAAGAGTCACTGACGGCTAAAAACATTAGAGTTGATTGTTCTGACCACAGTGATAGCATTTATCATGAAACAAAGCAAATATGTGTTGGAGAAGGGAGAAAGATCCACCATTGGCACCATATTTACACGTGAGGACATTGTGTTTGTTTTGATAGGTGGAAAAATGTCTGTATTCCTTGTCCATATTTTCCGTATTTTTCCACAATTTCTTGAGATTTTTTTCTTAACAATTTGATTTCATTGTTGTCTCCTTCTTGCATTTGCTTCGCTCCTTCAATTTTCTTTCTTTTACGCATGATACTTCTTTATTTATAGACTATGGGTAACTGAGTAAGGCACAAGGCTGAATAGTGATTTTCCAAGCGTAGCTTAGATGTGGCACAAGGCCGAAAGTAGGGGGCACCCAGTAAGGATCGAACTCACTACTCAGTCGTAATCGTTCTAGCGAGGCAAGCTTTCTAACCATTACACCATCCCTAGGTGCCCAAGGCACAAGGTCGAATAGAAGTAGGAAGATTGTGCTTCGTTTGCATTTCAATTAGAGAAAGCTAAACCAGCCTTGAAAAAACAGCGTTCGAAATCTTGATTCAAACACTGAGAGGCTAATTACTAAGTAAATTTAACAAATTCTGACAAGAAATTTGCCCACGTTGAAATTACTACATTTACGGTAGGCATTATTCTGTCTTCAATTGTGGTGTCATCAGCACCTTGTAAACTACTTATGCGGGCTAGTCTGGAAATTCGGATGATCTTGAAAACTGTATGTTGTAGGAGACACGCAAATCTCGATAAGAAAGAAAGAAAGAAAAAAAGATAGTGTAATTCTTGCTCATCATCAGACTCATGGTCGGATATGGTCTCAGCGACGGCCAATATATAGATTGAAAGTTAGAGGGGTATTCATTCAGGTGTGACGTGTCTTGGGCAAAAACCTCTCCGACATGAAGACTCGTCGTGGTCACACCTACGTAATAGGTTTCCTCCCAAGAAAGAACTTCTTCAGGCTTATAATGGCTTTATTGGTGAAGTCAATGTGAGAAAAAGAGCACCATCAATAAAACCAGTACTATTGGTATGTAATCAAAGTGGACGCTAGTAAGATCAAATATTAAAACTGATCCACAAAAAGAGCTTAATGTATTTATTATAACAGTCCATATAAAATAAAAAACAAAATCCCAAATTACCTCATATATGAGAGGTTATAGATCTATTTCAGCTGACGTCCACAACTACGTCAGTGTTATTCAACCCCGGTTTATAGACTGTGTTCGTGTTGTACTTAGAAATTTAACTTTGACAGCTGTCGAAAAATAGATACAGAATTTATCCATTTCGATGTTTCAATCAGACGAACTTATATATATATTAAAGTCAAATTTCAGGTGGACAGTCACCTGAGATTTGACTTAAAATATATTAAAACTCTATCATTTTATGGCATCGAGCACTCTTTTTTACAGTGTAAAATCTTAGGCAGACTCTTTTGGGGGCTGCTTATTCTTACATCTAATTATACACACACACACACACAGACACACACACAAACACACATACACCCATCCATCCATATATATATAAACTGCCGATCTACTAGGATTTTCATTCAGAACCATTTCTAAAGTTTTTATCAGAAATGGTGAGAAAAATAATTTCAGTGAGTGACATTTCTGTTTGCCCTTGTTGATGAAAGAGGTCGGAGAAGAAGAATGCTCAGACTGGCTCAAGCTAATAAAAAGACAACTATAACTCAAATAACCATTGTTTACAATTGAGTTATATGAAAAATGATCTTTTGGCTAAGATCAAAGTGTAGTATCTGTTCGCGGATTACTCACTGAATGATCGCCTATGGGGCCGGGATTCCCTCTCCGATACGGGCCGGCAGCGGGGATTCGTCCCTGCGCTGGTGGTATCGTGGCTACGTCTGACTAGCTATGACCAGCTTGGACAAGCTATGACCAGCTAAGACCAGCCAAAGACCAGCTATGACTAGCTAAAGCCAAAGCACTGCGACCCGGGTGAAAACTCGGGTCCATTCCCCCTCCCGTCCCACGTTAAACTCCGACCTTGTGTCACAACCTGACCGTGTGGGAGGTCAAGTAAATCCCGTGTAGTATCTGTTCGCAGATCGCTCGCTTTGTCGGCCTTTTGGCTGAGAGCGTCACTTGATACTTGCCTGGTGTAGGGATTCGTCCCTGCGCTGGTAGTATCATGGCTACGACTAGCTTGGACCGGCTCCGGCCTGGACCGGCTATGACAAGCCAAGACTAGCTATGACCAGCTTGGACAAGCTAAGACCAGCTATGACTAGCTTAGACCAGCTCTGACCAGCTTGGACAAGCTATGACCAGCCAAGACCAGCGGCCCGGGTGAAAACACTCGGGTCCCCACGTTAAAAACCGACCTTGTGTCACAACCTGACTCAGTGGGGGGGTCAAGTAAATAACAAGCGTAGTATCTGTTCTCAGATCGCTCGCTTTGTCGGCCTTTTGGCTGAGAGTCTCACTTGATACTTACCTGGTGTAGGGATTCGTCCCTGGGCTGGTAGTATCACGGCTACGTCTACCTATGACTAGCTAAGACCAGCTATGACTAGCTTAGACCAGCTATGACTAGCTTAGACCAGCTATGACAAGCTATGACCAGCTAAGACCAGCGGCCCGCGTGAAAACACTCGGGTCCCCACGGTAAAAACCGACCTTGTGTCACAACCTGACTCAATGGGGGGTTAAGTAAATACCAAGTGTAGTATCTGTTCTTATCAGCTTAATCTGATTTGCTCTCCCTCTCTCTCTCTCTCTCTCTCTCTCTCTCTCTCGCTCGCTCGCTCGCTCTCTGTACTAAATTCTCTTCTTTCTTTCTGAAATACCGTAAAAGGAAGACAAAGAAAAACCCGTGAAAATTTTTCCGATTTTAATATTCTGATGAATCCTAATTCATAAGTTAATGATTGAATAAGCACATGGCGAGTTCTACAACAAGAAAATATCCGTAGAACATTCCCCTATCACATCGTTAAATATTTGAGCTTAACAACTTTAACAAAATATTGCAATAAAAATCTTTAATATGAACGCAATGAACATCAATATATCTGGAGCTGGGTTGTATAAGATTGCCTTTTCGTTTCACCTCAAGCATGGTGATAAAAAGCCACTACGTTGAGAGTGAAAGAAACAGAGTTCAATAAGAGAACAGGATTCAAACTGACTGAGGATTATAATGGCGTAGGACTTCGGGGTTAAAATGAACACTTGATTTACCCGGCAGACGGACAGTTGCATCCTGGACAACTGAGTACCAGATAATTGCGTCTCTGGACATTTGCCTCCTTAGACAAATGCGTCCCTGGATAATTGCTTTTCTCTGATAATTTTTTGAGGTAACCATTTTTTTAAAAATGTTGTTTAATAAAGAAATTTGCAAACCAATACCTTTAATTACTCTACACAAGCAGAAAGGTAGTTACCATAAATAAAAAGGAGGAAAAAAAAATTCTTAAAGCAAGAGGAAATTAAGCTAGCAGTTTCAATTCCACACAGCAGTGCGTACCACAAACATCTAACAGATTCTGGACTTTAAAAAGAAAATTTTTATTTGGAACCCATGGCTAAATTCCGAAAATCAAACAATGGTGGAAAAATATTTGTGGACGAGGAAAATTACAGCTAGCACTATCATAAGAAAAATGATTGAATAAGCTCATGGTGATTATACAATATAATAAAATAAATAAAATTATTCTGTCCGTCGGACAAAGACACAATAAAATATCTATAGAAATTCCCCTATCGCATCGTTAAATATTTGAGCTTAACAACATTAAGAAAATATTGCAATAGCAATCATAAATATGAATGCTGGAGGTTATTTTAAGAAGTAAGGGGATACAAATGAAAAGATATGAATATTGATAACTTTTTTTCCATTTTTCTGAAACAACCGTTAAACACTTCCGTCTTCAATTCTTTCTTTCATTTTTCACACTGAAACCAATTCAGTCAGTTATGTGCCATACGTGATAAACATTTAGGCGATCATGTATCTTTCGATACATGACTGACGAGGCAGATTTTTTCCCGCAGTAGGTTGCCATTTCTTTCTGCGGTAGACCAGTTGCCATCCAAGGCTATAGAACCCGGTCTGTGGTCAGTTATGTGCCATACGTGATAAGCATTTAGGCTATCATGTATATTTCGATACATGACTGACGAGGCAGATTTTTTCCCGCAGTAGGTTGCCATTTCTTTCTGCGGTAGTCCAGTTGCTATCCAAGGCTATAGAACTCGGTCTGTGGTCAATTATGTGCCATGCGTGATACACTCTTAGGCGATCATGTATCATTCGATACATGACTGACGAGGCAGATTTTTCCCGCAGTAGGTTGCCATTTCTTTCTGCAGTAGACCAGTTGCCATCCAAGGCTATAGAACTCGGTCTGTGGTCAATTACGTGCCATGCGTGATACATACTTAGGCAATCATGTATCATTCGATACATGACTGACGAGGCAGATTTTTTCCTGCAGTAGGTTGCCATTTCTTTCTGCGGTAGACCTGTTGCCATCCAAGGCTATAAAACCTGTTCTGTGGTCAGTTATGTGCCATGCGTGATACACATATAAGCGATCATGTATCTTTCGATACATGACTGACGAGGCAGATATTTTTTCCCGCGGTAGGTTGCCATTTCTTTCTGCGGTAGGCCAGTTGCCATCCAAGACTATAGAACCCGGTCTGTGGTCTGTTATGTGGCATGCGTGATACACGCTTCGGCGATCATGTATCATTCGATACATGACTCACGAGACAGATAATTTCCCGCAGTTGGTTGCCATTTCTTTTTTTCTGCGGTAGACCAGTTGCCATCCAAGGCTATAGAACTAGCTCTGTCTTATGGAGAAGAAGAGGGTATTAGCACGTAAGTGAATGTAATGGAATTCGAACTGGAATTCGAACTCGGCCCTCCAATTTCTCAATTCGAGTCGCTATTCATTACTCCACCGTAATATCTTTTTTATTATTATTATAATAATAATAATAATAATAATAATAATAATAATAATAATAATAATAATAATAATAATATGGAGGAAAACCATTTCTCTTGAAATAGTTTTTTTTCTGGTACTGATGCTGCAAGGAATAATAAATATCAATGGCTGATCTTCCATGCGGTCACTGACTCTTGGCAAGGATTGGTTTTGGCGGGATACCAAGCGACCAATGGCAAGTTACAACTATACGGATGTGGGAAGTCGTCTTCCCAAACTACCTAGCTGAGGTATGTGGGATTGGTAGACACGTGAATGCCATCACGCGCGCACACGCACACGCGCACAAACACACACACACACACACACACGCACACACAGACACACACAAGCATATACATTTATGTATATATATATATATATATGTAAAATAAATAAATCCACTAATTCTCTCTCTCTCTCTCTCTCTCTCTCTCTCTATATATATATATATATATATATATATATATATATATATATATATATTGGTGTTGTGTGGGAATTGGAGAGAGAGGAAGGGACAAGTGTATGAGTCAATCCCTGGTGTTTCACCGTTTGAGACTTTTTATCGAATTTACCCGTTTTTTTTCTTCTTCTTACCCTACCCAATGTGGCATTCACCCACCACATCACTTGTCAAACCCCTACTCTCTTCCTCTTTTTCTTCCTGTTTTTGTTGTTGTTGCTTTGATTGCTTTTTTTTTTACTTAAGTACTCATATGATCGTCACTCGTAAAAAAAAAAAAGACATGGAAGTAAAATTCCCCCAAAATGTCAGAAAGAAAAACAATCCATTTCTAAAAGGCGTCTTTTATAAACGGGAGAAATGGTTTGATAAAAAGAAGAAAAATATATTATTTCGCATTCATTGCTTCAGTTATGTTCAGTTGTACACGTACTGGACAAGTACTGTATTTGAGACAAATTTTAAAAAAAAACTGTCTCCAATATAAGGTTCAAGAGCCACTCAAGCTAGAGTTTAACTGAATAACGTGTAAGAATGATTAGAAAATAGGAAGTGAGGATATAAAAGACAGGTAATGATTGATCTGAGATCTTAGCGTTCGGAGAAGCATCTCCACAGAAGACTGTTACACAAAGTAGCGCTTCTTAGGAAGAAACTATCAGAGTGGAACTTCCAGCTGGAATACGGGATAAAAATATCTCGCGGAACTTATATGCTAGGATTGAGGTGTTTGATATGCTAATTTGTACCTAGTCTAAATTCATAAATACTGCAGCATGAAATGTAAATGAAGGGTTTTATATGACAGGAATTAATCATCATCATCAGTTCCATGACCGGATATGGTTATAGGATCGCTGCGCAGCTGAACCACTAACCAGCTTCCTCCATATGTCTTGGTTGCGTGCCAATGTTTGAGTCTCCGAGAAAGATCATCTACTCCACTCAATGACGTTGTCTGGTCATTTTTCCTTCTGCCTACTGCTTCTTTTACCTAAGGTGGATTCTCGTAAGACGGCAGTGGGAAGAGTGTTGGTTTCTGTGGCCACACGAGTTCAACTGTCCATTCCTGATGGTGTTTATGAGGTCTTCCAGTAGGCCTAATTTTTTGTCTGATGGCGTCTACACACGAGATGCCATCTTATTTTTAATGCTTAGATTCGTCGCTGTAATTCGGCTATAAGATTCGCAGGCGTACAGAAATGTTGAGAAGGCCAATGAACGCAGCCGTCTGGTCTTTAATTTCAGGCAGATGTTCTTGCCATTCTAGATGGTTCTTAATTCTGCAACAACTACTATTGTTTGTGCCGCTCTTTGAATTATTTTAATTCTGAAGACCTCTTCGATAATCGACCCCAAATATTCGAATTGACAACAAATACAGTATTTAATTATCATTCTTTGACGGAATAAAATCTGCCAGAAGGTGTTTTTTAAGTTGAAGCACACAGATTTTTGCAGAGCACGATGCAAAAATTAAACTGTTCGGTCAACAATGCTGCAGACGTCAAGCTACACTACGTTGGGAGGTGCTGCTTTGGAATACAGATCTTCAGCACTTCATGGAAGATTTATGCATCTATCTGAAGTCTTAGATTAGGATTGATTAAGGATTTGATTATTTATATATTCTTCTTGGCAACGTGCAATGAAACTGAATAGCAGTTCCCAGGTACACCAACGCACAAAAAGTACATATGCGCGATCATACAGTCACTTAATGCAGATTAAATGACGTTTATAATATATTCAAAATTGCTAGCATGCAGGCCGAAGGATGAGAGCTTTGCCCTCGAATTAATAAATCTAAAACGTCACCCTGGTTGTAAAAGTTTGGTTTGGTTTGGTTTGTCTTGTTTTACAGCATATCAACCACAATGGGTTATTTAATGCCGACAAAATTTCCTTTTTTTTTCCAAAAATCTATAGCTAGTAATTTTTTCAGACACGTATAGCTGGTAATATTTTTTAAAAAAAATGTATAGTTTGGTATGTTTTGTTTTGTGGAATATTAACCTCAATGGGTTATTTAATGTTGACAAGATTTTTATTTCTGGTAATATTTTCTTTTTTCAAATATTTATTGCTGATACTAATTCTTTTTTTTTACAAAATATTTCTGGTATTAAAATCTATTTTTACACTTTCATAGTGTTTTGAGTCCGGTTGTGGGGGGTCAACTATTTGCCCATAGTTGGGACCCTAACAAGTGCTACCACGCCGAGTCAGAGTGGATCTGGGAACAAGTCGAGCCGATAGTAGTTCACTCCAAACCAGACTGACAGTCATACTAGCACCTTCCACATCTTGTATTATTATTTCGTGTAATATATCTTCGTTATTTCTACCCTTGTATTCGTGTTGTTCTTCCTTGGTCCTAACCTGGACCATAATAGTGGCGACGAGGATATTGAAGAAACGATCTCTACGCGGAGAATCTAATAAAAAAAACTTTTTGCTATCAGTCGTCCATAACAGAGGCGACGGAGGTATTGAAAAAAAAGATTTTTTGGGACACTAACCTTAACAGTGGTAACGAAGACACGAATTTTACCTGTCAGCTAGAATAGAATCGAATTCTACGCAGGAAAATATTTTCGTACTAAGGTTCCAGAACAACAGGCGACAAAGACCTGAAGTCTACACAGATAAAAAAGGAAAAAATCATCAAACAAAATTACGGTGTAAACATGGAAGACTTTAAGGCAACCATATTGGAACTAATGAAAATGCAATTCGAGCAGAAACAAAAAAAATGAGAAACGACAGTCTAGGCTCGAAGAAAAACAATTAGAAATTCAACAGAAAAACGAAGAGAACCCACTCGAACTACAAGAATTACTACTACGGGCAGTAACAAATAAAGGACAAAATTCTAGAAATGAAGCGGCATTCTCGCAAAATCAAAGCTCTATCAAATACTTCACTTATGCACCGGACGAAGACAAAATCTTCGCAGCTTACTTCAGAAGATATGAAGATTCATATGAGTTTGATTGCGGGAATTGGTCAGACGCGAAAAAAGTACGTCTACTACTGAGAAAACTAGGGTCAAGAGAATACACTAAATTCGTAGACTACATCCTACCGAGGAAAACGAATGAGTTGACTTTCAAGGATGCCGTGAAACTTTTAACGGAATTATTTAGTCCGAACACTTCACTATTCCACAAAATGTTTAAATTTAACAAAAAAGGATAGCGAAGACTATATGACATTCGCTTCTGTAGTAAACAAACGCTGCGATGATAATAGGTTTGGTTTGTTTTTGAGGAGGGAGAAAAACGTGTTTGTCGTTGTACTTTTCGTATGTGAGCGACGCCAGACTCTTCGATATCTTTCGAGTCCTTTTTTACGCTTATACATTTCTGACAGTCCTCAGCCAATTTTTGTAGCGTCAATTCTGGTTCGCTCTCAAGTTTTGTTAGAATTCTCCGTCTGATCTCCGCATCTTTAGTCGAAACCAGGCCTTGGACGAATATCAAACATTTAAAATTGTCAGGGCTGAGTTCAGATAAAAAGTCAAATGAAACCTCAAAAGAAACCACCACCCAGTCCATACTATCGCTGTGGGACTTTGCATTGGTACAAAGATTGTCCATACCGCTATAAGACTTGTCTTTCGTGCAATAAAGTGGGGCATAAAAGTTCGCACTGTAGAACAAAGAAAGAAAACAAAAGCCGAGTGAGAGTCACTAGAACTGACCAAGCAGACGGGATAAATATACGAAAATACGTACAAGTAGAAATGTTAAACAAAAAATCAGATTACAATTACATTCCGCGTCAGATTTCCATTATTAGTTTACAGACGTGGAGGAAATTAAACAAACCGACCATGTTGAGAACCGATAAATTAACCAGTCCGGTAATAGAGAGAAAAATAAAATTTGACGGGTAAATTATCACAAATGTGACGTTCAACGGGATGAACAAGAAATTGAAGATGTATGTTTTAAAAAGTACGGAAAATTTATTTGGAACTGACTGGATGCAGAAATTTGACCTCTGGGATTTACCGATAAATACGTTCTGCCAAAAAGTAGAAAGGTTATCGACCGAGGTAGAGAAATTGAAGGAGAAATTAAAGGACAGTTTCCCCGACGTAATTTCAGCCGGCCTCGGGAGGTGTAAAAAATGGCGGCCAAAATCGAACTAAAAGAAAATGTACAACCCATTTCCCAGAAGAAAAGAAATGTACCTTTCGCATCATTAGAAAAATAGACGAAGAGTTGGATAGACGCGTGAAAACCGGTATATTGACAAAGGTGGAATATAGTCAATGGGCCGCACCTACGGTTTACGTGAAAAAGAAATCGGGTGAGATACGAGTATGCGCTGATTTCTCGACGAGACTGAATGCAGCGATTAAGGATTATCACTATCCTCCCCCTAGACCAGAGGAAGTTTTCACAGAGTTGAACGGAGGAAACTTTCTCAAAGATAGACTTGAGCGAAGCGTACCTACAAGTACCAGTAGATGAGGAAAGCTCAAGGTTGTTGTGCATAAATACACATGAAAGGTTATATAAGTTCCAGAGATTACCATTCGGGATCATGGTCGCGCATTATGATGCAAAATTGGAAATAATAGTCGCGAGTATCTATGGTGTTGGGGCATGTATACTTCATAAAATGCCGGGTGGGACTCTAAAACCCATCGCGCATGCGTCAAGAACGTTACTACCAGCCGAACAAAATTACTCGCAAATCGAAAAAGAAGAGCTGGGGATATTTTTGCGGTTACGAAATTCCACAGATATATTTACGGTAGATTTTTCACATTACAGACGGACCACAAGCCGTTATTGATAATATTTGGATCAAAGAAAGGTCTACCTGTCTACACTGCTAATAGATTGCTAAGATGGGGGACAATTTTATTAAACTATAACTTTAAATTTTAGTATCTTCCACCAAACAAAATCGGGCATACAGATGGTCTTTCGAGACTAATACCAAAGAAAACGGAGCCATTAGAAGATTCCGTAATTGCAGCTCTACGATATGAGGAAGATATTAGAACATCATTATGTAGTACAATTCGAGACCTCCCGTCACATTACAGGAAATAAGAAACGAAGCAGTGAATGACGAATTTATAAAGGAAACGAAAACAAAAATTGTAGGAAAAGATAAGCATATATCAGACAGTTTTTCGTTGTGTGATAATGTTCTGCTATATAATGAAAGAGTAGTAACCCCGAAAACGCTACAAAGGTGAATCCTCAAGGATTTTCACATGGGCCACCCAGGAAAGAACAGGATGAAATCCTTAATGCGAAGTTACATGTACTGGCCAAACATGGATCAAGATATTATACATATGGTGGACAAATGCAAGGTCTGTTCCTTAGCAGCCAAGGCACCTCCGATCACTCATAACCCATGGCCTAAGACAGATCGACCGTGGTCGAGAATTCATGTAGATTTCGCAGGTCCATTAGAGGCTTTCTACTACTTGATTGTAGAAGACAGTTACAGCAAATGGCCAGAAGTATTTCGTTGTAGGAAACCTACTTCTGAGACTACAATAAATTGCCTTCACGAGCTGTTTGCTCGTTTAGGAGTGGTTGATTGTTTAGTCACCGATAATGGAACACAATTTACATCTGCGGATTTTCAAAAATGTTGTGAAAATTTTCAGGTGAAACACATCAAATCCCCGCCATATCACCCAAGATCAAACGAGCAAGCGGAGAGGTTTGTAGATACAATTCTTCATCACAGCATTCCCATTAATGATTTTCGTGACTACGTGGAAAATGTCCTGAAAAACTTTCATAGTCCTATAATTCTTCAAAGTGCATAAAAAGCGAAAACCAATTATCAATACGATTGCTATCAGTTCTTCCGAGGCAGAAAGAGATTTTACAAGAATTAATATTATATACTCAGATAAAAGAAACCACCTTACAGTGGAAATGCAGCAAACTTGATGACAATTAATCTTATTGGTCTGCCTTTAGATTTATCGGATACCATTCCTTTCGTTAAAACATGGCTTAGAAAACAAAATCACAGTGCTGAAGACAATAGAGTGAGGCGGGAAAAAAAACGCTGAAATTTATGACAAATTGCTATTTAGAAAATTTTAAAATGAAAGATCATGAATGAAAGATTTTAAAGTATTTCTTTTAATTATTTTTCCTTTAAAAATGATAACGTTCAATGTAATGCATATTAAGTTTGGCATTTTTGAATAAGTTCAAGAAAAATGTGCTTTATTCCTAAATTATCGTCGTCGTCGACATCCGACCGTCTCGGGAGACGATAGAATAGCGCTCGTGCGCTATGAGCCTGGGCGGAATGTATGGAGAACTAGTGCTGCCCGGACGTCTACTTCCCCCCTCTCGGCCTTACTAGTATAGTCGAAAGGAAATGGATGAACCAATACAGTTTGGTACCAGCGCGGCTGCAGGAGTTGCCGGAAGGTAGCACAGAATGCCGTTCATTAGGGGCTCCACTCTGGATTTGTGTAGGGTTTACTCCTTAGCCTTTTCTTCTTCCGAAGATTTCCACAAGGCAGTGGAGCTATTTAACCCATAGCTGGGGTTTGGTTCATCGGTTGCCATGTGTCGCCACGAGGAGGCACTACATAGGGCTTGCTGATGGAGAGGCTATATACTGGCAGGGGAAGACTAAATTATATCTATATAGTAAAGTATAGACCATGGAAAAATGAGGGAAGCCATTGTTATTGAGATCTGTTGTTGAGAGAAAACGTTCTTAAAATCTTTGAATCCCGCCAATGCTGAAAACACTGGATTATTAATGCATTTCTATCGCAAAATCCGGAGCAATGAATTTAGATTATACACATTATAGCCTCGTTCTATCAGTAACACCTTATATCACTCTCGTTCTTCCTTTGTTCTTACAATGCTTTAATGAACCACTGCCATAATAGCTCTATTCTGTCAGTAATTTTACCTTATTTACTGACACTGACAATCCATTCCTCCTTAATTTCAGTCAGTTATGTACCATGCGAAATACACGCTTAGGCGATCATGCATCTGCCATCTGTCTTGTGGAATTCACTTGAATCTTTCGATACATGACTGACGAGGCAGATTTTTTCCTGCAGTAGATCCAAGGTTTGCCCTGCTACTTACCCATAGCTGGGGGGGAGAAGAAGAGGATAGTAGCACGTAATTGTATGCAATGGATTCGACTGGAATTCGATCTCGACTCTGCCGATTCCCCAATCCGAGCCGCTATCCATAACTCCACCCTGCCTCTTAAAAATAATAACTCATCTATATGATAAATATGCTGTTAATAACGTTAAAATTAATACCGGGCCAATGACAATGATTTTTTCCTCATTTCAATGCATTTCTGTGATAAAATAATTAACAGTGCATATATATATATATATATATATATATATATATATATATATATATATAATTATTTATTTGAATATTACAACATAAATATGTTATAAAATCACGACAAAAGTAGCCATTTTGTTTCAACACTTCTAGTGTCTTATCAAGTGACGATGATTTTGTTTCAACACTTTTAGTGTCTCTTATATATATGCACAAATATATATATATATATATATATATATATATATATATATATATTATAATTCTATTTTTAAGTAACGCTTGCGTTCTTTCCTGACTTCTGGCTACTGAAAATACTTTAATTTCTTTCTTTTTCTTTTCTTTGTTTTTTTGTTCTTTTTTTTTTTTTTTGCTATCCATTTTTATAATAAAGACAATTAATCATGTGTTGTAACCTAGGAAAAGTTACTGAATAGAATAATCAAACGAAGGTTGGTAATGAACGATAATACTTAGGACAAGAACAACACATATGAGATTCGCCAACGGCGCGTAGAAGAAGTAATCAACTGCTAGAAGTGAGTTAAGTGAATTCCACAATGAATCTCCTACTGCAGGATATCTACCAACCGCACCACGTGGTCAGATGTGGCACAAGACCGAATTTAATGTGGTTTTGATTTGAAATATTTACCCAGCCACATTTTAAGCTCTACGTCGTTGTTGAACGAAACACCCCTCAAATTGTTAGAAAGTGACCGAAACAGGGGTTAAATCGTGAAAATATTTCGGGTGTGTCTGAACTTTCCAACCGAGCTCTTTAATTACATGTTTGGTCATATTAACGACGTGGGAACCCAGCATTATCATCTTGAATAATCACATTGTATTGCCGGTTAGGTCTTTTCAGCTGAATTGCCTCTTTGAACCTGTTCAGCTGTTTGCATAAAGCCTAGCATGGAAAGTCAAGGCGCCCAACTCCTCCCTCGAGGACATTGTTTGTCTTAATACGAAATGACTTCTTCTTTTTTTCGCATGCAATCTTAAAACACTTGCAACCAAAAATACACACACACACACACACACACCAGTAGAAAAAAATAAATTATATGATTTTAATTTACAATTTAACATGCTTTAGTGTTATTTCTGTAATTGTTTTTACACATATAAACATGAGGCTATTTCTGTTCTATTATGATGTGTGTTACCCCACAGACGTTTGGCCTCCGTCTATGATGTTAACAAAAGGCGTTCGTTTTTTGCATTCATTTCTTTGTAGCCTAGAAACCGCCCTTCGGGAGGATTTTAATTTAGCTCCTGCGGAGGGCTTCTTGGCTTTCAGCCTTTTACCTTCAGCGTCTTTTGTACGTAAAAGTTATAAGAATTTAGAAATAATAAAATTATTTTATCTTATTTGACACCTTAATTCGGCATAATCTTTCTTCGTATACGCAACCGATCACCGTAATTTGTCTACTTCTAATTACATGTAATTTTTTTATTTTCTTTTAAAAGCACAATTCATTATGATCCCTTCACATAAAATCACTCTTAAAAGACATTAGAGAACCCTAATTATGTAATATTTCGAATACGTCACAGCACGTGCTAGAAAAAGAAAAAAAAAGCATATGAGCAACCTACCGTGCCCCGCTTAAGTTTTAATTACGGTTTAATTACACGACATCAGTTGCATTATTTACATTATTCGGAATATTGTCATCATCTTAGTCGCCATATTTATTACAACGTTTCGGTCGTTGTATGCTCCGACCTTCTTCAGTTGGTTGGAATGTCGAACTGAACCCTTTATTTCGCTCACTGTTCTAGTTCCAAATGCCATGTTTAATGGATGGCAGTTATCAGTTATCTCTTGTTAATTTCCCTCTGAAACTTTCAGAGGGAAATAACTGATAACTGACATCCATTAAACATGGCACGTGGAACTAGAACAGTCTACTCCAGTGAGCGAAATAAAGAGTTCAGTTCGACATTCCAACCACCTGAAGAAGGCCGGAGCGCACAACGGCCGAAACGCTGTAATAAATATGGCGACAACGATGAGGACTGAATAATGTAAATAATGCACATAATACAACATATCAGAAATATAGATAGACATCACTTGCAATTTTGCCGAAAAGCGAAATTAAAATTAAACCTTTAATAAAGAATTGTTTTTTTTTAACCTTTCACTCTGTTCGATATTTAACTTTAAATGAGTCATTTAATTTTTAATCGCATGTGACTACAGCCTTTTACTTCAGGTTGTTTATGAATCGCCGAAATCGAAAAACGGACGAACTGACTGACACACGTACACTGCGCTTTATTTATATAGATTTTTATTTTACGGAATGTTGTTTTGCTTAATTTTTTATATAGATGGCGTATCTACCTCCACAGTACATATCCATATCGCTTACAAACCATTATCAATACATTTATGTTGTGCCTCTAATAGCCGCATTGTGTCGGCCATGTCTTTTTATGGTAACATGTATTCCAAAACATTCTGCTATCTGTGACATTTGTATGAGTGATTGTCTCAGTTTCTGATCACTTGCACTTCATTTCCTGCAGACTTTTCACCAGCAACGTGCAGACTGAATGCCGAAATTTGCAAGAAATAAATCCATATTAACGAAAATAAAAATCTTGGTTTGCTTAATCATCTTTGTCCTTACACCAGACAAAGTTTGTTAATGCACAAAATGGCACGAATAAAAATATCTACCGACATGTCGGCTGGGGCTGTAGAATACGCCGACTGTAATTCTGCACGGGGGTAGGACCCACCCCCCGACACACACACACACACACACACACACACACACACACACACACACACACACACATACACACACACACACACAATGGGCGTCCTGGGTAAGACGATAAACTACATCCGACAGCAAGGCGTGTGATCATAATATTTTGAGGAGCGTGAAGCTATCTTTTAATTGCTGGTGTTCCCAGGTTCACCCTGATCCGGGGTGGTAGCACCTGTCAGGGTTCCAGTTATTGGCAAATAGTTAACCCCATTCAGAAGGGGTCAAAACACTATGAAAGTATAAAAATAGGTTTTAATACCAGCAATACTTTTTGGGAAAATTTTTTACCAACAATACATTTTTGAAAAAAAATATTAGCAGCAATAAAAATCTTGTCGGCATTAAATGACCCATTGAGGTTGATATGCCGTAAAACAAAAGAAAGCAAACAAATATACATTTTGGTTAGTGAGTTTCAGGGCAGTCCGTGCTTAAATATGAAGAAAATTATTGTTTATTCTGACTATCTCTCTTACTATGTCGTTACAAATGTAATAATTAGAAGTAAATCAAAATGTTGATGCATTTGCTTAATAAATCCCAAGACTGATAAAAGACTGTTAGTCTGGACATCTCGAAAGCGTTTGACAGGGTTTGACATAGCAATTTTCTCCATCGTATTTCCGGACGAATTTTTAAACTGATTCAATCTTTCTTATCTAATCGAGAAATGAAAGTTATCCTGAACGACCACTCCTCTAGATCTTTTTGTACTAATACAGGTGTCCCTTAGGGCTCTATTCTTGGGAGCTACTTTGACTCTAATCTTCATCAATAACCGTCCTGATGACATCAATTCTTAACTTGGTATCTATGCTGATGACAGAACCATTTACTCCTGTTTGATGATAAGTCAGATCAGTTCGATAAAGTAAAATTGGCAGGTGATATAAAAAATGGCCCCTAGTTTGTTGTTAACTGGGGCAAGGTATGGCTTCTTAATATTAACGCCTCCAAAACGAAACTTCTTTCCATTAATCATTTGAGAGACCCCTCCACCTCTAGGAAAGTGACTCGTTGAGCCTTCTCGGGCTAACGTTCTCAGCATACATGAAGTGGAAAGACTATATTGAATCCATTGCTAGGTCTGCTGCTAAGAAAGTCAGTTCACTGTGTCGGGCGAGACAATTTTTCTCTCCAGAATCTATCTTACATAGTTATAAGTCAACCATTCATCTATGCTTAGAATATTGCTGCCACATATGGTCTAATGCTCCTGCTGTGTTTCGAGAGATTCTTGATAAGATCTAATGCAGAATCAGCAATATTATTAGTCCTGATCTGGCGCCTCGGCTTCAGTCACTTTCCCACCGCCAAAACGTACCTTCCATTTGCTTTTCTATAAATACTTTCATGGTAATTGTTCCGATAAACTCTTCGCATTGGAGTTAGTTTTTAAATTGTTGTTTTATCCCCCTCCCTGCACAGACAATGAATTGTACATATGGGGTTTTGTTAGGACTTTCATGGAGACAATGAGGTATTATGGCGGATGTAGTAAGAAAGGTACGTAAGAATGCATTGTTAGGAATATTGTGGTATGATTGGGTCAGTGTTTGTGGCTAGCTAAGTTTAATGTTAAAACAGAAGACCGTTCTTTTCCCCATTCCCCATTTTGGGATTGTGTCATATTGTCTGTATTTGAAGCGGAAATAAATATCACTCTTCGCTATGGTACCTAGACTTTATGAGTTTAAGCGCAGTACTAGATTGACGACAAGGTCTCATTAATTCACAATTGAATTGGCTAGATTGTAAGTTCTATGCTAACAGTTTCTTTTCTCGCACTTTTCGTTTGTGGAACTCGCTTCCGGCTTCATGCTTTCCAGCCAGCTTTGACCTTCACAAATCTAAATGCAATCTTTATCTACTATCTTGATTAACATTCTGTTTTTCTCGCTCGTCTAGTGCTTCATTGCGTTTTAAGAGCTCTAAATAAATGATACCCCACAGATCGCACCGAATGGATATTATTTTTTCTTCGGTACAGCTCAGCTTTTGGATTTAACTGTCAAGATTTAACTGTGACAGTTCACTGCCTTTTTGCTTTGAACATTGTCGTCTGTTAGTGTACTCTAAATTCATTTTTAACTGCTACATATGATAAGTAGTTAGGATAATATATTCGTCATTACAATTGGTTCACAAAAACGGAAATTACTTATGACTCAACTTAATATCTATCTATCTATCTATCTGTTAGTGTACAGCCTTAATTGCTACGTATGATTAGTCGTTAGGATAATACATTCGTCATATTCACAAAAACGGAAATTACTTATGATAACCTAATCTATCTATCTATCTATCTATCTATCTATCTAACAATTGGTTCACAAAAACGGAAATTACTTATGACTCAACCTAATCTATCTATCTATCTATCTATCTATCTATCTATCTATTAGTGTACAGCATTAATTGCTACGTATGATTAGTCGTTATGATAATACATTCGTCATTATAAGTAATTCCCCAGAATTATATATGACCCAAGTTAATATTTTGTTTTTCATTTCTATTTTTCCTTTTCATTTTTTTTAAATTGTTCATTATTTCCTTCATTCCTATATTTTTCCATTTTCTTTTACTCTTTCCAATTACGACTTTGTTTGATCCGCACTGGGTTCGCAACACTTTCACCCTTGTGCCACATTTAAGCAACGCTTAGAAATACGTTTTGGCACCTCGACGTAGTGTAATAAATTAGCAGCCTTGTCTCGCTAGATCAATTACAACTGAGTAGCGAGTTCGATCCTCACTGCGTGCCCTATGCTTTCGGCTTTATATCTCGTTTCAGCTATGCTTAAAAAGTCACCATTTATTTTTCCTTCATCCTAGTTTTTTCAGTCTTTCCTTCATCAATTTTTTACATTTTTATTTCTTTCTTTCATTCTTTCTTTCTTTCATTCCTTATTTTATTTCATTCTTTCAACCCTTTCCTTAACTTTCCTGTTTTCCTGAGATTTTTTCCTTAATCGTAGTTATTTTGAATCTTTCTTTCTTTCTTTCTTTCTTTCTTTCTTTCTTTCTTTCTTTCTTTCTTCGCCTTTTCTGTCAGATTTGTATTCATTTTTTATTCTCTCCTTCATCATTACTTCGTTCAACTTTTCCTTCTTTTTCTCTTCTCTTCTACATCCATTCTTTTCTTCTTTCCTTGTTTCAATCTTTCCTTCATCCTTTATTCTTTTAGTCTTTCCGTCATTCATGTTTGCCTATTTTTTCTCGTTCCTTCACTGTTATGCCTACTGAATTTTTTCCCTCACCCTACGTCATTTTCAGTTCACTACTCTATATTCTTTGCCTCCTACTCTATTCTTCTCTTTTTTGCTTCTCCTATTCCTATTCCTCCCCCTCCTCCACGAGCGTTCTTCATTAAATCTCTTTTTTTCTTTTTTTTTTACTTTTTTTACCCCCACTCACTTGTCCACATTTTCAATGTTTCTTTTCTTTCTCCTTATTCATCGCCATCCTTTATCCGCCACTATTTTCATTTTAAACCTCTCCTCCTCTTATTCTTCCCTCTTTTTCTCTTTCTTTCAATCTTCCTCTTCTCATTCTCTTCTACTTCTTTTTTATTCTACATTCCTTCTTTTAACTTTTCTCGTTAAATCCTTCCAATTCTTTATCGCCTTTCACTTCTCCTACTCTTATCCCTAATTTCTTTCACTTTTACTCCTCTTCCTTCTTTCACTCCTCATTCTTCTCCTCTTTTATTCCTCTTTTGATTTCTTCTTCCATCTTTATTTCCCACCCAAGTGAATTTCAATCCTTCCAATTCTTTATCGCCTTTCACTTCTCCTACTCTTATCCCTAATTTCTTTCACTTTTACTCCTCTTCCTTCTTTCACTCCTCATTCTTCTCCTCTTTTATTCCTCTTTTGATTTCTTCTTCCATCTTTATTTCCCACCCAAGTGAATTTCAATCCTTCCAATTCTTTATCGCCTTTCACTTCTCCTACTCTTATCCCTAATTTCTTTCACTTTTATTCCTCTTCTTTCTTTCACTCCTCATTCTTCTCCTCTTTTACTCCTCTTTTGATTTCTTCTTCCATCTTTATTTCCCTCCCAACTGAATTGTTTTTTCTCTCATTTGTTTCCTTCCTGTCTTCCTCCTTTTCCCTCCTTCGCTTGTTTCTTATCTGTTCCCTTTTCTCTCTTCTTTGCACTAATGTTGAAGCCGGCGGTCATCTCCTTCCCTCTCTTGTCTTCGAATCAGGATCTCTTATCTCGTGAAGCATAATGGTTGTGATGTAGACCTCAGCTGTAGATAAGTTACTGCTCGAAGAACAAATTCAGTAATGGTGGCTAAGGGAAGCCGGATTCAGGACTTCGAAATGATGGAAGAGACATTATAGAGGGAAGCTGTCATAGCTGTATGGTTAGTGAGGTTGGCTGCTACTACAACATGGTAATGGTAACTCCTTTATATCTACATTTGAGAAGAAGAAAGATTGGAAGAAGAAAAAGAAGAAAGATTGGAAGAAGAAGAAGAAGAAGAAGAAGAAGAAGAAGAACAAGAACAAGAACAAGAACAAGAACAAGAACAAGAACAAGAACAAGAAGAAAAAAGATTGAAAGAAGAAGTGGACAAAATTGAAAAAGAAGAAAAACATTGAAAGAAGAAGAAAAAACATTGGAAGAAGAAGAAGAAAAAAGAAGAAAGATTGAAAGAAGAAGAAGAAAAAATTGGAAGAAGAAGAAAAAAACATTGGAAGAAGAAGACGAAGAAGAAGAAGAAGAAGAAGGAGAAGAAATATTGAAAGAAGAAGAGGAAAAAATTGTAAGAAGAAGAAAAAACATTGCAAGAAGAAGAAAAAACATTGGAAGAAGAAAAAAAAAGAAGAAGAAAGATTGAAAGAAGAAGAAGAAAAAATTGGAAAAAGAAGAAAAAACATTGGAAGAAGAAGCAAAAACATTGGAAGAAAAAGAAGAAGAAAGATTGAAAGAAGAAGAGGAAAAATTGGAAGAAGACGAAAAAACATTGGAAGAAGAAGAAGAAAAAAGAAGAAGAAAGATTGAAAGAAGGAGAAGAAAAAATTGGAAAAAGAAGAAAAACATTGAAAGAAGAATAAGAAGAAAATGAAGAAATATTGAAAGAAGAAGGGGAAAAAATTGGAAGAAGAAAAAACATTGGAAGAAGAAGAAGAAGAAGAAGAAGAAGAAGAAGAAGAAGTTGAAGAAGAAGAAGAAGAAGAAGAAGAAGAAGAAGAAGATTAAAAGAAGAAAGATTGAAAAAAGAAGAAGAAAAAATGGAAGAATAATAAATAACACTGCAAGAAGAAAAATCATCAGAAAAAGAAGAAAAAGAAGAAAGATTCAAAGAAGAAGAGGAAAAAATTAGAAAAAGAAGAAAAAATGGAAGAAGAAAAACATTGGAAGAAGAAGAAGAAAGGAAGAAAGATTGAAAGAAGAGGAAAGAATTGTAAAAAGAAGAAAAACATTTCAAGAAGAAGAAATACATTGGAAAAAGAAGAAGAAAAAACAAGAAGATTGAAAGAAGAATCGGAAAAATTGGAAGAAGAAGAAAAAACGTTAGAAGAAGAAGAAAAAATTGGAAGGAGAAGAAGAAGAAAAAGAAAAAGAAGAATGATTGAAAGAGTAAGAGGGAAAAATTGGAATAAGAAGAAAAACATTGCAAGAAGAAGAAAAAATTGGAAGAAAAAGAAGAAAAATAAGAGGAAAGATTGAAAGAAGAAGAGGATAAAATTAAAAGAAGAAAAAATTGGAAGAAGAAGAAAAAATATTTGAAGAAGAAGAAGATTAAATGAAGAAAGATTGAAAGAAGAAGAGGAAAAAATTGGAGGAAGAAAAAACATTGCAAGAAGAAGAAAAAGAAGGAGAAAGATTAAAAGAAGAAGAAGAAAAAATTGGAAGAAAAATAAAAAACATTGGAAGAAAAAGAAGAAAAAGAAAAAGAAGAATGATTGAAAGAAGAAGAGGAAAAATTGGTAGAATAATAAATAACACTGCAAGAAGAATAATTATCGGAAAAAGAAGAAGAAAGATTGAAAGAAGATTAGGAAAAATTTGGAAGAAGAAGAAAAACCATTGGAAGAAGAAGAAGAAAAACATTGGAAGAAGGAGAAAGATTGAAAGAAGAAGAGAAAAAATTGGAGGAAGAAGAAAAAACATTGGAAAAAGAAGAAGAAGAAGATTAAAAGAAGAAATATTGAAAGAAGAAGAGGAAAAATTGGAAGAATAATAAAAAAACACTGCAAGAAGAAGAAAAACAATTAGAAGAAGAAGGAGGAGGAGGAGGAGAAGAAGAAGAAGAAGAAGAAGAAGAAGAAGAAGAAGAAGAAGAAGAAGAAGAAGAAGAAGAAGAAGGAGAAGAAGATGATGATGAAGAAGAAGAAGATTAAAAGCAGAAAGATTGAAAGAAGAAGAGGAAAAATTGGAAGAAGAAGAAAAAACATTGCAAGAAGAAGAAAAAACATTGGAAAAAAAGAAGAAAAAATAAAAAGGAAGATTGAAAAAAGAAAAATTAAAAGAAGGAAAAATTGTAAGAAGAAGAAAAAACATTGGAAGAAGAAGATTAAAAGAAGAAATATTAAAAGAAGAAGAGGAAAACATTGCAAGAAGAAGAAAAAACATTGGAAGAAGAAGAAGAAGAAGAAGAAGAAGAAGAAGAAGAAGAAGAAGAAGAAGAAGAAGAAGAAGAAGAAGAAGAAGAAGAAGAAGAAAGATTGAAAGAAGATGAGGAAAAAATTGGAGGAGGAAGAAAAAAATTGGAAGAGGAAGAAGAAAAAATATTGGAAGAAGAAGAAGACGAAGAAGAAGAAGAAAGATTGGTTAGTGCAAGAGGGATATAGAAAGAAATAAGGAAATAAGAAAGAAACATTATAAATGTATGAAAAGGGAAAGAAGGGAAAATGTGGGTGAAATGAGAAAAAAAAAACCGAAGAAGCACAAAATAAAAATGATTGAAAATAAAAGCAACCGAGGAGGGGTAAGGGCAATGAAACGAAGAAGAAATGAGTAGAAGGTAAAGAAGAATGAGCATTAAAAGAGGTGAAAAAAGGGAGAAGCTGATAAAAGGGAGTGAATAAAATATTTGATAGGGAGAGTTATGAAGAAAGATAAAATAGATGAATGAAAAAAGAATCAAAGAAAAAGTGAAAAGGAGAGATGAAAGAATGAAAAGAATTAGGGTTTAGGATAAAGTAAACATTGAAAAGGAAAGGATGAAGTAAAAACGGGAAAATTGATGAAGGAAAGAATATAAGAAAAAGGGATGAAAGAAAGATAAAAAGAGGAAGGGATGGTAAAAAGAATGAAAATGAAGTGATGAAAGAAAAATGAAAAACATGGGTGAATGAAAGAATGGAAGAATAAGGAATGAAAAAAGACTAAAGGATGAAGGAAAGACGGGAAAATAAAGGAAGAAAAGAATGAAACAGGAATGAATGAAAGGAAGGTGGATAAAAGGAAGGGTGGAGGAATGACATAAAAATAAAGGAAGAAAAGAATGAAACAAGAATGAATGAAAGGAAGGTAACAATGAAAGAAAATAGGTTGAAATGAAGAAGGAAAATGAAGGAAAGAGCGGGGAAAACGCATGTTGGAAAGGAAGAAACAGAAGGGGTAGAATTATGGTTGAAAAAAGAAAGACTGAATGAAGAAATGGAAGAATTCGGAATTAAATAAAAATTGAAAGAAGAGAATAAAGAAAGCAGGAAATTTGAATGAAAAAAAAGACAGAAAGAAGAACGGATGAAAGAAAGAATAAAAAAAGAATGCAGAAACAACTGAAAATGAAAACGATGAAGAAAAGGCGGTAAATGAATAATGGAAAGCATGAAGGAAGAAAAGATCAAAGGAAGAATAACAAATAAAGAATGAAGGAAAAACTGATAACGACGGGAAAAAGGATGATGGAAAGAACGAATAAAAAAAATGAAAAGACGAATTAAAAAAAGAAACATGACAGAAAAAAATGTGTTAATTTCTTATGAGTGTATGTAAGCGTGAATATGTTTTTGTGTATGGGCAATGTCTCCCTGCAAATAATGAACGTTTAATGTGATTGTATTCGGGTGTGCCCCATGAAGTGTCAATTTCACGCCGATTCATTTGTCGTTATCAAGATGGATTTAAGTAGCTCTTTATTCTATCATTTGGTAATCTAAGTCTGGTTATTTTAATCTTGTATTCGAGTTTCGATGCGTGGGTGAGGTAAAAGCAAACAACGCTGACAGCGCAATCAAACGAGCCGACTTCTAATTACGGACTAGTCTGTGAAATAATAGGGTAGAATGGTATCTCTAGCTGTGAGTGACAAACAGGCAAAGAGAAAGAAAATTTTCCACCGTGAAGAAGGCTACGGGAAATACTTCCACTGTTTCGAAATAAATCTTGAGAATCCACAGTTAATAAAAATAATGGTTTTGTGTGGAGAATATATATACATATATATATTTTTGAATTGGACATAGTCCGACAATTTATTTAAAGACATTTATATTATGTTTAACGTTCTTTTTATAGATACAAGTATTTAAGCAAATGCTCTGTTTTATAATAAACAGTATTAAATAACATTTACCGGCATAGAAACGGAGGTTAAAAATTTTTCATGAAACTTTCTCGGACATTCAGGCCGGTAAATGTTGTTTAATACTGTTTATTATAAAACAGAGCATTTACTTAAATATTTGTATCTATAAAAAGAATGTATAAACATAAAAATGTCTTAAAATAATTGTCCATTTCATTATATATATATATTTTGGCAGCATGTTTTCATTAAGATATATCTCATGAACACAACAACAGTTTTTTGTCTTAGAAAAATCAAGAAACTGATGACAATATTGTGCTAATGTCGAAAGTACTCGGAATGAAATGAATATGAATTAACATCGTAATTTTCTTTTTTTCTTTAATAAGGATACTAAGAAACTTGTCCGTAGTTACGAGAGGAACCTATTCAAAATAAGTACACAAAACTTATTAAATTATTTAATGACACATGTCTTTATATATATATATATAGAGAGAGAGAGAGATAGAGGGAGAGAGAGAATCAATACAAATAAAAGTTTGTCACTTAGCTGATTGATGTTACCTTCTGCACCCGGACTACAGAATTTCGTAGAGGGACCCTCCAGGAATTACTCCGTCCACTCGTCAGGGTGTATAAGCAATTGACTGCTTATACTTCTCAATTTTTCTTTTCATTGGTGCAAGGGATTTTTTTTTGTTTTGTTTTTTAGTGTATGTATGCGTGCGTGTGTGCGTTCGTGAGTATACGGGAGTAGTTTAATGGATATCTGTGCGCCAACTTAAGTCAGCGATACTAGTTCTAATTTCAGGCTAATCTGTTGCGTTCACTTTCGCACTAATCCTCTTGGTAATGGTATATCCGTCTCTTCTTCTCCCCGTTATGGGTTAAACAATATGTTAGACTGTGATATAGAGACTTGGATGGCAATCAGTCTAATAAGAGAAAAAACCGTGGAGAAGTCAATAGGGAAACAACTGCAGAATCTTTCTTAAGAAACCATGGTAATTCACAGATAATAAAGAAAAGGAAGCTGTGGAGTGCCTACGCGATGAAAGGATATGAAAATCTTAAACAAATAGAATGTCCCTATTTGTGGGTGATACAACTATTAACGAGACGGAAAAGGAAATCGGCAAGTCGGGTTCAAAATCTGGTTTAGTCAGTTGCGTTCGCTTTCACGCTAATTAGCCTCTTTTCCTCCTTGCTATGGGATAAAAAGTCGGGTAGATATCTTTATAGATTTGGCGAGTGGACAAATATTGCTTAACGTACAATAGATAGTGTTGTGGTAGGATCCACCTAATTTGCATAGGGGAGTACCGACTATATAAATATGGTTGGTACCGGGAAGACAAGGAAGGCGAATCAAGAGATCCAACTAGAGACTCTGCCCGACTGCGACTTAGTCAACACATTCTCCAGGAACGGTCTTCCCAGGAATAGACAAAAGACTATATGTAAATATTGTGTACACTTTCTTGTTTCAATACATTTTGTTCTAAGTACATTTTGTGTTGCATTATTATTCCATGCATTAGTCAAGTTTCAACAGATAGGAAGCTGTGAAGGACCATGAACGTCACGTCCTTAAAAAATCGACAAATAAAAGGGTGACTAAACGAAGTAGAACTCTGACTTCAAAACAGTAAAGAAGGCAACAGGAAACCACTCCACAAACTTCCCCCCCACAAAAAAAAATATTCATGGCGATTCACACTTTAAAGATATTAAAGAAAAAGCAAGAGTTTTATTTTATTTGTCATTGACAAAAGATTTATTGTCATTTTGTTGTTACTTACGTCGCGTTGGGTGACCGCTTCTTAGAAGACCCTCGGGTTCTAAGCTTGGATGCGCTGCTGGTGTAATGGAAATGGAAATCGGAGAGCCCAGTCGGGTTCGTTATATTCGTTTACGCGCAACTATCCTTGGGAAAGGCATGAATCCATCTCTCCCCTTCAGCTATCAATAAATCATTATTATCTCCAAAACTGTTCTTACAACCTAAAAATATTTTCTGGTTTTAAATAACCGGTAAAAGGTTGATAAGCTGTAAAAAAACAAAACTTGTGATGCTATTACACTTTCAAATTTACTTAATGAAGAATTTGAAATATTATTAAAATATTCGTCTTGTTGTCGAGTATTTTAATGATACTGAAAAGATATTGATGCCCTGTGGGAAGATGAATGGTGGCATAACGTCGCCATTACTAATGATCAAACACCTTTGTAATCACCATTAAACTCATCCAACTCTTTCCAAATCTTCTGCACTGTTCTCAGATTGACACCCTGAAATGTTAGTATTGAAGCTTCTGGTGCGAATGCCAAGCAGTAAAGCATGCTGTTTCCAAATTTCTGGTAGAGTGAATTGCGTAATAGAGTTATTTTTCTCACATACTGTGCCCAATTGACCCTATTATACAGTTCCGCCGCCAAAATCAAAACAAAAAACGCGCATGCGCGAAACTAAAAATATAAAATGGCAACAGTTCACCCATCTCACATAGTATTGCTACGTTATCAAAGGTAGGACAAAGTTTAGAACACGAAATAAAACAATCAGCAATATTTCCAAACAAGGTTTTTGTATGTTTCGCACAATACAAAGGATAAAAATAAACCTACCCACTCGCCACAAATAATATATCCGTATTATCCCGAATGAGTAAAATATACAGCTATATAAAGTGTGTCCATAAAATTCGTGTGCACTTTAAAAAATTTATAACTTTATTTGTATTTGCGATAGAAATAATCTGTAAAAAATGTTATAAAGTTTAATGTACCTAGTTTTAAGTATAGCTAAAATAACTAAATTGATTTTAGGTATTACTGTAAATCAATTGGCAAATGTTTTCCGTGAACTTCAAAATCGTATTACCCTTTGTATTGCTAATGATGGAGGACATGTGGAAACTTAAATAAAATTTCAATAAAACTTTAAAAAATATAGATTTACTTCTTTCTAATCCTTTTTACAAATTATTTCTATCGCAAATACAAATAAAGTTATAAATTTTTTAAAGTGCACACGAACTTTATGGACGCCCTGTATATATATATATATATATATATATATATATATATATATATATATATATGAATGGTTTTGAAGACACAATATCCTAACGATCATAACTGCTCAAGAGATGTACCTTAACGTAAACAGTGACAACATATTATGAAATGGATTAAGTCCGACAGTTTAATATATTTTCTGTTTATACGTTACTTTAATAGATACACTTTATTTAAGTAAATGATCTGTTTTTAATGAAACAGTATTAATTGCATTTACCGGCCTGAATGTTCGAGAAATTTCGTGAAAAATATGCGTTCTCCAGCAGGAATCGAACCTGTGTCCTATACTGAACCGTCATTCGATCTGACGTGCTGTACCACTTAGATATAGAGCACCGCATCATTTTGTGCCGCGAAAATGATGGCGTTTTATACAGACCTTGTCGATGTGTGACAGGGTCTATGAAAGTGAAAGTGAATCCAGTACATGTGTTTTGTATTACTGTATTATCTGTTCTTTTATTGTTCTCATTAATTTTTGGTAGGGGGTGCCAAGACTTTCGGACCACCCTGTAGTTCAACATGTGCCACGCCTTTTTTGGATGTCTCAGTTTCAGTTATTTCTCTTTAGTAGCTCAACCCTCTAAGTTTTTGTTTACCTCTGCTGTGGCCAGGTATTGACCTCTCTAGTTCAACCAACGGTTTTATCCACCGGGCCACGTGTCCAGTGGACTAAATAAAGGGTTCAATTCGAAATTTCAATAAATATTACCTGAAGAAGGCCGGAGCATTCAACGGTCAAAACGTCGTGAATATGACAATAAAGATGAGGACAACAGTCTGAACAATGTAAATTATGCAATTAAGAACCTGTAAATTGTTGAAAGAACGATGACCTACATAATTTAGATATTTGGAATAAGTCCTGATCTGGCATCTCGTCTACTGTCAATCTCTCACAGACTATTTCTTTTCTACAAGTATTTTCATGGCAACTGTTCTGACGAGCTACTTTCACGTACTTTAAAAATATATTGTTTCTATGATTTATTTGTTTCTATAATATTACTAGCTCTACCCTAGTGTACGGTTTAGCAGGACAATTGTTGCATTTAGAACTGCTCGCAATTATTGCAAGAGAGTTTTAGAAAGTGCAAAAGGGCCGCTTTGGACACAGTTAATTCAAGCCGAAGTTGGTATCGAAAATGTTGGTTCCCGTAAGTTATGAAACATCTTGAATAAACTTCCTAATAGACGACAATCGCCATAAACGGCCAATCGTTATCTATCCTACATATTCTCATAAACTGCCTCTTTTTTTACCTCCTCTTCTCATGCCCATACAACGACTTCATTCGGCAACACTCTATCTTGAGTGGCTCTCGGGCCTTGCGTAGGATGAACATTAGTAGAAACGAAATAGAGAATAGAAATAAAAAAATAGATTGCCATAATTTCGAAAAAGAATGGATTCATTGGGAATTAATATGTTGTCAAAATGTAAATTCCTTTCAAATAAAACGTAACACGAAACATAGTCTTCTTGTTGAAGTACCATAATTTATTTTCTAAATTAATGACTTGTACTTTTGAACTGGTAGGTTCACGTTACTCTTTGATGGTGTATCAGATGTTTCGGTAAGGGCGCAATTTATATACAGTGTCATGGGCGTCATTTCTCAGGGACACGCCTCTCTATGTGCAAAAAGTTTCATTTTCAGTGACAACGTTCATACGTATGGACAGTGTTCATGTTTACACTTATGTGTATATATATATATATCCGTGTGTGTATGTGTGCGTACACATATAAGTAGCGTTAAAGTAAACAAAATACATTTCATATTTGTTTGTCTCATATAAAGAAATACGAGAAAAAGTTAATAATTATCCGCATACTTTTCTCAATATACGTGGGTGTAATTTTTTCTACTTACCCTCGTACTATAAAAAGCATATATATATATATATATATATATATATATATATATATATATATATATATTGTGCATTTCCGCAGCAGTCCCTCTTCCACATGCACATTTTATTGAATACGACAGACAAAGTGCTCTAATTTATTTTTTTATAGAATTTCCCATGAGATCTAATAATTTTTTTCTTTTCGGATGATAAATTATTTAAAGATTGTCCAATTGTTATTTTTATCCGAGCGCTTTCGGCTATACATTTAGCCATTTGCCTATTTCTTTTTAACAGTTAATATATTTCAAACTTGAAAATGGCTATATATATATATATATATAGGTTTGCCTGGCTCTTTAGGTTCATCGTTAGATTTGCTCTACTTAGTGTATTGAGCACTTTGCTTAGTTACTTTTGCTCTACTCATTTTGGAGGGTTTTTTTCTTTGGACTCTGAGCTTGGATTCTGGAACGATTGTTTTCGCCTGAATTACATGTTCTTAGTTCTTTCTTTTTTTATTCCTTATTTTTCCTTTGGTATTGGTTGGTTCATTTACAAGCCAACACACCTAAGTTTTTTTCAGATGAGTATAATTACTAACACACACACACACACACACACACACACATACACACACACACACACACATATATATATATATATATATATATATATATATATATATATATATATATATATATATATACCGGGTGTAACAGTAAAATTGTTCAAATCCTGTAATTGTCCATCCCACAAAATGTTTAATATCTAAAAAAAAAAACACTAATCTGATCAAGTTTCTTTTTTTACAGGTTTTCAGGTAAAACGTTTAGCCATTTTGATACCATTTTTCGCAAGGATAGCTGAAAGAAACGTTGTGTTATATAGGTAAAAAGAGAACAGGTTAAAATCATTTTGTGTCAGACCCATTATGTCTTTCCAAATGAGCAATGGTGAGAGGAAAATGATCATTCAGGCCTTCAATAATGGTACCAACATTCATACTCTGGCTTCAAAGTTGATTCAAGAACCATCAAGAGAAAGTTGAATAAGTTTATAAGAGGAAACAGTAGAGAGAAAAACTGGCTAAGGAGGTTACAACAGCAAGAGGGATCATGATTTCCACTTAGAGTTAAATACATTCTTATTGTTTAAAGTAGAGTTCAATAGTGTTATAAAAATCTCGGAGAATTCCAGTAAGATATCTTTAATCATTTCTAGTATACAACGGTTCAAAGCTTAATCTATCAATTTTTAGTATTTTGCTGTTACACTCTGTATATA
The DNA here is from genome assembly GCA_964036315.1 of Acanthosepion esculentum. Classification (NCBI taxonomy): domain Eukaryota; kingdom Metazoa; phylum Mollusca; class Cephalopoda; order Sepiida; family Sepiidae; genus Acanthosepion; species Acanthosepion esculentum. The sequence goes on along the minus strand of OZ038490.1, from coordinate 7,757,475 downwards.
TGTGTATATATATATATATATATATATATATATATATATATATATATATATATATATATATATATATATATATGTATATGTTTGTGTGTGTGTGTATGTGTGTGTGTGTGTGTGTGTGTGTGTGTGTGTGTGTGTGTGTGTTTGTTGGTGTAGGTGATTTTAAGTGATACTGGTCTTCCAAAGCACGCAAATATTTTCCTTGTATAGACATTAATACTCAAGGAGAAATTGTAGTCTTATACCAAACAGTTACAAGAGGTAATTATTACTATAAAAGGAAGAAATAGAAATCTACTTTTTCCATGTTAGGAACAAACGTTTTCTTCCTTAAAACGTTCCCAAATGTTCAAAAAGTATCCACACCAAATCTGGGCACTGTTCAGGAAACTTTTTGGTCGTGTGTCTTAAACCGATAAACGATGTTAATAATTTGCATAAACTTTTAATTTACATTGTTAAAAAACTCGATGGAGCTTTTCAACAATAAATAAAAGTTCATTTATCATTAGGACTTTATTTTTAAGCAAAATGTCAAATTCTACACGCAAAACGCTCTCTTTTGAAGAAAAAAAACTCAAGGATGAAATATTTTAACTGTTAAATAAGAAATAGTTTGTTGCATGTATGTATTTATATAATGTTTTCATTTTTCAAAATCATGATATTGTGTCCATGTTCATAGCTAAATGTATAGCCGAAAGCGCTCGAAAAAAAAGAACATTTGGACAGTTTTTATATAATTTATCATCTGAAAAGAAAAAAAATTATTAGATCGCATGAGAAACTGTATAAAAAAAACTAAATCAAAGCACCATGTCTGTCGTATTCAATGAAATATATATATATATATATATATATATATATGAAAAAATATAGTCTTAAGGTAGGTACCGCCATGAAATCGCTAAAAAAAGAGCATAGCATGATGAAAAAGACGCCAAACTTGACGAAAACAAAATTTTATCGTCTAAATATTTGTTATTAAGAGGAAAGATCAAAATTCACCGGAACTACTTTTTAAATTGTATATGTTATTTTAGTAGTTCCGGTGATACAAAGAGAACAAGGATTTTAAAATGAAAAATCAGATTGTTCTAAAAAGAAGGAAATTTTTTTTTTAATAATTAAAATAAATTTTGTTGTCATCACCCTGCTCAAAAGGTGTTAAAAAACAAAAATACATCAAGCCATTGTTCAAACATAGATTTTTAAAAAATTGAATTTTTACAAGGTGATGACTGCTTGGTATTGTCGGCTGGCTGGCCTTTGACCCAGCAATGTCAAAGTCAATTTTGGCTTAATTTCAATACTGTTTTCCTTATCGCTTATTTTAAAAAAATAAAAATAAAAAAAAAAACATTTAAAAAAATCCTTGTTTCCAGTGTTCAGGAATAGCAATTTTAACTATTTTTTCATATTTTATCCCCAGAAAATTCTTTTATAATCATTTACACCAACCAGTTTCACTTAGAAATGAAAGAGCGTTCTTTGCTTTCACGAAATACCTAGTTTCATGGGGTGCAGATCAAAAATTTCCTTGATATTTTGTTCAGATGATGACAAAAGTCATTTTTCAATATATTTTTTCAGAGCAAATAGGCTGTAGTGTAACAAAATAACTTTTGATATATTTGTGATGATTTTTACTTGGGATAGAAATGTTTTATCATAGCAGATCTGTATTGACTTTAGACTAAAGTCTTTAGGGGCTATAGTTGCCCTCAAAAAGCTGTGCAGCACTTGTATTTTAATTTATTTATAGTATTTATAATTTCTACAGATAGTATCAACAAAGTTATGGTGTAAGCTACAGTAATAAAAAAAAACAAAATAAAAGAAATTGGAATGCTGAAAGTTTTTTATTTACTTAAATAATTACAAGGTACTACATAAGCTGGTTCACGTAAAAAAACGTTACGTCAATTATGTCCTTCCGTATGATAATTCGAATCTCACGTTAGCTGTCGATATGTGATGATAGTCATCACTCATCACTTGTCAATCGCCAATGATGTTAAGATCTCCTCCTTTTATTTTAAACAACATTTTTCTTCGAAAAAAGTAAGTAAAAGTTTCTTTTCAAAATATATTAAATAATCTTTAAATTTGCTAATTTTCGTCAAATAAAATTTGAAAAACGTATAATTGATTTTTGGACGAAATTTTAAACTAGGATTGTAAATTATTTTACAAAATTTAAAAAAATGACTGATATCGAGTTTTTTTTAGTAATTTCGCTGACAAAAAAAAAAGAAGATTTTTAACTAAAATTTCGGACATGCTAAGAATGAGTAAAAATTTTTTTGAAATAATAAAAAAATACTTTGGTATTTCTTCTTAATAATGATATATATATACTTAAGCAGATAAAAAAATGTTCATCAAATTTAAAGCTCTTTTTATTCATTTTCATGGAGGTACCTAGCTTGAGGTGTGCTATATTTATGGGATAAAATGCTCAATATCAGAGATAGAGCGTGTGTAAATATAAAAGTGAACATTGAAGTCAACACATAGAGACGACAGGCTGTTTCATGCTAGATGCAATCGTCAGGCCTGACGACTGCGTCTAGCATGAAACAGCCTGTCGCCTCTAAGTGTTGACTTCAATGTTCACTTTTATATATATATATATATATATATATATATATATATATATATATATATATACACACACACACTTAGGCTTAAACCCTTCCAGAATTAATCTATCCCTCTCATTTTCTCTTTCTTTCTCATCTATCTTTCTCTTCTTTCTTTCTTTCTTTCTTTCACACACATACACACACAGAGGAATTCAGGCAATTTCTCACCCACATAATAAAGAGATAAACACTGATTGTTTCTTCGTCAATGTGGCCAATCATTAAAGCCATTTCATCCTTTAAAATTGGATATTTTTCCGAGGGGTTTATTACGGCCTTATTAACAGAATTTTCTTTTTTTCCAGCAGGATTAGACAGAAAACGACAACTTTCCCACTGTCACTGTAATTGATTTTAAAATAAAAGAAATAAAAAATAAATTAATTAAAAATCAAAAAACACACGAGTCATCGTTCTTTTTTTTTCTTTCTTTTTTTTGTTTGTTTGTTTTTTCCCCATTTCTAATTCCTCTTTTTCCATTTTCCCTCTAAAATCTTTCGTGTTTTTCCAAAGCATTTTTCCTTAAACAATCATCGTTACTTCTTATAATTTTCTGTTAAGGTTGATTTTTTTTCGCAAAAAAAAAGAGGCAAGTAACGAAGAAAGAATAATCCTTCTTTGTTACTTGCCTCTTGCTAATTTTTGATTTTTTTTCCTTATTTTTTTCTACTGAGAATTTTGTAATTTTTTTCATAATGTCGAAAACATTCTTTCTCAGCCCAAAATAATAACAACAACGACAAAAAAAGGTCGTTGTCGAACAAGAGAATGCGATGTTTTTTATGCAAATTTTTATTTGTTGGTAAAAAATAACTATGATCTAAATTAAAAAAAAAAAAGAAAATCCGGTAATGAGAAAGGCAACTAAATTTTGTCATTTAGAAAATAATCGGAGAAATAAAGCAAGAAGTAGAAGCGGCATTTCTTTTTATGACAAAATTAACGAAAAAGTTGAGCAGACATTTTTTCTACTTTTCTGATGGAATAAGCAACTCGTTCGCTTCAGGTCATATTCTCTTTACTAAGTTTAAACTTCATCGTAAAACAGTATCATTTTTCAAACATAAAAAGTAAACTCTTAATACTGGGCGTATATATATATATATATATATATATATATATATATATATATATATATATATATATATATATATATCGTTAAAAGTGAAATTGTCAGAAAAGGCCGTACAAAAACTTGGTGAAAAGAGAAAATGATAGTTGCAAAACATCTATTGTTATTATATGTAATATTTAATGTATGGATATTTAGAGAGGATTATTTAAATGAAAACTGTTTTATTTAAATGTGGTTTTACAGGAGAAATCGTTTTACTTTAATCGGTTTTGCTTTTATCTTTTCAAAAAGGTTGTAAATGTTCATTAGATTCTCACGTGCTGACGCTTAAGCCTATTTCTCTCCCTCTCTATCTATCTATATTCTCTTATTTTCTCTATATTTTTCTTCTTCTTCTTCTTCTCTCTCTCTCTCTCTCTCTCTCTCTCTCTCTCTCTCTCTCTCTCTCTCTCTCTACAAATATATATATATATGTATGTATATATGTATGTATGTATATTTAAGTTGGGATAAAAAAGGCAGAAAGGTTGGTTTGGTTTGTTTTGTTTTACGGCATATCAACCTCAATGGGTCATTTAATGCCGACAAGGTTTTTTTTCCTGGTAATATTTTTGTTTTGTCAAAAATCCATTTCTGTTAATATTTCTTTCTCAATAAAGTGTATAGCTGGTAATATTATTTTTTCAAAAACGTATAGCTGGTAATATTATTTTTTAAAAAAACGTATATCTGGTAATGTCATTTTCTGTTCAAAAACAGTCGGCAACATTATTTCTTCAAAAACGTATTATCAGAGGCCTTGCTGTTCGACGTAGTTTATCGTCATACCCAATACGCGGATGTAGTTTATCACCATACCCAGGACACGGATGTAATCCGAGTATTAACTATTTGCCCATAGCTGGGTCCCTAACAGGTGCTACCACCCGGGTCAGGGTGGACATAGGAACACCAGCAATTAAGAGATGGTTCCACACTCCTCAAAACCTCCTGATGAGTGGCCTTGCTGTTGGACGTAGTTTATCGTCTTACCCTGGACGCGGATGCAGTTTATCGTCATACCCAGGACGCGGATGCAGTTTATCGTCATACCCAGGACGCGGATGCAGTTTATCGTCATACCCAGGACGTTAGGCAGAAAGGTTGTTACTGGCTAAATTTTAAAACGAAAATATCACTGCTATATAATGTTCAATAGAAATTGATAAAAGTCATACCGATGAATTAAATGGACTGATAAAATGGGATATACTGAAAAATAGTTATTCCTCATGAGCAAAGTAAATGCTTTTCATCATTAGGTCACGGATTTAATGATTTACTCGTATATATATATATATATATATATATATATATATATATATATGTGTGTGTGTGTGTGTGTGTGTGTGTGTGTGTATGCGTGTTAGAGAACAATATATATATATATATATATATATATATATATATATATATATATATATATATATATATATATATATATATAGCATAATGAGAAGCCACGTATACTTGCTTAATATGTATATATAGAAAAAACAACTGAAAAGTTGCAAATTAAAAAAAGTTGAAAATTAAAAAAAATATACTGGATTTTAAAATTAAATACATATAAACTAGGGTTAAATAAAGACTTGGGTATTTTAAATCTTTATAAATATTTCAATAGTTAAACAAAATTTTTTTTTTTATAATTACAAATTTTTAAAACAACATCTAAAATATTATTACAGTTAGATTTACGTTAGAAATATTCGAACACAGTTGCATTCCATATCACGTGACGTCCGCGTCTCGCGACGGACGCTACTTGCAAATAAACTTCTGAAAACAGTTATTTTTGATGAAAGATCGGGGTCGATCTGAAATATCAAATATATATATATATAAAAATATAAATAAATACTTCCCCAAAAAACATTCAATTTTTTTTAATTTGCAACTTTTCAGTTCTTTATATATATATATATATATATATATATATATATATATATATATATATATATATATATATATATATATATATATATATATATATATATATATATATAAATGGACAATATGTGTATATATATATATATAAATGGACAAAATCCAACAATTATTTTAAGACATTTTTTATAAAAAGTATGTATAAACATAAAAAATGTCTTAAAATAATTGTTGGACTTTGTCCATTTCATAATGTGTGAAGTCATTTGTTTACATTTGGATACACTTTGAGCAGATAATAATGTACGTGAGAGAATCATGGAAGACTGATGTTTAAAAACAGTCAAATCGACCTTGCTAATCGAACGATTCTCCGTGTCTCGATCGGTTAAGGCACGTCAGGCTAAATGACGGTTCCGTATAGGATACAGTTTCAATTCCTGTCGGAGAACGAATATTTTCTATGAAAATTTCTCGGACATTCAGGGCGGTAAATGTTATTAATACTGTTTATTATAAAACAGCATTTACTTAAATATTTGTATCTATAAAAAGAATTTATAAACATAATATATATATATATATATATATATATATATATATATATATATATATATATATATATATATATATATATATATATATATAGTCTTAATGTGTGCTATATTTATGGGATAAAGTGCTCAATATCAGAGATAGAGCGTGTGTAAATATAAAAGTGAACATAGAAGTCAACACTTGGAGGCGACAGTCGGTTTCATGCTAGATGCAATCCTCGGGCCCGAGGATTGCATCTAGCATGAAACAGACTGTCGCATCTAAGTGTTGACTTCTATGTTCACTTTTATATTTATATATATATATATATATATAATTATATATGTATATGTATATTTATATGGAATTTTAATTTATTAATTCGACATATGTTAAATTATTGCTTAAACGTCATTTTTAATGGATAGACTTATTTGAGTAAATGCTCTGTTTTGATTTATTAATTAAATAGTTTCTAACAAGATTTCCTGAATGGAAATCAATATTTAATATATCTAAATAATAGATAAATAAAAACAGAATATCTACTGAAGTATAGGCATCCATTTTAATAGATCAAGTTTAAATCATACATATATACATACACATTTATATATATATATATATATATATGTGTGTGTGTGTGTCCGTGTGTGTGTGTGTGTGTGTATTTGAGCTGCAACCCCTCTTTTCATTCTCCACTCTATTCCCTATACTGTTTCTCTATATAGATTACGATTCGAGCGAGTATTATCGAGCAAGTACTATTAGTGCGAGATTATTCAAAGGCGTCTGACACCAGTATTGTTCAACGGCGTTACTATAGTTGTATCTGCGATTACAAAGTCTCTACTACAACGAGCATTTACGAAAGTGACAATGAGTATTCGTTGGCATCACAAAAGTGGCAACGAGTGTTCGTTGACATCTCAAAAGGTTTTCTTCTTTTTTTTAATTAAACAGTTTTGTGGGATAATTATCCCTTGCTGTTACACGATTTGGAAAATTTTGCTGTTACACCCGATATAGAAAAGACAAAGAGAAAGCAGGTCACGCCGGTGGGAAAGTGACTGAAGTTGCGATAATTACCGAATAAAGTACTGAATACTAAATAAATAACACTTTTGAGATTTCCTTAGCGCTGTGCATGAGATGATAAACGGCCATTTTGCATAAGCTTATATAATTAGATAAATAATCGCCTTTGGCCTTCTGTCAGACAAACAAAGCTATGTAAATGACAAAAATCGGCATGTGCTTATTTATTTTTACTTATTTTACCGAATGTCCCCTCTCTAGGGGCTTTCTGCGAATCGATTATTTTACTCCTGTGATCTAAATCACTGAATAGCTACACCTGCTCTCAGAAGTTGTGATCGGAGCAAGGGGCGATTAGACTAAGTAGAAACGTCTCCCTACGCTACTCAAGCCCCTGCTAAATCTGACTCCAGTTTCTTCCGACACCAACCAATCCATTGACATCGACACAAAACGTGTACCTTAATTAAACTGTGACTGAAAAGCTGCTACAATGACGTCGCATGAAAAGAAAGAGATTGGCAGACGACTCATTGTGAATACGTATTCACATTTGGATTAAGTGTTTGTTAGGTATATTGGTGTCCATGCGCATGTGCGTAAAGGTTCCAGTGTCTGTTTAAGAGGTTAATTTGCAGTGTAACACCAGCGCTCAGTTCGCATTAAAAATTTCCAGAATACTTACATTTATGTATAATTGGACATGCTTCATTCAAATCTGGCTTGATAAATTTGATAAAATCTACCGTTTTGGAGTTATCAACAGTGAAAGTTCGGTTTCATTCGTGTCGCGGGCAGCCATTACTGGCGTTGTTTGCATACACTCGCTGCAGAATAGCTATCAGTGTAGGTATCATTGCGCAAACCCCGCGTGTCTACGTAAATAGTTCTCGTCCACAGTAATTGAGACAAATTTAGACAAGAAAGATTAGTTCCGCATTTAGCTTTCCGTAGCCTTCCGTGTTTAGCTTTCCGTAGTCTTCCGCGTTTAGCTTTCAACATTGAATGTATGCAAACAATGCCAGTAATGACTGCCGCCAATGATGCAAATGAATCCAAACTTTCACTAAAGATAACTCCAAAATGATAGATTTTATCATATTTATCAAGCCAGATTCAAATGGAGCATGTACAATTACACATTAATGTAAGTATTCTGGAAATGTTCTATGTGAACTGAACGCAGGTGTTACACTGCAAATTAACCGTTTAAGAATATTTTTTTAAAATCTGATCTAAAATTAATCAAAATAGTTTATTCATATTTCCTATTTGTTTATACTTCTCTTAATCTTGTAGTCTGCTTTCTTATTTTGAATACAAGGTAGAAATGTCTGCCTATGCTAGTCATGTCCCTGCTAAACCTAACCCCAGTTTGTTCCTACATAAACCAATCCATTGATAAATGTATACCTTAATTAAACTGTGACTGAAAAGCTGCTTGAAAAGAAAGAGTTTTGGCAGACGACTCATTGTGAATATGTATTTGTATTTGGATTAATTAGTTGTTGGGTACATTGATGACCATGTGCATGTAAAGGTTCAAGTCCTGTTTAACAATATTTTTATCTAAATTTAATCAAAACATTTTATTCATATTTTCTATTTCTTTACACTTGCCTCAATCTATGGTATAAGCTTTGTAGCCCGCTTTTCTTTTAATTTGACCTACGTGGCGGTAGATGAAGATAAGTTTAAAATGTCTGCCTATGCTAGTCATGTCCCTGCTAAACCTAACCCCAGTTTGTTTCTACACCAATCACTCTATAGACATCAACCCAAACTTTAATTAAACTGTAATTGGATAACTCCTGTCTAAAGACAGAGTATGTAACTTTTTGGTTTTCTCCTGAGCCTGTTATATAACAATGACATCACTTGTGTAGTGTGAAAACAAATGCAAGTTTAAGTTAACTGAAGCTTTATTCAACTTAAAATAGAGTGTGTCTTACTGGACTTATTTAAATACAGAATATGTATAAGGGGAGATAATCCATACCACTTCTTAAAAGGAAACTTGCAATTGTGAATCTGCATTCGTATTTGCATTACTTGGTTGTTGGGTACATTGGTATTCTGCTGCTTGTATGTAGATGTTGAAGTCTTGTTTAACAAATATTTGTAAAAAATCCAATCTAACTTTAATCAAAACGTTTTATTCATATTTCCCATTTGTTGACACTTCTCGCAACCCGTGGTATGAGTCCTGTAGTAGCCCGTCTTTCTTTCAATTGTTCTCTATGTCGTGTTAGACCATTTTTCTCGCCAAAATCTAACTTACACCATTCGTTCATGCTTTGAATATTGCCGTCACAACTGACCTGGTTCTTCTGCTATATATTTAGAGATCACTGATGAAAATACACAGAAGAGACTGCAACATTATTGGTCCTCATTTGGCATCTCGGCTTCTGTCACTTTCCCAACGCCGTAACGCAGCTTTCATATGCCTTTTATAAAAAGATATTTTCATGGTAATTTTTCTGATACTCTTTTCTATTTGGTTTGTAGACTTTATGAATTTAAGCGTACTACAAGACTGGCGGCATGGTCTCATCAAATTTACAGTTGAATTGGCTAGATGCAGCCGCAAGTTCTATGCTAACAGTTCCTTTTCTAGCACTTCTCGTTTGTGGAAATCTCTTCCGGTTTCATGCTTTCCGGTCAACTTTAATCTTCAAAAATTTAAATGCAATCTCAATCACTATCTACTCTCCTCCTGGCTACACTTCTATTGTTTCCGCTCCTGAGTAATGTTTCAGTTTTCTAATTCTTCCGCACACGGTAACCCTTTGCGTCTTAGTGGCTTTACTACCTTACCTGTGGGAATTTCATTAAAAAATCGATTAAAAAAACATTTTATCATCTGTTATCTCACCAATATTATTTTCACTTGAACTATGACATTTTTACAAGTTCTTAATACAAGCTTATTTGAATTAGGAACGCATCTGTTTCGTGGTAATGTCATATAATCTGTTGGGGCCGCTATAAACGCACTTAGTAGAAGTTAATCACTGGCACAAGAGACGGTGTTCGAACGGCCACTCAACAAGCCATTCCTACTCTGCGACATACCCGATTCAATTCGTTAAGGGAATAGTAAAGTACGTTGGATTAATGGTTGCTCGGGTGGAGATAATACGACTATGACTTTTTATCGTCTGCTAAGAAGCGTGTTGATTTATAAGCCGACGCATGCGCACTAATGAATTAATAGGAGAGGAAAAACCCTTCATGGTAGCGTAGCTGCCCGATTCTTCGATCTCTCACTTTCTATCACGCATTATCTTACTCTCCCCCTCTCTCTCTCTCTCTCTCTCTCTCTCTCTCTCTCATTTGTTATACTTTTCACTTTCTCCCTCTATTTCCTTGACATTGCTATCTATCGCCATCTTGCACACTCTCCTCTCCATCTGCCTTTCTCTCTCTCCCTTCGTATACGGTTGTATTAATATATATGATCACTTGTTCCGGATCTGGTGTTTGGCTAACTGCAAGATGATCGAATTCCAAATCTAAATAGTTTATCCATTTAAAATTCTACATGTATTACAAAACTAGCTTAAAAGCGGCACTCCGTGCGGACTTTTGACCTAGACCCTACGGAAGATGAATTAGGCCTCCGGAACAAAATTAAAAGGACCTCTGGTCCAGCTTAGAAAACAGCAATGATAATTTTGAATAAATAACTTTGAATTCTTCAATTCACTCCATGAAACTTGCAAACCTCACTTTAACTCTGATTCCGGGTATAAGTCCTTTTCCGGTCAAAAGACTGGTTTGAGCCGAAAGACCAATTGGGATAGAATTCCAATTCAGGCCAAAAATTGAGTTCTTCAAATCACAAACTCTGCGGCATTTTGAAGAATTAAAATTCATTTGCTCAATTTACGAAGTTTAGGGGCTATTTGAAACTGAATTTAAAATAATTATTTTTAAATTTACAAAGTTTTTGAGCTACTTTAAACTCGATATAGATTAAAAGCTTTTAAAATCGCTAATCTGTTTCAGCTATTTTAAAATTTGAATTTTAACTGTTTTTAACCTCCTTATCCGGACACAAATCCCAATGCTGAATGTCCAAGCACCAGACGAAGGGCAGATTCAATCCGGGGCTCATCTGAATTCCAAAAAGCTATGTTTCTGAAGAGCAATTATGGCTCGAGTTAGAGCTGTTTCAGATACACAAAAAGACAGAGAGAATTTGCTGCCTATTTATTTAGAAGTGTGTAAAATCCATATTGGTAGGACTATTGTCCTCATCTTTACTGCCACGTCTACGACGCTTCGGCCGTTGTACGCTTCAGCCTTCTTCAAAACCGATATCTCAGTTTTAGTTTACTCGCATGGATGACTCTCCGTTTTTTAGGTATATGCAACTTAAATGCAGATGGTGTCATGAAAATAAATTCAAAGTCCCGACTCGTACTCTTTTTCTGTTACCCAAGAGGTGTTGCCAGACTGTAAAGAGAAATTAGCCTTCGCGACACAGACATCATTTTCAATTGGATTCAAACTGCATATGTACGTTTGTGTGAGTGCCTGCATATTCTAATATTCCCGAAATATTTCTATCAAATTTTTTTTAAAAATGCTTAAAAAATATTTCGATTTATTACTCAATTTCTGAAAGATTGCAGAAAATCTACCACATATCTGATTTTTGTTTTTTATAGTTTAAATAATTAATTCCATTTTCTTGTCTCCAACTTTATGATTTTACTGCTCAGCTCAGGGTAGGGGATGTCCAGACTGGATGATAAGGACATTTAGATGGCGTCATGGATATGAATTCAAAGTCCCGATTCGTATTTTTAATTTTTGTTTTTTTAGGGCTTAAATAATGAATTCCATTTTCTTGTCTCCAACTTTATGATTTTACTGCTCAGCTCAGGGTAGGGGATGTCCGGACTGGATGAGAAGGAAATTTAGATGGCGTCATGGATATAAATTCAAAGTGCCGACTCGTATTTGATTTTTGTTTTTTAGGGTTTAAATAATAAATTCCATTCTATTGTCTCCAACTTTTACTAAGATTTTACTGCTCCGCTCAGGGTAGGGGCTGTCCAGACTGAGTGATATCGGAATCGATTATTCCAGTGTCTTATTTCAAACTCGGTCAAACCGTGTACGTTGTGCGTGGTCTCGTGCTCACATTAAATGACACAAGCACTTGCAAGTTACTCACACACATACAAAAGTTACATACAGATGACGTGTAATGGATAATGGATCATGTCTTCTTCTATTTTATAATATGGATTTTATGTGCGTTAATATAACATATTTAAAAAAAGAAAAAAGAATTCTTGTAAAATGGTACTACAAAATTTCTTGTTTGGAAAATTGCCAGTACGGAACAATTCTATTGACAAATTAAAAGATTAAGCTCAGAGAATCTAATCTAAATGAAGATAATTTTAGTAAAAAAAAAAAAAAAAAAATACTTTCATTTCTCTTTTTGTAACTACTGATTTTGACCCAAAATATTATTTCCCTTTTTACAAATGCTTATTTTATTATTTAAAGTCAAACCTCAATGGCACGAATATTAGTAAGATAAGACTATCCATTTCTCTTTTATAATTCCTTTTTCAAACCAAAACTACAATTTCTCCGTTTATATTTGCTTCAAATTGTAAACTGGTACAAAAGAATGGTGAGCGTCAACTCGTCCGCAGGCGAGTTAACGCTTTTTTTTTCTTTTATTGTAAGGGTACCTTTATTTTATTGTAGGGGTACCTTTATTTTTTAAACAGTAGGTGTTAGCTCCTTTGTTTTGTTCCTGTGAATCCTAAAAATAATAACCCCTTCAAATAAACTAAAATTTGCATTTAGCACCTTTAGAAAATAAAGAAAATTATTTTTTTTATTTTGTCTGTTTTTCATTTTGTTTATTTTTATTCTCTTTATTTTTTCTTTAAACGAAGAATAAGCAAAAATATGGAAAAAATAAAAGTTGAGTGTAAAAAAAGAATGTGATTGCTAATTTAATGCGCTAAATGCAAATTTTTTTATTAAATAATAAAAAAAATTAATTATATTAAATTTATTTTATTTGTCAGAAATTTTTATATTTTTAATTTTTGTGTATATTTTTAATTCTGTATATATTTTTAATTTTTGCATATATTTTAATTTTTGTATATATTTTTAATAGTGTACATATTTTTAATTTTTCTATATATTTTTAAATTTTGTATTCTTATTTTCATCCCATTATTCTTAATTTTTTCAGATATGAAATGTTGATCAATAAAGTTTATCTGTTAATTTTAACGCTTTCAGTTAATAGAGACTCGCTCCGTTTTTCTGAATTTCTTCTAAAGCACTATCCCTGGCAATTTTTCACTGGCAATTTTCTCAGTGGGAACTTTCTCCACTGGCAATTTTCCGCCTGGTAGTTTAACAACTGTGAATTTCCCGTGCACGTTGTAAAATATATAAGCGGATTTGTATCAAAAGGCTATGAAAGTGTTTGACTAATCGCTATCAGCTCTTTATGCTTTTACTAATAAATACTTTTTCTAAGAGACAAAACTGGCCGCAAGCGGGAAATCATCATCATAATCAGACCCATAACCTGGTGTGGTCGTTGAGTCGCTACGCATCTTGAACACCAAACCAGCTCCCTCTATATGTCTCGGTTGCGTGTCAATGTCTGCGTCTCTGAGAAGGATCTTCCAGTCCACCCAGTGGCGTTGTCAGCCGATTTTCCCCTCTATCTACCTCTTATTCTGTTTAAGATGCGGCCTTGCAGTATAGCGCGGAAAGATTGTTGGCACGTGAAGTCGGCTACAGCGGCGAGGCGAGGCGAGGCGAGGCGAGGCGAGGCGAGGCGAGGCGAGGCGACGAGGGCTTTATCGTCTATATAATTATTTAATTTCTTCTTTGATTGCTTCGTTTATGATGATGGAATTGATTACTAAATTCACCGCCAACGTGCGGGTTTCACCCAAACCTGCTCCCATCCTCTATTCCCTATTGCCATTTGGCTTTCTAAGAGTTGGTTGAGGACGTAAGAAAATCAGAGTAGAAGAAAGTGCTGATGACATGAATTTGTCAGGACATGATCCACACACTTGATTACATGTCCTTTCTCCGTAGCACATATGGAATGAGGCATACAGAATACAGTTATGAAACTCCAGTGTACTTCCGCTGAATCTGTTATAATTTCTAGTGTAGCCTTCTGTAGCATGACCGTCATGCGTAGCCCTCTTAACCCGCTGGTTTGACCGTTGAGATCTGTTGTAATCATCATCTGTTTTTCCACCGTTGGGGTTTTTGGAGTTGGTCGCGCTTAGGCTGGGTCCTCGTCTTCAACCTTGCTGTCAAATGTGGCCCTACCAGGAGTTTAGAACTCCAGCGGCATCGTTCTCAGAGTCATTAGACCATGCAAGCCATTCCACCACGATAAGGAGCGATTATAACTTGTGACGTACCCATACTCTTTCAACTTTCTCTTCTTGACGGTAGGCATGAGATCCTCCAATAGGCCTGCGTCATTTGCGATGCGGCCAGTGGCGGAGAGATCTCTTGAACGATTCTGCATTTCTAATGCTTGGATTCTACGCTGTAGTTCTGCTGATAATGTCCAAGATTGGCAGACACAGAGAAATGATTGAGAAGGCCGATGCGCGCAACGGTCTGATCTCTGATTTCAGCCAGATGTCCTTTCCTTTCCAGATGATTTTTAGTTTTACAACAATTGCCAATTATTTGTGCTGTATTTATTTATGTTCTGGAGTCCTCTTCGTGCCAAGATATTTGAATTGGTTCACTACAGAAGGTAGGGGATGCACGGTGGAGTAATGGATAGAGGCTCGGATTGAGGAAAACGGAGAGCTGAGTTCGAATTCCATTCAAATCCATTATATTCACTTACGTGCTAATGCCCTTGGAAAATGTATGAATCCTCTTCTTCTCCCCCCAGCTATGAGTAAATAGCAGGACAGGCTGGATTCTATAGCTTTAGATGGCAACTGGTCTACCGCAGAAAGTAATGGCAACCTCCTGCGGGGAAAAATCTGCTTCGTCAGTCATGTATCGAAAGATGCATGATCGACTAAGCGAGTATTGCTTAAGCGTGTATAAATGACTGACTGACAAAAGGTAGTGGAGAAAAGCGAGAAGAAAAGAAGAAAAATGAACTGCAAGAAGACACAATGCATTCTTGTTAACAAAAAGATGATACTAAAAGTGCAAATTGCAAATCGGAGATACCAAAATCAAACAAATATCTAGAAAGTTCGCGGTGATAAGGGGCGACATCTATTTGAAACATTGTTCATCACTCTGTCCATCTAGGGTTGAATTTCGCCGATGGCGCTCAGTCGATAGACATGGTTTGCATTTGGGTATTTTTTCTAGAACCGTTTCAAAATTCTCTGTACATAGCAGATACAATCTATATGTTGTAACCTAGGGAAAGTTACTGAATAGAATAATCAAACGAAGGTTGGTAATGAACAATAATACTTAGGACAAGAACAACACATATAAGATTAGCCAGCGGCGCGTAGTCAACTGCTAGAATTGAGTCAAGTGAATTCCACAATGAATCTTCAACCGCCCCACGTGGTCACATGTGGTACAAGGCCGAATTTAATGTGGGGTATCCGAGCCCGTAGGCTCAGCCAAAAATTTCCTGTAGACTCCGTATAAAACGCTGTTTCCCGAGACCAGACTCTTCCCTTCAACATAGCCTCGTCTGGGGAGTTTGACCAGCACAGCTGGAGACGAATTTCCAACTGCAGACCAACATACAGTATTTACTACTGTATTTATGTGAATGGGGACATCCCTATTATCGTCTGTAGGTATGCTACAACGCTATACAGCGAGGCGATTCTGAGAGAATTAGAAGTCCTAATAGGATTTATTATTGACAGCCACAATGATATGCAGATGACAGTGTTGAAAGCAGACACAGAATGAAAGCTACAAAAACTCCTACAGAAGGTAATGAAGGAAAGCGAAAAAGAAAGGATTAAACATAAAATGCAAGAAGACAGACTGCGTGATTGTTATCAAAAGGATGAGCCCAAAATGGAAATTACAAATTGAAGATACCAAAATAAAAAAATGTACAATTTAAATATCTGGGAGGAAATTTAATATATGTGCAGCACTAAAATCCGAAGGCGGATGG
This sequence comes from Acanthosepion esculentum, assembly GCA_964036315.1. NCBI lineage: Eukaryota > Metazoa > Mollusca > Cephalopoda > Sepiida > Sepiidae > Acanthosepion > Acanthosepion esculentum. The sequence goes on along the minus strand of OZ038490.1, from coordinate 7,741,094 downwards.
GGACAGCCAAAGATGCATTCCAAAAGCTAAGCAGAGTAATAAGAAAAAGAAAGATTTCGTTAGAAACAAAGAAAAGAGTACTGAACCGTTACATGATCTTTATCTTTCTATATGGCAGTGAATGCTGGATAAACTCCTCAAAGATGAAGAATAGACTTGAAGCAACAGAAATGTAGTTCTACAGAAGGATGCTGAGGATACCATGGACCAAATATTTGAGTAACGACGAAGTTCTAGAGAAAATGGAAACAAAAGGGAAACTTGTATTTAATATCAGGAAGATACAGTCGAAATTTCTAGGCCACCTAATGAGGAAAGAGGGCTAGGAAACTCTGATACTCACAAGACATAGTGAAGGCAAGAGGGGCAGCGGAAATCAATACAGAACTTAGCTAGTTAAAATTTTCTTGAAAAAGTGATTCCTATAATCTTATTCATAAAAACAATTAAAAGTACTTTTCTAATTAAATAATGTCTCAGTTTTATTGAATTTTTTATATTCATAGCAGATTTTCAGTAAGTGTGGGTCCTGTTTTACAAAAAAATATGATTATTTAAATTTTGTGAGGAGTTCTGCGTATAACTAACACAAACATTAATCGGTATAAAAATATATTTTTAAAAAATTATATAAGAGGTAGAGTAACAGATATAGAAAAATGTTCTTACCATGATTTTCTGGAAATAAACCTTTCTAAAATAATTCCATTCATTTGTGGATAAGTAAGAAAAGTTTCATTAAAATCCGACACTTATTTGATTTTTGCAAGAATTTCCAAATCAATGTGTTTTTCACCGTCCAAAAAATGCTAAATTTTTCTTATGGTCACCAGTTGACGCAATAAAAACAAGGCTTTTAACCAAAATTTCAATCAAAAAATATAATTTAATAATAAAAAATAATAACATAATGATTTTGACGATAAAGCTTTGTTTTTATTAAATCTGGGGACTTTTATGTAGGCTCATTTTTTTTAGTAAATCTAGATATGCCTATACATATATACAAATAAGTGATAGCAATTTCGGCGGATTTGAATAAACATTTATAGTAATTCATCAAGTTTAGAAGAATCCTCAACAGAATGCAGAAAACACTGGCCGGATCCACTACCGGGAATCGAAACTGAACCGTTACGATAAAACGCAAGCGCCATACCACTGGACCAACAGGCCTCGGTGCCGAAGAAAGAGCTGACTAAACTCGATATAGCGCCGCTACTCACTAAATTCCGGTGGTGATACTCATCCAAGTATACTTAACCTAAGGGATTGTGCCCCAAGAGCCACGTCTTTTTCCCCAAGCCGCTCACTCCAGAGTATTAGAAGCTGGATCAAGCAAAGTTATACAAGTGATAGAAATTTTGAGGGATTATTCAAAATCATTTATAGTAATTCATCGAGTCTAGAAGAATCCGCAACAGAATGCACAACAGAATGCACAACAGAATGCAGAAAGCACTGGCTGGCCTTTTCGAGTCTATTCAGTTACGTACAACTTGGATGAGTCTCACCACCCGAATTTAGTGAGTAGCGGCGTTATATACCAGTGATATAACGCTTGCGTTGTATCGTAACGATCCAGGTTCGATTCTCGGTAGTGGATGCGCACTGCTGATGAGTCCCATATAGGGATGTTTTATTTTCCAAACACGGTCAACACATTGTGGCCGTGTTCATAGTTAATGTTATTGAGTGTTTTATTATTAGGGCTTCCATCATTTTTAATGATTTTTTACATGTGGATGAGGTTATGTTTGTATTTTCTACTAGTATGTTTCGGATGGAGTCTAGTAGGTTTGTGTTTATGTATTTAAGTGAGTTCTAATGGAGCTGTAGTCGGATAGGAGTAACGTAAGGCGTCTGGATAGGAATGTCGTAGAAAAGAGTTATAATCTTTTTTTTTAAAGTGCTTAATACGCAGTTAAGAAAAAAAATCGAAATTGCAGGGCTAGTCAAGATCTAAAATATTACAAACACTAACCTTTCTCCCATTAAATTTCCCACCAGTGTATAAATAAAGTATTAAAAAAGCAATTGACCTTTTCACTGCCTGAAGAAGCCTTCACTGATATATATATATATATATATATATATATATATATATATATATATATATATATATATATATATATATATATTATGAAATGGACAAAGCCCGACAATTATTTTAAGACGTTTTTATGTTTATACATTCTTTTTATAGATACAAATATTTAAATAAATGCTCTGTTTTATAAAAAACAGTATTTATAACATTTACCGGCCTGAAGAAAATATTCGTCCTCCGACAGGAATCGAACCTGTATCCTATACGGAACCGCAGTACATTTCTCAATCCGAGCCGATAACCATGACGCCACCATGATAGTCCAAACCCTGAAAAGATGTAACAAATTAAAAGATAACAGACGTAAAGATATAGTGCATATTAGAGCAGTGGTTCCCAAACGGTGTGACGTGCCTCATAGGTGCAACGGAAGAAGATAGCAGTTGAATGATTGAAAGACAATCAAAGATTTAGAATTAGTTCCAAAAAGTTCATATGCCAATAATAAATATGATTTCAAAATTTAAATATTATTATAGATTACTTGTAATTGTATACATGAGTCCCAGTATAAATAGTTATAAATAATTATTGACCGATTATATCATTGTGATATGTTTGCATTGTATCAAGTATTAAAAATATAGTAACTAGGGTTCACAATTTAGAGGAGAGAGTTACCAATGATGGTGTTATAACTAGGAATCCGCGGTTATCTCCCTTTACCCTTCCCTCTGTCTTTTTTATGTACTTTTTATCACATAAAATCTGGATCTGATGAGGCACGAAAATGCGACCCAGAGAAAAAAAATGAGAACCACTGTATTAAGGAAACGTTCTGTCTCCTTTGAGAGAAGTCCTGTCAATATCTGTGTAAAAAAAAAGATTATAATACTAACAACATAGCAAAACCCGGGGAAAATACATTTTACGGCTTCCTGGCTATTATAGATACCAAAAACAAAATGTCTGCTTTTATATTTTTAGAAATAGTAATAGAAAACTTTTGATGTGAAACAAACAAGGCATCGAGAAAGTGAGTGAGAGAGAGGAAATAGGCCTACAAATGCTTATAAATTTGTAAAAATCAACAAAGCAGAGACAGAGAGAGAGAGAGCAGTCGCACAAACGCGACACGAAACATTACAATGAGACACTAACGTAACTATAAAAGAAAGTCTTTGAACAGCCATCTTGTAATGCATCCCTGTTTTATCGAGCCGTGGTTCGCCCATAGCCCACTACGTCACCCCTTTACCCGCTTTTGACGGCGTCACCCTTTACCTTACCTACCCGGCCTCCGCTAGGTGATGGGTAGGGCGCTTCTTTGGATGAACGCTTGGCTAGCGCTGAACGTCGCGCTTCCTCAGCGCCGGCGAAACCCGCTGATACTCGGGTGCTCAGCAGAAAAGTTTGTAATGATCTTGTCGGTCTGATAATAGACACACGACAAATTTAATGGCGATGTTGACTTTTGTTTTGATATATCTTTTATTCTTGCATATGTTTAGCCACGTGTACGCATAGATGCGTGCGTATGTATTTGTGTATTCGCGTGTGTAAGTAACAGAAAGAAAGAAAGACAGGCAGATTGAATATGGATTTTAGTGAAAGGATGTTTTGTACACCTAAATGTTACATCTTTTTGCCAGGGTATTTTTTTTTTATTTTTTTATTTTTTGTTTAATTTCATTTTTTTGTTCAATTTCTTTTTTAATTTATTTTTAAGCAGCAGATTCATCGTAAAAACGAATATTTTTTTTAAAGAAGACTGTAATTAGATTTAAGAACAGAACACTGTTGTTTCGTCAACAAATGGGGTCCACTTGTCTATTGTTAATGGAATATACAAGAAGAAAGAATTCTGTTTTAAAAGTAGAATATAAAACATAAAGGTGTGTTTATGTGACAGACTATTAGCTATAGTGAGTTTTAACATCGAGGTGCTCTTTTATTGTGGCCTTGTGCCTAGGCACAAACTTGAGAGTTCGTATATTTAGTGGCCAGTTTTCTTAGTTCAAACAGTCACATTTCCCACTGGTTAGAGAAGCGAATGTTTCAACCCAATGCTGATTTTCTCGCCAGACAATGTTTCCCATTTTGATTGATAGACGTAATGTTGTTTTCATTTGGAAAGCAAGAATTGGAGGAATTAAAAGAAAGAGAAGTAACAGAGAGATGAGAAATGAAAAAGAAAAAAGGAAAAAGAAAGAAACAAAAAGAAATAGGAGGAATTAAAAGAAAGAAAGAAAGAAAGACAAATAGGAGGAAGGAAAAGAAAGATAAGTAATAGTAAAAAAGGAATGCAAAAGAAAAAAGAAAGAAAAAAAGAAAAGATCTAGTAGAAAGAAAGAAAGAAAGAAAGAATTAGAGGAATTAAAAGAAAGAGAAGTAACAGAGACATGAGAAATGTAAAAGAAAAAAGAAAGAAAGAAAAAAGAAAAGAAATAGGAGGAATTAAAAGAAAGAGAAGTAATAGAAGAGTAATGTAAACGAAAGAAAGAAAGAAAGAATGAAAGAAAGAATGCTAGAAAGTAAGAAAGAAAGAGAAGTAACAGAGGGGAGGGGAATGTGAATGAAAGAAGGAAAGAAACAAAGAAAGAAAATGAAATGAAAGCAAGAATTTATTTAGATAGTAAATAAAAGGAACTCAAGTAAATAAAAACTTTGAAAATTGAGTGGTTCTTCTTTAATAAGTTTCAGCTGACATAAGGCCACAATAATGGAGCACCGAGCGACAGCCGAACTCGCTACAATAATAATTGTTTGCTAATCTCAAATATGAAAGATGATGGTCAGGGAAGAAAAATATACAAAAATTAGGAGCGTACGATAGAGTCAAAAGTTGGGAAAAAATAAATGAAAGAAAGAAAGAAGAAAAAACAAAGAAATAAACCCAGAAAAAAGAACGAAATAAATGTCGACTAATTGGACCTTAATATCGGCTGCAAATTGATTGTTTTCTTTTTGCCTCATTTTAGTTTCTATATTTTTTTTTTTTCGTTCTGTCAGCCGAGAAATGAAAATTTAGGCCTTTGTGTTAACGGTCCTCTCTCTCTCGCTCTCTCTTACCTATTCTTCTGTGTGCACCAGAGTGTACTTGCTAAGAATGCGTTTGAGGGCGTAGGACAGTGCACGCGCGTACAGGTGACTCAACGCAAATGTCTGAATGTAGTTTTGAATAGCTTCTACGTTTGCATATGCCAACGTATTTATTTTCTCACTAGCCTCGAAGCCACCCTTCGGGCGGACATTAGGTCAGCTCTTGCGGAGAGCTTATGGGCCTTTTACCTTTAGCGTCCTATGTATGTAAAAGTTATAAAAATTTAGAAATAATAAAATTATTTTATCTTTATTCAACACCTTAATTCGGAATAATCTTTCTTCGTATACGCAATCGATCTACGTAGTTTGTTTACAGTCATTTTGCGCGTTTTTTTTATATTCTTTTAAAATCACCATTCTTTATGATCCCTTCACTTAGAGTCACTCTTAAATGACATTAGGGAAACCTGGACTGTGTAATATTTCGAATACGTCACAGTATGCGTGCTAGAAAAAGAAAAAGAAAGCATATGAGCAACGTACCATCCCCTACTTACGTTTTAATTACGGCTTAATTAGACGATATCGATTGCAATTTCGACGAAAAGCCAAATTAAAGTTAAACCTTTAATAAAGAATTGTTTTTAAAACCTTTCACTCTGTTCGATATTTAAATTTAACTTTAAATGAATTATTTATTGAATTTTTAATCGCGTGTAACTACAGTAGTTACTTCAGGTTGTTTATGATTCGCCGAGATTGAAAAACGGACGTACAGACGGTCACACGTATACTGCGCTTAATTTTTTCTCTAATCGAGGAGGGAATAAAAGTATAACTTGAGTAGCACTGGCTGTTTGGTCAATGAATGCCAAATGTTTCCTTATAAGAAATATTACCATCACCATTAAGGATGAAGAGAACAGATACTAAACTTTGATTTCCAGGGAATGAAGAAAAGCGTACAGCGAGTAGCACTTGCTGATCTGTTAATGAATGTTGAATATTTCCTTATAAAGAAACGGATCGCCCTGTCGGCTGGGGCTACAGAATACACCAACTGCACCTCTGCAGAGGTGAAAACCCCCTCACCTCCAAAATGAGGCGTCGTAGGTAAGACGATAAACTTCATCTGGCAGCAAGGCCTCTGATCAGTAGGTTCTGAGGTGCGTGGAACCACCACTGAATTGCTGGTGTTCTCAGGTTCACACTGACACGGGGTGGTAGCACCTGTTAGGGTCCCAGTTGTGAGTAAATAGTTAACTCAAAACTGATGTCAAAATGTTATTAAAGTGTAAAAATAGGTTTTAATACCAGCAATATATTTTTTGAGGAAAAATTATTACCAGCAACGAATTTTGAAGAAAAACTTATTACCAGCAATACATTATTACCTGCAATATATTTTTGAAAAATTATTACCAGCAACGAATTTTGAAGAAAAAATTATTACCAGCAATACATTATTACCTGCAATATATTTTTGAAAAATTATTACCAGCAACGAATTTTGAAGAAAAAATTATTACCAGCAATACATTATTACCTGCAATATATTTTTGAAAAATTATTACCAGCAACGAATTTTGAAGAAAAAATTATTACCAGCAATACATTATTACCTGCAATATATTTTTGAAAAATTATTACCAGCAACGAATTTTGAAGAAAAAATTATTACCAGCAATACATTATTACCTGCAATATATTTTTGAAAAATTATTACCAGCAACGAATTTTGAAGAAAAAATTATTACCAGCAATACATTATTACCTGCAATATATTTTTGAAAAATATTACCAGCGATTAAATAACACATTGAGGTCGATATGCCTTAAAACAAAACATAGCAAATCAAAGAAACGGCTAATATTACCATTAACATTCACATAAAATCGTTACTGACTCTATCGTTGTTTCTCTTGCTTTCAATATATCCTGTGAGTGTAAAATTTTCCAAGCCTTCTTTCTTCAATATACGTTCCAGAAATATCAGCTGTCTTTTTTTTTTATATAAATGCGTTAGTTTAATTACTGTTCATTTTCGTCTTTGGATTCCACTCAACTTTTTACCTGGAACTATCACTTTGTGGAATAGCATTCAGAGAGGACGCTTCCCCGATCATTACAGTCTTAACCTCTTGAAATCGAGTTTCAACCGATAGCTCTTCTACATATCCTCATAATATACCCATCTTACTTCCTCTCTTTATGCCCTAACAACATCATCCAGTAACCCTCTGCCTTGAGTGGCTCTTGGCACAAGCTGCTCAGTTTTCACTTTCCAGTCTTCATAGAGTCCAAAAAGCATCTCTATGTCCTTGAGGATGATGAATTATTTTTCTATTCAACAATCGCAACGTCGCAAACCTATCACTGCTTTATCGTTATTTTCTGTAAAGCATATCACCTCAAGCGAGGGAGTGCCACTAGCACGAAAGGGGTGACAGAGAGTGAGAGCAAGAGTAAAGAGGAGTGTTTGATGAAAGGATAAAGAGAAGGACTGGGACCAAGGTCAAGGCATCAGAAGATGTCGGTTGTCATTATAGTTGAGTATTTGAAAATTATAGCTGTCAGGGAAGCAAGTAAGACCCGACTTATATAAAGAAAAAAATTGAATTAAAAGTTCCTTGAATTTTCAGCTTATCTATTAGACTGCATTTTTGTCCAATTTTGGGATAAGAGGCTGGGGGTTTGTCCGGTGGATTTTGTCCGCCGGGTATTGTCCGCTGGGTTTTTTGTCCGCTGTGTACTAACCTCGTCCTGTTTCGTTTGTCATGAGACGTTTTTTTTTACCGTGACTTTTTACCTGTAACTTTTTTTTACCAGGATTCTTCACAGATGCATATGTGTTTACAGTAGATAGCTTAAAATATCGAGGTTTGTACAAATAGGTTTAATACTTATTTTTATAAACTCTCGACAACACCACACTTTAGTTATCTCTCCTGAAGCGTTAGTCCAGTTAATTACATTACTCACTCAGCGTTCTTCACTTGACAAATAAAAATTTTAACTTTCAGATGAACAGAGCAATTTTGTCTCGAAATAAACAACACTGTGATGATGACATTGTGTTATGTCTAAAGTCCTCGGAATAAAATAATATGAATCAACACTGCAATTTTCTCCCTTCCTCTAATAATGGTACCTAAAATCTCATCCATGAATATGAAGGGATCGAATTGAAAATAAGTGGAAAAATTGTCTAAATTGTTCAATGAAACAAGTCTCTCTCTCTCTCTATCTCTCTCTCTCTCTCTCGATATATATATATATATATATATATATATATATATATATATATATATATATATATATATATAAGTGAACATAGAAGTCAACACTTAGAGGCGACAGTCTGTTTCATGTTAGGCCACGAGTGCTGTTATTTTTCTCGGCTATTTATATATACGGGTCAGTGGTGCATTGTGGGTAGTCTATTTCGGCAGTTATTTTACCGGAAGTCGTTTATTTGGTTATTTATTTATTTGGGTTAAATTATTTTGCTTGTTTTTATTTATTTTTATTTTTTATTTTTATTTTTATTTCTTATCTTATATATTTATTTATTTTTATTTATTTTGATCAGTGTTTTTATTAACGTATTAAAAATTTGTTTATATAGCTTAATTAATAGTTTTGTTTTTGTTTGGGAAGATAATTAAAGCTATTTGTTCAATTTTTGGGTTGATTGTTGTAGTTTGTTCTAACTATTATTTTGGCAGGAACAGTTTTTAATTTGTTTATTAGTTCATGTATTTATTTGGATTGATTGTCTTTATTTGTTTTTTTCTAACGGCTAGTTTATCGGTAACGGTTGTTAGTTTATTTATATATTTGGATGTATTTAGATCAATTTATTTTAATTGTTATTATTTATTTGTTATACTGCATATTTTCTCTTTTTGGTTTTCGATTTTTAAGTAACGTAGTATATTCTTTTTATTTTTTATTCATTTTTTTATCGTTATATAACAGTTATGGCTATTTTTTCGTCCGATTTTTGGTTTGATTTTTATAGTCTAACTAATATTTTGGTCATAATAGTCTGCTAATTTGGTTATTATTTACTTTATTGATTTTGTTTCTTAATTTTTATTCTATTTCGTCTAACAGGTGTGATTTGGTAATTTGTTTGGATTAATTTATTTTGCTTATTTTATTATCATTTTGTTTATTTATTTTTTCCGTTTTCGATTTTTAAGTAACGTAATAAAAATTTGTTTTCATGTCTGCATTATAGGATGAGCTCGGATCTTTTATTTAATAATTTATTTTGGTCTGCGAAGGTAATAATAGCTATTTGTTCGTCCGAGCAAAGTTTGAAAATTTTTGATTTGGTTGTTGTAGGCTGATGACCTTTTCCTTATTTTCCAAGATATATATATATATATATATATATATATATATATATATATATATATATATATATATATATATATGTTAATTTATACCCCTTGTTGCCTTGTTGATCATGTGTTACTTCAGTGTTCGGGTGCCTTTGATATCCTTAAAGGTTGAAACATTTCTTTCTCTTCAAGATCCCGTCCTATGTTCTGCTAATGTAATTCTGCTTTCACTGTTACATCTCCGTCAGATGTCTCGCAATCCTCTTGAACCTGCTGATAATCAATAACCATGTATTCATTTGTTTCATTCTATAGAGCCACAAAAATGTCTCAAAATAATCATTCTGCTGTAAATGTCTAGGAATACTCAATCTAATGTAAATGTCTAGGAATACTCAACCCACTGTAAATGTCTAAGAATACTAAATCCACTGTAAATGTCTAGGAATAGTCAATCTACTATAAATGTCTAGGAATAGTCAATCCACTGTAAATGTCTAGGAATACTCAATCTATTGTAAATGTCTAGGAATACTCAATCTAATGTAAGTGTCTAGGAATAGCCAATCTACTGTAAATGTCTAGGAATAGTCAATTTACTGTAAATATCTAGGAATACACAATCCACTGTTAATGTCTAAGAATACACCATCCATTGTAAATGTCTAGGAATAGTCAATTTACTGTAAATGTCTAGGAATACTCAATACACTGTAAATGTCTAGGAATACTCAATACACTGTAAATGTCTAGGAATACTCAATCCAGTGTAAATGTCTAGGAATACTCAATCTATTGTAAATGTCTAAGAACACACCATCTACTGTAAATGTCTAGGAATAGTCAATCTAATTTAAATGTCTAGGATAACTCAATACATTTTAAATGTCTAGGAATACTCAATCCACTGTAATGTCTAGGAATACTCAATCCACTGTAAATATTTAGGAATACTCAATCTACTCTAAATGTCTAAGAATACACCATCCACTGTAAATGCCTAGGCATACTTAATCCACTGTAAATGTCCAGGAATAGTCAATCCACTGTAAATTCTAGGAATACTCAACCTACTGTTAATATATAGGAATACTCAATCTACTGTAAATGTCTAGGGATACTCCTTCAGTTGTAAATATCTTTGGATAATCATTATGCTGTAAATATCTGGGTATTATTTATTACGCTCTAAATGTCTTGGGATACTCATTATGCTGTAAACATCTAGGGATACCCATTCTGTTGTAAATGCTTAGGGATACTCTTTCCGCTGTAAATGTTTAGGAATACCCATTATCCGCTGTAAATGTCTAGTGATACTTATTCCGCTGAAAATATCTATGAATACCCATTCTGCTGTAAAACTTTCCGTATACTTCTTCCGCTGTAAATCTCTTTTGATACCCATTCCACACTAAGATTCTAAGGATAACCTTTCCGCTGTAAGTCTCTAGGGATACCCTTTCCGCTGTAATGTCTAGGGTGACTCCGGCTGTAAATGTCTAGGGATACTCCTTCTGCTATAATGTTTAGGGATACCCTTTCCGCTTTAAATGTCTCGGGATACTCATTCTGTTGTAAGTGTCTAAGGATACTCCTTCTGCTGTAAATGTGTATGGATACTCATTCTGTTGTAAGTGTCTAGGAATACTCAATCTCCTGTAAACGTCGCGGAATACTCAGTCCGCTGTGAATGTCTTGGGATACTCCATTCACTGTAAATAACTAGGGATACCCATTGCTCTGTAAATGGCTAGAGATACCGCTTCTGTTGTAAATGTTGAGGGATACTCATTACGCTGTAAATGTCTAGGGTGACTCCTTTCGCTGTAAATGTCTATCGATACCCATTACGCTATAAATATATAGGGATACCCATTCTTCTGTAAATGTGTGGACATACTCCTTCCGTTGTAAATGTGTAGGGATACCCATTCTGCTGTAAATGTCTCGGGATACTCATTCCGCTGTAAATGTCTCGAGATACTCCTTCCGCTGTAAATGTGTAGGGATACCCATTCTGCTGTAAATGTCTCGGGATACTCATTCCGCTGTAAATGTCTCGGGATACTCCTTCCGCTGTAAATGTGTAGGGATACCCATTCTGCTGTAAATGTCTCGGGATACTCATTCCGCTGTAAATGTCTCGGGATACTCCTTCCGCTGTAAATGTGTAGGGATACCCATTCTGCTGTAAATGTCTCTGGATACTCATCCCGCTGTAAATGTCTCGGGATACTCCTTTCGCTGTAAATGTGTAGGGTTACCCATTCTGCTGTAAATGTCTCGGGATACTCATTCCGCTGTAAATGTCTCGGGATACTCCTTCCGCTGTAAATGTGTAGGGATACCCATTCTGCTGTAAATGTCTCGGGATACTCATTCCGCTATAAATGTCTCGGGATACTCCTTCTGCTGTAAATGTGTAGAGATATCCATTCTGCTATAAATGTCTCGGTGTAAATGGCTAGGGATACTCCTTCTGCTGTAAATGTGTAGAGATAGCCATTCTGCTATAAATGTCTCGGTGTAAATGGCTAGGGATACTCCTTCTGCTGTAAATGTGTAGAGATAGCCATTCTGCTATAAATGTCTCGGTGTAAATGGCTAGGGATACTCTTTCTGCTGTAAATGTAGAGAGATACTCTTTCCACTGTAAATATCTAGGGCGACTCCTTCTGCTGTGTATGTCTTGGGATTCCCATTCCGCTGTAAATGTCTAGGGAAACTCATTACTCTGTCCATGCCCAAACCTACTTATTTCAGTGTTCATATCTCTGAATAGGATGTGCAGTTCGGTGCAATCGATAACGAATTGGAATGATACATTGGGGAGCCGAGTTCAATTTCCAGTTGGGTTTGTTATATTCACTTACAAGCAAATACCACTGGAAAAGATAATACTCAAGCTCTTCCCCCTTGACCTCTGGATTAAATAGTTTAACAGATTGGGCCCTGTAGCCTTGGTTGGCCACCTGTCTACCACAACAAGGAACGGCAACCTACTGCGGGAAATCTTCTGCTAAAGCAGTAATGACTCAAAAGAAACATGCTCACTCAAGCGTAAATCACGTATGGTACTTGTCATTTATATCTCGGGATACTCATTACGTTGTCCATGACTACGAAGTCTCATTCCGCTATCCATGGCTAGATATAGTCATCCTGCTGTTAAAAAGTCTAGGCATATTTCATTTAACTGTCAAACAAATAATTTCTCTGTTCTCAGTCGCGAACAACATCACTGATATATACTATGAATGCTTGATATTATCTACAGTTCCGAAAAACAATTGAAACGGCCGTTTTTAACTTTTTTTAGAGAAATGTAAACGAACTTATTTTTCGGTTTTGAAAATCCCGCTAAAATAAGATATACATTTCTGAAAGGTTACTTTCGTAAAATTAGCAAATTTAAAGTTAAATTAATCTGTTCTTAAACACATATCACTTACTTATAGCATAGAACTTTCTAGACAAACATTTCTGGACCTCAGGGTCTTGTTATTTTCACGTCTCCATCGATAATTTGATGGCTGAATGTGTTGACAGATTTAGTACGGTGCATCAAAAGTGACATAACGTTTTTTTTTTGTTTCTTTTAATAATTTAAAATACTATTTCTTACATTATTCAGTTACCTCTATCTCTTTCATTATTTAATAGCTAAGGAAATAATAAATAATTTTATTAATTATTAATATTACATTAAGTTATTACATTTTAAACTTAATAACTGAGATAATAATTAATAAAATTATTATTATATTAATAAGTAAAATATCTCACTCAGTTATTAATTGTTTAAATTGATAAATGAGATAATTTTATTATCTCAATTTAATTTTTAATTTAATAACTGAGAGTGAGATAAGACCTTTATATGTCAAGGGGCTTTCCCCAAGGAGGAGACAAGCCTTGAAACACGTGACCTTTTAACAATAATGTCACTTATGAGATATCATACTAAAAAAAATTTAACATTTTGACGCAGAAAAAATATTTTTAATTATGGTAAAAAGTTTTGGTAGCATTATTTGTATAAAGCTTTTAATTTTCGCTTAGTAAATATAGTCTTCACTTAAAACCATAATAACCTACCCCACACCCATTTTGGAAGAATTTTAAAACATTTTTTAAAATTAAAGAAAAATGAAAAGTCCAGCAATTATTTTAAGACATTTTTATGTTTATACATTCTTTTTATGATTGTCGGACTTTGTCTATTTCATAATGTGTGACGTCATTTGTTTACGTTTGGATACACTTTGAGCAGATATGAATGTACATGAGAGATTCATGGAAGATTGAAGTTTAAATGCAGTAAATTCGACCTTGCTAACCGAACGCTCCTCTGTGACCCACGTTAGGCTATATGACGGTTCCGTATAGGATACAGGTTCGATTTCTGTCGGAGGACGAATATTTTCTATGAAAGATTTCTCGGACATTCAGGCCGGTAAATGTTGTTTAATACTGTTTATTATAAAACAGACCATTTACTTAAATATTTATAAAAAGAATGTATAAACATAAAAATGTACTTAAAAATAATTGTCGGACTTTGTTCATTTCACAATATATATATATATATCTCGGATTGATTTGAAGGTTTTCGATATTCTCATTGAAGGGATTCTTTGTAGTCTATGCCTTAAAGTAATTAAAAAAAGAAAAACATTGCGCTCACATGTACAACACACACATTAAGAAAAGCTTTATCTCTGTAAAATGTGCGTGATCATAGTTTGTTTTTTTTATTATTTTTTAATACTTAGTGGAAAATGCCATGATGCCATTTCTGACCTTAGGTCTCTTTTTGGGACCCGGAATAAAATGGGTAGACAACAGATATCAAAGGAATAATAATAATAATAATAATAATAATAATAATAATAATAATAATAATAATAATAATAATAATGTCGATTAGTTTTGGTAGCAAGGTCTCGCCACAAGAGTTAAGCTATAAATATACACTGACAGCTTTCCATAAAATCTCGTGCCTAATCTTGTATAACTCTCAACATCGTGAGTTTAACTGGCTCAAACTTCAAATTGTATTTGTATCGATGTTTCGTTTTACATTCACTTTGACTGAAAAAAATCTTTAAAAGTTTTTTCAAAAATCTTTTTTTTTTCTTTCCTTTCTTTCAGAACCTTAACTATTTGATTTTGTCAAATTTTCTTTCTCTTTTTTTTTTCCCCGTCCCTTTTCTAAACATATGTCTTCGGGTGAGGCTTCGGGTACATTTTACCTTACGTAAAGTGGGTAAATGAAAACGAAATTTAAAAAATTAAATAATTTTTGAAAGAAAGAAAGGAAGAAAGAACGAAAAACAAACAAACACGAAAAAAAAGACAAAGAATAAAAACATACGGAAAGAGAGAGGGATGAAGAAATTTATAATTTTAGAAAGAAAGAAAGAAAGAAAGAAAGAAAGAATAACTAGCCACCAAAAAAACAAGGAGTAAAAAAAAGAAGAAAAGAGGGAGACATGAAAAATTTATATAATTTAAGAAATAAAGAAAGAAAGAAAGAAAGAAAGAAAGAAAGAACAAAGATTAAGAAAAATAAGGAAAGAGGGAGGTATGAACAATTCATAAAATTTATGAAAGAAAGAAAAAGAAAGAAACAAGAAAGAAAACAGACAAACAGAAACAAAAAACAAAGTGTAACAAAATGAAGGAAAGAGGGAGGTATGAAGAATTTATATAATTTAAGAAAGAAAGAAAGAAAGAAAGAAAGAAAGAAAGTAAAACAAACAGGTTAAGTCTCAGCCTATAGCACGTACGGCAAAATTTAAGCGAGAAATTTATTTAAACGTTTTCTTTGTCATAAAATATGAGGTTTTGTTATTATACTATCTTGGTCAAATATTGGGATCGTCTTATACACTATTAGATTTCTTGTCTAATAGTTCATAACCTGCTGTAAGTTGCGTAGTGAGAATGGTGATAGCTCAGATATAAACCTGGATTTTGAATACTGATTTTCAAGACGGGAAATCACTAATTTTGACGCAATACAATCTTTGTAACCTTATCAACTAATATTTGGCAATGTACTATATACAGTCAATTTTTTTTTATAATATCAGAATCTCGGATTCGATCTATACATGGGGTTGCATGAATACTTTCATATAAAAAAGCAAAAGTTGATGAATAATCATAGCAAGAACAATTGCACTGTAAATAATGTCAGTCGTAATAATAATATTAGTTGCCTGGTCACGTGATTCAGGACGATGAACGGTTGTGATGAGTAGGTTAATCATTTCTGGGTCTCGTTGTAAGGTTGGTCAGCGATGTGCTGAAGCGTCGATGGTCCATCTGGGATTACGATGCATCATTTAACCGGGTTTCTTATAAATTTGGATAATTTATGGGCTGCTTTTCGCCCGATGTGTCAATGGAATTCAAAATGGCGTTGGGTTGAAGCAGACGACAACAAAAATGAAAATGATGAAACTCGTAAATGAAAAATGAGTGTAACCAAAGTGGTGGGATTGAAAGAAAGTGTGTCGAGGGTGGGGATGTGGATGAACGGGAATCATTTCCATTGTTTTTTATCCAGTTTCATATTGCTGCCATTTCTTGTTTAATTATTATATTCCTTTATATTTGAAATTCATGAAGAAAGTATCCTGTCAAAATTGAAGCACAGGTTGCGCCAGAAATACGTCCATTTATCTCTCTCTATGTGCCATGTCTCTTCGGGACGTAGGCGATTATGGATCTTCATAACTTCCTGTCCTTCGTAGCTCTCAATAATTTTTTTCAGTTTGTTATTTCTTCTAAAACTTGTTCCGTTATCCATTTACTCAGTCTCACTAGTTATGCGTTTTTGTCCCTCTTGCCTTCTGTTGTGGATTCCGGGATGAATCCGATATCAATGAATAGCAAACGCCAGAAATGTATAAGGAAAATAAATGTATTAACGTAATAATACAAACTGGTAATACGGGTTAGTAGATTCAGGAATGCGGGTTAGTAGCAATAATATATATACATACATACATAAACACACACACACACACAGACACACACACACACACACACACATATATATATATATATATATATATATATATACCGCAAGGAAAGTTGGCTCCCTGTGCCGAGCCAGGAAATTTTTCTCCCCGGAATCGATCCTCCAAATCTATAAATCGACCATTCGCCCTTGCATGGAGTATTGCTGTCATATATGGTCTGGAGCCCCTGCTGTTTGCCTCAGGGTTCTTGATAAGATCCAGAGACGGATATGCAATGTAATTGACCCTGATCTGTCATCTCGTCTGCAGTCGCTCTCTCACAGACGCGACGTTGCTTCGCTCCGTCTTTTTTACAAATACTTTCACGGTAATTGCTCCGAGGAGCTGCTTTCGCTGGTTCCTAGGCCTCATGAATTTAAACGTCCTACGAGGCTGACATCCCGTTCCCACCCTTTCACCGTTGAAACTGTTAGATGTATACGTCTCTTCTACTCCAATAGCTTCATGTCTCGCACATCTCGCCTGTGGAACTCCCTTCCTTATTCCTGTTTCCCCGACAAATACAATCTCCAACTATTGTAACGTGTAACGTCAATCGACATCTTCAGTTGCCTTGATCTATCCACTTCCATTCTCCACATCCTTTCCTCTTTCATTCCTATCTGCTCTCGCTCCAAATCTTCTGTAACCCCCTTGCCTTGATCGATCCACTATCTTTCTCCACATCCTCTCCTTTACCACTTCTATCTGCTCTTCCTCCAAACTTTCTGTAACCCCTTGCGTGCTAGTGGCCTCCAGCCTTGCTTGGGGTGATAAGCTTAAATATATATATATATATATATATATATATATATATATATATATATATATATATATATATCATTTCACCCTCAAGCAAGGTAATAAAGTCCGTAAGACTGATGGGAGTTACTGAGTGTGAGGGAATATAAGAAAAAGAAAAAAATGTAAGGAGCGAGAACATTAAAAGGACGGCAGTTAAGAAGACAGAAGATAGCGATTGTCATTGCATTTAAATTTTTGAAGTTCAAACTTGATGTGAAAGCAAGAAGCCGGAAGATGATTCCCCAAGCGAAAAGTGTGATAGAAGAAACTGTTAGCATAGAACCTACGGTTCAAGCCATTTCAACTGTGATTTGATGAGACCTAGCTGCCGATTTAGTACTGGGCTTAAATTCATAAACTCTAGGTACAATTACCATGAAAATATCGATAGAAAACTCACAGGAATGCTATATTACGGCGGTGGGAAAGTGACTGAAGCTGAGATGGCAGGTCAGGACCAATAATATTACTGATTCTTCTTTGGATTTTGTCAAGAATTTCTAAATATACAGCGGGAGCACTGGACCAAGGACAAATGTTTTTCATCATTTTTTATCACCCGGTACTCTTGACTGATCGTTAAACTTCAGCAGCAGACTTAAATTATGATGATAAAAATATATACTTTTTATGAGTTATTTATTAACGTAAGCAAAAGGGTTGACTATAATTTTCAATGATAAGGTAATAATTAAAAAAAAAGTGTATTTATTTATTTTTCTGTTGATTATAATTTAACATTTCATGAGATATCTGGGTTTGACGTTTATTAGGTTATTTTCTTTGCAAGGTCAAATTTTGAGACAGGCATACTCTTAAATCTTCTTCCGGGGATTCTAGCTGTGATCGATTTTTGTTTTTAATATTATTTACTGCAGAAAAGCTTGCTTCGCACAAACATGACTTTGAGAACGGAAGAATTATTTCTCTTGCTTTTTTTGTTATAGTTAGAAATTTACTCTTAAGGGATGCCCAAAATGATGTAATATCTGTCGCTGAATATTTGAATTGCAATCCTTTGTCACTTCATATTTCTCTTAACTATTCCGCTTCTGTAATATTCAAATTTGCTGACATACACTAACTTCAAAGAAAGGGATTTCAACCCAAGGAATCTTATATCAAGTGTCTTGAACTATTAAATTAAAGTGTTTTTAATTTTGATATCTACATTTATTATGCTTCATAGACAAAGAACCCCATTGGAAAATTCGTAAACTTAAGGAATCAGCACATATGCTACGCCACAAAAATCTCCTGAGCCGACCAAGTATAGAAATGAATATAATATGGGAGCCAGTAATAAGGAGTGCCAGAGAAAAGCGATAATAACAACAAAAATTGCAATATGAGCTCTGGTAAAAACATAAATGCTAACAGCAAAAGTTGCAATATGAGCACTGGTAAAAAAATAAGCTGAATACTTTAGGTTTATAATACCCAGAAATCCATGCACTGATGTTCTCAAGGATACATGGATAAAAGCGTTAGTTAAATCCAGTGACAGGACCCAAAAAGTGTGAGTTCAATACCCGGCTAAGGCAGTGGAGAACTTTCAGAGGGAAATTAACAGGGGTTAACTGATAACTGACATCCATTAAACATGGCACGTGGAACTAGAACAGTCTACCCCAGTGAGCGAAACGAAGGGTTCAGTTCGACATTCCAACCAACTGAAGAAGGCCGGAGCGTATGGCGACAAAGATGAGGACACTAGTCCGAATAATGTAAATAATGTAATTTAATTACCTTTAAAAAATATTTGCTGTACACATACGATTTACTCACAACACGCCAGTTGGAAATCATTGCTGTAAACAGTACTACTGGTGTCACCTCCTCGCTCATTGTATATCAACTACAGATTTTCATATATAGAATTCTATGCTCATTAAATTTTTATGTCACGGGGTGTTGTTTGTAGATTCCCTGAGATTATATGGTATTGTGGTATATGGAAGAGTGATAGATTAGTTCTTGTGGTAAATGAGCAAATTCTAACGAGTAAATGGATTGTGAATCGGATTAGCTAGGTATAAGATAGTAAGTGACGACCAGCTTCCCTCCCTAACTTTCATCCTTGCGCCAAAATTGTATTTTACACAACAAATCTTGTAAACTGTACTGCTGTTTGTCGAAGACGTCCCAGTTTCAAGGGCGAGTCTCAATTACTTAGTAGCAAAATTTAAATAAAGCCGTATGAATACACGTTGAAACGGGGTAATGGATAACGACACCGATTGAGGTATCGGAGATCCGAGTTCGAATCCCAGTCGAATCCATTGCATCCACGTACGTGTTAATAACCTTGGGAAAGGTATGAATCTTCTTCTTTCCTCCCAGCTATGAGTAAATAGCAGGACAGACCTGGTTTTATAGCAGCCTTGGGTAGCAACTGGTCTAGGTGGACAATTCTGAATTCAAAACCTGATCCTCTAGGTTGGGGGTTGTGCAGTAGGCTAACAAGCTACAAACTTAAAAAGTGGTTTGTTACAGAAATCACAACGATATGTTGCGGCCCTGTGTTCCTCAAGGAATTTAAATCTTATTATGTATAAACATTGAAACAAATGAATTGAGATTTTCCTCGTCAAAATTTAATGTTTGTTCATTTGATCCGATTTTCAGAATTGTTTTAGAACAAAAGTTCATTTTTAATTGACCACGTTTTAGGAGGCACGTTTTAGGAGTAATGTATAACGTCTCGGGTTGAGGAATTGGAGAGCAGGGTTCGAATCCCAATCGAGTTCATAACATCCACTTATGTGCTAATACCCTCGGGAAAGGTACGAATTCATCTCTTCTCCCAGCTACGGGTAAAATAACAGGACAGACTGCGTCTTATAGACTTAGTTGGCAACCGGTCTAGGAGAAAGAAAATTCTAAATCAAAGACTGGGCTGCATCAGGCTAGCTTACTCAAGATACGTCATTGCTGCAACGTCTTCAGTACATGTAGTGCCACGAGGACCCGAATGGTTTACTGAACTTCAAGTTTTGCTGATAAACCGCTCGTCAGCGTTAAATAAATCTCTTTATCTGATTATGATTATTATTATATATACGAAGAGGGGTGTTTTCAGTGCATGGATCATCTCTTTGTCTCTAGCTCAAATTGATGAAACTAACACTCATCCCGTGTTAGGACGGGATCAAGGCAATTTGCTGGAACTCCCACAAACAATTTTAGATTTTTCCCTGATGTGATAAGCCCGGTGCACCTTTGATCAATTTCAGAAGACGTGGCACCCACCGAGCAGTAACCTTCGTCATGCCAAGTTCATTGCAGAATATTATCAACTGTCTCACGGAGTTTGCTTATAACCTTGTCTATTTGATTCATAGTCAATCGCCTGTCGTCCATCGCCGTGTGGTGAACACGATGAATGGTTTCCTCGGTGGTGGCAGTTGCAAAAAGTCCAGACCTGGAGTCAGGTTCAAGACTCCCCACTCCTCCCAAATTCAGCTAAATTCACTTTTGCGCTGTTGATAAAGCTGGAGTGTCACTCCTCCCACCCAATGAAGCAACCATGTTCTTGCGGGCTAAATACTTTTTCTGCGGGTACTTGATAAGACCGCGATGCCAAATTTTGTCCATTTTCAAGGTGTCCCTAGTAGTTATATTGGAAGTCTTCTTTGAACAGACAGAATGGCGAAAGAATCAATGTTAATTTTTTAAAAGAGTTGAAATTAATGCATGCAATATTTCACAGCTCTAGCTTCATAAACAGCTTATGAATTTTTCAGACACCATATATATATTCGGCGTATGAGGTCAAGAAGTTCAGTTTTTAGGAACCGACAGCCAGACACCAGTGGCTTTGTGCAGAACCAATCACACTCTTTGAAAAAGGTGCAACAAGGTCCCCAAACAACCCTCCGAAGTTTTTAAATTCAGAGTTGTCCTTCTCCTAGACTTGTTGCCAATGCTAAAGAACCCAGTCTGTCATCCTATTTACCCATAGCTGGAGGGAGAAGAAGAGGAGGATTTCCCAAGGGTATTAGCACGTAAGTGAATGTAATGGATTCGACTGGAATTCGAATTCCTCAATCCGAGTTTCTAACCATTACCCCACCTTGCTTCCTTGTGTATCTGATGTGGTGTTAACCATTCAGCAACAAAGAAGCGTCTGGTTACTAAAGTCCGAATCAGATCAAATGAGGGTTCCGTTTGGGATTACAGGTTCGATCCTGTCATAGAAGCACATATTTTCTACGAAATTTCTTGAACATTCAGGCGGTAAAAGTAATTAATATTGGTTGAATAAAACACAGAGCATTTTATATCTAAAAAAATAAAGTATATATATATATATATATAGATGTACATGCATATATATATATATATACACACACATCTCTCTCTCTCTCTCTCTCTCTCTCTCTCTCATATATATATATATATATATATATATATATATATATATATATATATATATATCCATAGAGAGAGAGAGGTGGGGGTCTTAAGAAATCACAAATGAAATATGTCTTTATCTTGCCTGATTTTCTCTACATTAGTCCCTGCTAGCATGCATAAGTGTAAAACAAAAGGCTCCATCCAATGCTGACCCTCATTTATCGTTCGCAATAGGAGAGTTCACCATATACATATATATATATATATATATATATATATATATATATATATATATATATATATATATATATATATATATATATATATATATATATAACATCGCTAATTGTCACTGGTTTTGAAAATGGCAAGAAGTATTGACGAAACGCTCGATCGTAAATATTCATTGAATCCACGTAATTGTTTTCTTGTATTTAAACAAAAAAGATGACAAAAAATTCCTTTTCTTTTCTGTCTTTAATCACAATGGTTATCAGAAATAAAAACGAGCCACTTGAGTGAACGGTCGAACCACTCTCCCATTAAACAATAACGAAGAAAACTGTTAAAAAATGGCAGTGTATAGTCTAATTAGGATTGGTGTTTATTAAGCTTTAGTCTGACACAAGACCAATTGAAATTGAAGTAAGAAGGCCTGATTGTTTATTATAAATTAGCATCGAAATCCTGATTTGCATGTTGGGTGACATGTGATTAACGTAATTTTCTCAGCTTAGATTCGTACAGAAAGAAAGAAAAAAGAAAGAAAGGAAGAAAAAAAAGAAATAAAAAGAAAGAAATAAAAAGTAGAAATAAACAAGAAAGAAAGAAAAAAGAAAAAAGAAAGAAAGCAAGAAAAGTAGAAAGAAACAAGAAAGAAAGAAAGAAAGAAAGAAAGAAAGAAAGAAAGAAAGAAAGAAAGAAAGAAAGAAAGAAAGAAAGAAAGAAAGGAAAAGAAAGAAAGAAAAAGAACATTCATTAATTTCTTTCCTTCTGGTTAATATTACTTTTTATCGCAACCATTCAGGTCGCCATTCTTCTGCCTTTAGTGTTCCAAGAGAGATGACTCAAGATAAATCTTTCATTTGGTTTGGTTTGGTTTGTTTTACGCCATACTAACCTCAATGGGTTATTTAATGCTGACAAGGCTTTCATTGCTGGTAATAATTTTTTACAAAAATGTATTGCTGGTATTAAAATCTATTCTTTCACGTTCATAGCGTTTTGAACCCTGTTTGAGGGTTAACTATTTGCCCATAGCTGGGACCCTAAAAGGTGCTATCGATCCAGGTCAGGGTGGACCTGGGAACACCCGCGATTAACTGATGATTCCACGCTCCTTATTACCTGCTGATCAGAGGCCTTGCTGTTAGATGTAGTTTATCGTCTTACCCAGGACGCCTCATTTCGGGGGGGGGGGTACTCCTCTGCAGAGGTACAGACGGCGTATTCTGAAGACCCAGTTGACAGGGCGTGATAAAACTTTTCAAAGAGGAAAAATAATCTAGAACCTGTTCAGAAATATACAAACTGTATACAAACGCTTTCTACAACCAATGGTTAAAAATGGCTTTGATCGAATGAAACCTATGGGTTTTGGCGAAGACAATCCTTCTTCAAACCTTGTAGAATGGCGCTATACAATTACAGAGAATATTACCAAATAACATAAACATCTATAAATACCGGAAAGAAAGAGAACAGCTACTGGGCATGAGAAACCTGTTTTCCTGAAAATTGTTTTAATAGAAAAATTTTATAAATTTCAACCGGCTACTTAGTCAATGAAAGAATGCCAGATGTTTCCTTATAAGGAAACAGCAAATATTACATTTGCTATCTTCTAAATAAATAAACGGCAAATTCTGTCTGTCCGTCCGTGTGTCTGAAACTCCTCTAACTCGGGCCACACTTGCTCTACAGAGACCTATTATACCGTTTTGGAATCAGGATGATCCCAGGATTGAAAATCTACCCTTCATCTGGTGTTTGAACATCCAATATTGTGATTTGTGTCGAGATAAAGGAAGAGCTAAAACTTCAAATTTTAATATATTTGAAAAAAATTAGTGATTTTTAAAGTTTAAAAGTAACACAAAAGCTTTGCGAATTTAAAAAAAAATTGTTTTAAATCCAGTTTAAAATATTTGTGAATTGGAGAAATCAATTGTATTTCTTCAAAATGCCAAAAAATCAGAGTTAAAGTGAAAGATTTCGTGAAGGGAGGTCTTGAAGTTCAACAGAGTTTGTGATTTGAAGAAGTCAGTTTTCGCCCTGAATTGGAATTTCGACCCAAATCAGACTTTGGGCCCAAATCAGACTTTGGGCCCAAATCGGTCTTTTGACCGGAATTGGACTTATATCTCGAAACAGAATTAAAGTGAGGTTTTGAAGTTCCATGGAGTGAACGGAAGAACTCAAAGTTATTTCTTCAAAATTATCATTGCTGTTTTCTAAGTTGAACCAGAAGTCCCTTTAGTTTTGGGCCAATTAGCCCTCCTCGAGAATTAGCTTAAAAGTTCGCACGATGTGCAGCCTTTAAGCTAGTTAGTAAACGAAAAAGCTTATTCTTAATTTCCACCTCACGATATTCACCGTAGAATGACGTTCTGAATTTGTACGACTCAAAAACAGCCGAAAGATGAAAGAAATACTCTTAACAAATTAATATTAGATGGCAATGCTTAATCTAATAAAAATCTGTCATAATATTATTAATGGGCAGAGAATGCCGGTATGAATAGCAATAATGAAAAATCCTGTAACATTAAGATGACAGAAATACTACTCACAAATGTATAGTTCACAATCATATGACTGATGGATGGATGTAGAATCATGGTTTGAATAGTTACAGTAACAAACAATCGAAAGACGAAAGAAATACGAAACAACAATTAATAATAGTTGAAAATGCTTCATCTAATAAAGCTCCAACATAATATTACTAACTGATATAGAATGATGGTCTGAATAGTTGTCAATAAAAGCCATTGAAATTAATATGAAAATAATACTAGACAGAAATTAATAATGGCTGACAACGCTTCACCTAATAAAAAATAAAGATAATATAACTAATAGATACAGAATGGCAGTAACTATTGCCTGTTGTTAAATAATAGCTTAGCAGACTCTTATTTTTAGAGGTAGTGTATCTCGGTTCCAACTTCCTGAGGTTGACAGCCGGGTTCAGATGGGGGCCATAATAGGGAAGTCAATTTTGATTGGCTGAACTAGCGTCTGAAAGAGATAGGAGAAAGGTTTTAGCGAGTTGTTTCTTATCCGTCAAAAGGTGTAGATGTGTTCTCTTTTGTGTCCGAAACGGCTCCCCAGTGGCCCTCATTGTATAGTTAGATAATGTACATGTCGACATGATTTATAAAAATAGTTAACATTCTCTGTGCTTGGAGACTTTCATTGCTGAACCAAAACGATTGACGATCGCCAGCCAAGAGAAAAAGTCGAGGTGAGATCATTCACTGCGATCAACATGCAATACCTGTGAGAGCGTTCTTAAATGGAAAGATCGTGTTGCGCAATTTTGCTTTGGAAATTCACTATTCTTTTATTGGCGTCCACAACATAAGTCCCTATCCACCATCATCTTGGTAATATTTATATCCAGATAAACGAAGAAGAAGAAGAAGAAGAAGAAGAAGAAGAAGAAGAAGAAGAAGAAGAAGAAGAAGAAGAAGAAGAAGAAGAAAAAGTATCAGACTCGAACACTTGTCGGTGCCGTTGAAATGAATTGCACATCTATTTTTCTCTAAAATGGTGATGATCGCAGACATCTGGATGTTGTGATGATGAAAATCTCAGTGTATAATATAAAATTAAATTCATTGAGCTTTTATTAATCGGCTTTCAGATTATAACACCTGGCATTTTGCATATGCATCTTTGTCGCAACCGTAAATGGCGAGAAACAGACACCAACATTTTTCCCTTTGAAAAAAACAAACAAAACAACATAGAATTAAAACCAGCAGGCCAAATCGACGCCTGCCGAAAAGATGGTAATTATGATGTTGGTGAATTTTGTGCACTTAAAAAAAATAGTTCTATGTAAGAAATGTCTCACAAAACCTGAACCGTTCTTTGAAATAGAGCGTATCAATGATTGCATCACATGTTTCGCTGATTGAGCAAACGAATTTGCTTTCTTCGAGACTCACAGGGTGAATAGTTTTGCAGCCGAGACGTTCTTGGAGTATGTAATGAACAGCGACTGGCGCCGGTACCACTTAACGTCATATGAGACAGCTCCGGTTCTGTGCCTCCAACATGGTAGAGTAGATAAAGAATCATAAACTGACACCACAGTTCGTTTCAGGATAATGCAAAACCAATGTTAAAAAAGTTCTTTATAATTAAATAAATAGAACTATTTGTTTAATAGCCAATATTACATTGTCCATATATATATATATATATATATATATATATATATATATGTGTATAGAGAGAGAGAGAGAGAGAGAGAGAGAGAGAGAGAGAGAGAGAGACAATATTAGTGGTAAATATACACATACATATGCAATTATAGATCATATAAGTGAATTACAAAAATGAATCTCAAATTACCCCATTCAGACGGGCTTTTCGTCCCCGGGAGATTATCCCTGGGACTTCTCAATGCAAATACATTTGTGAAAGAAGACTTTTAACAAATGCTTTTGCATTGAAAAAATTTAACAAATGTATTTGCATTGACAAGTTCCAAAGAGAATCCCCCGGAGACGAAATGACCATCTGAATGGGGTAATTTGGGATTCATTTTATTCTAATTCACACACACACACACACACACACACACACACACACACACACACACATATATATATATATATATATATATATATATATATATATATATATATATATATATATATATATATATATATTAAAAACGACAGACATTACGCATCAATTAGTTTTAAGGATTATTACGATTAATGATTTCAAATTACGAATAATCTTTCTGAGAGAAGGAGGAAATTCCATCAGAAATTGTTCGAAGTTTTTCCGGAAGAAAAAAAAATGGTTGATTTTATTTTATTGAATATTTTGTTATTTATCCTTATTTAATACCACGAAAATGTTCGATTTATCAGATTTTCTTATAATAAAAGTGGGATGATTTTAGAAACGAATTCACTTTTAAACAACTCAAGCCCAAAAAAACTGAAAAACGAAATCAGAAATCATCTAAGTCTGTTTATATTTATTTATCTATCTATCTAACTGAGTATGTTCACTGTCTATCTATCTATCTACACACACACACACACACACACACATATATATATATATATATATATATATATATATATATATATATATATATATCAGTCTGTTCCTATATATATATATATATATATATATATATATATATATATATATCAGTCTGTTCCTATCTATCTATCTATCTATCTATCTATCTATCTGTCTATGTTACCTATCTATGTTCACTATCTATCAATCTATCTGAGTATGTTCACCGTCTATCTATCTATCTATCTATATCTATATATATATATATATATATATATATATATATATATCAGTCTGTTCCTATCTATCTATCTATCTATCTATCTGAGTATGTTCACTGTCTATCTATCTATCTATATATATATATATATATATATATATATATATATATATATATATATATACATATATATATATATATATATATATATATATCAGTCTGTTCCTATCTATCTATCTATCTATCTATCTATATATATATATATATATATATATATATATATTTATATATATATATATATCAGTCTGTTCCTATCTATCTATCTATCTATCTATCTATCAGTCTGTTCATATTTATATATGTAAGCATAGTACATTTTAGTACCGAGTCTTCGCTTAAACATGTTTTAATGAATAGAAACAGCCAATGATTATCTGTTAAGACTTTTAGCGAGTTTCTACAGGTCACGAATAAGTCATTTGATATTATGCGGTTACTTGTTAAGGGACTTGCTGAAATAATGCATAATGTGCCGAGTACTTTCGAACGTCTCTGATCCTATTCAAGGAAAAACGGTAGTGGCCGGGAGATAACCGGCAACAAGTTTCTATTGTTAAAATCCCGGAATTTGAAATGGACGTCATCTCCAATCAAACAGCGAAAAGCACATTCGAAACTCTGATCCGATCCCTTTTGGCACAGGAATTTTGTTCGCATTTCGAAAGTGCTGCACGACAGCTATCAACATATTTGGCAAAAAAAATATCTAGATTTCAAGGAGATTTTTCCTAATTGGCCTCTATGTTTCAATCAAACGCAAATAAAATATCAGACAAACTTTAAAGAATACAAATGATCACACCTAATACTCCCCTTTGGTTTCAGATAGTTATGCTCGCCTACGAAAATAATCAGTCGTAGAAAACCCCGCTCGTTTTGCAAAACTATGAGTCAAGCCAATTTCATCATAAATTACAAAAAGAAACATTACAGTTTCTTCAGAAGGTGGCAATTCTGTCGATTTCCATTTGGTACACGCAACCAGATATACCAAACATGACAGGATTTATATGAACCACAGAAAAAATTAAGCAAACATTTAATGGCCACAGGTATGACATCCGGCAAATTCGCCATCACCTGAACTTGTGAAACAATTTGGCATAAACGACTGCAACTTTGATGAACACTTTAACGAACACTTTAAGAGACACACTCCGAAAAAAATCATGTAGGATCCATCTTTGAACCCTTAAAACACCTGAAGAAAAATGCATATGAAAATTACAAGCGTCCCGACACCTGGGAAATGAAGAAAATAACATAAGTTCCATCAGATCTATTTTTAATAATTTCACCCCAAACAAGGTGGGAATGCCACAAATAAACAAGAAGTTACAGAGAGTGAAAGTGATGGAAAAAAAACTGAGTATAGGGAGAATTGATAAAAGGGCAAAAGATGAACAGAATTCAAGAAGACTGAAGATGGTGATTAAATGTTGCATTGACATTTTTGAAGATTGTATTTATCAGGATTTGGTTTGGTTTGGTTTGTTTTACGGCATATCAACCTCAATGGGATATTTAATGTCGACAAGATTTTTATTGCTGGTAATATTTTTTATCTATCTATCTATCTATCTATCTCAGTATATATTGGTTTGGTTTGGTCACCTCGAGGTGGTGTAATGGTCAGAAAACTTGTCTCGCTAGAACAATTACATCTGAGTAGTGAGTTCGATCCTCACTGGGTACATCTTACTTTTGGCCTTGTGCCACATCCAAGCGTAGCTTGGAAAATCACGATATTGATTTGGTTTGGTTTGTTTTACGGCATATCAACCTCAATGGGTTATTTAATACCGACAAGATTTTTATTGCTGGTAATATATTTTTCCAAAAATGTATTGCTAGTAATAATTTTTTAAAAATATATTTCTGGTATTAAAACCTATTTTTATACTTTCATAGTGTTTTGACTCCAGTCTAGGGGTTAACTATTTACCTATAGCTGGGACCCTCATAGGTGCTACCACCCTGGGAACACCTGCAATTAAGTGGTAGTTCTACGCTCCCCAAATCCTCCTGAGCAGAGGCCTTGCTGTTGAACGTAGTTTATCGTCTCACACAGGACGCGGATGTAGTGTATCGTCATATCCAGAGCGAAGTTATCAGGGATGCAAGTAAACGGGAGTTCCACGGGTGAGAAGTACGAGAAAAGAAACTGTTGAAGTAGAAGTGACAGTTGCATTTAGTTATTTCAACAGTAAACGGGTGAAACCGAGATGCCAATTTAGTATGTTTAGTATACGTTTTAATTCATGCAGTCAGGGCACCAGGGAAAAAAAGCTCGCCAGAGCAGATGCCTTAAAAATAATTGTAGGAAAGACAGAGTGAAGCCACGCCATGATGGTGAATGATGTCGAGATGCCAAGTCAGGATCGATTAAATTGCAAATCCTTCTTTTGGATTTTGTCAAGAACCTCGAGAGGAATAGCAGGTGCACCAGACCAGATATGGCAGCAGTATTCAATGCACGAACTCTGACGTGAAAATTTTCATGACACGACGCAGTGACGCCCCGCTTCAAGTCAGTGAAAAAATAAGGCCAAGTAGGCGCAGTGTGTTGCTCTCCAGGAATCGAACTATCGTCCATGCTGATTGCGAGCAGAAAAGGTTCTCTACGGTGGTTAAATGGGAGGAGTTTTGATTTGGAGGTATCAAAATTTACAAGACATTTCATGCCCCAGTTAACCACTGATTACACTAAACTGTTTCGTTAATTCCTAATTAGTAATTGCTCTTACTAACCCATTAACTTTCTGAAAATTCTATAAGTTCGCTATGACGTTAGTCACGTTTCAATTTCATTAAAACTGATCACGTTTCACAACCGTTTTTTATTTTCATGACAACTGGCATTTGTACATGGAATTGTGCGCATTCTTGTTTTATGTATAATCTGAAGAAGACTGGTGTACTGTCGAAATATTGTTCAACATTATTAAACAATGTGTCATTTCTTTTTTCTTTTCTGGTAATCGCGCAGTGTATTTTAAAATAACTGAAGAGTTACGCCAATCCTTTTGATTACACTGTGTAACAAAATGTCTTTTGATACTTTTGGTCAGTAAGTTATTTCCTAATTGCTTATGTCCAGAAAGCAGAGGAAATGACTATTATTCCCTTCAAACTTTTCTTTTGTGACCTGGACATCGATGTTTGGAAAATAACTTATTTTCCATTGCACTCCAGACAGATTCCGTGCTGATTTGTTGAAGGAGAATTTTCTAGAAATTACTAGAAGTTTAAAAATCTTTCTAAAAGTTTCAAGAATTTCTAGAAACTTTTAGCTACCAAGGATCATGTAACGAAAACATGACGGGAGACAATATTTAGGGACTGATTCGTGAAAGTAATTTACAGTATAAGCGGAAATTGCGAAAAACTACGAGAATGTTCGTCTTTGCCAGTTTTCCCAATGGGAATTGGTAAATTTCAGAAACATTATTATCCTGGTTACAAAAGCAAAATTTGAGGGAAAATATTAGCCATTTTTTCGTACTTTCTAGGCGTAAGCAAATAGAATATAACAGTTGCTACGCAGGGATAAAAATCGTTTTACACAGTTTTATTAATAATAATAATGATAATAACCTCACCTAACTCCAAGTAGGTCTTGTGGCCTGTCAGTCCATAAGTGCATCATATCAAAGTCTTCTGTTATTATAAGTAGCGAGATTATACCCATCGACTAGTGGTGAGGCCTGCTGAATGGTTGTTTATCATGTTCACAAACGGTCCACCATCAAAGTACTTAGCAGGCTCGACATTGATTTACTCCAGCAATCGAACAAAAAAACGTTGTTTTCAGCGAGATTTCACCGCAGACAATGATGATGAGGACGATGATGGTAAAGTGGAGTTGCCAAAAGACGAGAAAAAAATGTTTCTTTCTTATTTTTCCATTACTTGTAGTGGTGGAGTTATACAATAGT
>OZ038490.1:7667451-7694951 GCA_964036315.1 Acanthosepion esculentum | reverse complement strand
TCAATCAACATGGTAGAAAAACAAGACCCGTGGTTAAGAAATGCTTGTATACTACGTTTTTTATGCTATAAATAATATTTGTTTCAAATCAGATTAATTTAACTTTAAATTTACTAATTTTCCTCAAATAACTTGTCACAAATATATATTTTATTTTTGGAAGATTTTTAAAACCGATAATTAAATTTTGTTTACAAATGTGTTAAAACGTGAGAAAATGGCCGCTTGTAATCGATTTTGTGGAAGTGAGCAAAAAATTGACATTCCAATCGATATTTATTTGAAATACACTAGAGTATTTTGCTTGCTGGAAACAGTAAAACTAATCATTTAGCTTTCAGTTAAAGCTAAAATGAAATCTTCAAGAATGCTTCTTTTCCTTTTAAAAAATTCATTTTAAACCATAGGTATCGAAAGTTCAGTAGAGGTGCCAATTTTAAAGTAAAGAACAAATATGTAAATAAATTAATAGAATTATGAACCCGTTTATTTTTAATTTAAGATAATTAATTATCAAATACAAATATTTGTGCATGTGTTTCCCCAAAAAATCCCATACAAAAAAGTTTTTAAAAAATGATAAAAAATGGTTAAAAATTCATAAATAAAAAATTATATATGTATATACATACAGATATCAATTATGTTAGCACCTTTTCAAACGTGGCATTAGTAATTAATAAATGACAGCTGACTTAGCCTAAGGGTAACTGTAAAAGTTACCGATCAATTTGACACTGTATTTACATTATAAACAGAATACTCTCTCTAAATCGATAACAAATCTATATTTTTCGATTCTAACAAGTGTGGCAGCCTACCGACGTTTTAAAGAATGCTAAAAGCAAAAAGTATTACATAAAAATAAGTGGCCCCTATTTTTTACGAGTGGACCACTATGTTCAATTAGTTCCGTAATTTTTTTAATATTTTCTGCGTGAGCAATCTCTTTTATATTTACAATTCACTAATTTGCAACATGTACAAAAGGATTCATCAAAAGTAAAAATGCCAACAAAAGAAACCAGTTGCCATCCAAGGCTATAGAACCCGCTCTGTGGTCAGTTATGTGCCATGCGTGATACACGCTTAGGCGATCATGTATCTTTCGATACATGACTGATGAGGCAGATTTTTTTCCCGCAGTAGGTTGCCATTTCTTTCTGCGGTAGACCAGTTGCCACCTAAGGCTATGGAACCCGGTCTGTGGTCAGTTATGTGCCATGCGTGATACGCGTTTAAGCGATCATGTATCTTTCGATACATGACTGACGAGGCAGATTTTTTTTCCCGTAGTAGGGTGCCATTTCTTTCTGCGGTAGACCAGTTGCCATCCAAGGCATCCGACTGGGATTCAAACTCGGCTCTCAGATTGCCTCCTCCTCCACCGTGCCACATTTAGAGTTGTTTATATTCTGTACTTTCCTCTCACTTGCGTATTTTTTTCATATTTCTGTATCGTATTGTGTTCTAGAGTATGACTCAGTGTACTTCCTGCACTTCTCTTCTTCTTTTTTTGTGCCATGCGTGATACACATTATAGGCGATCATGTATCTTTCGATATATGAATGACGAGACAGATTTTTTTCCCGCACTAGGTTGCCATTTCTTTCTGCGGTAGACCAGTTGCCGGTCAACCATGCCTGCCTTACTATTTGCCCATAGCTGGCTGAAAAAGAAGAGGGTTCATATCTTTCCTAAGGGTATTAGCGCGTAAGTGAATGTAATGGATTTGACTGGAATTCGAACTCGGCTCTCCGATTCCTCAATCTGAGCCGCTATCCCTTACTCCACAAAAAAAATAATTGCTAAACAAAAAATAATTGCTATATTTAAGTAGCTCTGCAATTGTTCTATTTACATTTTCTGCATTTCTAATTTTGCATCTTTTTATCTATAAATTAATACAAATTATTTATAAATTATACATATATAATATAATACATAATGAAAATATGCATATCTAATATAATACATAATATACATATACATATATAATATAAAAAATTAATAAAATACATAATATAAATATACATATATAATATAATATAATATAATACATAATATAAATACAAATTATCTATAAATCAATTCTTAGAATTCTTCGTATTAGAAAGTATTTTGCTTTGTTTTTTAAATTATTAAAAGTAAAAACATCGAAAGAAAACTAAGAGAAAAAAAAAACAGAAATAAAAAAGCAATGCAATTAAGACGAAATGAACTTGTATATAAATAAATCTGTATGTCAATGGGTGACACTTTTTCAACTTTACTCCTAGAGGCTGTAGCCCAACATATCATAACATTTTGGAATCAGGCCGACTCCGTAAGCAAATTAAAAACATTAAATACGAATGTCAGTGTGTCACTGTGTCACACTCTTACAACTTTACTCCCAGATGCTGTAGTCCAACATATACCATTTTGGAATCAGGCAGACTCCGTGAGCAAATTAAAAACATTCTGGGCCGAGACCCGCAATCCAGAAATTCTAGATTCACAAGTTTGCATTACTTCGATTGTTTGCGACAATTTTTTTGTACGATAACAACTTGGAAATAAATTTGAGAATAATCGAAATTAATTGCGAAATCCAGCGAAAGTCATCCATGAAATAAAATATAATTGTTTGCACGGAAAGTAAGGACCTACGTGCATGAAATTGTCTTTAAATTAAGTGGCGACAGAAGAATTACCGTTGAACTTTTAAAAGGTAAGCTTAAATATTAATGCAATACATAAATGCAGCGATCAATTTTGAGTTCTTCTTTAGTTTACTGTTGCCTATCGCACACGGTAGCAGTATGCTTCGCAAAAAGAAATCTACGCCAACAGAGGACCAGATTGCAACCAAAGAAGCCAAGGCTGTAACGAGGAAAAGAAAGTCCTGTTCATATGAAAACCCAGTTCAAACGGTAACCAGGAGAACTTCCCATGCTGAGCATATGCAAAGAATTAGGGTCTCTCAAACTCCTGAACAAGCCGAAGGCCCAATCAAGATCCCTAGGCAGGAACTAGATTAATTGTTGCCCGCAGTGCGACAGTTAAGCTAGGTCAGAATATATTTGTTATTGTTTTCTTGTTAATATGATTGTAATGACAAAAGTATGCAGGCGTAGGCTTTAAGAAAGCTTTATTTAACTGAGAATACAAGGTTCGCGTTCCTTTTATAGTCCCAGTAAACAGAAATAGCTCTTTCAAAGAGGAGAGTGACAAAACAAGGAGAGACCACTCTTGATTATTCATAACAATGATATAAATACTTACGTAATTGCATTGGTTTTATGTTCTTTATGAGTAATCTAATATTTTTATCCTCTCAATTCTAATTTAAGAAATAATTCTTTTCATTAAAGCAAGGTTTTTGAAGCGAAATGAATTTTGAGAATATATTTGTTATTTTTGCTTATTATTATTATTATTATTATTATTATTAATTTTCCTGTAATATCAAAAAACGACAGAAATATTTAAGTAATTTATAATTTTATTTGAGATAATTTATTATTTTATCGATATAATTAAACATAATGTCTCTTGTAAGAAAAATAAAATGCTTTTTAAATCATTAAACGTACGACTTATCCAAAGACAGTTAAGACAAAACGAAAGAAATAATAAACCCTATATTTAAGGCTTATTACTATAATTATTAATATTAGTAGTAGTAGTAGCAGCAGGGGCAGTAATATAAGTAGTAGTAGTAGGAGGAGTAATCCAAATTTACCTGAACTGCCCACAAAAAAATGACAGCAACAATTGTACTGGTTACATATTCATCACGAATAAGGCCAAATGAATTTTTAGAAGAGTTTCTATTATTATTATTATTATTATTATGATTATTATTATTTCCTTTGATTTCTGGCGCATACTCATTTCTTTCCGGGTTCCAAGCAGAGACGTATGGTCAGAAATGGCATCATGATATTTTCGGCTAAGCATTTTTTGAGACCCCACACCGCCCCGAAAAAAAAAACCCTAAGATCAAACACGTTTCACACAGATAAAGCCCTTGGTAAGGCGTGCACTGTACTTGTGAGTGCAAATTTTTGCATTTCTTTAAGGCTTGGGCTACGAAGAATCCCTTCAATGAGTCTATCGGAATGTTTTCCAATCATTCCGAGGACTCCAACTACAACTGGAATTATTGATGTCATCATGTTCCACATTTTTGAGATTTTGATTTCAAGGTCCTTGTATTTTGATAGTTTTTGGAAGATCTTCAAAGTTACGTTACAATCTGCAGGAACTGCTATGTCAATAAGAAGACACATTTTGTTTTTTGCGGTTCTCTGAACACGATGTCTAGGCGATTAGCGTTGATTGTTCTGTCTGTGTGTATTGCAAAGTCCCATAAAACTGTTACAGGTCCTATATTTGTAGCCGTATCTGGGTGATGTTCATACCAATTTCTTGCAGTTTCCTTACAGTAAAAGATGCATATTTTCTAGTGCAGATATTGGCCCACTCTATTCATGCCGAGGTTTATATTCAGTTGGTGCTAACACTGTGCAACCTGATGCAAGTTGGTCAATTGTTTCTGGATATTTATCACAAAATCTGCATTTCGGGTTAACACAATTTTTCTGTATGGGTGCTTAGAATTTCTAGTTAGCAACCATTGGCCCTGTGCAGCAAGATTAAAACCTTCGGTTTCAGCTTTTATTCCTTCCCTACACAACCACTAATGGGTACGGGGTTTGTAAACATCAGCTGGTTTGTAAACATCAGCTTATTTGGTAGGGCCGAGTATTGACCATGAAGAGGTTTATCTTACCATTGTTTCTGTATTTGCTTTCTTTTTAAGGAATTTTGCCACTGCAGTAGGTGTATTATAATTCGCTTGGACTTCTTCGCTCACTTGAAATTCGCTTTTTTACTGAATACAGTTTCTTACTTCTTTAATGTTCTTTGGCAGATATTATCATCCAGTCTTCTGTAGTATATTTGAGTATTGACCATAACGAGGCTTATCTTGTCATCGCTTCTACATTTGGTCCATTGCATTTGCTTTTGCTTTATTTTGTTAGTCTCTTTGCCGCTGCATTAGGTGTACTATGGTTCACTTGCCATTTCTTCACCGACTTGAAATTCTCTTTTGCACTTGTTGACTTTCTATATTACTGAATAAAAAATCTTATTTCTGTCATGTTCTTTGACACAGATCACCCTCAAGTCTTCTTCAGTTTCCAGGTATCTTTGAAGACCAATTATTATGATTTTGCAAGACAGTTCTAGTTGAACTAATCCTCTACCTCCTTCGGCGCATACAGACGATCAATATTAGCTTTAGGATGATGCACGTGGTGGCAAGTCAGAAGCTTTCTCGTTTTGCCACCCATTTGCTTAATGTCAGCTATGGTTCGATTAAGGATGTTGAAAATGTGTTGCATCTCAGGGACAGCCGAAGGGTTTATGGCTGATATTCCGTTTTGTGAATTCAACTCGGTATTTAGCACAAGACACACACGCCTGTGGTATTCTTTTCTTATTTTCTCCTTCATTTGGGGATGCTGTATTCCATCTCCTTCGCTGAGACCTAGATATTTATAGGCTTCTTCTTGCATGAGTTCCCTAATCTTTGTGACAAAATCTAGATCTATTGAGTGTGTTTCTGTAATTCTCCCTTTTTTGAATGTTACTTTTGCACATTTATCTAATCCGAAATCCATACCGATGTCGTCACTGAAACATTTTACAGCATTGAGGAGACCCTTCAACCCAGTGTCGTCTTTGACAGAGTTTGATATCATCCATATAGAATAAGTGATTAAACACTTTATTTTTTACTTTGTACCCACATTTATTACTGCTTAGTTCATGCGAAAGTGGGGTTAAGCACAGACAGAACAGAAGGGGCGACATATCATGGATATAAAATATTTATTATTATTATTATTAATATTATTATTATTACATTTCGATTTATGCTATGGTCAGGCTACTTAACAATACTGAGGGAAGACTAAAAGCAGGTAGTGCTGTTATGTCTACATTTCATGATTTTTTTCTAACGCCTATAACATCACATTTTTCCATGTGTTGTTGTGTTCCTTTTTTATCATTCCAAGCGCACCTACTATGACTCGTACTACTATTATTTTCAATTTCCACATTTTTTTCTCTATTTCGATTTCCAGGTCATTATATTTCGATAGTTTTTCAAATTCCTTGATTGCTATCTTGCAGTCCACAGAGTAAGCCATATAAATAAGTAGGAAAGTTTTTTTTTTCTTTTCAGCTTGTAACAATTATGTCCGGCCTATTTGCTTCAATCAACCTGTCGGTAAAGATGGTGTAATACCATAGAATTGTGATGTTTGTTGATTTCTGTAACCGGTGTTGGCGGATGTTCATACCAGTATTTATTAACATCCTTTCCAAAGTGTTTGCACAGTGTCACATTCACTCCCTGTAACCCACTATATACTAGTGACATTCCCGTCTTGGCTGGGGTGAAATAATTAAAAGAAAACGTGAAAACGAGATATTGGATCCTGCAGTGGGTTAAGACGCCTACCAATCCACAAACCAGATACCGTCCGGATACTTCTCGTGTATAGAGTACATGAATGCCTACTTTTGATTTTAGTGTAAACCGGTCTTGAGTTTACCTATCTATCATTTCAATACAATTTTTGTCCTATAATGTCTATTCGACATTGAATAAGCAAACAAAGATTGATATATCGTACAATTAACTGACTTAGTAATTACCTCTGTAGCTAGTTCTTGTATAAACCAGGTCTGTTCCTACCATTTGACCCTCGTGTAAACAGGACCTCTGTCTACTTTTCGACGCGATTGTAAACCGGGCAACTATCTATCTATCTATCTATCTATCTATCTATCTATCTATGTTCAGTCTGTTCATCTCTATCAACCCATCTATTTCAGTCTGTTTATATCTATCTATCTATCTATTTATCTATCTTAGTTTCTTCATACGTATCTGTTATGGGTCCTTACCTATAACTACAGAATGAACTCTTCCTAACACTATGTATACTACGCCTCTCAAGAGAGAGGGACGAATCGAGTCGAGCCGATAGTAGTTCACTCCAAATCAGACTGACAGTCATACTAACACCTTCCACATCATGTATTATTGTTCTGTGTAATATATATTCGTTATTTCTACTCTTGTGTTCGTGTTATTCTTCCTTGGTACTAACCTGGACCATAACACTATCTATCTATATTTCTCAGTCTGTTCATATCTATCTATCTATCTATCTATCTATCTATGTTCAGTCTGTTCATATCTATTTATCTTCCTCAGTCTGTTCATATCTATCTATCTATCTATCTATCTATCTATCTCTGTTCAGTCTGTTCATATCTGTCTATTTATCTTTCTCAGTCTGTTCCTATCTATCTATCTATCTATCTATTCATTGTGATTTCTACTCTATAAGACTTACATTCGATGTTAAACAAGATTGATATATCACCCAATTAACCAACCTAAATCATTTTGATTATTTTAGCTTCGTTTTGTTGCGCCCTTATCCAAGCAGCCAATTCATGGCATTGTGTAGACAGCGTGGATCACAAGTAAAGTGATGAATTTTTGGCAATTTTAAAATGTCCTAAATTGCTTTAAGCAAGAGCGATGTAGGCACAGATGCTTTTGCCAATAAGCTACGGGAACTCTTTGATAATCTTATAAACCTATGTCTACCTTTTTGACTCCCCTATAGAGTAATGTCTACCTTTTTACTCGAGTATGAATCCGATGAAAGGGAATCGTTGCGCCTTCTTGGTATAACATCCCCAACTGATAAGAAGTGGGGGAAACTATATTAAATCCATCGCCAAATCTGCTGGTAAGCAAGTCGAGTCATTGTATCATGCTACACAATTCTTTTCTCCAGAATTTAATTTCGATTTATATAGGTTAACTTTTCGCCCATGCTTTCATTCATGCTACACCTGATTTTGCATTCCTGCCGTATGATAGAGTTTGGCATGCCGGCCTTCTTCGCAAGCTCCAGGGTTATGGTATCACAGGTCGATTGTTTGACCTAATACAATCATTCCTGTCAAACCGGGAATTGAAAGTCGTTCTCAGTGGATTCATCTCCAGCTCCTATCCCACTGACGCAGGTGTTCCTCAAGGCTCCATCCTAGGCCCTACTCTGTTCCTCATATTTATAAACGACCTTCCTGACGCCATAGACTCCCAAGTCGGCATCTACGCTGACGACACCACAATTTACTCCTGCCTCAAACACAAATCTAGTGATGCTGACAAAGTTAACCTGGCAGCTCAAATTGAAAAGGACCTCCAATCGGTTGTGAATTGGGGCGAGAAATGGATGGTTAACTTTAACGCCTCTAAAACAAAACTGCTCTCTATTAACCACCACAAGGATCCATCCCTGCATCTCATTAGAATGTCTGAAGATCAACTTCTCGAGAGCTCCTCTCTGCGGCTGCTCGGTCTCACGCTGTCCGCTGATCTGAGATGGAACAAATACATCGAGTCAGTTGCATCATCCACCGCAAGGAAAGTTGGTTCCCTGTGCCGAGCCAGGAAATTTTTCTCTCCGGAATCGATCCTCCAAGTCTATAAATCGACCATTCGCCCTTGCATGGAGTATTGCTGCCATATATGGTCTGGGGCCCCTGCTGTTTGCCTCAGGGTTCTTGATAAGATCCAGAGACGGATATGCAATGTGATTGGCCCAGATCTGTCATCTCGTCTGCAGTCGCTCTCTCACAGACGCGATGTTGCCTCACTCTGCCTTTTTTACAAATACTTTCACGGTAATTGCTCCGAGGAGTTGCTTTCGCTTGTCCCTAGGCCTCATGAATTTAAACGTCCTACGAGGCTGGCATCCCGTTCTCACCCCTTCACCGTTGAAACTGTTAGATGTAGACGTCTCTTCTACTCCAATAGCTTCATGTCTCGCACATCTCGCTTGTGGAACTCCCTTCCCTATTACTGTTTCCCTGACAAATACAATCCCCAACGGTTTAAGTGTAGCGTCAATCGACATCTCCAGTTGCCTTGATCTATCCACTTCCCTTCTCAAACATCCTTTCACCTTTCATTCCTATCTGCTCTCGCTCCAAATCTTCTGTAACCCCCTTGCCTTGATCGACCCACTGTCTTTCTCTTTCTCCACATCCTCTCCTTTACCACTCCTATCTGCTCTTCCTCCAACCCTTCTATAACCCCTTGCGTGATAGTGGCCTCCAGCCTTGCTTGGGGTGATACGCTTAAAAAAAAAAAAATGTTTAGAGATATTTTATAAAATCCAAAGAAGAATCAGTAATATTATTGGTCCTGGCGTCTCGGCTTCAGTCACATTCACACCGCCATAAAGTAGATTCCCTGTGCGTTTTCTGTAAGTACTTTCATGGTAATTGTTCGGATGAACTCTTCGTGATGGTACCTAGACTTTATGAATTTAAGCGCAGTACTAGATTGTCGGCAAGGTCTCATCATTTTACAGTTGAAATGGCTACATGTAACCGTAAGTTCTATGCTAACAGTTTCTTTTCTCGCATGTCTATCTTCAAAAATTTAAAAGTAAAGTCAATCGCCCTCTACTGTTTTCCAGGTTGCTTTTCTATTCTTCTCGATAACTAATTTTTCTTTTTTCCCTTGTTCTTCCACACGCGAAACCCCTTGTGTCTTAGTGGCTTCACCGCCATGCATGCGGTGTTATGATTAAAATAAACGCATGCTTATTTTTTTACACTTGTCTATCTTTATAAATATATCTATCTACCTATCTAGCTAGCTATTCCAGTCTGTTCTTATATAAGACTGTTCCTATCTATCTATCTATCTATCTATCTATTTCTTCATTGTGATATATACCCCATAAGACTTATATTCGACATTAAATAATCCAATTAGGATTGATATGTCATCCAATTAACCAGCCTAACCTATTGTAATCACTTTAGTTGATTTTATTACATGTTTACCCAAACAGCTAATCTACGTCATTGTGTAGATAATGTGGATCACAAATAAAGTCATGGACCTTTGGTAAAGTTATAACGTCTCTATTGCCTCAAGTCAACAGTGGTGTAGGCACATAAGGTACGGGCATTCATTGACTCTAGTATAAACCGATGTTTACGTTTTGGGCTCTAATATAAACCTATGTCTACTGTTTTCACACCTATCTACTTTTTATACTTTAGTGCAAACCCATGTTTATCTTTTCTTTTCGAACATAAGCCCATGTATACTTTTTTGACACATTTACATTATTCTAGTTCCATGTCTAATGGATGTCAGTTATCAGTTATCTCCTGTTAATTCCCCTCTCCAAGTTCTCCAATGTGCCAATTGTCCTTTGAGATAAAGGCGTTAGTTAAATCCAGTGACATGACCCAAAGAGTGTGAGTTCAATACCCGGTTAAGGCGGTGAAGAACTTGCAGATGGGAATTAACAGTAGATAACTGATAACTGACATCCATTAGACATGGCATATAGAACTAGAACAGTCTACGCCAGTGAGCAAAATAAAGGGTTCAGTTCGACATTCCCACCACCTGAAGAAGGCTGGAGCGTACAACGTTGTAATAAATATGGCGACAAAGATGAGGACAACAGTCCGAATAATGTAAATAGTGTACATAATACCTCATCTCAGAAATATAGACAGATACTGAAAGGCCGAAACGTTGTAATAAATATGGCGACAAAGATGAGGACAATAGTCCGAATAATGTAAATAGTATACATAATACCTCATCTCAGAAATATAGACAGATACTGAAAGGCCGAAACGTTGTAATAAATATGGCGACAAAGATGAGGACAATAGTTCGAATAATGTAAATAGTGTACATAATACCTCATCTCAGAAATATAGACAGATACTGAAAGGCCGAAACGTTGTAATAAATATGGCGACAAAGATGAGGACAATAGTCCGAATAATGTAAATAGTGTACATAATACCTCATCTCAGAAATATAGACAGATACTGAAAGGCCGAAACGTTGTAATAAATATGGCGACAAAGATGAGGACAATAGTCCGAATAATGTAAATAGTGTACATAATACCTCATCTCAGAAATATAGACGGATATTGATGGCTTCCATTTTTAATCTAATGTAGCCTCATGACTACCTTTTCGACTCTAACATAAACCGATGTTTACTTTTTCGACTCATATCTATCTTTTTCATTATAGTATAAACTTATATCTACCATTTTTACTAGTATAAATCAACGTCTGCCGTTTTTAGATCTAGTGCAAAGAAACCTTTAAAATATTGCAAACATTTTTATGCATTGGATGACGTAAAAAAATATTGCATTAGAATATCTTTTTGGTCAGTGTAAGACCCTAGCAGGAGGATCACTTACTAAATAGGTACTTCCATGCTGGACTTTTGGACGCAACTTTTGATTCAAATGTAAACAGGACTTAAGTTTGCCTATCTCTTAATTTACTGGATTTTCTGTCCCATAAGATTTATATAGGGTATTCCAACAATTTGGACCGATTTTAAATGTGAATTTAGTTTAAGTGTTTATATGATTATTTTTTCTTTTTCTTGCAAATTAAACAAGTAAAATCTTTGGCAATTTCGACCATGTAAAGATTAACACTCAAACAACGTGTTAAAGTTATCAAAGCCTATTACGAAAATGAACGTTCAAATTTATAAATATACGACCCAATGATTCCGCTAGTACACCAAACAGTGACCTTTTGTGGATGCAGTGGCTTTTCAACAGTCTTCCTTGGCTTATCATCAGCCCAAATGCGACAATTCTGCTTATTAACGAATCCGCCAAGATGAAAATGGGTTTCATCACTAAAGAGGATTTTTTTGCGAAAAATCTTCATCGGCTTGTCTTTGCTCGTGCACCCAATTGACGAATGTACGGCGCTCCTAATGGTCAGTAGGTTTCAGTTCTCGTGTCAATTGAATTCTGTAAGCGTGTAGAGAACTAACCTTTTGTCAAAATTCGATGTAACGTTGTTGTGGAGAGGTTCAATTCCTGCGCGCGATGACGAATAGAGGGGTCTGGATTTTCGGCCACATTCTTGTGCACTGCAGCAATGTTTTCAGCTGAAGGCGTAAACGAGCACGCAGTGGTGTTTTCACATCTGCCACCGACCCAGTTTGTTTGAATTTACGAACAATTTTTCTAATTGCACTCTTGAAACTTTAACACGTTGTTTGATTGTTAATCTTTCCATGGTTGAAATTGCCAAAGACATAAGTTGTTAAATCTGAAAGACAAAGTAAAAAAAACATTACACGCTTAAACTTAATTC
This sequence comes from Acanthosepion esculentum, assembly GCA_964036315.1. Classification (NCBI taxonomy): domain Eukaryota; kingdom Metazoa; phylum Mollusca; class Cephalopoda; order Sepiida; family Sepiidae; genus Acanthosepion; species Acanthosepion esculentum. The sequence continues at coordinate 7,682,677 of OZ038490.1, read as the reverse complement.
ACATTTAGAATCGGTCCAAGTTCTTGGAACACCTTTTATTTGACACTGAATATCCCAACAAGGCTGATATATCGTTAAACTAACCAATCTAACCTATCATATCACAACGGTTGACAAAGAAAAGCGCCTAAGTCTCCGAGTCCTTGTTAGAGAAGAATTATTTTGTATGCATCAACTTCTCTCTCACTAGCGGGATGTGGCGAGACTCTCACTGCTCTATCGCTACTACCATGGGACGTGCTAGGACGAACTGAATCTCCTGGTTCCACCAGGTCTGACCTTCACTGCTAGGAGCCGCCATGCCACTTACATAGTAGCAAACCACCCACACTTCCCCCGTATTCCACTCAAACAACTTCTTCCTGTGAGCCACTGTTCTATGGAACGGACTCCCAAAAGGATGTTTCTCAGATCTCTACAATGTTAACCTGTTCAAGTCTAGAGTCAACCGTTATCTCCCCCTCCTATCCACATAAACTACCCCTTAACTTAACCTTCTACCTCGAGTGACCCTCGGGCCTTGTACAGGGTGAAACTTACAGTAAAAAAAAAACTTTAGAAAACTAGTTTCCTGTGTCTACGTACATGTACCCAAGAAATAGCAACAAAAAGCTAGTATTTCCATTGTTAGTCTTGACAACTTCCAATACTCTTAATAACAATGGAACTTTCACGGGTTCCGCTTCTAATTAGATTAATATATGGTCTTGTGTTTGTAAATATTTTTTTCTTAATAAAGCCTTCTTAAGTTCAAGAACAGGAGTCTTTATAGAGTGAGTCACCGAGTCCAGATGACACCATGGACGCACGCGCATGCGCGCACACACGCACACATGCACACACACAAACATACACACACACACACACACACACACAACGCTTTACATGTTAATGCATATTCAATTTAGCCTACTTAGTGTGTTGTCTTTCTGTGGCGTCTTGGCTGGGTCGTAGGCAGTGGGTCGTACCGAAGGCTTCATTATGAACGGACAACGTGGGATGTCGACTAGAACCAGAAAATTGCTCAACCGAATGGAATTTGAATTAACCGGGACCCTTGAATTAGTTTTCTAAAACATTGACCGCTTAGAGACGAATGAGTAGCCCACTCACCCCTTTGTTATATCTTTCAAATTCTCCTAGCATGATGTGCATCCTTAGGATACGCAAGTAGCGAATTCATTTTTCGTATCAGCGAGCAGTGTTCAAATCGAAGTAAAGTTGGTCGTAAAACATTAAACTCCATATCAGTTACATCTTTAGGGAAAAAAAATCCTGCAAACCAGAAAGTGGTCAGATGACAACCTACAAAAGACTAACAGCGAAAATGGAGGCAGAAAATGCATGGACCAAAAAACGATAAAATAGAAAACATTTTTCTGTCTTTCATCAATATAGCTGATGCTAATATTCAAAGTAGCAACGTTTTACGCCTTTTTTTACAATGGACATGACGTGAAGTGATTATATTGAGTTAATTGTTAGGTCTGCTGCTAGGATATTTTATATGTTTGTAATGAATTAAATGAACCCTAGAATCACTATAATAATATTGGTAATCCAAGTTTAATATACGCTGTATAGCTACCTTTTCAGCCCCTTATACACACACACACACACACACATATATATATATCTATATGTGTATATACATATATATATACTTATATGCATTATATATATATGTATATATATATATATATATATATATAATTATTTACACACGCTCTATCTCTGATATTGAGCACTTTATCCCATAAATATAGCACACCTTAAGAGTATATTTCTTCATATATATATATATATATATATATATATATATATATATATATATGCTTTTACTGAATTAACTGAATCTTAGAAGAACTATAATAATATTGGTAATTCTAGTTTAATATATACTGTATACCTACTTTTATAGTCCCTTATAAACACACGCACAAGTACATATATATATATATATGTTTGTGTGTGTTTGTGTATATGTATATGTATATATATATATATATGTATATATATATATACATATATATATATATATATATATATATGTAAATGCTTTTAATGAATTAAATGAATCTTAGAACAACTATAATAATATTGGTAATCATAGTATATGATGTATACCTACCTTTGCAGCCCCTTATACACACACACACACACACACACATATATATATATATATATTATATATATATATATATATATATATATATATATATATATATATATATATATATGCTTTTAATAGATTAAATGAATCCTAGAACTATTAAAAGACACACACAAGCACATATGTATATATATATATATATATATATATATATATATATATATATATATATATATATATATATATATATATGCTTTTAATGAATTAAATGAATCCTAGAACTACTATATTTTCTTGAAACATTATATTTAATGAAGAGATGTGTTTGAGTAAGCATCTCTGTTTTTTCTAAACAGTATAAATTTATGTCTCCCAGCCTGTGCATCCAAGAGTCTTAATTACGAAAATATGGCTGTCTGCAGGGGTCAAACCTGCACAATATATTTTTTGTTATCGGTACCACCCCATGCAAGGCAGTAAAGCCACTAAGACACAAGAATTATGGAATGTGGAAGAATTAGGAACAGAAACATTAAGAATGAGTGGAAAGAGAAAAGAGTAATCTGGAGGACAGTAGATAGTGATTGACATTGCATTTAAATTTTTTACAGATTAAATTTGGCTGGAAAGCTTTGAGCCGGAAGTGAGTTTCACAAGTGAGAACTGTGAGAAAAGAAACTGTTAACATAGAACTTACGGTTATATCTAACCTGCTCAAATGTAAATTGATGAGATACAAATACTAGTCATACTGGTAGGAAAATTTCGTTGGAAACAAAGAAAAGAGTACTTTACTATTACGTAACATCTGCCCTCCTCTATGGCAATGAGTGCTGGAAAATCTCCTCAAAGATGAAGAAGAAACCCAAAGCAACAGAAATGTGGCTCTACAGAAAGATGCTGAGGATACCATGGGTCGAACATGTGAGCAACGACGAGTTTTTGGAGAGAATGTAGACAAAAAAGAAACATATTTAACATCAGGAAGAGGCAGTTAAAATTTCTGGGGCACGTAATGAGGAAAGAGGGCTTAGAAAATTTTATACTCACAGGACAGATTGAGGGAAAGAGAGATAGAGGAAAGCAACGCGTGACATACTTGATGAGCAAATGGATGGCAGAACTGGGTTTGGGAGAAAGAACAAAAAGACAAAATTCATAAAGATGGACAAGAAGATGTGAACAGGAAGATGTTGAGGGCCATGATCGCCTACGTTTTGAAAGGACACGGCTTATGAAAGAAGAAAAATACTCGTATAATACTTACTGCATGGCTACTTTTGCAGCGCTCTGTATATAACTATTTTAGGAATCATTCTGAAATATATTAAGTTGGCCAGAAAGTCCGGATTAACTTAATCGGTTCAGTACAGTCTGGTAGGATGACACTCCAACAACATTCACAAGATCACGACTGCTTGCAGAAGATTTAATTTTCAATGTTGCCACTAAAACCTCGCTGTCAAAAGTCGATGTTCGGCCGAAATGTGGTTGATCGTCAAGCGTATGATCCCCGCAGTTGAAACGTCTGCACCATTTCTCTCAGTTGAGGTCTACACAAAGAGGAATAAACTGCACAGGGGCAACAACTACAGCGTACGGAGGCTGGTAGTCAAATGAGTAAGGATGTTCTGGCTAACCTAACCTAATGTTGCTGCTGCTCCATATAATTTTGTTGTTTATTTACGCTTCCTAAGTGAATGAGGGCTTTATGGCCAACCTCGTGTATAATAAACTCTCCCAATAACTCGGCTGATCAAATACTGTCATGCGTATTTAGATGAAAAGTTAAACGGCATTAACTTAGCCTTGGGGTTTACTTCAGCTTTCTTCAGATCACGACTGCTTGCAGAATATTCAACTTTCAATGCTGGCATTAAAGCCTCGCTGTCAAAAGTCGATGGTCGGCCGGAACGTGGTTGATCGTCGAGGGTAAGAACTCCGGTGTTGAAAAGTCGGTACCACCTCGAGACCTTTGACGGATTGACTGTGCCTTCTTCAACTTTCAATGCTGCCACTAAAGCCTCGCTGTCAAAAGTCGATGGTCGGCCGGAACGTGGTTGATCGTCGAGGGTAAGAACTCCGGTGTTGAAAAGTCGGTACCACCTCGAGACCTTTGACTGACGGAATATGCCATCTCATTCAGTATCGCACGTTTCCTTCACAGCAGCTCTTGTAGAAAATCTTCGCTTGTAACAGTAGTGAATCAAAACTCTAATTGCACTTTCTTCCAAACTCATTTCTGTCATTTGGGGCCCACACAAAAAGGGATTAATAAGTACAACATACAGAGGCCGGTAGTCAAGTGAGTAAGGACGTTCTGGTTAACCTAACCTAATGTTTCCGTTGCTCCATAAAATATTGCTGTTTTCTTTTCGCTTTGTTAAGACTTTCTGGCTAACCTAATATATTAACAGAACATCACTAAATACCGTATATACTATGATACATTAAAGTTTCGTAGAAGTTTCTCTACGTTCGCATTAATGAGGAAGGCATGAAACCATCTCATCTCCCTTCCAACTATGGGTTAAACTGTGTTTTCTAGCCTTGGATAACAATCAGTCTAATAGACGGAAACTTCAAATTCAAAACTGTGGAGATGGTAACTGACTTCACTATTTCCAAAGAATTCATGGGGAATATTGAAGAGGTGGAGATTGAAGTGTTTAAAGAAACACCCATACTGGAATATGTTCCAAGAAATTCTTAGAAATAAAAATCTATATAAATTAAACTGTCTTCTTACTTTTGGAACACAGGAGAAGTGAGAATGATTTGACGACTGTGGAAATGCCAGGGCGTGTTCGAACTGTAAAGACATGAACTTATGAAACTAAAGTGAGAATCTTTGTTCACACATTAAAAACAGTTCTACTGTGACCATTCAACTGTTTTATCACCTCACAATTCTTCATATCAGCCATTTTAAAGGAGACAAATTGATCACTATTTAATTTCATTGTAAAAAATGAAACAAATCAGAAAGATATGAAAAAACTATTTTCTGTTTCAATTTGTTTTAATAATAAGTAATTTTTACAGAAATCTGTTTCAATTTATGTTTAAATAATAAGTAATTTTTACAGAAATCTGTTTCAATTTATGTTTAAATAATAAGTAATTTATACAAAGAGATCTATTTGAATTTATGTTTAAATAATAAGTAATTTATACAAAGAGATCTATTTGAATTTATGTTTAAATAATAAGTAATTTATACAAAGAGATCTATTTGAATTTATGTTTAAATAATAAGTAATTTATACAAAGAGATCTATTTGAATTTATGTTTAAATAATAAGTAATTTATACAGAGATCTGTTTGAATTTATGTTTGAACAATAAGTCATTTTTACAAAGAGATCTGTTTCAATTTATGTTATGCTAGCCAATCCCTATTGCAGACGCTTGCTGAAGCGCATTTGTGTTTATTCAACACCCACAGAGCCCCCCTGTGGTTTGTACTGCAACTAAAGCTGAGCAGATCTTAGCTACAGTTTCTAGAAAAGAGCGTGTTATCTAGCATGATCGGCAATTTGAACAAGACCAGCATGCTCAAGCCCTCGGTCACGATGACTTTTGACTTCGTGCTAGCACAGCTATCGACGGCACCCAAGGGTTCCTTCTACCCAATTTCACTCACAAGGCTTGGGTCAACCTTGGGTATGGTTTTCAGGCACTTTCCAAAGGTGCCGCGCGCTGGGATCGACCAGTCTTATGGTCAGAATGCGAACGTTCTAACCACTCAGCCACCTAAGTTTTATTCTACTAGTTTCATCTCTAGTACTTATCGCCTATGGAATTCTCTTCCTGTTTCTTGCTTTACTGTTGACTATGATCTTAAAAAATTTAAATGCAATGTCAACCGTCATCTTCTGTCATCTTGAATTTTTTTTATTTTTTTTATTATTTTTACTGTTAACTCTCTTCAATTATTGTTTTCTCGGTTTCTTTCACTGTCAGTAAGCCCTTGCGTCTCTGCGACATTTACCGCTTCGGTTGGGGCAAAATGATTTTTAAAAATGTTCGATTTTAGTGTTAGCAGAGTCCGAGTGGACTGGTGAACACGCCAGACACATGAACGTGTTACACCTAAGAGGTTACACGTAGGAAAATGACAATGTCTCATCCCAATTTTAATTAACTGTTTTTTTTAATCAATACGTCACCGTTCAAGTGTTCAAACGTTGTTTGTATTCCTTTCTTTCCTTTTTTTTTTTTCATCAAGTATTATTTTCAGAACGTGTTATTTTATTTCGTAATTGCACTTGCAAGCGTTTGAAGGGCTCACGTGTATTTCTCGGTCACCTGATACGCGGGTTAAGACCGAAATTGATAAATGAAATGTTATGTGAAACTTTTGGGGAAATATCTTTGCTCTTGAGTCATCAACGCCAACGGTCGTCGTATGTACGTTTTCTTCACTTTTCTTGCCTTTCTATTCTTTTCTTTCTATTTGTTCTTTCTTTATTGTTTCTTTTTTTCTTTCTTTTTTCTTTCTTTCTTTTTTCTTACTTTTTTGGTTCTTCCTTTTTTCTTCTTTATTTTTCTTCCTTTTTTCTTTCTACTGTTTCGTTCTTTTTCTTTCTTTCTTTTTTCTTTCTTCCTTCTCTTTTCTTTTCTTTGTTTCTTCCTTTCTTTTTTCTTTCTACTGTTTCGTTCTTTTTCTTTTTTCTTTATTCCTTCTCTTTTCTTTTCTTTGTTTCTTCCTTTCTTTTTCGTTTCGTTCATTATTACAGTGTTTATTTCCTTTTTCTTTCTTTTCTTTACTTTGCTTGTTACTTTCTTTCTTCAATTTTCCTTTTTCTTTCTTTTTTCTTTCTTCCTTTTCTTTTCTTTGTTTGTTTCTTTTTCTTTTTCGTTTATTTCTTTTTTATTCCTTTTTTCTTTTTTCTTGCTTTCATTTTTCTTCCTTTCTTTACTTTTCCTTGTTTGTTTTTTTTCTTTCTTCCTCTCTGTTTCTTTTCTTTCTTTTTTCTTTCTTTCTTCCTTTCCCGTTATTATTTCTTTCTTTCATTTCTTTATTTCTTATTTCTTTCTTTTTCTTCCTTTCTTTTTCTTTTTCCTTTCTTTCTTTCGTTCTTTCTTTCTTTTCCTTCTTTTTGTATGCGTAGTGTGGTGTTCGTAAAATGGATTTTGTCATGGATAAGATACATAGCCAAAGTAAAACCACAGCAGACAAATTACCCAGTGGACACTTCCGACCTATTTTTTCCCGTCAATTCATTGCCTGTTTATATACTGACCTCGTGCAGTGGGCTTTACGCACGTGACGTGTTTAACAGGCGGAACATTGGGCGTTCGCACTCAGGGAAGATCCCAGCCCCAACCAAAAGGGTACGTGGTGACTCGGGAAATATCAAAGGTCGCTTATTGAAGGTAAAACCAAAACAAACAAACAAGCAAAGAATCAAATAAAGCGAAGTGCCTGAGATGTCGGCAGAGCATTCTAAAAGAAGGTCAAATAGCCTGCAAACGGAAGATCAGAGAATAAATGAAGTCTTGCCAGACAGACGCTGCAGAGGACATACAGTATGGCGTAACAATTATTATCATATAAAATGGAATCAACAAACGGAGTTCGAATGTCTACTGACAATAGCCCTGTCTACCTCACAGTAATACGCTTGCAAATCCGCATCCCGGAGATCGGTCCCATTTCTAGTTTTATTGAAAATATCTCGTTACTGGCATGCCACAATAGTTGACAGAGAAAAGAGTGCGTGAAAATGGGCAAACCATTCTTTGTAGAAAGGGGAACAACAATCTCCTCAAAATTTTAGCCTTACTCCCTCTGACCCTAAAAGTTCTTTAATCTCTAGAATTACCATTTGTCCTTAGGACGATTGCTTTCTTTTTCCCTTTTTTTTTTTTCGCTTTATTTCGAGGTGCTTTTGTGCTCGTTCCCCGTGCACCAATGCTTACAGATGCAATTATCAGTTTTTTTTCATTTAATTTCTCAACAAATGTTCTGATAATTGTGGGAAAATGAAATAAATTCAATAAATAAAATAATAATAATGAATAATAATAATAATAAATTGAAATACATTTTTCCATGATGCTGATAATAAATGAACCGGAAATTTTATTACCGCATTTGGCCTCGCCAAACGCTCGTTAGGCGGCATTGTTTAAGTTTATAAAAAGAGAAACATTTTCCCCCCTCTTCGTCTTTTTCAACTCTTGCTCCAAGATGTAGTAGGACGCGAAAAAAGGACACCTCCACTACATTCCTTTCCCCGGTTCACTGACGACTAAACTCTCTATCCACTTCCACCTATGAAGTAAATCAAGTTTTTATTTAGTTGTTCCAACTTTGCACAAGGCTAACCTGAAATCAGTCATTATAACGATGCTTATCATTACGTACTCGAAGTTCTGGACCAAAAAGAAAATGGACATACCCAAAAGACATTGAGAACATTTTCACTACAGATTATATATTTAAAAAAGAAAATAAACGTCCAAGTGTTTTTTCTATGCTTCTTCTTAATTATTTACATGAACACATGCACCAACCTACAATTCACGCAAATACACATGCACTCGGCCACCAACGTGCAAACTTAAATACCATATACTTCTCTACGCTATAATGAAATTATTACACATCAAGCGTTCTAAAGAAATTATATATATATATATATATATATATATATATACACACACACAATTGTACCTCGCTAATCCAGAAACACCTGAGTTCTCTGCTACTTCTCCTCATCCTCTTCTTCTTCTTCTTCACTTCTTCTTCTACTTATTCTCCACTTCTTCTCCTCTTCCTCCTCCTCCTTCTTCTTCATGTTCTTCTTCCTCCTCGTCCACTTCTTCTTCTTCTTCTTCTTCTCCACTTCTTCTTCTTCTCTTCCTCCTCCTCCACTTCTTCTTATTCATCTTCTCTTCCTCCTCCTCCTCCTCCTTCTTATTCTTCTTCTTCTTCTACTTCTTCCTTCTCGTCCACTTCTTCTTCTTCTTCTTCTTCTTCTTCTTCTTCTTCTTCTTCTTCTTCTTGTTTTGCTGCTGCTGATGTGTATCACAGAAAGTCTTGTAATGGGCACACCGTCCCTTCTCTCATATGCTAGATCAAAGTATAAGGTGTAAGATTACGACTCTATTGATTACTACGAACTTGTGTTTCCAGGGAACTTACTAACCTCACTTCAAGATACCGTAAATAAAACTGTTGTTTGAAATTTAATGTTAAATACGGCAGTTTAGTTGCGCTTTGGAATAAAACCCTAGACCTTATTTGTGTGATCATTGTTTGCTACGTGCAGTGCCACTTCAGATCATAGCTCTTCACAACTTCTTCTAATTTGTAGCATTTAGTAACGGTTGCCAGTTTTCGATTACTCCTATCACACGCGCTCTGTCGATCATTCACACGAGCTGTCCATATTCTTCCCCAGCTATGGGTTACATAGTAGGATTTGTATCTGGGAAAACATCACGATGTGTCCAACCTATTCCAGCTGTCTCTTTCTCATTCTGAATATAGGTATCTAATGTGGTTCTGTTTTCCTTAAAACTGCTTATGTAAGCATCTTATAAATTGATTCACCAGTTAGAAAAAGAAAAATTGAAACCTAATTGAAAAAATAATTTGGTAACACTCTGCGTTTATTTTAGCATAAAATCAAATATCAATTAATATTTCCTCTATTTTATGAATCAGTTTGTTTTTATACAACCAATTAAAAATATAAGGAACTCAATTGTCATTTACTATCATTTATATTTAATACGAACAATTCTGAAGACTACTGACTTCAATTTTCGCGGGTGCGCCGATCATCAGGGTCTGTTAAATTTATTGGATTCATTAACATATAGCTGTATACGCTACATATAAAAACGCTTATGAAATTTCACGCAGGTTCTCTAGTAAAAAACGTTATAATGCCACATTAAAATCGTTATAATTTTTAAAAAAAAACAACTTTATAACGTGACGGCTTTAAGACGTTAAAAACGCTAAACGTGACGACATTTCAACGTTATAACAATTTATAAAAATATCTCACCGCGGCTATGGGCTAAATAGTACGACATGTATCCGAAAAAAATTATTGTTATATCAAAATTATTTAATGCAAAATTCATTCACAGAAAAAAAATTATTCTAACAATCTCAAAAATATCTTTCGTTTTTAAATAATCCACAAAGGGTTGATAAGCCGTAAAAAACACACTCAATCCCTAAAAGCCTATGGATTTCTTTCTAAGTAAATGTTGAACAAAGGGATGGAGCTAGTCATAATATTTTCCATCGAAAGCAGCAGAGAAGCGATTGGCTTGCAACGATTCCTCTGTGGAAAAAGCAGTTGCAGTCTATAAAGACTGAAAAATAAAGACGGGATAGTTTCAGCCCAGAAAGCAGTATTTTATTTTCGCTCCGATCTGGCTCTTGTAAAGTTAGAGCATAGTAGGAATTGTCAGGTATTTACTGGAGTGTTGTAAGGAACAGACCATTTTCCAAGACAAAGCATGCACATTTTAACATAAGTCAAAATCACAAATTATTACCATTGTACCAAATTATTATCATTATTATTATTATTATTAAAAAACAAATGATTGACAGAAACCTTCCAATATTTTCACACTTAAAGAAGAGCCCGATTTAAGTAAAGGAAAAGATAAGGAAAGGCACTGTATTTAATAATGTTTAACAATGTCTCGAGAGCATGTCTCTCTTCAAGTTATATTTAAAAATTGCATGTATGTATAAAAATATAGAAAAAGTACTAGTTTTTGTACAAACGTCGCTTGTCTTGAGAAAAACGGTCGTACTGGTAATCAGCGCGACAAAAAGAAATGAAATGCAACTAGCGTAAATAGAATACCAAATTAATTTCAAACTGAGATATTTTGATCCTAGGCAGAGAAACTCTGATCCACGACGTATGTATAGAATCTCATCATTTCTTACGGGTAGCATCATTTTCGTAATAATTCACAGCAGTAGTATTTGTACATTTGGTTTTCGACGATGATTTTCTGCTTCAGCGAATTACCGATGTTTCACAATCACGATAGAAAGAATTCAGAATTTTTTTTTTAAGAAGAGCAATTAGAATTTTTTAATGACATTTTCGAAAAGCCTCGATCATCTCGATTTCCGTCAGCGTTGATAAAATGAATCTCTTGGGTTTTTTTGGCTTGTTTCCCACTGTGAAAAAGTTTGTTTTAAGTGAAGCGGTTTTAAAAAATGGCGGCCGTTTTGAATGTTGAAACAGCGGGAAGCTATTTAAATTCAAAGAATCGGCCGACAGCTCTTGTCTTTATTCATTTTTTTTTTACTTTAACATGTTAAGAAATAGTTTTATTGATAAAAAGATTAATGTTTCCTATCATTAGCAGTTTTCATGCTACGACTTTTAAAGTAAAGAAAATTACTGAAACATTCTCGGCAGTCTTTTCGTTAAACAAATTCATTCTTTCTCGACTTATCACCCGTGTAGACGTATCAATCTACATAATACATCCTCATACACATGTACATATACACTCAAAAACTTGAAAACGAATGTCAATTTAGATAGACAATCTATTTTTACTTGTATTATTTACATTATTCGGACTGCTATCCTCATCTTCATTGCCATATTCACAACATTTAGGCCGTTGTACGCTCCGGCCTTCTTCAGATGATCGAAATTTAGAACCGAACCCTTTAATTCGTCTACTGGGGTTCTAGTTCCACGTGACATGCCTCTTCTCTTATTTCCTTTTAACTCAACTCTCCAAGTTTTTGGTTCACTACTCCTGCGGCCTGGTATTGAACTCGCAAATCTGGGACACATGACCCAGTTGATAAAGACGCTGGTTAGATCCAGTGACTAGACCCAAAGAGTTGTGAGTTGAAGGGAAAATATATGGACAGTGGGAAAAGCAGATACGAAGAACAAAATAAAAATGGAATCTCGGTGTGGTCCCCATTAAGAGAATCTTTAGTAACATCAGCAATCAAGCTCATCCCAAAGAAATATAGATCCATCCAAGGCTATAGAACCCGGTCTGTGGTCAGTTATGTGCCATTTGTGATTCATACTTAGGCGATCATGTATCTTTCGATACATGACTGACGAGGCAGATTTTTTCCGCAGTAGGTTGCCAATTCTTTCTGCGGTAGACCAGTTGTCATCCAAGGCTATAAAACCCGGTCTGTGGTCAGTTGTGTGCCATGTGTGATTTATACTTAGGCGATCATGTATCTTTCGATACATGACTGACGCGGCAATTTCTTTTCGCAGTAGGCTGCCAATTCTTTCTGCGGTAGACCAGTTGCCATCCAAGGCTATAGAACTTGGTCTGTGGTCAGTTATGTGCCATGTGTGATTCATACTTAGGCGATCATGTATCTTTCGATACATGACTGACGAGGCAGATGTTTTCCGCGGTAGGTTGCAGTAGGCGTATTATAGTTCACTTGCACTTCTTCGCCCACTTGGCATTCCCTTTTGCACTTGTTGATTTCCTTTATTACTGAATAAAGTTTCTTACTTCTTTCATGTTCTTTGACACATATCCAGTCGTTTGTAGTATTCGGGTATCTTTGAAAACCGAATTTTGCGATTTTTAAAAAAGTTCTAGTTGAACTAATCCTCTGTCTTCTTCGGATCTTGGCACATACAGACGATCAACATCAGCCTTATGATGACGCATTTGGTATCAAGTGAGAAGCTTTCCCGTTTTGATATCCATTCGCTTAATGTCAGCTATGGTTCAATTAAGGATGTTGAAACTGTATTGAACCACAGGGCCAGCCAAAGTGTTTATGGCTGATATTTTGTTTTGTAAATTCAACTCGGTATTTAACATAAGACGCACACGTATTCTGATGTTCTTTTCTTATTTTCTCCATCATTTGGGGATGCTGTATCCCATCTCCTTGGCTGACTCCTATGTATTTATAGGCTACAGTTTATTCCACTTTTCTAATCTTTGAGAGAAAACCTAGATCTATTGAGTGTGTTTCTGTAATTCTCCCTTTCTAGAGTGTTACTTTTGCACATTTAACGATATCGTAGGTGAAACATTTTAGAGTACTGAAGATACCTTCCAACTCATTGTCGTCTTTGTCAAAATGTTCGAGATCCTCCCTTGATTAGGTTACTTTCTTTGTATTCATAGTTATTACTATTTAGTCCATACGAAATGAGGGTTACGGACAAACAGAACGGACGAGGTGACAGGGAGTCTCCTTGGAAGATTCCTTGTCTGATATTCAAGTGATCAGAAGTGGCAGTGCTTTTGGTGTGATTTAGGCACAATGCGGTTTTCCACAATCCCATAATGCCTTTGGGAAAGGTAGGAATCCTCTTCTTCTCCCCCACCTATGGGTAAGTAGCAGGAGAGACCGGGTTCCATAGCCTTGGATGGAAACTGGTCTACCGCAAAAAGAAATGGCAACCTACTGCGGAAACGTCATCCATGTATCGAAAGATATATGATCGCCTAAGCGTGTATCATGCATGGCATATAACTGACCACAGACCGGGTTCCATAGCCTTGGATGGAAACTGGTCTACCGCAAAAAGAAATGGCAACCTACTGCGGAAACGTCATCCATGTATCGAAAGATACATGATCGCCTAAGCGTGTATCATGCATGGCATATAACTGACCACAGACCGGGTTCTATAGCCTTGGATGGCAACTGGTCTACCGTAGAAAGAAATGGCAACCCACTGCAGGAAAAAGTCTGCTTCGTCAGTCATGTATCGAAAGATACATGATCGCCTAAGCGTGTATCACGTATGGCACATAACTGACTGAATGTCAACGAGGAGCTTTTGTACATTTCCAAAGGATTAAAGATCCACGAGTGTGGCTGACAAGTAAAGGCTTTAGGCTAAATCTATCCAATCTGTCCTGAAATTTCTACCTTGTTTTTGCAATTTTCCAGGATCATTTTACTTAGGTAACTCCACAAAAATCACAATACCTAAGGTTGAAATTAGCTTTAAAAATGAAAAAGCATTCTTGATGCTTTCATTTTAGCTTTAATTGAAAGCTAAATGATTAAATTTACTATTTCCAGCAAGCAAAATAATCTGGTGTATTTCAAATAGAAATTATATTGATTGCAAGCGATTTTCATTTCTTTTTTCAGTAACATCGATAATTCGTCCATTTTTTAGACATTTGAAAACACAAGTTAGTTTTCGGTTTTAAAAATGTTGCAAAAATAAAATATACTTTTCTGAAACTTTATTTGAGGAATATTAGCTGATTTAAAGTATAATTAGACTGATTTGAAACAAATATGACTTACTTTAAGTTTAAAATATCGCAGAAATGCAATTTTTAACTCGACGCTAGCTGTATTTTTAGAAGACAGTAGCTGAATTGAGATTTTGAAAAAGTGATCACTAATGTTGTTTTAGAGAGACTTTATCTGTAAAACACAATTTAAAAAAATGACGTGAGCGCGTTTTTTTATTTAATTTTTTAGTATTCAGTAATCTTAAAAAATTAGGAAAAAAATCACAGTAATCTAACGTCTTTTAAAATTTTTAGAAATATTGACTTTTAATTAACTATAGTCATCGCTCTTATTTTCTGATAATGTCATGTATGGTCGCCCATACTTTCAAATATAGACATAATTATACACACACACACACACACACACACACACACACACACACACACACACACACACACACATACACACACACAAAATTGAAAATTCTTTTAAAACTATTGGTGTTTGTGGATTTGTATTAAGCTTTTCCATTTATGTTTAGTAAATATGGTTTTCACTTAATAACGATATCAAAACTCATGAAATTAATACAGAATTTTAAAAGATTTAAAACTTAATAATTTTTCTGATTAAAATTGAGAATTAAAATGAAAACAATTCTTGTAAAAATTAATTACTCATCAACAAATACTTTTCTCTTATCACAATAGTGTCCTTAATATATGTCATAGTTTTATTACATTTTTTATTTTACGATTCAGAGCAGATTTTCGGTTAATAGTGTTTCTGCTTGACAAAAGCAAATTGGTGATTTAAATTCTCCAAACAGTTCTGCTTTTAACTAATATAAATACGAAGTTCCTGACATTTTAATTTCTCGAAATTTCATAAAA
>OZ038490.1:7639951-7657451 GCA_964036315.1 Acanthosepion esculentum | reverse complement strand
TAAATAAATAAAATTTTACTTTAAATATAAATAAATAAGATTTTGACTTTATTTATGAGAATAATTTTAATGCTGACATTACTGGAAAAATAAATAAATAAGATTTTACTTTAAATATAAATAAATAAGATTTTACTTTAAATATAAATAAATCAAATTTTTACTTTATTTATGTAAATAATTTTAACGCTGACTGTACTGGGAAATAAGATTTTACTTTATTTATGTTTTATTGTTCAAATTGTCTGATTTTGTTTTGGGTTTGCCATCATTCTGATACCCCGACATTATTATTCTATTAGCCATTGTTCATTTATTTTTTCTTTTCAAATCTCCCTTAAAAGCTTCTTCCAGTATAAAGATATCGAAAAACTTAGAAGTGGAATTTTATTCCCCTCACCACTAAACTTACACTCATTTTTTTCGCATTTCAGTCCTTCGTAAGTATAGCACAACCACCAGCAGCAACTAAGAGCAAAGATTTCGACCTCCAGAGGGCAAGGAAATAACAAAGTCAGGAAGGCAGACGTAGAAAAGAGAAGATTTTAAGGGTCGGTGATATAATAGTTACATGGAGAATATATCGATAGCACCTAGCCGGAAAAAAAATCTAGATGTTTTATTGTAATTAGTGATATCTAAAACTGCAGATGACACAGATTTCATGTACTGCTCTTTTGACACTTTTCAGCTCACAAGAAAATACTGTCTCTACTTTTGACAAGAGCCTTTATCATTCACTTCTAATATTTCAGCCGATCCATTCTACAACCTTCACCAATTCTACCCCCTCCGGCACACTGCTTATTCGGTGTAGTATGCTTAAGATTTTTCAAATAATTTTCTCGGCGGCGCGATTATTCAAACCTACCTTTATTAAACATCTAAAAATTCCCGGCGGAACGTTTATTTGAACCAACAATTATATTATTTATAAGTTAGTACAATTCCAGATTGTATGGAAGACAACTTCCGAAATTTTCAAAAGAGACGTCCAGACTACGGAAGTCATTGATTTAGTTGCCACTGTAACATTTCGGCCGATCCATTCTACAACCTTCGTCAATAGTGAAACAATACGTATGGAAGTTACCTTCGGGAATTTTTTGAAGTAGCACTTATAATTCCAATAGTTGATCGGACTTCTAAACTCGTTCTTCTTCACCTATTTTCTTTTTCTAATATTTCAGCCAATCCATTCTACAGCCTTCTTCTAAAGTAAAACAAAGTGTACTATTCTCTATCAAATACAAGTGTCGGCACGATTAAAATATTACCTTTCATCCCACCCCCGACACACTGCTTATTTGGTACGGCACGCTTATAATTTTTCCGCGGCAAGATTATTCTGACCCACGTTTATTAAACATATAACTATCTGAAGCAGTACGCTTATTTTTAAAGTTGAAATTTCCAGACGGCACTTGTTTGGTGGTTTCAACGGTCTGACCGGTCGTATGTGGGCGTACATCTTCATGTAACAAAACTTTCTTCCACAATAGGCTTCGGCGTTTCGTGCGAATTGTTGGCTTCAGACTGTTTGGCCACAAAAGCACTGTATCTTGCACTGTCGATCGTACACTCCTTTTCCAGGCAGTCTTCTAGCATAGACCCTTTTGAGTCCCCCAAAATGTTAGCATCACTTTTCCCACCGAAAATTGAGTCTTGAATTTGTTCATCGTTGGCGCACCAGGAAGTTTCCATTGTATAGTCTGTCATTTGGATTCTGGTTCATAGCATTGGACCCACGTTTCATCTCCTGTGACAATTCTGCTAAAAAATTCTTCGCTTCATTGTCGCTGTCAAATAAACATTCACAGACTTCAACACGTTTGTGCTTGTGCATCTCACACTGACTTTATGGAAGCCGAGCTTGTCGCGGATGATTTGTTAGGCAGAACAATGACTAATCGGCAGAGAACATCCCACTTCATCGATGATAACTCGCGGGTTCGCCATTGCCATTGCCATCTCTCGGGCTTGCTGAATCTTCTCGCTAGTGGCGGAGGTTGACGGTTGTCCTACTCTTTCTTCGTGTGTCACGATTGTCCGGCCAATTTTAAACTTCTCGATTCACTCATACACACTTCTACGCGGTAGTGCACTGTCACTGTATTGTGTGAAAAGTCTCCGATGAATTTCAGACTCTGGCACACCTTCCAAGCAACAGCAGTAAGAAAACCAGAGCAATAAAACTCAGACTTCGATTACATGACCACAATAGTACCAATTATAAGCAGACATGAGCAGAAGGCTAAAGATGTGTCATGTCAAAAGTACGGATAATTTTGACTTACCCTCGTAGATAGATAGATAGATAGATAGATAGATAGATAGATAGATAGATAGATAGATAGATAGATGTGAATAAAATAGATTTGAATAAAATAGATAGATAGATATGAACAACGATAGATAGATAGATAGATAGATAGATAGATGTGAATAAAATAGATTTGAATAAAATAGATAGATAGATAGATAGATAGATAGTTGTGAATAAAATAGATTTGAATAAAATAGATAGATAGATATGAACAACGATAGATAGATAGTTGTGAATAAAATAGATTTGAATAAAATAGATAGATAGATAGATAGATGTGGATAAAATAGATTTGAATAAAATAGATAGATAGATATGAACAACGATAGATAGATAGATAGATAGATAGATAGATAGATAGATAGATAGCTATTTTTAACTGAGATAGATAGCTATTTTTAACTGAGATAGATAGATAGATAGATGTGAATAAAATAGATTTGAATAAAATAGATAGATAGATAGATAGATAGATAGATAGATGTGAATAAAATAGATTTGAATAAAATAGATAGATAGATAGATAGATGTGAATAAAATAGATTTGAATAAAATAGATAGATAGATAGATAGATGTGAATAAAATAGATTTGAATAAAATAGATAGATATGAACAACGATAGATAGATAGATAGATAGATAGGAACAGACTGAGATAGATAGCTATTTTTAACTGAGATAGATCGATAGATAGATAGATAGATAGATAGATGTGAATGAAATAGATAAATGTGAATGAAATAGATAAATGTGAACAAAATAGATAGATAGATAGATATGAACAGCGATAGATAGATAGATAGATAGATAGATAGATAGATAGATAGATGTAAACAGACTGTGATAGAAAGATACGAGAGTAAGTAAAAAAAATATCCGCACTTCCCTCATAATATATCTTTAGGTTTGTCACACTGTCTTCTGGTCAAGCGTGCTTATAGTCGGTCTTATTGTGGTCACGTGATCAAGGGGTGAGCTTGATTGCGCCATTTTTCTTGCTGCCGTTAAGGTGTAAAAGAACGTCGATCCGACTTTTCTGGTCGCGAAGTGTGTCAGGAGCTGAAATTCATCGTAGACTTTTAACACAACATGGTGTATAAATGTATATAAGTCGATGGGGAAGTTTAAAAGTGTCCGTACGATAAAAGAGCACAATGCCCGTCAACCTCCACCACTGACGAGAAGATTCAGAGAGCCCGGGCGATAGTGAATGGCAAACCGACGAGTTCTCATCGACGAGGTGCATGCAGATTCGGGTCACTGCTTTTGTTCTTTCTTGGGGCACACTGCTAGCAGAGCGGCTATGTTTACACCGTAACAGCAGAAAGAAGAAAGACATGATCAAGCCTAAACATCGATCACGTGACCACATCAGTACCAACTATAAGCACACATAAGAAGAAGGCAGTGTGGCAGACCTAAAGATATATCATAACGAAAGTGCGGCTAATTTTTGACTTACCCTCGTATTAGTAAAGGTGACGTCATCAACAGTAGTCGTCATCAGGAAGTACTCTAACCATTCAACGTATATGTTGATAGATATAGTTACTATATACTAGTTAAAAGCTAGTTATTATATTATGGGATGCATCACGCAAGCACAAATAAGGTGAACCATGTTCTCTCAAATCGGGACACACATTCAAACAACCTACATGGAATTCCGAATTAAACCCTTTATTGAATCTACACCAGTAGACTGTTCTGGTCCCACTGCGCATATCTAGGGATATCACGCCTAGTTCTTATGTTTAGTACTGCTCAGCAGTGAGGTGTGAGAAAATGAAATCAAGTATGGCTGATTATATATGGAGGGAAAAGTTAGTCCTCAGCCTCTGTGGAATGAAGTGAAAATACTGGACATTGAAAAACACGGAAGAGTTAGACATCTGAAAGAATCAGCGCATATGATATGCTATGAGGACCTCCTTAGTAGTCCTAGCGTAGAAATAAATAAGATATGGGAGGCGCAAAAAAAGAAAGACAGGTATAAAGCGAAAATGCGTTTCATTAACTTCAAGGCAAACACATCATTAAGACAAAACTATATAAATTCCCATAATATGTATGTGCGTGTGTGTGCGCGCGTGTGTGCCTGTGTAAACTCTCTGTCTCCATTACTGAGCACATTTTCCATATAAATATAATAATAAGGGTGGCTTGAGGAGGTAATGCTGCCCTGGGTCAAGAGGGTGGCTGCTGGAAGACCAATATGTCTAACAAGACTCTTACCATGCCACACAAGCAGGAGTACCCAGTCATGGTTGTCAGACTATTTTTGCGACCACATCACTCTTTACATCTGGACACCTAACTCCCCAGACTGCAACCCCCTTGATTATTATGTGTGAAATGCAGTTGAGTGAGAGACCAACAAAACTCTTTGTAACGCCAAAGATGAAATAAATGCAAGGATTACGGCAGCATTCACTGACTTAAAAACGTAGACCGTCCTGAAGAATGCAGGAGATTGTGAAGTCGTCTGGAGGCCGTTGTTGAAGCCAATGGCGATTTTGTTGAATTAATTTACTCTTTAGTATTTCAAGATATTTTTGTGTAATTTTGGCAAATATATCTGTCTTTAAATTGAGATGTCGTTTATTTTCATTTTTGCGCAATTTAGACGACAATTTACCCATCGCAGCCTCTCTGCGTATATATATATATATATATATATATATATATATATATATATATATATATATATATAATATATTATAGTGTCTTCCAGCAACTACCGTTTGACCCAGGGCAGCACTACCTCCTCAAGCCACTTGTTATAGGCCCCTCCGTCTGAGGGTCTGTGGAAAGATGAATGGAGGCATAACGTCGCCATCACTAGTGATCACTCAAAACACCTGCGTAATCACCATTAGACTCATCCAACTCTTTCCGAATCCTCTTCATTGTCCTCAGATTGACACCCAAACACTGAAATCTTCGCATTAGAGCTTCCGACCGGTGCAAATGCCAAGCATTACAGCATGACGTTTCCA
The DNA here is from genome assembly GCA_964036315.1 of Acanthosepion esculentum. Taxonomy (NCBI): domain Eukaryota; kingdom Metazoa; phylum Mollusca; class Cephalopoda; order Sepiida; family Sepiidae; genus Acanthosepion; species Acanthosepion esculentum. The sequence goes on along the minus strand of OZ038490.1, from coordinate 7,652,126 downwards.
AATTTCTGTCGGAGTGAATTGCGCCATAGTGCTCTTATTTCTCAGAGACGGTGCCCAACGGACCCTATTATACTGTGCGGTCGGCAAAATAAAAACAAACAACGCGCATGCGCGAAATTAAAAATATAAAATGGCGAAAATTTACCCATTCATCTTGTATATATATATATATATATATAATAATAATAATAATAATGAACTCTCCCGTCAGTTTCGACGTATGAGGATATGACAACTTAAGCAGTTGATTCAGTTATGAATTTTGTGCGATAATCTTAAATCGCACTTAAGACTCACTAGTGATTTAAAAAGGAAGCCGCATATGGAGCAGGAGTGATGATTGTGGGATGAGATCACTGTTAGATTGGCATACCTTTTAGATCTTGCTCTCGCTTCTTGAAGACGATCCAGACTATCGCTCTCCCGTCGAACTCGACGTATGAGGGTCAGACAGATCAGTTCCCAGAAACTGAAAGCCCGACAGCCACACAGGATTTGATTATAGTGGTGAAGGCTTTGTGCAGGGCCATCCACACTTTTTGGAGGGACGAATACAGGGACCTGGTGCAACGGATGCCACAAGGTCCCCAAACGACCCTCCGCAGGTTTTGAATTCAGAGTTGTCCTTCTCCTAGACCAGTTGCCATCCAAGGCTATAGAACCAAGTCTGTCCTGACTAGCAGATTGAAAACTGCTGAACCCACTAAAACACGTTGATCTCCATTCTACCCGCTCCAAGGCTAAGCGTTCGAGGGTGTTATGTGGTATATTGACAGTTGACAAGTTTCTCTTCAGCTTGTCTTTGTATCTTCGCCATGAGCATCCTACATTCCTGTAGCCCTTATCTAAACGGCTGTACATTAGGATCTTGGGTATCCTGTCATCCGACATTCTCAAGACATGACCAGTCCACCTTAACTGAGATTGTATGAGGAAAGTCTCGATTCCTCCAATATTACACCTGTTAAACAGGTCTACGTTAGATGTCCTATCTTGAAGGTTAACTCCACAGATGGCACGCAAACAGCTTTTATGGAAAACATCCAGCTGGCGTATATGGTACGTACATGGAGTCAACGACTCGGAGCCGAACAAAAGGATGGCAAGTACAACAGCTCTGTAAACCCGAATTTTTGTATCCAGTCGAGTGTCCCGCTCATTCCACAATATACAATAGAATCCCTCATATCCAGACATATCCGGAATATATATATATATATATATATATATATATATATATGCTAACCAGGCGCTTCTCTGTAGCTGAATGGTACAGCACGTCAGGTCAAATGAATTCCGTATAGGAATATAATATAGGTTCGATTCCTGTTGGAGAACGCATATTTTCTACGAAATTTCTCGAACAACCATGTTTAATTTTAAGACAGAGCATTAAATAAATTGTATCTATAAAATTAACGTATGAACAGAAAAAAATATTAAATAATAGTCAGACTTAATCCATTTCAATATATAAATATTGTTTAAGATTGGGTATATTTATGAGAGAAGAAAGCTCAATTGCTCAATACTGTATATATATATATATATATATATATATATATATATATATATATATATTTGTGTATTTAGGCAGCAATCCTTCTTTCATGCACATTTCATTAAAAACGACTGACAAGGTGCTTTTATTTAGTTCTTTTATATAATTTCTCGTGCGATCTGATAAAGATTGATTTTTTGTTGTTGTTTCAAAACACGGTCAAGATATTATGTCCATGTTCAACACTAATATAATAGCATCATCCACTTGCAAAAAAAGGCTAAAAATAATGGAAGCCTTACTAATAAAAACAAACAAACCAACACTTAATAATATTAACTTTGAACATGGACATAATATCTTGACCGTGTTTTGAAACAAAAAAAAATGAATCACTTTATAAAACATACATATAACAAACTATTTCTATTTCTAATTCTAACAGTTGAAATATAATCCTTGAAAATGGCTAAATGTATAGCCGAAAGCGCTCGGATAAAAAGAACATTCGGACAGTTTTTATATAATTTATCCTCTGAAAAGAAAAACTTTATTAGATCGCACGAGAAATTATATAAAAAGCTAAATAAAAGCATCTTGTCAGTCGTTTTTAATGAAATGTGCATATACATATATATATATACATATATATATATATATATATATATATATATATATATAGTTTGAACATTGTTTCTTGACTGGTTGCTTAATGCCTTAAGTGATCATTATCAATTAGTTTGATGCTCAGTTAAGCCGAGAAACCCTAAGTCACCATTTAGTGGTGGTTTCATATGTCCGCACATTATATATATATATATATATATATATATATATATATATATATATTTGGATATATATATATATATATATGGATATTTGGATATATATATATATATATATATATTTGTCATCCAGAGACAGACTGTTTCGCTGTTTCACAGCTCATCAGTGTGGCTAGACGTCCGGTTGCCTCTAGCTAGAATCGAAACCCGATTGAATTGGCGTCAGTCGGAACATCTACCACTAAGCCGTCGGCTCACGACAGGGATATATATATATATATATATATATATATATATATATATATATATATATATATATATATATATATATATATATATATATATATATATATATATATATATATATATATATATATATATATATATATATATATATATATATATATATATATATATATATATATATATATATATATATATATATATATATATATATATATATATATATATATATATATATATATATATATATATATATATATATATATATATATATATATATATATATATATATATATATATACTGTAGTTCAAATGATCGAAGCCACCCCCAGATTTTGACGAGAGCAAAATTTATCTTTTTATTATAATAAAATTTCTAAAATATCATGTTACCCTTTGTTAACCATAAGTGTAAAGTATGTTAGTACCAATATCCAGACATTATACTTTTAAAAAAGTACTCAATAAGAGTTGAGCTTAATAATAAGTTGGGCCACACCGTCTGAAGCGACCAACAGTGTCGAAACAGGATTTCATTTATGTAATGGTTTATAACATGTTTTTGTTATAATTGTTAATATATATATATATATATATATATATATATATATATATATATATATATATATATATGATTAAGTGGAAGCGCATCAAACTGGAAGTCGTGGTCGGTTACTGCCTTCCTGGAATTTGACTTAAATTATATATATATATATATATATATATATATATATATATATATATATATATATATATATATATTAATGCATGTTTCGTTAAATAATATATACAAGTTTTGTCTATTTTAAGTAAATGCATTATCACTGAAACACGAAAGAAAATCACCATGTTGATACATGTTTTCATTATTAATCCTGTCTAAGCTTTCGGCTTAAATAAGCCTTTATCAGAGATTAAAAGTACATTACAATGAATTGAATAATAAATTAATTTTTTTGCTAGGATATGTTGCAGATGTATTAGCATTTACCAATTTTTAGTATATTTTCAACTTGTTTATAATTATTAGGTCATCCTATAAGTTCTGTCCGAATTTTAACTTTTTGTTAAAATGAACTAAATTTAAAGAGTATTTTATAATGTCTAATGGAGCTGAACATTATTTTTGTGTTTAGATGCATTTAAACTGATCAAATCCTATAGCAATTTTACTGTGGCTAATCTAAACATTAAACCATTTTCTATACATTTACATCTTAATAAATTACCTTTCTCTTTTAATTGGAGGGGCATTTTAAAGAAAAAAATCTTTACGTGAGCAACTAATGCATTGAGTGTGTTCTTTTGTAAAAGATTCCTTTTGTGTTCATATAATCTTTTATTCAAATCCCTTCAGTCTTCTCCTATGTATTCCTTGTTTGTTTGTTTTAAATAATTAAATTTGAATTTAAAATTCTCAGCGGCCCCACTCCTTTGTGCGCATGTCAACGTCAAGTGTCAACGTCAAGTAAATATCACTTTAGTCCGGCGAAGTCCTAAAAGACGAAACGCGTCACACGACAACTTTTCCCACTTTGTCACCGCTTTCAAACATATATAGTTAAATATAACAGACAACAAATGTCTATTATGTTTGATCAGGAGCCGTTCTAAACTTCGTATAATTTCGGGAGAAAATAAAGACAAAAATTGTCCAGCATTTGGATATTTTTTATTATGCTATTCCTTGATCTTAGCTTATATATATATATAAGATAAATCCTAAAGAACCAGGAAAACCTACCTAGGTTTCACCTAAATGTATCTTCAAGGTTTTTATTTATTCCCGGTGTACTTAGCGTATTAAGCACTATACATTTTAGTCTTACTACTGGCTTGGGTTTTTTTTTCTTTGGACTAAAGCCTTAAGGCAGGGGGCGATTTGTTTCGTCCTGTTCAAATGTTTTTAGTTCTTTCTTTTTTTTCCAATTTTTTTCTCGGGTACAGATTTGTTTTGACATATCTACAAACTGTGCTATCCGAGGTTCTTTTCAAACGAGTATTAATATATATATATATATATATATATATATATATATATATATATATATATATATATATATATATATATATAAAAGTGAACATAGAAGTCAACACTTAGAGGCGACAGTCTGTTACACGCTAGATGCAATCGTCAGGCCACCTAGCATTGCATCTAGCATGAAACAGACTGTCGCCTCTAAGTGTTAACTTCTATGTTCACTTTTATATTTACACACGCTCTATCTCTGATATTGGACACTTTATCCCATAAATATAGCACACTTTAAGACTATATTTCTTCATATATATATATATATATATATATATATATATATATATATATATATATATATATATATATATGCACACACACACACACACAAACACACACACACACACACACATATATATATATATATATATATATATATATATATATATATATATATATATATATATATATATGACTATAAAAAAGTTATTGTTCAGAGTTAAATTAGACCAGGAACAGTAGTATTAAAAATTAGGAAATTATTTAGCTTCAATCGCCTGATGATACCGAAAGGTTGAAACCAAGGTAGTATGATATCCTAATTTTTTAAATATATATATATAGATAGATAGATAGATAGATAGATCAAAGTTTAAAGGTCTTATATTCTGACTTCAAGTTTTGCACGTACACCACTCATTAAGTTAAGATAAACGATTGCATATATATATATATATATATATATATATATATATATATATATATATATATATATATATATCACTTGGGTGCATAAAGTGCTTAGACATACACATACGCACAGGTTGTTGGTATTCGAAATCAGATAAAGGCGTCTTTACATATACCCATTAGCCGTAACACACTCAAAGCATAATTTCACAATTACATGATCCCAAACACATGCAGTCACAGAAACAAGACACTGAATTACGCTCATGCATACGCAATTACACACACAGGATTTACATGCAGTTACGCAGAACTCACGCGGAACTGCTTTCAGCGTTGTCATTTTTTTCCCAAAAGAAGAAAAAAATTCTATTTTTATTTTTAAATTCCAAATTAGATTTTTCGACTCAAAATCAAATCCCAAATCCTTTCGTTAATTAGAAAAGAAAAAAAAAACAAAAGAAAAAAGTGCCCATAAAACAAGAATGCTAATATCATTACTTTCATGTCCTTTTGCTTTAGATATCACACGAGATGTGTACCGCGAGATTTGTCACGAGAACATCATACTGTCGAAATGATCTGATTTCTCGCAAAGGGGAAATTAGCTTTTCGATGAAGGAAGATTAAAAAAAAAAAAAAAGGAATATCATTTTTTTTTCATTGGGAAATATTTTAATCCATTATTTTAATCATTGTTTTATTTTATTTTACCTTCATTTTCATTAGCAGTGAAGAGGTGTTAAGACGAAAGACTCCTAGTAATCAAGTTTCATCTGCGTCTAACATCTGCTTCTTACCCTTGACTGTTCAACGACGATGAAAGAACGGGAACTTTTGTCTATAACTTTGAGTAGTATCATCTGAAGCCATGTTCGAAAAATTCCGCCATCTTCTCGTGTCGTTAGATCTCCTGAACACAGTTCTACCAGTTGAAAATGAAAAGAAAAAGCAATATGAAATATACTTTACTGAACCAACACCGATTGATTGTTTACACTATTTACATTGTTCGGGCTGTTGTCCTCACATTTATTGTTATATTCACGGCGTTTCGGTCATTGTACGCTCCGGCCCTCTTCAGGTGATATACGTTGGAATTTCGGAACGAACCCTTTATTTAGACCACCTGAGTAGGTTGTTCTAGTTCCACGTTGCCATGCTTTTTTCTGGATATCCCAGATTCAACAATCTACTCCAGAAGAGAAAATAAAGGGTTCGATCGAAATTCTAGAGGACCAGAGCAACATTTCCAACGGTGTAATTAGTGTGAATAGCTACAATACCTCACCTCAGATCGATTAATTCGTTTTTCTACGACTTATCAACCCTTTGCAGGTTATTTAAATCCAGAAAATATTTTTAGATTGTAATAATTTTTTTCGGGTGGGGTGGGGGTAGATAATAATGGTTTAGTGATACAAATCTTACTAATTAACCCATAGCTGGGGGAAGAAGAGGTGGATTCGTAGCTTTTGCAAGGGTATTATGGGCGTAAGTGAATACAACGAACCCAACTGGAATTGGAACTCGGCTCTCCGATTAACAATTCCGAGTCATTATCCATTACACCCCCCGCTTACAGTACCTGGTATTCTCAAAAGGGTCCCCCATCTAGGTACTGATCAGGGACGACGTTACTTAACTAGCAGAGTGAACGGATGGAGTAGTCTGCGTGCTCCTATGACCCGGAGAATTATTTTGGAGTAAGTTTATTTCCTAGGAGGTCCAACTTAGCCAGGTACGGCAACGGGTAGAAGCTAGACAAAACCTTAGTTACTTACGGCAGAAAAACCTGAATGACAAAAAGCTTGGAGCGGAAAGAAGCTCTCCAGTTACCAAAATGCAAAGTATCTGCAATGTTATCGGACTTGACCTAGCATCACGGATTCAGTCCTTTTCCCGTCGCCGTAACGTAGCTTCCCCGTACCTTTTATGTACATATTTTCGCTTTGATAAACTTTCCTCTCTGTCAAGGCTTTCCTCTTTGTCAAGCGTTATCCCTTGTTTCCTGCTTAGGATTGGGTTTCCGGTTCCTTCTAAAGTCTGTTTCGGTTCTGTACTTCAAACACCTGCGCCTTAACTCTGAAATTTTATTCACTATTTAGTTATATTAATATCCCATACTTTTTTAAAAATATATTTTTCTACTTATATTTAATTTCTAAATCAAAACGGTTTTTTAAACCCGAATATATTCAACATACCAAGAAGAAATCACCACTTCTAAATTTATAAATTTACAAAACACTTTCATTAATTACAGAATCAATAGTGTTAACTCCAACATAAATATATGCATTTCAGCTTTAACTTGTTTTTCTTATAGTAAACCGAAAAAACATTCCCAATTACTACTATAACTATCGCTAGAATTTATCACTCCTACCTCTTCCATCGTATTACTATCTCCTATTCCCACCTATCCTCCTCCACCCCTCACTCTTAGGACGCTTGTCTGATGCTTTTTACTGTGGTTATCAAGAAGGAATCTTCCCAGACTAGCCAGCATTCAACACCCCACCCATCCTTCACGAAACTGCTATCAACAAGCACTATTGTTTCACTCCATCACCTTTTTGCTTTAGGTATATTTTTTTCTCAAATAAATGGAAAAAAGAAAGTGACGTTTCACATACAGCTTGCTTACAAGCAGCATTGTTCATAACCATTTTTGGTTCTCACCCGTCGATCTGCAATTGAAATGCACCGAAACTAAGTTCCATCTTTGTAGAGAGTAAACTGTTTTTTCTCTATATGATAAAATTATAATAAATAATTATTCGCTCTACTATCGGTATCGAGCCCTTTTTTTATTAATGCTGTGAACGTTAGAATTTATATATTACTTTCGTTCTCATTGCATCGGATATATATATATATATATATATATATATATATATATATATATATATATATATATATACCGGGTGTAACAGCATAATTGTCCATCCCACAAAACGTTTAATATCTTTAAATAAACACTAAACTAATTGAGTTCGCCATTAATTACATTAACATTGCTTATTAATTCTTTGTATAATCACATCTTTTTGATATAATATATACACTGCACTATCTCTCCCCCCTCTCTCTCTCTCTCTCTCTCTCTCTCTCTCTATATATATATATATATATATATATAAGAAAAATAAAATACAAATAATATATATAAATTGCTCTCTATTAATCTGAGAGAACCCTCGACTTTAAGAACTTAAGCGCAATGCTAGATTAAAAACTCGGCTTCATCATTTTGCTGTTGAAATTGCTAGACGCAACCGTAAGTTCTATTCTAATAGTTTCTTCTCCAGCAACTATCACCTATGGTTCCCCCCCCCCCGACCTATTTCTTGCCAAATACGATCTCCAAAAATATAAACAGTCTCAACCGTCATCTTCTGTCTCCTTGAAACGTGTTCATCTCTAATCAATTATAAGCTTACGGTTATATTACGTTAAAACACCGAAATAAAGCAACGTCAAACCTGATCAGTACCTAGATGGGTGACCCCTTGGGAAGACCACGTGCTGTAAGCTTGGATGTACCTGTGTAATGGATAATGGCGAAGATTGGAAAAATCGAAGAATTCCAATTCCAGTCGGGTTCCTGATAGTCATATAGGCGCAAATACCGTTGGAAAAGGAATAAATCCACATCTTCACCCCCAGCTATGAGTTAATTAGTAGGACTTATATAAGTAAATCCTTATTATCTCAAAAATCTTCTTACAATCTAAAAATACTTTCTGCCTTTAAGTGACCTACAAAAGGTTGATAAATCGTAAAAGAAATTCTATCAATCAATCTACACAATAACGTTTTCTCATAGTTGTTTTCACTCTCAGTGGCCCCGTTGCATCTTAGCGGCTTTGTCACCTTGCTTAGGGTGAAATGTTTAAAATGTCGATAAGTAACAATCGCCAAATGGCTATATAAGCTTGATATGCACTGATCACTGGCAGATGATAAGCAACAAAATAAACTAGTATTATTCAACTAATACCAGCTAACTAGTATTATTCAACCAGTACTAGTTAACTATTATCATTTAACAAATATTAGCTAACTAGTATTATTCAGACAATACTAGCTAACTAGTATTATTCAACAAATATTAGTTAACTGGTACTATTCAAAAATGCAGAAGAGACTCGGAGCGACAAAGATGTGGTCCTACAGAAGGATGCTGAGGATATCATGGATCGAGCGTGTGAACAACGATGAGATCTTAGAGAGGATGCTAAAAAAGAGGAGGTTTATACTTAACATCAGGAAGAGGCATCTGAAGTTTCTGGGACACATAATGAGGAAGGAGGGCCTAGAGAACCTGATACTCACGGGTCCAATAGAAGGAAAGAGAGACAAGGGAAAACGATGCGTGATATACCTAGTGGGCTTAAGCAAGTGGATGACAGAAAGTGGTCTGGAGGAGGTGGAAGAAGGAAGGAAGTTGCTGAGAGCTGCAAAGGATAGGAGGAGGTGGAGAGCCACCATCGCCTACGTCCTGAAAGGACATGGCTCATAAAAAGAAAGAAGTGATCGATCGTGGACGATAAACTACAATCAGTCATCTACAACCGCATCAATAAACCAATTCTAGTTAGCTGAATACGGTGAATCCTAGTAAGAGTTGCGACTACTAGTACTGAAAAATACTTTTTTCACCCCAAGGAAGTTGGGAATGCCACTGGTATGGAAGGGGTTAAAAGGAGTGAAAGTGAGTGAAAAGACTGAGTATCGGGAGGATTGAGGAAAGGATAAAAGATGAACGGGATTCAAGAAGATAGAAGATGGTGGTTGACGTTGCATTAAAATTTTTGAAGATTGCATTTATCAGGGAAGCAAGGAAACAGAAGGGTGTTCCACAGGCGGGAAGTTCGAGAAAAGAAATTGCTGGATTAAAGTTGCGATTGCATTTAGCTATATCAACAGTAAATGGGCGGGGCCCAAGTGTCAATCTAGTGTCACACTTAAATTCATGTCTTCAAGGCACCGGGGGGAAAATCTAGTCAGAGCAGTTGCCATGAAAATATTTGTAGATAAGATAAAGGGAATGCAAGGGGTTAGAAGGAGTGAAAGGACTGAGAATAAGGAGGAATGAGGAAAAGATAAAAGATGAACGCGATTCAAGAAGATGGCGATGCCGATTGATGTTGCTTTAAAATTTTTGAAGATTGTAGTTATCAGGGAAGCAAAGAAACAGTAGGGAGTTCCACAAGTGGGAAGTGCGAGAAAAAAAACTGTTGGAGTAGAAGTGGCGGTTACATTTAACTATTTCAACAGTAAAACGGTGGGACCTAAATGCCAATCTAGTAGCACGCTTAAATTCACGTAATCGGGGCATCAAAGCAAAAAAGTTCGACAGAGCAGTTGTCATGAAAATATTTGTAGAAAAGGCGGAAGTGTGAAAGCAATTGAAAAACAATATGTCTGGTAAATACAATTCAGCAATCTTTGATCCTCGTGTCCCCTCCCTCTACAAAAAAGGTGTGTCAAAATGAGAGTTTCTCCCTTGACACCGCTGTTATTTTAATTACTTTAACTCCTCGGGAATGATTAAAATTTGAATAAAATATAAACATACGATGAAAGTGAATTGAAACATATGTTTGTTCTTGAGAATTTACAACAAAAATATTAAATACTATTCATCTATTAGCTTATTTAATTACAAGAAAAATGTTATATTATAAAGGGTGTTCCAATAACTTGGACGGATTTTAAATGTGAATTAAGTTTAAGCGTCTAATGATTTTGTTCTTTTTCTTTCAGATTTAACAGCTTAAGTCTTTGGCAATTTCAACCATGGAAAGATTAACAATCAAACAACGTTTTAAAATTATCGAAGCCTATTACGAAAATGGACGTTCAAACAGAAATGCATTTTTGGTCAACATAATCGACCAACCGAGAGTGCAATTGGAAATGATGTAACGTTGTTGTGGAGAGGTTCAATTCCTGCGCGCGATGACGAATAGAGGCGTCTGGATTTTCGGCCACATTCTCGTGCATTGCAGCAATGTTTTCAGCTGAACGGCGGAAACGAGCACGCAATGGTGTTTTCACATCTGCCACCGACCCAGTTTGTTTGAATTTAAGAACAATTTTTCCAATTGCACTCTTGAAACTTTAACATGTTGTTTGATTCTTAATCTTTCCATGGTTGAAATTGCCAAAGTCTTAAGTTGTTAAATCTGAAAGAAAAAGAAAAAAATCATTAGACGCTTAAACTTAATTCACATTTAAAATCCGCCCAAGTTATTGGAATACCCTTTATATGTAGCTCTTAGTAAACATTGTCTTTTTGCTTTCTCTCCTAATCCATGTTCTCCAACCGTTTATACAAGTTTGTTAGGTAGATTATGTACTGCTTTTCTCTATCCCTCTTGCCTTCCATATGTGCTGTGAGTGTCAAATTTTCTTAGCTCCTTTTCCTCATTACGTGCCTTAAAAATTTCAAGTCTCTCTTCCTAATGTTAAGTATAAGTATCCTTTTTGTTTCCATTTTCTCTAGAACTTCATCATTGCTCACATGTTCTGTCCATGGAATTCTCAGCATCCCTGTGTAGAACCACATTTCTGCTGCGTTAAGTCTCTTCTACATAAGAGTTTATTTTTTTTTCTTTGATTCTAACGAAATTTTCCTGTTTCTTAATATTTTGCTTAGCCTTTGGAAGGCATCTTTCACTATCCCACTGTGCCTTCGAATATCAGTGTCACACTTTCCATCCTCTGTTAAAACACTCCCAAGATATTTAGAATTTTGTACTTGCCTCAGCGTGGTGTCTCCAATTTGTTATTCGCGTGTTGCCTTATTTTCTCACTAACTTCACTATATTTTCTGTATAAAGAGCATTTTCAGCAAGACTTGTATTTTCTAAAGATTTTTTATCTTGGTAAGTTCGCTTAAATTTTCCACACTAGACATAGATTCATAGAACCAACCATGAGCGAAACATTTAAATAATTTCCTAACGT
>OZ038490.1:7602451-7637451 GCA_964036315.1 Acanthosepion esculentum | reverse complement strand
ATAAAAATAATAATAATAATAATAATGATGATAATAATAATAATAATAATAATAATAATAATAATAATAATGATAATAATAATAATAATGATAATAATAAAATCAAAGCTAACCGCCCAGACATTGTTATTAGAGACTACTAACAAACAAAAAAAGTGCCTCCTTATTGATATGGCAGTCCCTGCAGACTGCAATGTATCTTTGAAGATCTCCAAAAGGCTATCAAAATACAAGGACCTTGAAATAGAAATCTCAAAAATGTGGCACATGAGAACATCAACAATCCCTGTTGTAGTTGGAGCCCTCGGATTATTTGGAAAATAGTCCAATAGACTCATTGAAAGGATCCCTGGAAGCCCATGACTTAAAGAAATGAAAAAAATTGTTCTCACGAGTATAGCCCACACCTTACGAAGGGCTTTATCTATGTAAAATATGTTTTTTTTAATTGGTCAGTGGAAAATGTCATAATGCCATTTCTAATCGTAGGTCTCCGGAAAGAAATATGTACACACTAGAAATCAAAGGAAATAAAATAATATTGATAATAATTAATTCAGTACACTTACTATTTTTCACGTGTTTAAATGATTTGGTACATTTTAAGATAATTTAATTAAACATCTCATTTGACTTATTTAGATAACTCTATACAATTTCCCTCCAATTAATTTGTAGTAATCTGAAATATCATATGACAACAATGCTTATTACGAACGCTGCAGATTTTCTCGCTTAACGATTGAATGATGACAAGGTAAATATAAATTCTTTCTATAGAAACACGATGAATTAAAAAAAATCTATTGACAGAAACATTTCTTATATATGGCAATTTTCTAAATTTGAATGAAAAATAAATAACACTTGAAATATTTATTAAAATATGTTTTTATAGAATTGTTATGCAAATAAAAAGTTACGGTTCATATTTTAAACTCCATTTGTTAGTAATATATAAAAAAGACCGATAACAGACTTGCTATATATTAGCGATATGGCTGAACCGTTTTAGTCTACTGATATAAGTTGGATACACACAAACAACACTTAGCTTTACGCGCATATATATATATATATATATATATATATATATATATATATATATATATATATATATATATTTAAAAAAAAAACATAATCGCATTTGTATTTTATTTTTGACCTTTAACATGACTTTACCACATTTTCGGCACATCACGTACAAAACGTTTCAAGTAACCATGATTTATGTACTGTACTAAGTTGACGCCCAAACGAGCCACTTTTATATTCGCCACACGACAGCCAATCAGCTCGTCTCTAAGCCAGTTAAACAAGTGTTTGCAAAGTGACATTTACAGCGGGAAAAGAAAATACCGCAAACCAGGAAGTGGTCAGGTGATGGCCCACTAAAGAGCAACGGCGAAAAAGCAAATGGGGTTGGAAATGCATTTTGGATCCCGTGTACAACGTCAATCGCCATCTTCTGTCTTCCTGAAACATGTTTTTTTTCTTTTTCTTTCTCCTCACTACGGTGTGCACCTAAAGTTTTGACACATAGGATACCTCATTAACTATATTGTTTTTACCCCCACAGATTAAACACGGTTTTGTCAAAAGAATAAAGAATTAACTTTTTTGCGGGGAGGGAGGTAAGCTAAAGGAGAAGGTGTACTCAATGAAAATCACAGATGCAACACACTTGACAGAACGCATAAAGAATGTGTGTGCTAAAATTGATGGCAATGCGGAGTTATTGCATCGAGTTCACGTGCAAAGTGCATCAACCTTTGCATCACAAATGGTGGAAATCATATTGAAGATGTTATTTGTTAATATTCCAATAAAATGTTGTTAAAAATTTCATTTCTATAAAATATACATTTTTGCCTATGTGTCCAGACTTTAGGGACACCCTAAACCTCTACTACTGTTCAAAAGACCTAGAGACTTTAGAAGTAAAGAGTTGAATTAGACATTAGAAGGAACCGGAAGCCCAATCCTAAAAAGGAAACAAGGGAGAAACCTCAACTCCTGTTCGAAACGCCGGTGGGGAGACGCTAGAGGTACAGAGTTGAAGTAGACTTTAGAAGGAACCGGAAACCAAATCCCGAACAGAGAACAAGGGATAATCTCTACTCCTGTTCAATAGGCCGGGCGCTAACATTTCCTAAGAACGATGGTTAAAAAAGGAAAACTGTGGAGGAGACGTTAGAAATATAAAGTTGAAGTAGACTTTAGAAGAAATCGGAAACCCAATCCTAAACAGGGAACAAGGGATAAACCTCTACTCCTGTTCAAAAGACAGGGGAGGAGACATTAGAAGTATAGAGTTGAAGGAGACATTAGAAGGAACCGGAAACCCAATCCTAAACAAAGGACAAAGTATAAGCCTCTACTCCTGTTCAAAAGACCGGGTGCTACCATTTCCTAAGATCAATGGTTAAAAAAGGCCTTGTGCGAGTGAAATCTGTGGATCTTGGCAAACATTATTGTGAACTGGCGCTACAGAATCACATTCAAAGAACTATTAGATAATGACAAATTTACTACAAGAGATAAGGAAATTAAAGATAAAACAGACTGTGCTAGGAGTAGTTTCGCCCAACACCGCAAGTTGCTACAAAACCAAAATATTGATCTAAAACTCAAGTCATTTTTTTAAATAGTCTCGTCTGATAAAGGATATCGTGATAATTTTCTAAGTGTAGCTTAGATGTGGCACACGACCGAAAGTAAGTCAGTGAGGAATAAACTCACTATTCAGTCGTAATTGATTTAGCGCAACAAGCTTGTTAACCATTACACAACATCGAAGTGCCCAGATGGAAAATGTTATGCATGCCACCAAACTCGTTCAGAAATATCTCATCTGTCAGCTGTATTCAACCGATTTCTCAGATAAATACACAAAAAACGGCTCCGAGCAAATTAAGCCTGGGCTCTTGGCATAGAACAGCTGTCTTTGAACTTTGTGTACTGGTGCTATAGAATTACAAAGAAAAAAAAACTGTACCTAAAAACAGAAACCACATCACTTGAGGATTTCCCACAGCAGCAACAACCAAAATGGATAGCACACGTAACACGAAGAGAAAATAATGACATAATCAAGATGTTGACATTCCACATATCTTCAAACAAAAGACTAGGAAGGAACCCCCATCAATACTGGAAAGAGTGATAACTGTGAAGCTGAGAAACCTATTTTCTTGAATAAATGTTTTTATAGAATGATTTTATAAATTTCGACCAAGAGTAGCACTGACTGTTTGTTCAATGAATACAGTATAGTTCTGTGAGAACTTTCTCCTAGCGATTATAATATTATGTCTCTCTTAAGCTACTCGCCGTAACGTCACTAGAAATTCTCTTCGACTGATTCCAACGGACTGGTATTTACCCAATCTCCCCACTGGGATGAGATGTGACATAAGGTCGAGTTCAGTGTGGGGAACCCGAGCGCGTACACTCGGGCATTACTTGTCTGTTTTTTCTCAACCGAGTCTCTATCCGAAGACAGAGTCACCCTCTGCCCGAAGACAGAGTCACCCTCTGCCCGAAGACAGAGTCACCCTCTGCCCGAAGACAGAGTCACCCTCTGCCCGAAGACAGAGTCACCCTCTGCCCGAAGACAGGGATCTTATCATTCCTAAGCCAGACAACAAACTGCCTGACTCCAACTTGTCAGTATTTCTCAGTTGAGTCTCTATCCGAAGATAGAATCCGGACTGAGTCACTCCCCGCGGAAGACGGAGGTCTTGTCTTGCTGAGAGCCTGGGACTGACTCCGACGGACTACCCCTGATTCATTTTGAGTTCTTTATTTAAGACATCTTGTCTTGTTCATTTTTGTTACCGGGAGTGCCTTTATTATACAGATTCTTTATAAGAAAACGGTTAATGTTACCGTTAGCATCAGAGATAGGGCCAATATTTGATCCTATCCCGATGAGAGTGAAGAAAAGAGGTACAAGTGAAAAAGGAAGTTGGGGAGATCCATGATCACAAACATCCTGAAGGAAAAAGGCACATGAAAGAAGAAACTGCATTATAATAATAATCCTAATTTGGTTATGGTGTACTTCTTACCATAGAAGAGAAAAATCGGAATATTTTAGCGAGATTTCTGTTCGGTCTGTACCGTTAATTTTTTTTTTTTATAATCATTTCACTCCAAGCAAGGCAATAAAGCAACCAAGAATCCTCGAACAGGAATGAAATCAATTACCTGGATTTCGATCCAGTGCCCATTCGGTGGCGCTGGGAAGAGTACCAGACTTAGCTAATCTTGCTTTAAATGTCTACATATAAATAAATATATGTTTCTGAATAGGTGAACATTTTTGTGCGAGTTTGATATCTATACAGATATATGTGCATATATTTACAAACCGACGTAAACATAGGTAGACATGACCCACATTTGACCCGCTTAACAATTTTAATATTACGTGGCTAGATGTACCCAGTGACCGCCGTTATCATTCCCAGTAACTAACTAAGCGTGTTAACCACTTTTGTGTTAGCATTAACAGCGCGAAATTAAATAGTCGTTCCATCTGCTTAACGAATTGAAAAGGTCTCTTTTTTCTTTCTTATGTTTGATCTTTCTTTCTTCTTTTTTCTTTCTTTTTTCTTCTCTTTCTTTCTTTATTGACGTCATATTTCTCTTTGTACCGTCTTTGGGCTGCTTATATTTCTATCATGGAGAAATATTTCCTTTCTAAATTTCACCTTTCTAGCTTTGGCAGCTCCGTTTTTACGTAGTACATCTTTCGTTTCTCTGTAATTTTTATTTATTTATTTATTTGCTTCTTGTTCTATTCGCTTACGGTTCGTCTCGTTAATTTACTGGAGGTACTCGTGTTTAAGTCGAGACCAAAATTAAGGTTAAAAAAAAGTTTGAAATTCGTCCAGAACGAGAAGAGCGGAACGAAACTCTGAGATTCCGGCATGAAAAATATTCACAAATTGCAATATTAAATAAACAAAATAAGAAAAATAAATGATAAAAATAAGTAAATAAATCCCTGCTGTCTTAAGCAATTACGCTACCCTGACTTGAAACGGAAAAGATAATTATTTCTGCTTCTTAGAGGCACAAGTGAAAGGAAATTGGGGAGAGCCATGATCACAAACATCCTGAAGAATCTGTACTTGTTACCATAGAAGAGAAAAATCGGAATATTTTAGTGAGATTTCTGTTCGGTCTATACCGTTGTTTTTTTTTCATTTCACTCCAAGTAAGGCAATAAAGCAACTAAGAATCCTTATCGTGAACCACTGCTCTGTGGGACAGACTCCCAAGAGGATGTTTTCCCGATCTCTACAATTTTAACCTGTTCAAGGCTAGGGTTATCTTCCACTCCTATCTGCACATATTGCATACTAACGTAACCCTCTGACTCGAGTGGCCCCCGGGCCTTGTAAACGATGAACCTTACTGTAAAAAAAAAGAAGTAAGGGGTTACATAGTGTGAAAGAGAGACGTATGAGAGAAAGGAAAACATTATTAAGAAGAGAGACCAATTAAGGCATTAAGAAGACAGAAAAGATTAACATTGCATTTAAAATTTTTAAAGACCAGTTTACTGGGAAGCAAGAAGCCGGAAGAGATTTCCAAAAGTGAAAAGTGCGATAGAAGAAACTATTAGCATAGAACTTACGGTTACATCTAGACATTTCAACTGTAAAATGATGAGACCTAGCTGCCAATCTAGTACTGCGCTTAAATTATGTTACATCGTTGGGAAAGTGACTGAAGCAGTTGTCAGGTCAGGACCAGTAATATTGCCGATTCTTCTTTGGGTTTTATCAAGAATCTCTGAACACATAGCAGAATCACTAGACCAGATGTGGCAGCAATATTCAATGCATGGACAAATGGTAGACTAATTTATATGTAAGATTGTTTCTGGCTAGAATAATGGTCTAGCACGACAAAATGAAGCAATTTTCCTCGCAGCAGACTTAGCAATTGACTCAATATAATCCTTCCACCTTATGTTAGCGAAAAACGCTAGCCCGAGAAGGTGCAAAGAGTCACTCACCTGCATCTGCCGTGCCGATGGAATGCAAAACATATTCTCTAAGATGATTAAAAGAGAGAAGTTTCGTTTTGGAAGTACTAAAGCTAACAAGCCATTTCTTGCCCCAGTTAACAACAGACTGAAGGTTACTTTTTAAAAAATCAGCTGCCAAATTGACCTTATCGAATGTATCAGACTTAACATTAAGACATAAGTAAATAGTTGTGTTATCATCATAAATACCGAACTGAGAATGCGGGGGGTCGTTGATGAAAATTGGGCACAACAGATAGAGCCATGGGTCACATACGCGTTGTTGCAAAAAGGATTGGCAGTTCTATACAACTTTCATTTTACTTTTTATTTTATATCTAGCGTAGATCTCTCTTCATAAATTATCCACAATTGCATAAATGAGAGTTCAATGTACATAATGAGAAAAGAGGGCTTGGAAAATTTGATACTCACAAGACATGTTGAAGGCAAGAGTGACAGAGGAGAGCAGCGAATATCCTACCTAACGAGCTTGTGTAAATGGTTGACAGAACAGAACAGGGATTAGAAGGGATATTACAAAAAAATATTGCTATGATATACTAAAGAAAAAGAAGCTGTGGAGAACCATGATCGCCCACGTTCTGAAGAGACACGGCATATAGAAGAAGAAGAAGAAGAAGAAGAAGAAGAAGAAGAAGAAGAAGAAGAAGAAGAAGCATCTCTTTCCCTGATACAAAAAATTCATCCCTTGAAGTCTCTGGTTGAGATTTGGGTGTAACTCGCTTTACTCAAATCAAAGACAATACAACAACAACAACAACAACAATAATAATAATAATAATAATAATAATGGTAACTGTGCTGGGGCTTTTCTCGATAATAATGATCCGGAGTTTACTTTGCTTGTTTCAAAAGATATTCATATTTTTTTATAAGCGTTTCACCCAAAGCAAGGCGGGAAGCCACTAGCATGCAAGGGGGTTACAGAGAGTTGGAGCGAGAGCAAATAGGAGTGATAGAGGAAAGGATGAAGAGAAGGATAGCGGTTAGATCAGATCATCTGGAGACGTCGATTGACATTACATTTGAATAGTTGGAGATTATAGCTACCAGGGAAACAGGAAGAGGGGAGGGAGTTCCAAAGGCGAGATGTGCGAGACATGAAGCTATTGGAGTAGAAGAGACGGCTACATTTAACAGTTTCGACAGTGAAAGGGTGAGAGCGAGATGCCACCCTAGTAGAACGCTTAAATTCATGAAGTCTGAGAACCAGCGAAAGCAGCTCCTCGGAGCAGTTACCATGAAAGTATTTGTAAAAAAGACAGAGGGAGGCGACGGCACGTCTGTGAGAGAGCGACTGCAGACGAGATGCCAGATCAGGGCTAATTACGCTGCATATCCGTCTCTGGATCTTATCAAGAACCTTGAGATAAATATAAGGGGCACCAGACTATATATGGCAGCAGTACTCGAAAGCAAGGGCGAATGGTTGATTTGTAGATTTGAAGGATCGTTTCCGGCGAGAAATTAATATTTATTTATTTATCTATTTATTTATTTGCAAATAATTTTAATTTAATTCTATAATAGATTAATATAGTCTTGTAACCTAGGAAAAGGTTACTGAATAAGAATAACTGAAAGGTTGGAAATGGAACGATAATATTTATAACAGGAACAACATACAAGATTCGCCAGCGGCATGTAATAAGTAATCAACTGCTAGTGGTGAGCTAGAAGTGAATCAAGGTGAATCCCAAGTGAATCAAGGTGAAACCCAAGTGAATACAAATGACTACCACATACAGTATATTCTACTGTATTTATATGGATTGAGACATACCCATTATAGTTCATAGGTATGGTATAACAAAAATAATTTCCAATACAATCCTATAGTAAACTAATTTCCAATACATTTCTATAGTAAATTAATTTCCAGTACATTCTATATAAGCATTGAATATTTGCCATGTCATTCTGTATGAGTGAATGGAAATTTTGACGTACTTGTTAAATAAATATTAGTGATATTTTTTTCCAGTTCATTGTATAACAAAATAATTTCCATTGCCTTTTGTATGCTTTTCTACTGTGTCATTGTATATGAAACAAACAAACAAACAAAAACATGAAATCATTAAAGTGAATTAAAAGTTTGTTTTCTTTGTTTAACAAATTCAACCCAAGCTATCTTTTTCCGCTTTTCCCTTCAAAACATAGCTGATCAAGGCTCTCTACAACTTCTTCTAATGTTTGATAAAAATCCCTTCAAAAAATTGCATCTTGTTTATATTTGTTGTAACCTAGGAAAAGGTTACTGAATAAGAATAACCAAAATGAAGGTTGGAAATGGAACGATAATGTTTATAACAGGAACAACATACAAGATTTGCCAGCGGCATGTAATAAGTAATCAACTGCTAGTGGTGAGCTAGAAGTGAATGAAGGTGAATCCCAAGTGAATCCAACATACAGTATATTCCACTGTAAGGATTGGGACATACCCTTTATAGTTCATAGGTACGGTATAACATTTAGAAAGCGTTAAAAAGATTACTAATTATTACATAAAATAATGCTGTGAAATAACGATAAATTAATTTTGCAAAAAAGTATAACATATTTATACAGATACATTGTTTAGAAAAATAAACTCATAATTTTGCCATCATTATTTTATGCCAAAAATATTGATCTTTTCATTTATTTTCTTCGTCTCTCGTGTACATTTCTATACTTTATTACAAAAAAGCTTTTTTTTTCTTAAATTATAAGCATTTATTTTTTAAAATATATTTTTTACTTGACTCCTGCTGATTTGGGATTAGTAGAAATATCAGTAAAGCTAACTTAACATTTTAAATATAGTTGAAGTCTGGCTAATTATAAAGTAGTCTCCCCTTATTTATTTATGTATTTATTTGCAAATAATTTTAATTTAATTCTATAAATAAAAAATTACGTGTTCCTGAACTCAAAGACCGCTTTCGGTTTTCCTTAAGCGAAAAATAAATAATTAATGTTTCGACATTCCTTATATGTTCATATAAGATCCAATATGAAGCTTTACTTACATGATTTGTTATTAGACTGCAGGCGAACAGTTTTGATAAACTTTATCTTTTAATCATTTCACCCCAAGTAAAGCCACGAAGACACAAGGGAGTTACTGGGTGTGAATGAATATAAAAATACAAACATTATTAACGAGCGAGAACAATAAAAGAAGAGGAATCAAGAAGACAATAGATAACGATTGACATTGCATTAAAAATTTTAAGATCAAAGTTGGCTTGAAATCATGGAGCCGGCAAAGAGTTCCACAAGCGAGAAGTGCGAGAAAAGAAACTGTGAGCAAAGAACTTACGGTTACATCTACCAAATTCAACTGTAACACAACGAAACCTAATCGCCAATCTAGTACTGCGCTTAATTTCATAAAGGCTAGGTGCTATAAAGGGAAGTTCATCAGAACAATTACCATGAAAGTATTTATTGAAACGGCATAGGCAAGCTATGTTATTGTGGTGGGAAAGTGACTGAAACCGAGATGCCAGGTCAGGACCAATAACTTTGCAGATTTTTCTTTGGATTTCATCAACAGTCTCCAAATATATGGCAGGTGCACCAGGCCATGTGTAGCATCAATATTCGAAGCATAGACAAATAGCAGACTTATAAATATGCAAGATAGATTCTGGAGAAAAAATTGTCTTTCGCGTCACAGTGAACCAGCTTTCCTAGCAGCAGACCTAGCAATTAGTTCAATATACTCTTTCCACTTTATGTCAGCAGAGAACGTTATACAGGAGTTACATTATAAATAAATCTTTTCTGGTGTACAAATTAACGATCGACCTCTACGCGAAACATATCCTTAAATTCATAGTCAGAAATTAAATGTTCATTTATGCATTGAATGTTGTTGTCGCATCTGGTCTGGTGTTTCTACTATGAATCTAAAGATTATTGACAAAATCCCCCAAAAGAATCTGCAATGTTATCGGTATTGACCTGACATCTCAACTTCAATCACATTTCCCCGGCCGTAACTTAGCCGTCCTATGTCTTTTCTATAAATATTTTCATGGCAATTGTTCTGATGAGGTTTTCGCTTTTGTACCTCGAATTCACGAATTTAGTCATAGTACTTGATTGGCAGTTAGGTCTTATCATTTTATTGTTGAAATTGCTGAATATAACCGTAAGTTCGATGCTAAGTTTCTTCTCTCGCACTTCTCGCCTGTAGAAATATCTTATGGCTTCTTGCTTTCCAGTCAACTTCAGTCTCCAAAAATATTAAATGCAACGTCACTCGTCATCTTCTTTTCACTTGAAGTCTGTTCTTTTATTGTCCTTTCTCTTAGGTAACGTTTTCTCAGTTTGCTTCAGTCTCAGTAACCCCTTGTGGCTTTATCACCTTATCGCCTTATCGCCTGGAAATGCGTACATAAAACAAATTATTTTTCTTTATAATTCAAGGGCCGACCAATTTAGGAAATACATGACTTTGGTTTAACACCAGGCATTGATATTGATACAAAACATATAATAATTTTTGGTTTAGTAATTAAGGTTCGCCTAATACTCGAGGCATATAAGGATTTTTGGTTTAGTAATTAAGGTTCGCCTAATACTCGAGGCATATAAGGATTTTTGGTTTAGTAATTAAGGTTCGCCTAATACTCGAGGCATATAAGGATTTTTGGTTTAGTAATTAAGGTTCGCCTAATACTCGAGGCATATAAGGATTTTTGGTTTAGTAATTAAGGTTCGCCTAATACTCGAGGCATATAAGGATTTTTGGTTTAGTAATTAAGGTTCGCCTAATACTCGAGGCATATAAGGATTTTTGGTTTAGTAATTAAGGTTCGCCTAATACTCGAGGCATATAAGGATTTTTGGTTTAGTAATTAAGGTTCGCCTAATACTCGAGGCATATAAGGATTTTTGGTTTAGTAATTAAGGTTCGCCTAATACTCGAGGCATATAAGGATTTTTGGTTTAGTAATTAAGGTTCGCCTAATACTCGAGGCATATAAGGATTTTGGTTTAGTAATTAAAACTTGACTTGTAAACGAGGCATATAATCGTTTTGGGCCTAGAAGAAATTAAAATTCAACTCTTGCGTTTAATGATTTTTGCTATAATAATTTTCTGTTAACTCAAAGACAAAATGAATGATTGTCATCGAAAAAGACAAAACAAACGTCAAAATGAAACAAATACAGAGAATTTAACTATGTAACAATTGAATGAAATGTGATAGAAAATCGTAGGCGCATGTGAATAGCCACAGTTATCTTCCAGAAACTAAGGAAAGTAATAAGAGAGAGGAAAATATTGCTAGAGACAAAGAAAAGAGTGCTGAACTGCTATGTAATACCTAATCTCCTATACAGCAGTAGATACTGGACAATATCCTCTTATCTCCCAGAAACTAAGCAATGTATCAAGAGATAAGAAAATATCGTTAGAAACGAAGAAAAGGGTGCTGAATTGCTATGTAATATGTAATTTCCTATATGGCAGTGAATGCTAGACAATCTCCTCATGCAGTCCAGAAACTAAGCAAAGTATTAAGAGACGAGAAAATATCGTTAGAATCAAAGAAAAGAGTCCTGAACTGCTATTTAATATCTAATTTCCTATACGGCAGTGAATGGTAAAAAATCTCCTCATGCTGTCCAGAAACTAAGCAATGTATCAAGAGATAAGAAAATATCGTTAGAAACGAAGAAAGTAGTCCTGAATTGCTATGTAATATCTAATTTCCTATATGGCAGTTAATGCTAGACAATCTCCTCATGCAGCCCAGAAACTAAGCAAAGTATTAAGAGATAAGAAACTATTGTTAGAAACAAAAAAAAGAGTGCTGAATTGCTATGTAATATCTAATTTCCTATATGGCAGTGGATGCTGGACAAACTTCTCATGCCTTTTATAAACTAAGCAAATTATTAAGAGAGAGGTAAATTTCGTTACAAACAAAGAAAAGAGTACTGAACTGCTATGCAAAATCTAATCTCTGATTGCGAATAGCCACCGTTGCCTTCCAGGAGCTGAACAAAGTACTAACGAATGCTGGACAATCATCTCACATATTAATTGAATGATTTGTTTTTAACGGCTTACCAAGCCTTTCTCAGTTATTTAATGTTAAAACATATTTCTGGCTGTAAGATGTTGCTCAGAGCACCCGGTGTTCCCCAGGTCGCCCATCTAACGACTGATCGGGTTCGACACTGCGTAACTTCGGTGATCGAACGCGGATCGGTGTTTTCAGAGTGATTTCACTGTAGGTTCTTCTCGCAGATGAAGAAGAGACTTAAAGCGACAAAGTCGCGGTTCTAACGACGAATGCTAATGTAAAGGTACGCGGGTGGTGGCGTTTTTCTCTATTACTGCAAGATGAATTTACGAGGATCACGTGACGGTCGGTGAGCGACGTCAGTCCGAGAGTGACGAGAGCCAGTTGGGTGACGAATCCCAGTTGATTGATAGATCGAGGATGTGATAGCTGCAATAAAGGGGAACGAATGGAAACCACGTGCTTCAAACAATCAGCATAAAATATATCACCAGCTTTCCTTCAAGAAATGTTGCGCGTATGACTGTTGTCCTTTCACACTGCTTGTTGCATTCATATGTGCTATAGTTTCTCTGTGTGGGACAATGAATTACAGATAATATACATATTTGTATATAATTTATTGTATGACATAACTGAATATAAAATATCTTTGAGCATAACGCATATTGAGCATTCGTTTGTTTCAGCTATTCTTCTCCTTCCTTTCGCTGTGTTATGGTGTTAATATATCACGGATATACTAATGTATAATATGGGCACTGGAGACTGTAGATAATCAAATAGATATTCTCTCTTTCCAAGCATTACTTAGAAGTGCACGTGAGCAAGAAAAGAAAATAGAAAAAAAACAAGGAAACTTACACTTGCGCTCAAAAATGGACAGTTTGGGGAACATAATGAGGAAAAGAGGCTTAGAGAATCTAATACTCACAGGACATACTGAAGTCAAGAGAAGCGGGGGAAACAGCGAGTAACCTACGTAACGGCTTTTGGTGAATGGCTAGCTGAATAATGACAAAAAGAAAGAGGGTAAAGTTCGAAGGTTTTCAGAGGCACAGTACATAAATAAGAAAAATTAAGGGTAGACATGCACGCGAGGTATATAATGTAAGAAATTGAGGCTCGACTTATACTCGAGGCATATAAGGATGTTTGGTTTCGTAATTAAAATTCTACATATTCCCACAGGGAACTAAAATGATTTGAGTCTTGTAATTTAAGCTCGACCAATATTCGAGATATACCGTAGAATCCCTCATATCCGGAATCCCGCATATCCGGATATGATTTTGTTGAGTATATCTGAACTATTTGGGTTTGATGTAACTGATTTGAAATTTCTGTATTTCAGGAAATTTACCTCGGATAATTGCTTATGCTTATTTCACCCTAATGGCTTGTGTTTTTACAAAAAGATGATGGGAATAAGAGTAAAGGATGACAACGAGACACATCTGCAACAAAATAGCACCGAGATGCATGACTGTGATGAAACATGGAATGAAATTGAAAAAGCTATTGAAAAGGCTATCAATTTTATGGAAGAAAGCCAGCATTCAGCTATGACGGTTGCAATAACGCACGCAGAATTAAAAAAGTTTATTTCGTTTAAAAAATTTCAAGAACAAAAGCAAAATGAAATGCAGAAAAAGTT
The DNA here is from genome assembly GCA_964036315.1 of Acanthosepion esculentum. Classification (NCBI taxonomy): domain Eukaryota; kingdom Metazoa; phylum Mollusca; class Cephalopoda; order Sepiida; family Sepiidae; genus Acanthosepion; species Acanthosepion esculentum. The sequence continues at coordinate 7,623,690 of OZ038490.1, read as the reverse complement.
GAGAATGACATTAGAAGAGAAAGAATCATCATGCGACAGCGATTAAAAAATCCTCGTTACATTATTTTGTTTAAAAATTCCTCATATCCGGAATCCGGAATCCCTCATATCCGGACTTTGTAACTAATTCCGCATATCCGGAAGGCCTTATTAGTCCGGTTGTCAGGGATTCTACTGTACGAAGAAACATCAGCGATCAGTTTGCTCGCTTTTGTGTCCCTCGCCCGGAATCCCTCATATCCGGAATCCCTCATATCCGGACTTTGTAACCAATTCCTCATATCCAGAAGGCCTTATTAGTTCGGTTGTCAGAGATTCTACTGTATTAGTATTATTAGTTTAAAACGTAAAATTCTGCTTCGATATATAATGATTTTTTGTGTAATAATGGTTCTTGGTTTAGTAAATAAAAGTCAACTTATAAACGAGGCATATAATAATTTTTGGTATAAAATTAGTTCTACTTATACACATACTTATACATATACTATATGCAGTAAGTAAGGGTCAACTTATGCACGCGTAATATAACGATATTCGATGCATTAATTAAGTGTCGGTATACAAGAGACATGTAACGATATTTTATGTAATCACTGAGGGTCGACTTATACACGAGCCATATAACGATATTTCACATAATAATTGAGGGTCGCCTTATACACGAGATATAAAACGATATTTTATGTAACAATTAAAGGTCGACTTATACACAAAGACATATAATGATATTTCATGTAATAAATAAGCGACGACTTATACACGTGGCACATTATAATTTTAAGTTGTGTAATTAAAGCTCGATCAATACTCGAGATATTCATAAGTATTTTGGTTTAAAAATTAACGTTTTACCTATACACATAGTATACACCGATCATGCTGTACAATAATTAAGAGTCGACTCATATGCGTAGCATATGATTTTTGGTTTAGTAAATAAGGGTCGACTTATACACGGATATATAATGAATTTTTGGTTTGGTAATTAAGAGTCGACATACAGGATGCATACAATGATTTTTGATTTGGTAAATGTGGGTCGACTTATACACAAGGCATATACCGAATTTTTGGTTTAGTAATTAAGAGTCGATTTATACACGATGCATATAATAATTTTTGATTTAATAAATAATTTTTTACTTATTCTCTTCTCTTTTGCCAGCTAGATATTTTGAATCTATATCGAATAGTGAATTGTTTTTTCTTCTCACTATTAACTCGATGGTCCATGTAAGGGAGAAATTTGCTTTAAAATTTTTTTAAAATATCCTTTAGACGTTTATGTTAAAACCTAAAATTATTCATTTGGTGGGATGGTCGACGCCACTTCGTAGAAAAATTTAGACAAAATAGAAAATAGAAAAATAAGATTTTTGATGAGTCAACGGCCATATAATGGTGTCTCGATAAAATCCCAGTGAAGAAGGCAAAGAAAAACCACTGCACTATCAGTCCCAAGATAATTCATGGCAATGCACAAGATAAATACAAGAAATAACGGCGTGAATGGAGTCAAGCTCCTTGGGATTGTCCGCTCGCTCAGTAAGGAGAAATATGTGCAACAAGTGTCACCGGACCGTCACCAGCGGTTCTTCGCAGCAAGCCAAAAACAAAAACAATAACAGGTACATGGAATGTAAGAATATTACTAGCTAGAGAAAAGGGAGGAATAATGAAAAAGGAGTCGGACTTGTACTAGTCCAATGAATGAAGAAACGTGTTCTGAGATACTGTCAACTGTCTGACAATTTTTTCCGGGGTTACGCTGAAAGGTAGATCTTTTATACTCCTTTATAGTAGTATACGTACCAGCAGCACAGAGCTTGGACAAAGAAAATTAACAGTTTTACAGTTCATTGGAGAATGCCAAGGCTCTATGCAAAGCGCATGAAATTACCATCGTCAAGGGAGACCAAAATGCTTAAGTAGGAAAGGAACGAGACGATGAAATAGTTGGTAGGATCCCGTCACGGGCTTGGCGAAAAATGTGTACAATGGTACATTGAAAACAACTAAAAAATAACCAACATCTGGTTTGAAGAGCACCCAAGATGGTTACGTATATGTAGAAACCCATAGGGAAACACGAAGAACCAGATTGACTATATAACAATCAACAATAGATTCACTGTAAAACTTATCCAAGTGCTGACTGTAGGAAAGACCACCAACTAGTCATATACAAACAAGGAACAAAATTATGGGATTTAAAGAAAATCAAAGCAACGCCTAAACTGCAATATGACAGACTCTTGAATGACCCAATTTACAAAGAGTTGTATTCTAAGAGATAAAAACAAATATAACTTGGATAAGACCGAGAAATCATTGAATGTGGAGTACATTAAGAGAAGCCCGAGTGGCATCGACGGAGATCATCTCATGGAAAGTGAAACAAGAAAACGAAGTAGATGAGAGATAAAACATTTATTATATTTCCTTGCTTGGGTTGAACTGATTAAAAAGAAAGATGTCACTGTTGATGGAAGAGAGAGAAACTAAACTACGAGAGTTCCTACACAATGTAGTAAAGAATAAATGGCACGAAAGGACTAATCCTCAATTGTAAGAAGACAGAATTTATGAACGGTCCCCAAGATGCGAGTTACTAATTGAAGATATCAAAATCAGGCTAGTACACAAATTTAACTATCAGGAAAGTACTTTAAAAGAGGAGGTAAAATGCGATGCAGAACTCATTGAAATCGCAAAAGATGTTTTCAGAAAGTTAAACAAAGTGTTACGAGGCCCCATTTTATCCTACTTCTATACGCTTATACTATAAAATACAAAATCTAATTTTAAATGATGACTTAAATCTGTAGCTACTAGATGCCCTTTTTACCATATGAAAAGCTCCCATTCATCAAACCCTTTAGATTTCGTAATAATAGAATGGAACTTTCTAGAAGTCTCTAGAAACTTCTACTGGGTTCTAGAGGGTCCAAAAACATATATAAACAGGAGTTCGTACCAACTAACCAGTTGCCTCCCGAACCCGGAGACTTTGTCATTTTTCTGACCAGGTTCGACCGGTGTTTGAACTGTCTGTCACTAACGTTCCTACTATTTTTCTTTTACAGATTACTGACGCTAAGTTCCTTTTTATTTTCCATTTTCTACGTTCATTTTACAGACTTTTTTTTGCCAAAGTTTGATTTTTTCGTTTTTTCTCTACACCTCATTTTACTTTATCCATTTTTGTTTCTTTTTTTATAAAGTATTTTTTATTCCTTTTTAATTTTTTCTAACCCTCCTCCTCAAAATCTTAATATTTCTTTTTCTACGTGTTTATTTTTTCTCACTTTTTCATTCTCTCTTTAATTTTCACGTGTTAATTTCTTTCCTATTTTTCTTTGCAAATAACTTTTAAGTCCGTGTTTTCTCGTTAATCGTTCTGGTTTAACTTTTCACGTTTATTTTTTAATCTGTCTTTGTTCGTGTTTCGTCCGTTTTTCGTTGGCAGTGCGTTGTTTTAACGACGGACATATTGAAAAGTTTGTTTACTTTTTACGTAGTTTCGTATTTTTGTAACTTACTATTTTTTAATTTGTTTATTATTGTTTTGTTTTTTGTTTTTTTTTGCCTGTATTACTGTATTTTTTTTTTCCTTGCTCGTGTAACCCTTCTCTTTCCGTGTTAAAATTTATTTTGTGACTGTTACTTGTTTTACCTTTGTCTTTATCGTTTAATTTTAATTTCTTCATGTTTTTTTCTCGTCCGTCTTTTGCATAATTTTCTGTACGTGCTACTGTTGTGTGTATTCTTTTTACTTTTGCCTCGCCTCTAGCCGAACTTTATTTATTTCTGTTTTTTTTTAATTGAAGATTGTTTATTTTTTCCATAACGTTTATTTCTTTTTCCTACCAGCACTCCCCTTCCCTTTCCTACTTTCATAATTGAGAAAAAACAAGCAAAGTTCCGTCCTTTCTAATTAAAAAAAATGAAACCCGTAATGGCTGATTTTAAGAGGTCGGTTAGAAAACATTTGTTTTCGATTAAAAAAACACCCGCCGGATAAAGATGACACTGAGGAGTACCCTTTCTTAACAAATAAGGACATTGTGAATACCCTAAAAAAAGCTGCGGAGTCTGCGGAGACCGAAAAGAGCCAAAACGTAGAAAATATGGAAGCCGAGAATGGCCAAAGTAAAGACAAGAAAAATGAGAATGCAGAGTACGGGGAATCGCCCTCTTGTTGGACGTCCGCCCACCTAGTTGCGCAATCAATATTGCGGAATTATTGGACCGAGCTAAGAGTTACGCACACCTTGTCGTAGAAGGTGAACTCTTAGAAGACCTCCAAGAGTTAAGAAAGATTGATAAAAGAATAGTGTTGGTTTTCGTTGTGAACAAGCGTTCACGCAAAATTTGTCCCTCGACGAAAGAGACCTTGGGGTTCAACCCGCTCAGAATCGTTAAGGGAGACGGATATTTCATGTGGGACGTATTGTTACCCACGCCGGAAGACTGCGTTGCTGCATCAAGTCGATATATCGTAATTAAAGACCTGATTTTGTGCACAGAGTATGAAAGCCGAAGACGGACCATAGTTGCAATATACGAGGTCCCTCCTCAGAGTACCGGGGAACACCTAGCAGCTTTCCTATCGCAGTATGACGAGATACTGGACGCTTCCTGCGATAGCCTGACGGGGGCGGGTGGAGTTTCGAAATATTGTTAGATCGAAAAGCCTTCCTCTCCATCCCAAACTGTCTCGCAGTATGGAGCTTGAGGCTGCCGGTCATTGTGACCGGCCGCAAACCGGTATGTTGGAAGTGTGGAGAGACTGGTCACCTTTCCTCTTCCTGCCCAGAGAAGAAGGCCTCTGGATGTCAAGCTCCATTTGACCAAAATCCCCCTCTTACCTCGTCTTTACCTACCGCCTCGCCTGTAATGGGCATGCCAGCTTCCGGGACCGGTACGGTTAAACCTCTGGTTGGCGCAACATCTAAGGTCACATTCCCCAAAGAGCCTTCGCCCGCTGCTTGTGCAGTTGTGGAGAAGGGGAGGGGGGTGGTTGCTGGTAAGGCCAGAGGGAAGCGCCAGACCGCGGGTCCTCAGTCCCATGAATCCCCAAGGACGAATGGCACTAACAGCCCCACTCCCTCTGGTCGATGCCCCGAATTCACAACAGTCTTTCAAAGAAAAACAAAAGAAATATGATCCGGGGTACGAGAAAACGGAAAACATCAAGGAGTTGAAGAAAAAATTAGACCAGCAAAAAATCCTACTCCTCCAACGTGATCTGCCCTGTCCACGCCTTCACCAAAACAATATCTTTCCCCTCTCTCAACACCATCTAAGCCTGTTCCCCTACAAAGATCATCCTACACCCCTCAACATACTCCCACCCCTTCCCTCATTAAAAATACTGAAATGCCCTCTCCTCCTTCCAAAAGACAGAGGAGTCCAACTCAGGAACAAAAAGATAAAAGAAAAAAGGCTCAGAGGCATATTTATAACACCGGGAAAGATGTATGTCTTATTTCTTCTGAACAGGCCGAAAGAACCAAGGACTACGGCAATCGTATTAAAGATCTAAAATACCTACTGTCAATTAGGCAGTAGGGTGATTTGGGCGTTGAAGAGCCCCAAAACTTTCCGAATGCCCAAAGGGTTCTTACGGTTATAAGAATTGGTACTGGATTCAAGCAGGCTTGGGGGATGCTGGGCGAGGTTATTGTCCCATACAAAATGTCCCCACCAATTGCTATAGCCCAGAGCAATGAACTAAAACATTTAAAACAATTTTGTGCAGGGTGGGTCATTTTCCCTCCCTCTATATAGCAATGAAATTGACATTTCCCTGAGATATATGCGGATTCTCCCAAGACGGCACCATCAAGACTGAGATGGGCCATGGGTCAATGGGAGAGGCTGTCCGTATCCTTACCCCGACCATGTTCAAACCAGTGTCTCAACCCTAATCGGTCTGATAATGGCACTCTGGTTAGCAAGACTGAATGTCCGGGGCCTGAGGTCGGAGTCTCGAAGGGCGAGACCCGATCGCGATCTTCAGCGCATCGGAGTGGATGTATGCTGTGTAGAGGAGACCCATTTCTTATCTCGCGACCATGAGGAAATTCTAAGAGGTTCATCCTCTATTCAGAATGTTTTGATGGACGCTCGAGGAGTGTTTCCTGGCTGGTGAGCAAGTCTCTGGATGCGACGTGTGCTCTTGCTTGCTGGATATTACCATAAAGGATAAGGATCTTCGTCTCATTCGGGTTTATGCTCCCAATGACCATGCGAGCGGCCTGGTTTGTTTCGGCAGATCGCGCCATTTTTGATGACATGTCGTTCGCTAGTTCTAGCGGGTGATTGGAATGCCGTCCTTGATCCCGATATAGATCGTATTGGGCAAAAACCGGGTACTAACAACCTGGATGTTAAGTCGTTTCGAGACTTTAGCGACAGGTTTGATCTCGTCGATAAGTATCAAAATGAGCACCCCCGGGAGATAGTATGGACGTGGACTAGGGGCTGCAGCTCGGATTCGGTGGTGAGCGCAAGCTACATCGACCGAGTTCTAGTTAAGAGAGTTGACGTAGGGCTCTTAGAATGTCCAAATTTCCATTTTATAGTTTACTCGGATCATGGGCTTGTCCGGGTTCAGGTAAACTTAGATAAGCCTAAGGTTAAGATGGCTGGGTACTGGAAATTGAACGCATCATTATTTGGTGAGCAAGATTTTCGGGACCAGCTTTTACTAATGCTACAGCAGGAATTGTCGGGGCTGTGGTTGGGAATAAGTAGTGGGAGTCTTTGAAATCTAAACTTAGTTCTTTTGCTGCTGATTTTAGTCGACGACTCAATCTAGCGCAAAAGTCTTGTGAGGAAAAAGTTTATCAGGCGATCAAATCCCGTGATATTGGGAACGTAGCCGTAGCTAAGGCCGAGCTGGCCTCCTTGCTTATCAAGAAGGATCAAGCTCTGGTAGTTAGGGCTAGGCTAAAAAGAATGTCTTGCGAGGCTACGAATATGGCCGTTTCATTGCGTTCAGAGGAAGCTCGTAGGCCGTCTAGTCGGCATATCGCTAGCATCACATTGCCGGACAAGCGGACTGTGACTACAGACGCGGGCATTTGTAAGGCTTTCCATGATTACTTTCAGGAGCTGTTTACCAGGGAGCCCGGTCTGCGCGCTGCTCAGTTCGATGCCTATTTAGCCGACTTTCCCCGCCTTGAGGCGGCTGAAGCGGCTGGGTGCGAGGTTCTATTACAGAGTCTGAGATCTGGGATTTGTTGAAGCAGGTTGGCTTGGACAAGACTCCGGGATTAGATTGTCTTCCGTACGAAATGTACTTGAGGCAGTCGCCCGTCTTTGTCTCCTTGCTGGAACTGATTTTCAACAACTGGATGGAGCAGGAGTCTATACCTTAACGCTTCACCAGGGGTGTGATCAAGTTGCTACGCAAGAACAAAGACGGTGGAAGAAGGGGTAGATAATTATCGGCCTTTGACGATGTTAAATACAGAGTTGAAGATTTTAGCCAAGTTCTTAGCCGGCTGTTTGTAGGCTGTCCTCTCTAGTCTGATAGGTCCCGAGCAGACTTGTACCGTGAAGGGCAGGACTATTCAGGACAACCTTCATTTGGTACGTTTGATCATCGAGCAAGTCGACAGTGATGCCGCGCTGATCAATTTAGATCAGTTTCGCACCTGGATCCGACTGCTGTATGCGTCCCCCGGTGCACTGGTAGAAGTGAATGGGGTAAGATCGGAGCCTTTCATTTTGTCTCGCTCCATTCGTCAAGGATGTCCGCTGTCTCCATTGCTGTACGTTCTTGCGTTGGAACCTTACGTAGGTTGAAGACGTCTGTTGGCTTGCGGTTGGGTTCGTGGAAGGGAGTTTCTCTTCCCGGATCGTTCCTCTAGACGGACGGTCCGGTCAAGATACTTGGCGTCTGGTTCGGTCCCAACTTCCTGTTCGAAATGATTTGGTCGGAGGTGCGAGAGAAAGCCGAGGTCGCAGTACGTATGTGAACTCGGAGGAATCTTTCCTTGAAGGGGAGGGCGGAAGTATGTGCCTCGCACATATACCTGATTCTCCTTTACCGACTCTCTGTGTTTCCACTCCAGTCTGACAGTTTGTAAGGCTCTTGTTCTCTTTCTTGTGGGGAGGCAAGGCCGCCATGGTTAGTCGCGAGATCTGTTACCTCCATCCCTAAGATGGCGGTCTGGGCGTGCCTTGCGTTGAGACTCCTCGACATACGCTTCGCATTGCTTATCTAGACCGGATGTGTATGCAATCGGATAAGAACGGCGAATTCTGGAAGGAAGACGCACGTAAAAATTTTCTATCCTTGAGAAATGTGCGATCGTGTGAGGAGGGTGCTGGCCGTACGACTCGAGGCGAGGCCTCTTTCTATTGTGAATGTCGGCTTGCCCTCAAGCAACTCTTACGGGCAAAGGATAGCCTCTCCAACGTCCAGTCGTTGTCCCGTAAGGCTTTATATCATGTGTTAGTTAGGGGGAACGTTCAGGATGCTTTGATAGGCGAGCTCGGTCTGACGAAGCGGGATACTCGCTGTATATGGCCTTGGGCGCCTGGGCTGAAATGTCTCACTAACACTGAGGCATCACTCACCTGTCTGATGAATCGAGGGGCCATCTGGATCGCCAAAAGACTTTGTTCGGCGGGTTTGGCAAAATCGCCAAACGGCGTTCGCTGCAGTGGACAGATGGAGACCCTAGGTCACGCCTTTTTTCATTGTAGTGTCGTAGCTCCGTTGTGCAAGTTTGTTGAAGACATCATGGTTCACATGCTGCGCGGAAAGTTTTTTGTCCTCGAGGCCAGTTTCCTCTGTAGCAATATAGTGCCGCCGTTGACTAAGACTGAGAACTATGTGTTCCTTTGCTTACTGGGGTTTATGCCAGTCGGGATATGGACGACGCGACAGAAGGAATTTCATGGAGCAGAGAAGTTTACCCCTTCCCAACTGATCCTGTTCTTTAAGCATCAGCTTAAAGTCAAGATCAGGACGGAAAGGAAACGACTCCATCCATTGGAATTTGGCGAAAGATGGCTGAGTCTTGCGTGTCTCTGCAGAGTGAACGGTGCTGACTTGGAGTGGGATTTTGATGCCGGTTAGGCATAAAGAATTTTGGGATTGCTGGGTTGAACATTGGCAACCCTTCCCGTGTGTCGGTTAGTTTAGGTCGGTTTTAGTTTTAGTTTTTTCTCCTTTTTTCAGTGTTAACTTAGCTAGTGTATGTATGCTCATGGCCCCTTTTATTTCTGACCTTATCTTTTCTTTTGTTTAATTCCCCATCCCTCCCATCGTTAGGTGGTTAGTGATATCAGTTCTCTGGTGGGTGCGGGGCGCCTTTCGTTTCGAGTGTGTTTCTCGTTTTTGTTGTTGCGTTTGAATAAGTGTGTTTGTAGTGAGTGCATGGCTTGTACGAATGTTTTATAGTTTTAAAAGTCCCGCAGTGATTTCGTCCAGTTAACTGATGTTTCTGCCACAGTTAGTGCTGTGGGGGGTTACTACTAACAAAATTTGTTTAGTTTCCTGCATATAGTTTTTGTATACATATGGAAATAAGCATTGGGTTTTTTAGACTTTTAAATTGTTATTTCTATCCCCCTCCTCCCACAGACAATGAATTGTAAATATGGGGACTAGTTTAGGACTTCATAGAGTTTCCGAGGCATTATGGTGGTTGAGGTAAGAATGGTAAGTAAGAATGCGTTGTTTTGGTGAAGGGAATATTGTTTGTATGTCTGGGTCAGTAAATGTGACTAGCTAAGTTTAATCTTAAGACAGATGATGACCATCTTTTTCCCCATTCCCAAATTTTGGCCTTGTGCCGTTTTTGTACATTTCACGTACAATAAATATCGTTGCCTCCTGAACCCACAGCCACGACCATTGAGGTCGACTCCGGTCCTTTTGATTCCAGAACAAAGCTCCGACCGAAAAAATCTAAATTCCTACAGTCCACGAAAAGAAAAAAACTATCGGTAAATACTTCACCCTTTTTCCTTGATATTATTGACCAAACTCTTTTATTTTATATATATATATATATATGAATTAATCAATCTATTTTTAAGAAGAAAATAATATAATTCTTTGCCTAGCGACGAATTCCCATCCCTCACCTTAATCTTAACTACAGTGGATTTCCTCCTTCACTCCTTTGTATAGTTACACGTTAAGACAACTACATTCTGGGCTCTCGCACACTTAGTAGCCTGTTAGCATTTCCTAACTTATATTGTTTTAAACCTCATCCCTATTGTTCTAAAATATATTGTATTATATATTATGAAATGGACAAAGTCCGACAATTTTTATGTTTATACATTCTTTTTAAAGATACAACTAGTAAATGTTCTGTTTATAATAAACAGTATTAAACAATATTTACCGACCTGAAAATGTTGTTTAATACTGTTTATTGTAAACAGAGCATTTACTTAAATATTTGTATCTATAAAAAGAATGTATAAACATAAAAATGTCTTAAAAATAATTGTCGGACATTGTTCATTTCATAATGTGTGACGTCATTTGTTTACATTTGGATACGCCATGAGCAGATATGAATGTACGTGAGAGAATCATGGAACATTGAAGTTTAAATGCAGTAAATTCGACCTTGCAAATCGAACGATTCGCTGTGGCTCGATCGGTTAAGAGCATGTCAGGCTAAATGACGGTCCCGTATAGGATACAGGTTCGAATCCTGTCGGAAAACGAATATTTTCTATGAAAATTTCTCGGACATTCAGGCCGGTAAATGTTGTTTAATACTTCTTCTTATTTTGTGTTACCTCAGCCGTAACAAAAGTATTAAGAAACATGAAAAATTTGTTGGAAACTGTTGTGGATTCCAGGAATGGAATCCTGCACAAATAAATAAACAGCGCCAGTAATTGAGATGAAAAAATAAGTGTATTAAACATAAGAATACAGACTTGAAGTGAAGATTAGTAACCCAGGAATGCGGGTTAGTAGAAAGTATATGTACAAGTCTCTGTAAGTGAAGCCGTAATTATCTCTCTCTGGACTCTCGTATAACTCTCTGTGAACACCCTGTGTACTGTCTCCGTATCTCTCACCCTGACTCAACTTATCTCAACCCGCAGGTATTCTCTCTGTCAGTATAAGTATACTTTGGACGAGTGTAAAAGGGGTCTGCCCCACAACAGAAACCTACAAACAAAAATAATGCTGAACTGCTATGTGATACCAGTCGTCTTATATGACCGTGATTTATTCTCACAGATGAAGAGGAAACTTGAATCAATAGATATGTCATTCTACAGAAGGATGCAGAGGATACCATGAACGGAACATGTAATCAACAAGGAAATTGGAAAATGGATGAACAAAATTCCAAACAGATGAGATTATGTTATCGACAATGAAAGGAAATATTTTCTTATAGGATGTCTCGAAAAGTGTATACGCACTTTTACAGTGTAACACTTACGTCATCTTTCTTTCTTTTTAGATTTACACATTAGTATTACTAATGTCATCCAGGTTTAGATTTGAACAAAGAAAGTTCGTTCTGAAGTGCTACTGGGAGTATGAAAATGCCCTTGAAGTTCAAAGGCCGTATAGAATAGTTTCATTCAGATCTACCCACGCGGCTTACAATCTCACGAATTAGAGAGCGGTTTGAAGCTGATGATACTGTAGACGATGTGCACAGGAGGCGTCCAGAAAGACCACGGCATACCAACCACGCCCTGTGAAGCAAGAAAGGGTGACGGAAAGCAAGAAAGGGTAACGAAGAGTAAGAAATCTATCGAAATGTTGATTGCTGCTTGTGATTTCACTCCGTCGCGTTGCCAGCAATACATGAATCCTAATGGACATCAATTTGAAAATTTGTGATGACAAAATCATAATTTTTTTTATAATAAATCTTAAATTTATTTAAAATATATACTCTCTCCATATATTGGACCTGAAACTCACTCCTGACCTCAAGTGTAACTCTTATATACGACCTATCGCTAAAGATGCAGGTAAAATGGTCAGCTCCCTGTAACACTCCAGTAAGCCCCTGGCTCCACATGCTATCCTCTGCCTTTATAAGAGCCAGATCAGGCCGAGAATGGAGTACTGTCGCCATATTTGGGCGGGAGTTGCCCAGATCTCACTTTCCAGTCTTGATAGAGTCCAAAAGTGTCTCCGAGTCCCTGTTGGAGAAGAATTATTTTCCACATTTCAACCTCTCTCTCACAGGCGGGATGTGGCGAGTCTCTCACTGCTCTTTCGCTACTACCATGGAAAGTGATCGGACGAACAGCATCTCCTAGTTTTCACCAGGTCTTACGGCTAGGAGCCACCATGCCACTTACATAGTAGCAAATCACCTACATTCGCTCCGTATTCCATCGGCGAGAAGTAAGTTGCAATCGAACTTCTTCCTGCGAACCACTGCTTTGTGGAACAGGCTCCCAAGAGGATATTTCCCGATCGCTATAATCTTAATCTGTTCAAGTCTAGAATTAACCGTTATCTTCTCCTTCTATGCATATAAAGCACTCCTTATCCTAACCCTCTACCTAGAGTGGCTCCCGGTCGTTGTAGAAGATGAACCTTACTGCAAACAAAAATGAATTATTTACATTAGATATAGCTTGTTCTTGAATTATTTCTTGAGAAAGCCTTAAAATGTTTTTTGAGACACTCTGTCAGTTAATTCAGACGCATTTGCTTTTTGTCTATCTTCAAATACGCTTCTTCTAAGAAACGACTAAGTCCTCTTCTCTATAAAGTGAGAAAAAAACTGGAAAAAAATTGTCCGTCATTGATATAGTCTGTTGATGCAACGTTGTGGTCCCTACTGAAGAATTGTAGATATACTGACACAATCCAGTGACAACACCCAACACAGCACAATTGAATTTTTTCCGGACACATAAGTGCAAAAAAAAAAGCATTTAGCACTCACAGCGGCGCATTTATAGCAAGAGAAGTAGGGGAAAGCAGTGGGTAAACTACTTGACAGGTTTGAGAAAATGGATCGAGGGAAAAAATACAACAATGGCAAAGCGGTATTGTAAGGGAGTCTAGAAGAGCAGTGTTTCTCAATCTTTTTTTTCTTTCTTACTTCAGCGCGCACTTGTAGAATAAAATCAAATTCTGAGGATCACTTAAAGAAAAATTAGTCAAAAAATTTGAAAATATGAAATTATGCTTTGGTAATCCCAACGAAGATTTCATTCAAAGGAATTTATGAAGAACCTATTTTTTTAAGAGAGGAAGATAATAAATTATTGAAATCTCTCTCGAAGACAAAAGGGAAAGAGTTATCCACCCTTTCTTAGAGCTTAAAGAATTTAGAGTCTAAGAATGACAAATGACAAAGACTTAACTTAGACACGGAACTCATGGACTTGGTGTCTCTGGTGTTTTAAAAAGAAAGATTTATAAATAAAAAGAATAATTCATAAATTACTCTTCTGTCAATTTGGGGCGCACTTGGCTACCATTCGGGACGCAATAGTACGCTCTTGTGCACAGGTTGAGAAACGCTGCTATAAAGAAATAAACGTTCACATTTTGAGTGGACGTGGCCTATATTAAGAGCGTGGGCATTTAGCGTTGCTAAAGTGGACGTTAATGTTTTTCGTGTGTAAATTAAAACTTTTACTACATTGGAACGGAGTTTTATTTGGGATTAAAAAAAATGCGACGTCACTTTCCGAACAACTTCATACAATTACACAGAATTATTATTATCAACTTCGTATCATTCTTTGATGTTTCTCCGACATCTTGATTGTGTTTTAAAGCAATCACTATCAACGTTATGTACCTTACTACATAATATAGTTTCCTTCGAGAGAATGCTAAAAGTGTTAGCTAGATAGACAGATAGATGCAAATTAGAAAAAAGAAAAAGAAAAGAAAAACAGTTACGAGATATGGGGAAAGTAAAAAAGGGGGCCTAAAAAAATCAAGATAAAGTCTAAGTAAACAAAAAACAGAACATTTGAAAAAAAACTAAATGCCTAATTATACGTTGGGTGAAATCATTTCTCAGAAGTGTCGGCGAAGGCATCTGTCGTTCCGTCTGTCGATAAGTAATTGAATGCTTAAGCCTGTTCTTTTTTCATTTCATTTTCTCTTTTATTTAAGTTTGGCTGGTCTCGTTTTTTTTATACGTCAGAATTCGGACCAGCTCTTTCTATTCGTTCTTCTTTCCCCCTTTTTTTTTTTTGTCTATCTTGTTTGATTTATATGTCCAGAATTTTTTCTGTAGAGACGTTTTTCTTTCATTTTATTTTCGTGTCTATCTATTTTCATTTCTTTTGCCTAATTCTTCATCTTTCTTTTTCTTCACCTTCGTCTTTTCGTTTCTTCTACTTCTTCCTCTTCTTCTTCTTCTTCTTCTTCTTCTTTGTGCATCATATTCATTTCTTTTCGCTTTTTCTTCTTCTTCATCCTAACCTTTATCTTCTTCCTCTTGCTTCAACTTTAAGCTCCTTCTTTTTTGCTTCATCATCATCATCATCATCATCATCATCATCATAATCATCATCTTTTCTTTCATCATCATCATCATCATCATCATCATCATCATCATCTTTTCTTTCATCATCATCATCATCATCATCACCATCATCATCATCATCATCATCATCATCATCATCATCATCATCATCATCATCATCATCATATTTTCTTTCATCATCTTCTTTTCGCTTCTTCTTCGTCTTTTCCCTTCACTTTTATTTACTTTCTTTATTTCGTTCTTTCGCTTATTTTCTTCATTACTTATTTCTTCTTATTATTTACACCTTTTCTTATTTCCGCTTTTCTTCTTTTCGCTTCTTCTTCGTTTATGGCTTCGTCTTTTTCCTTCGACTTTTTCGTCTTTTCACTTGCTTTCTTTATTTCTTCTGCCATCTATTGTTGTTCTTCCTCATCTTTTTCGTTTTTATTCTTTTCACTTCTTCTTCGTTTACACATTAGTTTTTTCCCTTCATCCTTTTCTTCTTTTCGCTTCTTCGTCTTTTTACTTGTTATATTTTCTGCTTCTCCTTTTTCTTCTTCTTCTTTCAGCTTTTTCTTCATTTTTTCGTCTTCTTCATTTACACCTTCGTCTTTTCCCTTCAGCATTTTATTTTTGCTTCTTCGTCTAGTCACTTGTTTTCTTTATTTCTCCCTTCATCTTTTCCTTTTCTTTTTTTTCTTCTCCTTCTTCTTCTTCTTTCCATTTTTGCTTCTTTTTACTTGTTCTTCGTTTACAGCTTTGCTTTTTCCCTTCAATTTATTTTGTTTTCTCTTCTTCTTCTTTTTCTTCTTCTTCTTCTTCTTCTTCTTCTTCTTCTTCTTCTTATTATTATTATTATTATTATTATTATTATTATTATTCTGTTCGCTTTTCCTTCTTTTTAAGACTGCCTCATTTACACCTTCACCTTTTCCTTTTATCTTTTTCTTTTTTTTGCTTCTTCGTTTTTTATTTATTTACTTTACTTCTTCTTCTTCTTTCCACTTTTTTCATGTCTTCATTTACACCTTCGTCTTTACCCTTCGCCTTTTTCTTCTTTACGTTTCTTTATCGTTTTTCTTTTTTTTTTTGCCTCTTCTTCTTCTTCTTCTTTTTATCGTCGAGTTGTTATTATTCTATTTCTTCCTCATCTTCCATTGTTTGTTTCCTTCCAGCTTTTTTTTTTCATCGAAAATCTTTCTTCCCACTACATTTATTACCAGTTAATTTTCTTTTCTCTTTTCTGCCTATTTTTCTCTCTTTTTCCTTTCTTTCTATAATTTTTCCCACCTTTTCCTCTCCCATTCCTCTTTTCTTTCTTGCTTCATCCATTTTCGTTCTTCCTTTACTGACCGTCAGATGGACGAGACGGGTCAAATAACGACTTGAACATATCAATGCATTAAACTAATAACGGGATAAGCTATTAAATCGGACACATGCAGGACGTGAACATGAATTTATAAACCATCAGTTCCTATCTTCCTAGACGAATGGGAGTACGCATGCGCGTATTTTCATATTGTTATAATCCGTCTGCTTTTAAGGTTACGACATTGCTAAAAAAAAAAAACTTCACAGAGAAAGCATTAAAAAATTAATAAATGAGATTGGCTGCAAAGTCTCATTTGAAATGGTTAGATTTAACCACAAGTTCTATGCTAACAGTTTCTTTTCCCGAATTTCTCGATTGTAGAAATCTCTTCCGACCTCTTGCTTTCAAGTTGACTTTGATCTTCATAAGTTTAAATATAACGTCAATAATTATCTACTGTCTTCTTGATTCCTCTTCTTTTATTATTCTATTTAATAATGTTTATCTTCTTTTTTTTCTTTTTATTCCTTCTCACTTATTAACCCTTTTGTGTTAGTGGCTTTATTACCTTGCTTGGAGTTAAATGATTTAAAAATATAAGTATATCAGCAAAACTCCCCTGTTATATAATAATACATCGCGCAAATAAAGCATCATTTAGATGTGGTGTCAATCGTTATCTACTGTGTTCTTATTTCTTGTTATTTTCTTGTTCTTTCTCCTTATTTTTTTCTTTTCCTCATATTCTTTCACATTCAGTAAACCCCTGCATCTTAGTGACTTTATTGCTTTGCCAGGGGTGAAACGATTAAAAATAAAAGTATTAAATGTTGACAAGTCTTTTCACGGTAAATTTTGTATTAATATTCTGCAACCATTGCGTAAACATCGCAGATTTGAAATACAAAAGAAAGAAAAGATCTGCTTCCTTTCCGTAGGAAAGCCTGTCTAACGATAAAAAGAAGGCCTTATCAATCAGAAAGCCAACGGACACATGCCAGTCAAATTTAATCACATAATGATGAGAGTAGATAAATAAATCTGTAGCTCGGCATCCAGTTAAATTTTGATCTGAAATTCTTACTGTATAATGCTCGATGTATGTGTTTAATATTCACCACCGAATTAAGTGCATTGACAATGAAGGAGATTATACTGATAAATAAATATTTTCGGTGTAAAATTATGCTGTATTCATATTTAGACTGCCGACTTATTTATGAGGCAACGTACGTTCTTTATTACCGATTTTTACAACACGCCATATTGTTTGTTTACACTTAATATTTGCAAACATTAAAAGAGTGTTGTACTGCTATGTCATTTCAATCCACCTAAAAGGTAGTGAAAGTCGGACTGTTATTTTCACACAAATGAAGAAAACGCTCGAAGCGACATAAATGGTGATACCTACAATACAACACTGAACAGGTGAACAATAAGGAAATTATAAGGGAAATAGGAAAAACTTAAAATCAGAAAGAGACATTGGGAAATTTGGGGGACACAGGAAAGAGGGCTTGGAGAATTTAACATCCACAGGTCACACTGAAGGCAAGAGAAGCAGAGGGAAACAGTGAGTAACCTACGTAATGAATTTGTGTGAATAGGTTTCAGAGTAGAGGCTAGTAGTAGTGTTAGGGTTCGGGAACAAATGTTGCTTTGAGTTTCTAAGGAAAGGAAGTTGTAGAGGGCCATGATCACCTATGCCCCGAAGGAACACAACAGAGACAAGAAAAAGAATTGTAGTTGTACGATATTGTTCATAGTTATGAAAATTTAGCAATGAACAAATGATGTGAAATTGCACACGGAATACCGTGTAGCGCCAATCTTAAAAGTGAGAAAGAATATCTAGGAATATCTGCATTCGAATTATTTTTCTAAGGTTACTAAATATTAATATATACAAAAAAAACTATAATGCGAGCAAGTATTTGTCCTCCTCTATGGGAGTGAATTCTGGAAAGTCTCCTCACAGATGAAGAAGCGACTTGAAGCAACAGAAATATGGTTCTACAGAAGGATACTGAGAATCTCATGAACCGAACGTATGAGCAACAACGATGTTATAGAGACAATGAAAACAAAAGGCACACATAAAAACATCAGGAAGAGGCAGTTGAAATATCTACGGCACCAGGAAGGAGGGTTTGGAAAATTTGATACTCACAAGATAGATTGAATGCAAGAGATACAGAAGAAAATAATGCATAACCTCCTTCATTGCCAATGCACTTAATTCGGTGGTAAACATTGATCACATATATCGAGCATTATACAGTAAGATTTTCAGATCAAAATTTAACTGGATGCCGAGCTACAGATTTGAGTAAATGGATGGCGGAACACGGTTTAGGAGAGATAACAAAAAGACTAAATTTATTAAGAGCTACAAAGGACAGGAAATTGTGGAGAGCCATGATTGCCAATGCCCTGAAAAGACATGGCACATAGAAGTAGTAGTAAAATCAGTTTTTAGAAATATCTTTTTATTAGAGCGATAAAAGCAGACATCTGAAAAAAAAATAATGAGGTAGCTAAAATTTCTAGGGAACATAAGGAAGGAAGGCTTGGAAAATTTGATACTCACAAGATAGACTGAAGAGGGACAAAAGAAAATAATGCATAAAAAAATCATGAAAATTACAAATAATGACAAATTGGTGATCCCAAAATTTAACAAGGACAACAACTTAAATATCTGGGAATTTTTTTAAACATAGGACAGAAAATGCAACACTGAAATGAGAAGGTAGATTGGGATAGCCAAAGATTCCTTCCAAAAGCAAAGTATTAAGGAACAGAAAGATTTTGATAGAAACAAAGAACTGAATTATGTAATATCAGTCCTTCTATAGAGCTGCATATACTGGACAATCTCTTCACAGAAGGGACTTGAAGCAACAGAAATCTGGTTCTACAGAAAGACATGGAAATACCATTGACTAAACATGACAACGTTTTAGAGAAAAATGGAAAAAAAAGGACATTTATACTTAACATCAGGCAGAGATGGTAGAAATTTCTATGAAAATTTGATACTAACTGTTGAAATCCGGTATTAAATAATAACAAACGCCAAAAATGAATATAGGAAATAAATGTATTAACGTAATAATACAAACTGGTAATACAGGTTAGTAGTTCCAGGAATGTGGGTTAGTAAGAAAATATATATATATAGTCTTTGGTATCGACGTATCGCTGTATGACTTCTTACTGAGTCTACGTGCTTGTTACTGTGACTCTTGTGCTACCCTCCTCTGTGTGACTCTGTCTACTCGACCGACCCTACGTTCTATTACTACTACTGTCCGACTTGACTTAACGTACTACCGGGTATTCACTGGCAGTAGTATATGTATACCTTGGGTGAGTCCATTTGTGTAAAAAGGGGAGATCCCTCAACACTAACAAGACAAATTGAAGAGGGACAGAAGAAAACAATGCAAAACCTACCTAATGGCTTTGAATAAATGGATGGAAGAACAAGGTTTAAGATAGATAACAAAGATTAAATTTATTAAGAACTACAAAGGACAGGAAATTGTGAAGAGCCATGATCGATAATGCCCTGAAGGGACATGCCACATAGTAGTAGTAGTAGTAGTAGTAGTAGTACAATAAATCTTTAGAAATATCATTTTATTAGAGTGATAAAAGCAGACATCTGGAAAAAAAATAATGAGGTAGCTGAGATTTCTAGGGAACATAATAAGGAAGGAAGGCTTGGAAAATTTGATACTCACAAGGCAAAAAGAACAGTATATATATATATATATATATATATATATATATATATATATATATATATATATATATAGTGAGATTAGCTGTTTTCTTACAGTAAACATTCGATGTTCATTATTCGATCAGTTAGCATTACTGTCGGTTGAAATTTATAAATGTTTTTTTCTTAAAACAGTTTTTCCGGGAAAATACGTTTCTCAAGTTCACTGTTATCGCTCCTCGTTCTAGTGTTACCCGCTTGTTTTCCTTCCTACCATTTTGTTTAAGATAGTATGGAAAGTCAGCAT
Organism: Acanthosepion esculentum; assembly: GCA_964036315.1. Taxonomy (NCBI): domain Eukaryota; kingdom Metazoa; phylum Mollusca; class Cephalopoda; order Sepiida; family Sepiidae; genus Acanthosepion; species Acanthosepion esculentum. Next base: position 7,603,858 of record OZ038490.1, on the reverse strand, counting down.
CTTGATTATGCCATCATTTTCTTTTCCAGTTACATTTACTATCCATTTTAGTTGTTGCCGCTGTTGGAAGTCTTCGTGTGATCTGAGTTTGTTATTTGCTAAAGTTCTTTATTTGTGGTTCTATAGCGCCAGGTTTTGAGGTCTGATGAAGTATAGTTTTTCTCCAAGAACAAAAGGGTTAATTCACTTGAAGGCATTTTTAGTCATTGATCTGACACACTTGACACCAATATGGGAGTCTAGATCTGATGAATCTATTTAAGAATATAACTTGGATTCTTAAGTTAATATTTTGGTTTTGTAGCATCTCGCTGTATTGGGCGAAACTACCCTTGATGCCGCTTCTTCTTTTTTTTATCATTTCACCCCAAGCAAGGTGATAAAGCCATTAAGACGCAAGGAATTAGAAAGAGTGAAAGACATTGAGAAAATTTAAGCCATTAAAAGACCAAAATTCGTAGTAGACAGGAAAGCAAGAAATCGAATGAGAATTCCACAGGCGAGGAGTACGTTTGTTTGTTTTGTTTTACGGCATATCAACATCTCAATGGGTTATTTAATGCCGACAAGATTTTTATTGCTGGTAATATTTTTTTTCTTCCAAAATTAATTGCTTATAATAATTTTTTTCAAAAATGTATTGCTAGTATTAAAACCTATTTTTACACTTTCATAGTGTTTTGATCCCAGTTTGGGGATTAACTATTTGCCCATAGCTGGGACCCTAACAGGTGCTAGCACCTCGAGTTAGGATGGAGCTGGGAATACCACCAATCAAGAGGGGTTCCACGCTCCTCAAAACCTCCTGATCAGAGGCCTTACTGTCGGACGTAGTTTATCGTCTTACCCAGGATCCGGATGTAGTTTATCGTCATACCCAGGACGCGGATGTAGTTTATCGTCACACCCAGGACGTGCGAGAAGTACAAGGGAAGAAATTGAAGCTACGTTTTTACTTAACAATTTCAGCTGTAAAATCGACCAATCTAGTCTTCTTTTGTGTGCCCTGTCCCTTCAGAACCTAGGAAAATCATGGCCATCCACATCTTCCTGTCCATTGTAGCTCTTAGTAATTTTTGTATTTTTTGTTATTTCTCCCAAATACCATCTACTTGCTTAAGCTCACCAAGTATGTTACACTCTGCTTTCCTCTATCCCTCTTTCCCTCAATCTTTCCTGTGAGTATCAGATTTTCCAAGCCCTCCTTCCTCATCACGTGCCCCAGAAATTTCAACTGCCTCTTCTTGGTGTTAAGTACGTTTCCTGTTTGTTTCTATTTTCTCCAAAACCTCGTTGTTGTTCACATGTTCTTCCCCTCGAATCCACAGTCTAGTACTGAACTTAAATTTGTGAAAGCGATGTACTAAAGAGGAAAGCTCATCAGAACAATTACCATTCTATAAGAAT
>OZ038490.1:7582451-7599951 GCA_964036315.1 Acanthosepion esculentum | reverse complement strand
TAGTTTTTTATACAATTTCTCATGCGATCTAATATTTGTTTCTTTTCTGATGATAAATTATATAAAAACTGTCCGAATGTTCTTTTTATCCGAGCGCTTTCGGCTATACATTTAGCCATTTTCAAGGATTATATTTTAACTGTTAAATAAGAAACTATTTCCTTCATGTATGTTTCATAAAATGTTTTTATTTTTCAAAACACGGTCAAGATATTGTGTCCATGTTCATAGTTAATATTGTTAAGTGTTGTTTTTATTAATAAGGCTTCCATTACTTTTAGCCTTTTTGTGCATGTAGATGATGCTATTATATTAGCGTTGTCAACAAATATGTTTCGAATAGTGTCCGGTAGGTTTCCATGAATATTCAAATGAGATCTAATTGAGCTATGGTCAGAAAGGTGTAGAGGGACTCTGCGTGTCAAACATGTTGTAGTGTGGCCTATATAACTATTTACGAATTTTGATTGCTTAGGAATACAATTCCTTAAAGTGCATTTAATTCGTAAATAATATTTGCCCTATTTAATTTTGTTCTAGGAGGTGAATTATTAATTTTAACTATAAGGTTAGAGGTTTTAAATTTTTTGTAATAAATAATTAATCTAATTTTTTTGCTATTGTCATATATCTATATCGATAATGTCTATATGATTGCTTGATCCGGCTTCTAATGCTTCTGTTTGAGCAGCTTGGTGATAGTAGTCGTGGCTCCCGGGGGCACAGTCCTATGGTTACAGAGAATTTCAGTTGAGTTCCACTACGGAATATGTGAGCGAGCGGCGCTATATTGAGTCTGATTTGCTACCACTTCGTCACCGAGGCCCGTTGAACAGTTGGTATGGCGTTTGCTTGACAACCTAACTGTCAGGGTTTCAATTCTCGGTAGTGAATGCGCACTGCTGATGAGTCCCAAATATAGGACGAAACGGCCGTCCAGTGCTTTCTGCATTCTGTTGAGGTTTCTTTCAGACTCAATGAATTACTTAATTATAATTAGCAAATCCTTCTAACAATTTCTGTCATGTATATATATATATATTATTCCCGGATCATTTTCCAACTTGTTCAATATGATCTTTTCCCTCTCTAACCTTCTAATTTTCTGTCCTGGAGTAACAATATGCCTCGGGCGTTTTACGTACGATTTCATTTTCAAGTCTTTTTCACTTCCCTTAAGACTATCATAGGTGAAACTCCTCGCTCACGCGCTAAACGTCTCATGAATTGAGTTGGATCTTTTCTAATTGATCTCTTTAGCTCTAAGTTGAAATGATGATTCCTCTTCCTGTTGTGACCTCCTGATCCAATTTTCCTCTCTACTGTTCCCTCTTTTTTAAACTTATTCACTGTTCTCTTGATGGTTCTTGAATGGACTTTGAAGATGGAAGCCGGAGTATGAATGTTGGTAACATTACCGAATACTTTTTCCTCTCACCCTTGCTCAGTTGAGAAGACAGAAGAGCTAATACAGAACAATTTTCACCTGTTCTCTTTCTAGCTGAACAACTCAAAGGGTTTTTCGGTGATTTTTACGATAAATGGTGTAAAAATGACAAAACGTCTTATCTAAACACCTGGAAAAATAAACTCAATTAGTTTAGTGGTTTTTTAGATATTTAGCATTTTGTGGGATAGACAATTATGCTGTTACACCCGATGTATATAAATAAATAAAATATAAATAAAAATATACATATATGATGGATTACTCCCGTCGAGTTCGACGTATGAGGTTCTGACGACCACGAACTAATTATCTGCATGCCTATGATGGGCATGAATTTTGAGACCGGCTCGAGAATTGCACAAAAGACCACAAACAGTACAGGAGAATGTATTGTATCCAAGTGCAGAAGGAACACAGTTAGATATCTTATTTTGCTTTCTCGTTTCATGTAGTCGACTGATGGTTACTTCTCAGTGCAACTATATCAATGTCGTACTTCTTTAGTTCCAATGCGACCAGAGCTGTTTTTCTTCCTGGAGCTGAGTTGTTGTCCTGGAGAGTTCGTACATTGCAAGTGCCAAGATGAAGTTGATGTTGTTTCGTAGAGTTTTTCGCAGTAGCCGGATATGTGTGGAACTAATTAGATGTAGTTTTCAGAAAACCAACACAATTTGCTTCAAGTGGTGAAGGCTTGACATATATATATATATATATATATATATATATATATATATATATATATATATATATATATATATAAATGGTAGTATTCGCTTGGAAAAACCTTGGGTATTTCGGCTTGTAGTTGAACAAACCAATACCCAAGGAAAAATGATGAATAAAAAAAAGAAAGAACTAAGAACATGAAATTGAGGCGAAAACAATTGTCCAGAATTCAAGCTCAAAGTCCAAAGAAAAAAACCTCTACAACGAGTTAAAGGTAACCACGTAAAGTGCTCAATACACGAAGTAGAGCAAATCTAAAATAAACCTAACGAAACAGGCAAACCTACCTAGGTTTCACCTAAACGAATATACTCTTCTCTTTCTTTTGCCTTTCTTTTCTTTCTATTCTCTCGGTAGTAAGGTTAATTTTTATGCTTTCTTTTGCCTTTCCTTTTTTTTCCTTTTCCTTTTCCTTTTATTGATTTAATTTCTTTCCTTTTTTTTCTTTATAAAAATCTTTCTTACCTTGTACGGAAAACTTTCCAAAAACGGAAAATTAAGTGATGTTTCATAAATTATAATTTTAAATAAAATCGTTTATTGCCATCATTGTTAACTACCTGATGAGACGTTGTTTATTAAACGTCGAAACAAAATGTACAATTTTGTAGTGGTAACTTACATGTTCTAATATAACAGTGTATAATATGTGTGTGTGTGTGTGTGTTCTTTTTATTTGTTTTGCTTTGTATGCTGAAAATACGCTAACTGCAGAGAGGTAATACTCCAAAATGACCCAGATGGGTACTTGCAGAGTCCGGCATAAACGGGACATTTGTCTATTTTTGGCGCTCTTTTAAACAGGACCTATGTCAACATTTTGATACTGGTGTAAACCGACCAATATTTAGGACTAATGCCTACCTTTTTAACTCAAGAGTAAACCGGACCAATGTCTAATGTTTACCTGGTGTGTAAACCGCTCTCTCGAGTACTTTGTAACACATCTATTTATCATATCTCAGTTGCGTCTCTGTTTTTGGACAGAGTGAACTCAGAGTCCTAACTGAGGAAAATTATACTGAGAGGTGCCCAGGGCTGGGGAACAGCTGCCCGAGGCCGCGCCTTCTCATTGCACCAGAGAGAGGGATCGGTGCTCGCACAGAGGCCAGCGCAACCGCTTTGTTCCTAGCCCGGGTGCACCTGCTCGGGTCCCCACTTTAAAAACTGACCTTGTGTTACAACTCGTTTATTGGGAGGGTTATTGGGAAGACAGAGTAAATACCTAATGCAAACTAAACCTATGTCTACATTTTTTACTCTAGTGTAAACTGGACCTATTCTAACCATTTTGACTCTTGCGTAAACAGTACAAGTGTCAACCTTTTTGACCCTAGTTTAAAGCGAGCCTGTGTCTACATTTACACGAGTGCTTTAACAGATCACCGAAAATGTGACCCCGAAATTCAAAGGCGCATTGGAATAGCAAAAGATGCCTTTCAAAAGCTGTTGTAATGGAATGTTCCACTCTGCCTATTACCTATTTTAGACTGACTATATCAGTAATATATGTAGTGTGCACAGGACATACCAGAGTCTGTCAGTCTATCTGACTGGCTTCGAGAAGTGTTAGTCGATTCCCTGTCTTTCAGTAGTGTATTCTCTTTTACAATAAACCTCTCTTCTATCTACGCCCGTGTTACTGTTCCTTCCACTCGAGTACCACCTTTGTCTGTTTGTAGCATTTTAAGGATACAACAAAAGCTAAGCAAAATATTAAGAAACAGGAAAATTTCGATAGAAACAAAAGAAAGAGTGCTGAACTGCTATGTAATATCAATCCTCCTATATGACAGTGATTTCCGGACCATCTATTCAAATATGAAGACGTGACTTGCTGTGGTTCTAAAGAAAAATGATGAAAATACCATGGACAGTACATGTGAGCAAGTTTTAAGGCAGAAAGGATGTAAATTGTTTTCAGTTCTTGATTTGAATGGATACAGAAAGGATACTTATACTTACAATCAGAATGAGACAAATGAAATTTCTATTGGCATATAATGAGGAGAGAGGGCTTGGGGAGTTTGACACTCACATGACATATCAAAGGCGAGAGGGACAGATGGGAACAACAAGTAAACGACCTAAGGAGCTTGGATGGTAGAAGAGGGAATGAGAGAAATAGTAAGGAGACAAACGTTACTTAGAGCTACAAAGGATATGAAGTTGTGGAGAGTCATGAACCACCCACTTCTTTAAGGGGCACAATACAAAGAAGAAAAAGGAAAAGTTTGTTACTCAAGTCTTTCAAATCGAGAGGTCCTGTTCGCATTCCATAAGATCAGCATCCAAATCGCGACCTTTAGAATAACTGGAATACTGACTGCTAGCACCATTAAAAATGATGTATAGGATCCTATTTGTTAAATTTACTATCATGCGTGAGCCACACAGTGAGAACCAAACTCACAAAAGTTGTGTAAGCGTGCTGGATCTGTTTGCTGATCATTGCTTTAAAGCGGAACACATAGTGATGCGCCAGAAATATGCGATATCAGCTACACTTTTGTCATCTCTGAAAATAAGTCGTTAGCCATTATCTTACGACAAGACATCAAAATAAATATTGAGATATGGGACTGAACGCGCTACCCTAGCAATAGTTTGTACAGGTAGCCTGTAAACTATTATAGAACATGGAGACGTTCTTTTTTTTTACTCTCTTGTCTTTTTTCTGTTCCATTACAGTAAAATTTTGTTATGATTTTTAAAGATTTTTTTCGTAGAGAACAAGTGAAGGATATTATTTTGTCAAGAGGTCAGTTTATGAAAAGCAGATAACGAAAAATATCTCTTTCGTTATCCGATGACATTATCGAAATTAATCTCGACGTATTGTGTTTTTTGACGTAATATTTTCTTGATATTTTATTCACTTTCCTTGAGGCGATGTTTGCTTTCAGGCGCCATTACCTTCCTTTTAACCATTCTTCATTCCTTTCTTCTAATCACTTTTCCTTTCTTCATTCTAATCATTCTTTCTTCCTACTTTCTTATCATTCTTTCTTACTTCTACTAATCATTTATTTTTCCTACATTCCAATCATTCTTTCTCCCTTCCTTCTAATCATTCTTTCTTCCTACTTCTAAATATTTATTTTCCTTCCTTCTAATCAATCTTCCATCATACCTTCCTTCCTTCTATCCATTCTTTCTACATTCTTTCTAATTATTCTTTCTTCCTAGTTTCTAAACATTCTTTCTCCCTTCCTTCTAATCATTCTTTCTTCCTTCCTTCTAATCATTCATTTTTCCTTCCTTCTAACCATTTTCCTTCCGTCCTTCCTTCCTTCTAATCATTCATTTTCTGTCTTTCTAAACATTCTTCCTTGCTTCCTTCCTTCCTTCCTCCTAATCATTCTATCTTCCTTCTCATCATTCTTTCTTCCCGTCATTCATTTTTCCTTCCTTCTTATCATTTTTCATTCCTTCCTTCTAATCATTCCTTATTTCTTCCTTCTAGACATTCTTTCTTCCTTCTAATTATTCTTCCTTCCTTCTACTCATTCTTTCTTCATTCCATCCTTCCTTCTAATCATTCTTCCTTCCTTCGTTCCTTCCTTCTAATCATTCTTTCTTTCTTTCTTCCTTCTAATCCTTCTTTCATCCTTCCATCTAATCATTCATTTCCTTCCTTCCTTCCTTCCTTCCTACTAATCATTGTTTCATTCTTCCTTCTAATCATTCTTTCTTCCTTCCTTCTAATCATTCATTTTTCCTTCCTTCTAACCATTTTCCTTCCTTCCTTCCTCCCTTACTTCCTTCCTCCTAATCATTCTATCTTTCTTCCCATCATTCTTTCTTTCTTCTAATCATTTATTTTTCTTTCCTTCTGATCATTTTTATTCCTCCTAATCATTCTTCCTTCCTTCCTACTAATCATTCATTTTCTTTTCTTCTAATCATTCTTCCTTACTTGATTGCTTGCTTGCTTCCTTCCTTCCTTCCACCTAATCATTCTTATCTTCCTTTTCATCATGCTTTCTTCACTTCTTTTAATCATTCCTTTTCCCTTCCTTCTAATCATTTTTACTTCATTCCTTATTTCTTCCTTCTAGACATTCTTTCCTCCTTCCTTCTAATAATTCTTTCTTCCGTCTTCTAATCATTTAGTTTTCCTTCCTTCTATTCATTCTTCCTTCCTTCTAATTATTCTTTCTTCATTCCTTCCATCTAATCATTCTTTCTTCCGTTCTTCTAATCATTCATTTTTCCTTCCTTCCTTCTAATCATTTTTCTTCCTTCCTTCTAATCATTCTTCCTTCCTTCCTTCCTTCCTTCTAATCATTCTTTCTTCCTTCCTTCTAATCATTCTTTCTCCTTCCTTCTAATCATTCTTTCTCCCTTCCTTCTAATCATTCATTTTTCTTTCCTTCCTTCCTTCCTTCTAATCATTCTTTCTTCCTTCCTTCTAGTCATTCATTTTTCCTTCCTTCCTTCCTTCTAATCATTTTTCTTCCTTCCTTCTAATCATTCTTTCTTCCTTCCTTCTAGTCATTCATTTTTCCTTCCTTCCTTCCTTCTAATCATTTTTTCTTCCTTCCTACTAATCATTCTTTCTTCCTTCCTTCTAATCATTCATTTTTCCTTCCTTCCTTCTAATCATTTTTCTTCCTTCCTTCTAATCATTCTTTCTTCCTTCCTTCTAATCATTCTTTCTTCCTTCCTTCTAATCATTCTTTCTTCCTTCTAATCATTCATTTTTCCTTCCTTCCTTCCTTCCTTCTTTCCTTCCTTCTAATCATTTTTCTTCCTTCTTTCTAATCATTCTTTCCTCCTTCCTTCTAATCATTCTTTCTTCCTTCCTTCTAATCATTCATTTTTCTTTCCTTCCTTCCTTCCTTCTAATCATTCTTTCTTCCTTCCTTCTAGTCATTCATTTTTCCTTCCTTCCTTCCTTCCTTCCTTCCTTCCTTCTAATCATTTTTCTTCCTTCCTTCTAATCATTATTTCCTCCTTCCTTCTAATCATTCTTTCTTCCTTCCTTCTAATCATTATTTCCTCCTTCCTTCTAATCATTCTTTCTTCCTTCCTTCTAATCATTCATCTTTCTTTCCTTCCTTCCTTCCTTCTAATCATTCTTTCTTCCTTCCTTCTAGTCATTCATTTTTCCTTCCTTCTAGTCATTCATTTTGCCTTCCTTCCTTCATTCCTTCCTTCTAATCATTTTTTCTTCCTTCCTTTAATCATTCTTTCTTCCTTCCTTCTAATCATTCTTTCTTCCTTACTTCTAATCATTCATTTTTCCTTCCTTCTAACCATTTTCCTCCCTTCCTTCTAATCATTTATTTTTTTCCTTCTAATCATTTTTCTTCCTTCCTTCTAATTATTCTTTCTTCCTTCCATCCTTCCTCCCTTGTTCATTATTCCTTCCTTCTATTCATTTATTTTTCCATCCTTCTAATCATTCTTCCTTCCTTCAAATCTTATTTCTTCCTTCTTTCTAATCATTAATTTTCCTCTCTTCTTCTTATTCTTTCTTCTTTCCTTCTAATCATTCATTTTTCTTTCCTTCTAATCATCCTTCCTTCCTTCCTACCTTCCTTCCTTCCTTCTAATCATTCTTGCTTCTTTCTCTCTAATTCTTTCTACTCTCCCCTCATTTCTTCTAGCTTTTCATTTTTTTGCTTTCGTTTACTGCCTCTGTCTTCTCTCATTCTTTTCTTTTCATTTTTCCTTCTTATTCTTTGTTTACCCTTTCTATCGTTTCAACTTTGTCTTTCCTTCTATATTACGTTTCTTCCTCCTGTTTTCTTTTTTCCTATTCGTTCATTAATCTTCTTTTCTTCTTTTTCGTTCATTACTCTTTTCTTCTCTCGTTTTGTAACTCCTTCATTTTTCCCCAGTATTCTTTTTCCCCAACCTTCTACCTTTCCTTCTATCTTTTTATTTTCTTTTTGTTTTTCTTTCTTTACTTCTTCTTTAGATCTTTTTAACTTTTTTGGCTTTGTTCATTACCTTACTTTTTATTCTTTTTTCAATTCATTTTTCGTTCTTTCTTTATCAGCATTTGTTCTTTCCTTCATTACACTCTTCTATACTTTCTTCTTTTCTTCTATTTTTCTTTTGTGCATTAGCCCTTCTTTCTTTCTTTCTTTCTTTCTATCCGCTTACCAGCATTTCTCCTTTCCTTATTTTTTCTTTCTAGCTTTTTTTCTGTTCTTCCCTCGATTTCTTTTCTTTAGTTCATTATTCATTTCTTCTATTCTTTCAATCTTTTCCTCTTCGATTATTACACTTTCTTTCTTTTTCCTTTCCTTCTTTCCCAACTTTTTTCGTCTTTCCTTTCATCCTTCACTCTTTCTTTTTCTCTCTCCTTCATTTTTTCTCCTTCAATTCCTCATTTTCGCTCCTATTTTTCTTTTTTTCTATTCATTCTGATTTCTTTTTGTTCGTGTGGTTTCTTTGCTTTTCTCCTTCTCCTTTGTCTTCTATTTCCTTCCTGCAATCATTCTATTTTTCTTTCAGTCATTTTCCTTATGTATTTTTCATTCTTTCTACTCATTTCCTTCGCATCATTGCTCTTCGTTCGATCCTTTCTTCGTTTCATTTTTCCTTTTTTCTCCTTTCCTCATTTTCTTCCTTCCATCTTTCTTCTTGTCATCCATTGTGTTTTTCCTTCATTAATTCACTTTTTTGCGTTCATTCTATATTTCCTTTCATCGTTTATTACCTCATCTTTTCTTCTGTATTTTCGCCTTTCATTTTTATTCTTCTTATTTCCTGGATTCCTTCTTTCATTTCTTCCATCCTGTATATTTTTTCCCGTCATTTATTTTTGCTTTAGCTGTTTTCTATATACTTTTTTTCTTTTCTTCCCTCTTCTGTCATTCCTTCCTTTATTTTATTTTTCTTACTCTCATTCCTTCCTTCCTTTTTTCTTCTTTCCTTCCTCATTATTTTTCATTCACTCCTGTCTTTCCTGAAAGCCTTCCACCAGAATGGTGCTAACCTCCTATTTAGTATCTCCTTGCGCATTCTCAGTCACAGGTTTTCCACTAACACAAAGTGGAAAAATTATATTGAATCAATTGCTAGATAAGCTTATATTTAAATTTTTGTACTTGTTTGATTTTGGTATCTCCAATTTTAATTTACATTTTAGTCTCATCCTTTTGATAACCACTCATTCTGTCTTCTTGCAGTTGATGTATAGTCCTTTCTTCTCGCCTTCCTTCACAATATTCTGTAAGAGTTTTTGTAGCTTACTTTCTGTGTCTGCTCTCAACACTGTGTCATCTTTATATCTTATATTGTTAAGATTGTGGCCGCCAATAATAAATCCTATTAGGACCTCTATCAGGATCGCCTCGCTGTATAGATTGTATCTTATATTTACAGAGAATAAATACCCAAATGTAAACCTTGTCTATCGACTGAACGCCATCTTCTATGTACAGAGAATTTTGACACAGTTCTAGAAGAAATACCCAAATGTAAACCTTGTCTATCGACTGAACACCATCTTCTATGTACAGAGAATTTTGACACAGTTCTAGAAGAAATACCCAAATGTAAACCTTGTCTATCGACTGAACACCATCTTCTATGTACAGAGAATTTTGACACAGTTCTAGAAGAAATACCCAAATGTAAACCTTGTCTATCGACTGAACACCATCTTCTATGTACAGAGAATTTTGACACAGTTCTAGAAGAAATACCCAAATGTAAACCTTGTCTATCGACTGAACACCATCTTCTATGTACAGAGAATTTTGACACAGTTCTAGAAGAAATACCCAAATGTAAACCTTGTCTATCGACTGAACACCATCTTCTATGTACAGAGAATTTTGACACAGTTCTAGAAGAAATACCCAAATGTAAACCTTGTCTATCGACTGAACACCATCTTCTATGTACAGAGAATTTTGACACAGTTCTAGAAGAAATACCCAAATGTAAACCTTGTCTATCGACTGAACACCATCTTCTATGTACAGAGAATTTTGACACAGTTCTAGAAGAAATACCCAAATGTAAACCTTGTCTATCGACTGAACACCATCTTCTATGTACAGAGAATTTTGACACAGTTCTAGAAGAAATACCCAAATGTAAACCTTGTCTATCGACTGAACACCATCTTCTATGTACAGAGAATTTTGACACAGTTCTAGAAGAAATACCCAAATGTAAACCTTGTCTATCGACTGAACACCATCTTCTATGTACAGAGAATTTTGACACAGTTCTAGAAGAAATACCCAAATGTAAACCTTGTCTATCGACTGAACACCATCTTCTATGTACAGAGAATTTTGACACAGTTCTAGAAGAAATACCCAAATGTAAACCTTGTCTATCGACTGAACACCATCTTCTATGTACAGAGAATTTTGACACAGTTCTAGAAGAAATACCCAAATGTAAACCTTGTCTATCGACTGAACACCATCTTCTATGTACAGAGAATTTTGACACAGTTCTAGAAGAAATACCCAAATGTAAACCTTGTCTATCGACTGAACACCATCTTCTATGTACAGAGAATTTTGACACAGTTCTAGAAGAAATACCCAAATGTAAACCTTGTCTATCGACTGAACACCATCTTCTATGTACAGAGAATTTTGACACAGTTCTAGAAGAAATACTCAAATGCAAACCTTGTCTATCGACTGAACACCATCTTCTATGTACAGAGAATTTTGACACAGTTCTAGAAGAAATACTCAAATGCAAACCTTGCCTATCGACTGAACACCATCTTCTATGTACAGAGAATTTTGACACAGTTCTAGAAGAAATACCCAAATGTAAACCTTGTCTATCGACTGAACACCATCTTCTATGTACAGAGAATTTTGACACAGTTCTAGAAGAAATACCCAAATGTAAACCTTGTCTATCGACTGAACACCATCTTCTATGTACAGAGAATTTTGACACAGTTCTAGAAGAAATACCCAAATGTAAACCTTGTCTATCGACTGAACACCATCTTCTATGTACAGAGAATTTTGACACAGTTCTAGAAGAAATACCCAAATGTAAACCTTGTCTATCGACTGAACACCATCTTCTATGTACAGAGAATTTTGACACAGTTCTAGAAGAAATACCCAAATGTAAACCTTGTCTATCGACTGAACACCATCTTCTATGTACAGAGAATTTTGACACAGTTCTAGAAGAAATACCCAAATGTAAACCTTGTCTATCGACTGAACACCATCTTCTATGTACAGAGAATTTTGACACAGTTCTAGAAGAAATACCCAAATGTAAACCTTGTCTATCGACTGAACACCATCTTCTATGTACAGAGAATTTTGACACAGTTCTAGAAGAAATACTCAAATGCAAACCTTGTCTATCGACTGAACACCATCTTCTATGTACAGAGAATTTTGACACAGTTCTAGAAGAAATACTCAAATGCAAACCTTGCCTATCGACTGAACACCATCTTCTATGTACAGAGAATTTTGACACAGTTCTAGAAGAAATACCCAAATGTAAACCTTGTCTATCGACTGAACACCATCTTCTATGTACAGAGAATTTTGACACAGTTCTAGAAGAAATACCCAAATGTAAACCTTGTCTATCGACTGAACACCATCTTCTATGTACAGAGAATTTTGACACAGTTCTAGAAGAAATACCCAAATGTAAACCTTGTCTATCGACTGAACACCATCTTCTATGTACAGAGAATTTTGACACAGTTCTAGAAGAAATACCCAAATGTAAACCTTGTCTATCGACTGAACACCATCTTCTATGTACAGAGAATTTTGACACAGTTCTAGAAGAAATACTCAAATGCAAACCTTGTCTATCGACTGAACACCATCTTCTATGTACAGAGAATTTTGACACAGTTCTAGAAGAAATACTCAAATGCAAACCTTGCCTATCGACTGAACACCATCTTCTATGTACAGAGAATTTTGACACAGTTCTAGAAGAAATACCCAAATGTAAACCTTGTCTATCGACTGAACACCATCTTCTATGTACAGAGAATTTTGACACAGTTCTAGAAGAAATACCCAAATGTAAACCTTGTCTATCGACTGAACACCATCTTCTATGTACAGAGAATTTTGACACAGTTCTAGAAGAAATACCCAAATGTAAACCTTGTCTATCGACTGAACACCATCTTCTATGTACAGAGAATTTTGACACAGTTCTAGAAGAAATACCCAAATGTAAACCTTGTCTATCGACTGAACACCATCTTCTATGTACAGAGAATTTTGACACAGTTCTAGAAGAAATACCCAAATGTAAACCTTGTCTATCGACTGAACACCATCTTCTATGTACAGAGAATTTTGACACAGTTCTAGAAGAAATACCCAAATGTAAACCTTGTCTATCGACTGAACACCATCTTCTATGTACAGAGAATTTTGACACAGTTCTAGAAGAAATACCCAAATGTAAACCTTGTCTATCGACTGAACACCATCTTCTATGTACAGAGAATTTTGACACAGTTCTAGAAGAAATACCCAAATGTAAACCTTGTCTATCGACTGAACACCATCTTCTATGTACAGAGAATTTTGACACAGTTCTAGAAGAAATACCCAAATGTAAACCTTGTCTATCGACTGAACACCATCTTCTATGTACAGAGAATTTTGACACAGTTCTAGAAGAAATACCCAAATGTAAACCTTGTCTATCGCCTGAACACCATCTTCTATGTACAGAGAATTTTGACACAGTTCTAGAAGAAATACCCAAATGTAAACCTTGTCTATCGACTGAACACCATCTTCTATGTACAGAGAATTTTGACACAGTTCTAGAAGAAATACCCAAATGTAAACCTTGTCTATCGACTGAACACCATCTTATATGTACAGAGAATTTTGACACAGTTCTAGAAGAAATACTCAAATGCAAACCTTGTCTATCGACTGAACACCATCTTCTATGTACAGAGAATTTTGACACAGTTCTAGAAGAAATACTCAAATGCAAACCTTGCCTATCGACTGAACACCATCTTCTATGTACAGAGAATTTTGACACAGTTCTAGAAGAAATACCCAAATGTAAACCTTGTCTATCGACTGAACACCATCTTCTATGTACAGAGAATTTTGACACAGTTCTAGAAGAAATACCCAAATGTAAACCTTGTCTATCGACTGAACACCATCTTCTATGTACAGAGAATTTTGACACAGTTCTAGAAGAAATACCCAAATGTAAACCTTGTCTATCGACTGAACACCATCTTCTATGTACAGAGAATTTTGACACAGTTCTAGAAGAAATACCCAAATGTAAACCTTGTCTATCGACTGAACACCATCTTCTATGTACAGAGAATTTTGACACAGTTCTAGAAGAAATACCCAAATGTAAACCTTGTCTATCGACTGAACACCATCTTCTATGTACAGAGAATTTTGACACAGTTCTAGAAGAAATACCCAAATGTAAACCTTGTCTATCGACTGAACACCATCTTCTATGTACAGAGAATTTTGACACAGTTCTAGAAGAAATACTCAAATGCAAACCTTGTCTATCGACTGAACACCATCTTCTATGTACAGAGAATTTTGACACAGTTCTAGAAGAAATACTCAAATGCAAACCTTGCCTATCGACTGAACACCATCTTCTATGTACAGAGAATTTTGACACAGTTCTAGAAGAAATACCCAAATGTAAACCTTGTCTATCGACTGAACACCATCTTCTATGTACAGAGAATTTTGACACAGTTCTAGAAGAAATACCCAAATGTAAACCTTGTCTATCGACTGAACACCATCTTCTATGTACAGAGAATTTTGACACAGTTCTAGAAGAAATACCCAAATGTAAACCTTGTCTATCGACTGAACACCATCTTCTATGTACAGAGAATTTTGACACAGTTCTAGAAGAAATACCCAAATGTAAACCTTGTCTATCGACTGAACACCATCTTCTATGTACAGAGAATTTTGACACAGTTCTAGAAGAAATACCCAAATGCAAACCTTGTCTATCGACTGAACACCATCTTCTATGTACAGAGAATTTTGACACAGTTCTAGAAGAAATACCCAAATGTAAACCTTGTCTATCGACTGAACACCATCTTCTATGTACAGAGAATTTTGACACAGTTCTAGAAGAAATACCCAAATGTAAACCTTGTCTATCGACTGAACACCATCTTCTATGTACAGAGAATTTTGACACAGTTCTAGAAGAAATACTCAAATGCAAACCTTGTCTATCGACTGAACACCATCTTCTATGTACAGAGAATTTTGACACAGTTCTAGAAGAAATACTCAAATGCAAACCTTGCCTATCGACTGAACACCATCTTCTATGTACAGAGAATTTTGACACAGTTCTAGAAGAAATACCCAAATGTAAACCTTGTCTATCGACTGAACACCATCTTCTATGTACAGAGAATTTTGACACAGTTCTAGAAGAAATACCCAAATGTAAACCTTGTCTATCGACTGAACACCATCTTCTATGTACAGAGAATTTTGACACAGTTCTAGAAGAAATACCCAAATGTAAACCTTGTCTATCGACTGAACACCATCTTCTATGTACAGAGAATTTTGACACAGTTCTAGAAGAAATACCCAAATGTAAACCTTGTCTATCGACTGAACACCATCTTCTATGTACAGAGAATTTTGACACAGTTCTAGAAGAAATACCCAAATGTAAACCTTGTCTATCGACTGAACACCATCTTCTATGTACAGAGAATTTTGACACAGTTCTAGAAGAAATACCCAAATGTAAACCTTGTCTATCGACTGAACACCATCTTCTATGTACAGAGAATTTTGACACAGTTCTAGAAGAAATACCCAAATGTAAACCTTGTCTATCGACTGAACACCATCTTCTATGTACAGAGAATTTTGACACAGTTCTAGAAGAAATACCCAAATGTAAACCTTGTCTATCGACTGAACACCATCTTCTATGTACAGAGAATTTTGACACAGTTCTAGAAGAAATACCCAAATGTAAACCTTGTCTATCGACTGAACGCCATCTTCTATGTACAGAGAATTTTGACACAGTTCTAGAAGAAATACTCAAATGCAAACCTTGCCTATCGACTGAGCGGCGAAATTCAACCATAGATGGACAGAGTGATGCACAATGTTTGGTCTATTGTATCCTCAGCATTCTTCTGTAGAACTACATTTCTGTTGCTTCAAGATTATTCTTCATCTTTGAGGAGTTTATCCAGCATTCACTGCCATATAGGAGGATAGAGATCATGTAACAGTTCAGTACTCCTTTTCTTTGTTTCTAATGAATTTTTTCTTATTATTATTACTCTGCTTAGCTTTTGTAATACATCTTTCACTATCCAAATCCGCCTTCGGATTTCAGTGTCACACTTTCCGTCCTCTATTAAATCACTTCCCAGATGTTTAAATTGTACTTGTCTCCAATTTGTAATTTGAATTTTGGGCTCATCCTTTTTGCAGTTGATGTTTAATCCTTTCTTTTTCGCTCTCCTTCACTAGGTTCTGTAGGAGTTTTTGTAGTTTTCTTTCCGTGTCTACTATCAACAATGTGTCATCAGCATATCTAATGTTGTTTTAGATTGTGGTCACCAATATTGAATCCTTGTAGGGCTTCTAATTCTCTCAGAATAGCCTCGCTGTCTAGGTTGAATAAGTCCGATGAGAAAACACATCCTTGTCTTACGTCTTTTTCTATTTTTGTATATCTGCTGAACTCGTTGTTTCTATCTGTATACAGGCGGTTTGCTGCCAGTATAGTTTCTTGATTATGCTAATATCCTTCTGAAATATGTCAAGGTTACTGTGCAGATCCAATAGTTATTTATCGTTATAGATGGCCACTCGTATTCGAGGATACCCGTCTTTTAGGGCGGCTAGCCAATCCCTATTGCAGACGCTTGCTCAGGCGCATTTGTGTTTATTCAATACCCGCAGAGCCCACCTGTGGTTTATACTGCAACTATGATAAGCAGACCTTAGTTACAGTTTCTGGGGAAGAGCGTTATCTAGCGTAATCAACAATCTGAACAAGGCTAACACACTCAATCCCTCGGTCACGATGACTTGTGACTTCGTGCTAGCACAGCTGTTGACGAAGTTCCGTCCACCCGTGGTATGGTTTTCCAAAGGTGCCGCACGCTGGGATCGACCCAGCGATAACATCGTGACAAAATCGATATCATGACAAAATCGACCATTGCGAGATTCGAACCCGAGTTTCATGATCAGAATGCAAACGTTCTAACTACTCGGCCACGTGCTCATAGTACTTTATCGAGAAAACACAGGTACTCGTTATTCTGCATTTATATTGGCTTTTTGATCACATTCTGAGCTTAAATATTGCGTTCCTTGTTCTAGTGTCTTTGACGAACCCGCACTTGTCTTGTCCTATTTTCGGTCTGATTCTCCTGCATGTTCTATTCATCAGAATTCGGATGATAAGTTTTGTTATATGGCTCATTAGTCTGTCCACATTCGTTTCCACCTGATTTCTTAGGAAGTGCTATGAAAATAAATCTGCTTAGGTCTTCTGGTATATTACCACTGTTGTAGCTTTCCTTTATTATTTGAAGTAATCTTGTCTATGCCGAAAACATGTAAGGCTGCCAGTATTTCTATTACAATTCCGTATCTGCAATCAGCACTGTGTCATCTGCATATCTTATGTTGTTAAAGATCGTGGCCGCCAATAATGAATCCTGGTAGGACTACTAGTTCTCTCAGAATCGCCTCACTGTATAGGTTAAATAAGTCCTCCTTGGAAGCGCCATGCTCCGACGACAGCAATGGACATAACAGATTCGTTGCTTTAGTGGCAACCTGCCGTTAGAAAAGAATGAATCATCTCAGACACTTCGACGATGTTTACATGATTTGCAATGCCAGCGATAACCATCTGTTGCATCTTGATAGGCATTTAGCACAAAAATGGCCGGTTGCACAGGTTGCAATGTAAATTGCTACGAATGAGACTTCAGAATGATAACCAACGCAACACGGTTATAGGCAGTATTTACCCCGGTCTCTCCACGTGATGTGACACAAGGTCGGGTTTTATGTGGGGAACCCGAGCGCGTACACCCTGGCCAGAACCAAAAATTGCCCAGCTCTCGCAATCATCTGTTGTGCTGAAATCGGTATCATTACCGATCCCCCCTCTCTAGTGCAATGAGGTGTTACAGCCACGGGCAGCAGTGCCCCAGGAGCAGTTACCTCTCAGTATTCTCCCCACAGCTGCGTCTTTGCCCACGGACAGAGACACAACTGAGTCGCATTCTCTCCGAAGACTGAGAGATGATAACCAGAATGTACCAGATAAGTACTTTATTTT
>OZ038490.1:7569951-7577451 GCA_964036315.1 Acanthosepion esculentum | reverse complement strand
TTGACCCCAGATACAGATACTATTGACATCTTGTACCAGATTCCATGATATTAGCATCCACCGAGTATAAAACTCGGCATGAAAGGGCCGGTCAGTATCTGAAGTGGAAAAACTGAGACATTTATGGGAAGGAAACTGAAAAAAAAATGATACGAACACCAGCCAGGCCCGATTACAGGCATGGGAACTGTAACCATTTTATTGGACTTTACAGTATACACAGAGAGAACAATCAAAGCTAACCGCCCAGACATAGTGATCAAAGACCACAAAAACAGAATGTGCCTTCTTATTGGCATGAAAGTTCCCGCAGACTATAATCTAACATTGAAGGCCTTCGAAAAGCTAACAAAATACAAAGATATTGAAATTTCCTAAGATCTATGTTCTAAGGAAATACAAAAATATTCTTACAAATTATTCTTACAAGTACAGCTCACACCCTACGAAGAAGAGCTTTATCTATGTAAAATGTACACAAACACACACACGCACACACACAATGCATATATATATATATATATATATATATATATATATATATATATATATATCGAGAGAGAGAGAGAGAGAGAGAGAGAGAGAGAGAGGAATGTGTAAGGGAGAATATTATGGTGTTTATTCTGACACTAGGTCTCTGGTTGTAACTTGTGAGAAAATGAGGTATACAAAAGAAAACCAAAGAAATTGGGAGACCTCGGATTGATGGAATAGATTCTAATAGACTCAGTTAAGGGGTGACTGGTAGCCCATGCCTTTGAGAAATACAAAAAATTGTTTCTACAATTACAGCCCACAACTTACGAAGCGCTTTATCTAAGTAAAATAGGTGTAATTTATTTTTTATTATTTTTTTTTTTTTTCAAAACTACACAGTGGAAAATGTCTTGATGTCATTTCTGACCTTAGGTCTCTTGTCGGGACACGGAAAGAAATAAGTCTACACCAGAAATCAAAGTAAATAATAATAATAATAATAATAATAATAATAATAATAATAATAATAATAATGATAATAACTAATTTTACTAACAGTGCCCCAGGTAACATCAACATACAAGTTGTCCTACTAGGAACATTCCATATACTAAGAAAAGTGTTATGAATTCAGTGAAAGTTCTCCTATAGGTCCCAAGAACCATAGTTTGGACCAGGCTCTATAGGATACAAAGCAAAAAACATAAAACACAAAAAATAATAATAATAATGACTTCTGATCGAAAGAAACTGTTTTAAACAGTTTATGATAAAGTTCTTAGACATAGTGAGTTCAGATCTTCTGCAATTAGATTCGTTGAAGATTATGGTTGTTCGAGAAAGAAAAAACAGAAATAGGAAGATTATATGGTATGCTCCTCCATTCAAACAATTAGTTCGTATGAAATTGGGACATTTTTTTTTTAACTTAATTGATAAACATTTTCCTAAAAATTATTCTTTAAGTACAATTTTCAATCAGAATATTCTAAAACTTAGCTATAGCTGTACTAACAATCTAGAGAAAATAATTAAATCACATGACAATATTAAATTTATATAACAATGATAACAGTAATACTAGTGCTGATTCTAATTTGTCTCGGAGAAATAACCTATGTAGTTGTAGAAATCCTGAACAATATCCGTTATCTAACAAGTGCTTAATAAAATCCCTTGTGTATATGTGTTCTATTTCATTAGTAAAATATCCAAGTGTTATCAAAATATATATTGGGAGTACAAAGAATAATTTTAAAAACGTTTCTATAATCATCTTTCATCCTTTACTAATGCTCATAAACGAAATATGACTTCACTTTCTAAACATTTGTGGAAATTAAAAAAGGAAAACAAAACACCTAAATTCTCAAACAAGCTAGAATCTGCAGATCGGTGAACGAACCTTGCTTTCTCTGCCTACAGGAGAAAATGGAAATAATTAAGTTCTTGAAGATCGACATATTATTAAATCAAAGATATGAAACTACGGTATATTGCAAACATATCAAGGAATTAACTTTACAATCTTGCTAAACTTCATAACTGAATAATCACTCCTCTTATGTTATATTATCTTTACATAAACATTTTAATGTTATCCTTAATGTTTTTTTCTAGCTTTAGGTATTTAATTGGTTAGTATTCATAATTTACTGGTAGTATGCTTAGCCATGAATTGGCTTATAATTTTTTTTTTCACTTGCGGTATTGATAACAGTTTTTTAATTTTAAATTAATTTATAAAAATCACATAAAAGTTTAAAATTTATTTTGTATTTTAATTTATAATGTAAGGTTGGTATAGTTAAATATAGTCTTTTTTATTAAAGTTTCCTTTATTTATGTTCTGTGTATGATTTTGTTTGAATATGTGATTTCATTAAAACTGTCATAAGATTTGAGACGCGACATTGTAGCTCTTATGTGTTATTATATTGAGGCGTTTCATTCCCGCTCAAATTTGAATTCTTCGTTTCAGCGTGGTTTCATTGGCTTAAACACGTATCAACAACTTCTCATATTCTATTTTCTTATATTTCCTCTAACTTTGCATCTATCTGTATGTATTGAATATACTCCTCTCTTTCTTTTTCCTTTCTTTTCTTTCTATTCTCTTGGTTGATTTCTTATGCTTTCTTATGTCTTTCTTTTCTCTCCTCTTCTTTTTATTGATTTCGTATTTTCTTTTTTATCTTTTACGGAAAATTTTCCAAAAACGAAAAATGAAGTGATGTTTCATAAATTGCAATTTTAAATAAAAGCGTTTATTATCATCTTTGTTAACTACCTGATGAAACGTGTTATTAAACGTCGAAACAAAATGTACAATTTTGTAGTAGTAACTTACATGTTCTAATGTGACTATTTATAATAAATATTTATTGCTCTACTCTTGTATTGAGCCCTGTTTTAAATTAATGTTTTGAACGTTTGAAATTTATTCCTCGTTCTTTTACATTTGTATATATATATATATATATATATATATATATATATATATATATATATACACACACATGTATATATATATATGTATATACACACACATGTATATATATATATGTATATACACACACATATATATATATGTATACACACACACACACACATACACACACACATACACACACACACACACACACACACATATATATATATATATATATATATATATATATATATATATATATATATATCCAAAAGAGAGAATGAACAGATGGAGTAGAATTCCACTTTTCGTAGCATTTGCTTTTTAAAAAAAGCGCTCAATACAAAATAGAGCAATATGTTATTACTATTTTTATTATAAGAGATTATAATAAAACGATGTTGAAATTGCTACACAAAAACATTCATGTTTCAATAATTTCATTGTATTTCTTCAGGCGATGGTAAGTAAGAGTTACTTACCATCAACGGAAGAAGTACAATCAAAGTATTGAAAAATTGTCTTGTTAATTTCAAAGAAACATCAAATCACTCACCCAGATTTATTATGCTTTCGGAACGATTCGAAAGGTTCCAAATATCATAAGTACCAGTCTAAATTTCACATTCCACCTTTTCTTCATTTCTCAAGTGAGTTCCTAGTATTCGACTTTTTCTTCATTTCCCAGGCGAGGTCCTGTTATTCCACTTTTTCTTCATTTCCCAGGTGAGGTCCTGGTATTCCTCTTTTTCTTCATTTCCCAGATGAGGTCCTGGTATTCCACATTTTCTTTATTTACAATTGAGGTCTTTGTATTTCTTTTTTTCTTCATATCCCAGGCGATGTCCTGTTATTCCAGTTTTTCTTCATTTCTCAGGTGAGGTCCTGGTATTTCTCTTTTTCTTCACTTCCCAGGTGAGGTCCTGTTATTCCTCTTTTTTTCATTTCCCAGGTTAAGGCCTGTTAATCATCTTTTTCTTCATTTCCCAGGTGAGGTCCTGGTATTCCTCTTTTTCTTCATTTACAATTGAGGTCTTCGTATTACTCTTTTTCTTCATTTCCCAGGCAACGTCCTGTTATTCCACTTTTTCGTCATTTCTCAAGTGATGTCCTGATATTCCTCTTTTTCTTCATTTCCCAGGCGAGGTCCTGGTATTCCTCTTTTTCTACTTATCGTTGTTGTTTTTGTTATACTATTTTGTCCGTCCATACACATGCATCCCACCGTATGTCTACCAGAAGCCTAAGGTGAGATATTGTTTGCCATGACAAGATTTACTCAGCCAAAAGTAAACCCACTGATACTGGTGTATATTCCATTGTTGATAAAGCACATTTTAAAGGCACGTTTCACGGCAAATATACCCAAATATAAAATTGACATAGTTACTAGTTAATTTTGTATGCACAAACATTATTTACAGATCAAGATTATTAAAATCTGTATATAACCTATAATTATACGATGAAAAAGAAAATATAGCCTGCAATCTGCAAAACAAATACTTTCCAAATTATATACTGTGCTGTTCGATAAAAGTGACTCACCTGATTTTTTTTACTAAATCTTCTTTTCTCCAATGAAACGAAAGTTGAGCTAAATTCAAAGGATAAGCGATCTAAAATCCGAAGAAGAATCTTTGAAAGCTCTTTAAATTTAGCAGTAAGTACTGTCAAGCATCCGTTCAGTATAATGTCCTGGGGATGCTTTTCTTGTCATGGAACTGGTTTCTTAAAACCTATTGAAAAGACCCTCAGGAGCAAGCAGTGCAAGAGAATTTTAGAGTCCTGTCTGCTCCCTTCTGCTGAAAGGGTGCAAATCGACCCCACCAAGCTCATTTTTATTCAGAATAATGCTCCCTGTCACAAATAAAAATTGATGAAGGAATACTTTGATGAGAAGCAGGTGAGTGTTATGACATGGCCGCCCCAATCTCCTAACCTCAACCCCATTGAAAACTTATGGAGCATTATAAAATACAGGCTCTCGAGAAAGCAGTTGAGCGACAAAGAGGATTTGATTGTGAATTTCATATCCGAATGGAATTCAATGCTTGGAGATGAGATTTGCCAGAACCTAATCAAGTCAATGCCAAAAAGAGTTGAAAAGTTTATTCAAAATAAAGGAGGACCCATAGATTATTAAATATTTCGAACTATATTACCTAATATAAATAAATTATACCTCTATTATTCTTTATTTAAAGCTGTTCAGTTATGTTTCTATTGATTACTAGTTGCAGGAAATAAGTGAGTCACTTTTTTGCACAAAGTTTTTCCCTAAATCTTATTTTATATCCAAAATTATAATTATCAATAGAATACCTTAGGGTGAGTAAACTTTTTTACTAGGTAGTCGAGAAGGGGTCTTTATATTAGTAAGATTCAAAATTAGTTTGACCTCCGCCAAAACAATAGGCGAAAAAAATTTTAAATAAAAAAAAATCAGGTGAGTCACTTTTATTGGACAGCACTTTATATGCTCCTCGTAAATTGTCGGTAATACAGGTGAGTACTATTTTTTTTTTAATTTCCTTCAAACAAGGTTTACTGGAATTTGGTCTAAGAATTTGTCAAGGCTTTGTAATCAGAATGAAAGCATTGATGGCTTCTGTCCTAAATCTATCATAAAAATTCAAGATGTGGATTTAGTAAATACCAAACACTTCAAAGATCTTTGTGTATGGATCAGTTATAACAAATTTAGTATCGAAGATAAGAGGATTGAACATAGAGCAGGCTGTGCTAGGGGTAGTTTCGCCTAATACCGTCGATTGTTACAGAACCAAAACATTGGCCTAAAAAATCTTGTCGTGTTCTTAAATAGCCTCATAAGATCGAGGCTTTCATGTGGATGTCGTTCATAGTGCCAGACCCGTTCAGAAATATCTAGACTGCCAGCTGTATACAACCGCTAAGATCAAATGGCTTTGAGTGGGTTGAAGCTTGTGGATATTTGTGAAGGCCGCCCTTCTTTGGGGACTGACGTAAAAGAATCACAAAGATCTGTACCAAATAAGAGAAACTACATGACTGTTGGACTTTCAACAACCAAAATGGATAGTACATGTAACTCGAAGAGAAAATAATGAGATAATCTAGATATTGATGATCCACACTACTTCAAACACAAGGATAGGAAAGAAACCTACATCAATACTGGAAAGCGCGATAACAGCTACTGGACTTGAGAAACCTGTTTTCCTAAAAAGTGTTTTAAGTGAGATATTTTATAAATTTCAAACGAAAGCGAAAATAATGACATAATCAAGATGTTGACATTCCACACTACTCCAAATAAAAGGTTAGAAAGGAAACCTACATCACTATTGGAAAGAGCGATAACAGCTACTGGACTTGAGAAAACTGTTTTCCTAAAAAGGTGTTTTAAGAGAGAGATTTTATAAATTCCAACCTACAGAGAAAATAATGACATAATCAAGATGTTGACATTCCACACTACTTCAAACAAAAGGTTAGGAAGGAAACCTACATCAATATTGGAAAGAACGATAACAGCTACTGTAATTGAGAAAACTGTTTTCCTAAAAAGGTGTTTTAATAGAGAGATTATATAAATTTCAACCGAAAGAGAAAATAATGACATAATCAAGATGTTGACATTCCACACTACTCCAAATAAAAGGTTAGGAAGGAAACCTTCATCAATATTGGAAAGAGCGATAACAGCTACTGGACTTGAAAAACCTATTTTCAGGAAAAAATTGTTTTAATAGAAAGATTTTGTAAATTTCAACCGATATTATCACTGGCTACTTTGCCTGTGTCTGCCGAATGTTTCCTTGTCAGGAAAGGGCTATTAGTTACATTGCTGTTAGCATATGTTTGGGTGCTCCTATCACTACTGGTATAGTAGTCGTTTCATCTGGATTATTATTTTTTTTATTATTGGACAATCAATATGCCATCAACGTTCCAAAAGGAGGGGTACAGATATACAAAGCCTAATGTACCCATCATTATATCTTGTCTGATAAGGGTATACCAAGCACATGCATCACAGCCAAATGTGCGTTAATATGGTTACAGGTTTTGATAAAATCAGTGCATAACTTTGCAGGTAGGGCCCAGTTGGAAATACTTTCAGGCCGGATCACCCAGTCTGCATAGACGTTCTCCAATCGAGAATGTTCCCAAGCATCTAGATGTGAGTCCCAAATCGCCTTGGCTATCTCATCTTTCAAACTCTATGTTACCCCCTCGTTACTCCCGCTCATGAGCAGAAATTCACAGTGCGACAGCTTCGACGGTTAATACCAGGCAAATCTGTGTACTGAACGAGCTATTTACTGTAGTCCATCTAAATTCACCAAAACAAACCGTATACATGTTAACACCACCAGTCACTTAACATCAGAAGCCACGAGAGCCATTCCTGGTGAAGCATCAGGTTTTTTATTATTATTATTATTGCTGTTCCTGTATTTGTATGATTACATCAGATTTCTGGAGATCATCAATATGGATTAGGTTTTTTTTTATGGTTTGTCAACCCATTGCAGGTTATTTAAAGCCAGAAAATATTTTTAGATTATCAGATTTTTTTTTAGATAATATTGATTTACTGATAC
>OZ038490.1:7514951-7564951 GCA_964036315.1 Acanthosepion esculentum | reverse complement strand
TACTATGTATGTTGGTGCAATTCATAACCTCACCCATGTTCACCTAGTCGCCAAAAACACGCATGCGTACAAACATCCGTAGTAATCAGACGACAAACGAAAGATATAGAATAAACAGTTGAAAAACGTAAGGACTAAAACCTTTAAGTGTAGAGATGAAAAGCTATCAGAAAGATTCGGACAAAGAGAAGAATACAGCGTGGAAGGAGGAGGAAGGGGAGAAGGGAGTGAAAAAAGCAATAGAAGAAGAGGGAGGAAGTGACGTAATATATGGTAGAAACATTGCTCGTACGACTCTCTTCTGTGAAACTTCCGTTTCTTTTGTAACCTCCCCGGCTCTGTCTTGTGACGATGGACTGAGATGCGTGTAGATTGCGGGGGTCGGACCGTAGGCGTGTTTTTGTGGGTGGAGCTAAGCGAGGAATCTTTCGTGCTTTCCCAGCAGAAGTGCCGTCATTTTTGCCGAAGGGTCCACCCTAACACCCCCCACCAACACTCCCCTCCATCTTTTTTTTTACCCCCGAAAGATAAGGCATCGCATCTAGACTGACAATCGGAAAACAGTTGCTAATACGAGCAATTTTTTTCCGCTTTCTCTCTCTCTCTCTCTTTTACTCTCTCTCTCTCTCTCTCTCTCTACGCCTTACTTTCTCTTTTCTCGCTTTTCATTTATTTCTTTATCTTTACTTTCATTCCCCCTCCCTGCAAATACACGCAGGCATTTAGGACTCAGAGATCGAGAATTTGCAATTTGTAGCGCATGCGTTGTTTTTATCGAGACGAAACCGCACATGCGCGTTAAGCACATATGGCATGGAGTGACACATTTACAGACACAAATAACTGCGCACGTGTATACAAAGATACACTTAGTCACTGGATATATATATATATATATATATATATATATATATATATATATATATATATATATATATATATATACACACACACAAATACATTATCAGACATAATTCTCTAATGTCTTTCCCTTTTCAGCTGAAAATTGTCTTTTCGAATGGATAACAACAGGCTTATATTTGTACGATGGAAATTCATGCTAAAGTGATACTGGGAACATGATTACAACACTTGAATCTCTCGCTATTAATCAATAACAACTATTAACAACCAAATATGTGCTCACGTTATAGTATCTATCTATCGATCTATCTATCCATCTATCTATCTATCTATCTATCTATCTATCTATCTATCTATCTCAGTCCTTTTCTTATCTATCTATCTATCTATCTATCTCAGTCCTTTTCATATCTATCTATCTATCTATCTATCTATCTCAGTCCTTTTCATATCTATCTATCTATGTATCTATCTATCTCAGTTCTTTTCATATCTATCTATCTATCTATGTCTGTTCCACATTTGTCTATCATTCTACCTACTTACTAAGTTATCGTTTTCCAAGTTTACATTTTCGTCTCCATATATAACATTTTTATTTCCTTTAATTCTTACATTTTGAGAGAAATGGTAAAATTATATATATATATATATATATATATATATAGAGAGAGAGAGAGAGAGAGAGAGAGAGAGAAGAGAGAGAGAGAGAGAGATGTATGTATATTATTTTTAAAGATTTAATCGATTTTATCTTTTAAACCGATATCTCTTTAAACCAAACGTTAGCTTTAACAGTAACCCTTATCTCTGTTTTTACACACACATACACCCCCCATATATATGGCGGGGAGGTGTATATATGACGGTTTCTCAGATTATAAGCAAGAATTGCCTTCAGAAAGACTGGCAAATAATATTCTCTTTACATTTAATACTTTGACGTCTTTCTACGTCACCAACAAAGTCCACAACATAAACATGGACTCTTTAACAATCTCTTTGTAGCGGCTCTTCATTTGACATAGAAAAATATTTCACATACATAATACACCTCCCCCATTTATATATACATATATATATATATATATATATATATATATATATATATATATATATATATATATATATATATATATATATATATATATATATATATATATAGTGTATTGGGACAGCAGATCATTATTTAAACATATATTATTAAATATAACAGACAATGAATGTCTGTTATGTCTGATCAAGAACCGTTTTAATGTTCGAATGTTTGTTTTAATTTCTGGTGAAAATAAAGAAAAGAATTGTCCAACATTTGGATACTTTTTATTAAGTTGTGAGCCGAAATCTTAGGAACAACTTAATAAAAATTATCCAAATGTTAGACAATTTTTGTCTTTATTTTCACCAGAAATTAAAGCAAACATTCGAATGTTAGAACGGCTTATGATCAGATATAATGGACTTTCATTGTCTGTTCTATTTATATATATATATATATATATATATATATATATATATATATATATATATATATATATATATATACAGTCCATCTGAAGTTATTATGCAAATCACATAAACCTCAATAACTCGAATTTGCTTTGAACAATTTTTCTCAAATTTTAAACGATTATTTTAGACCCAAATATAAAGCTTGAGTTCATTTTTTAGGTACTTTCACCATGTTTTATTAAAGTCTTTATATAAAGTTTTATTATAAAAACTGAAATTTAAAGTTATTATGGAAATTAAAATAATATTAAGTTTAAGGCCTCTGATATGTAATAGAATTTTTTTCCATAATTTGTTATTGAATCATGGATAATGGAAAGGATCAAAGAAATGCTGAGATACAGAAAAGAACGAAGTAAATTGATAGACGGAATTTCCACATTGAAGGTATCAAAGTTGATTCGCAGAGATCATGAAACGATGAAGAGAGCTGTTGAAAATATTTTGATTCTTAAGAACGAGAAGCAAAGAAAAACGGGTTAATTTGCAGTATAAGCACCAAAACCCCCGGTATTGAGAATGTACCATTCCGGTTCTGGGGTTTGCTTTTATCTGGGGTAAGAGTTGTGTGGTTTGTTTTTATTTGGGAAAAGAGTTGTGTGGTTTGTTTTTATCTGGGATAAGAGTTGTGGGGTTTGCTTTTATCTGGGATAAGAGTTGTGGGGTTTGCTTTTATTTGGGAAAAGAGTTGTGTGGTTGGTTTTTATCTGGGATAAGAGTTGGGCGGTTTATTTTTATCTGGGATAAGCGTTGTGTGGTTTGTTTTTATCTGGGATAAGAGTTGTGGGGTTTGTTTTTATATGAGATAAGAGTTGTGGGGTTTGTTTTAACCTGGGATAAGAGTTGTGTTTTGTTTTTATCTGGGATAAGAGTTGTGGGGTTTGTTTTTATCTGGGATAAGAGTTGTGGGGTTTGCTTTTATTTGGGAAAAGAGTTGTGTGGTTGGTTTTTATCTGGGATAAGAGTTGGGCGGTTTATTTTTATCTGGGATAAGCGTTGTGTGGTTTGTTTTTATCTGGGATAAGAGTTGTGTGGTTTGTTTTTATATGAGATAAGAGTTGTGGGGTTTGTTTTAACCTGGGATAAGAGTTGTGTTTTGTTTTTATCTGGGATAAGAGTTGTGTGGTTTGTTTTTATCTGGGATAAGAGTTGTGGGGTTTGCTTTTATTTGGGAAAAGAATTGTGTGGTTGGTTTTTATCTGGGATAAGAGTTGTGTGCTTTGTTCTTATCTGGGATAAGAGTTGAGTGGTTTGTTTTATATGAGATAAGAGTTGTGTGGGTTGTTTTAATCTGGGATAAGAATTGTGTTTTGTTTTTATCTGGGATAAGGGTTGTGGGGTTTGTTTATCTGGGATATCAATCTCAATGAGTTATTACATGCCAACAAGATTTTATTGCTGGTAATATTTTTATTTTTTCAAAATGAATTGCTGATAATATTTTTTCATAAAAATGTATTGCTTGTAATAATTTTTCCCCAAAATATATTGCTGGTATTAAAACCTATTTTTACTTGGTCCAAGTCTGGGGCTTAGCTATTCGACCATAGCTGAGACCATAACAAGTGCTATCACCTCGGATCAGGGAGGACCTGGAAAAACCAGCAACTGAGAGAAGTTCCACGCTCTTCAAAAATTCTTGATCGGGGGCCTTGCAGCTGGATTTTAGTTTATAGTCATATCCAGAACGCGGATGTAGTTTATCGTAATACCTAGGACGAATAAGAGTTGCAGGGTGAAGAATAATGCATCGCCCACAAGGCTGCCTAAGCGCTTTTAAACTGTCGAGGCTTTACAGAGCGGCTTGGGCAGCACCATCTCTGATATAGCAGTAATATTCCATTTTTGGTTTGATCTAAGTCTCGTAAAAATATTCATATATATATATATATAAGGGCACCTCGAGGTGGTGTAATGGTTAGCAAGCTTGTCTCGCTAGAACAATTACGTCTGAGTAGTGAGTTCGATCCTCACTGGGTGCCCCTTACTTTCGGCCTTGTGCCACATCCAAGCGTAGCTTGGAAAATCACTATATGCCTTGTGAGTTTCCTACATAAATTATGGGCACCTCGAGGTGGTGTAATGGTTAGTAAGCTTGTCTCACTAGAACAATTGCGACTGAGTAGTGAGTTCGATCCTCACTGGGTGCCCCATACTTTCGGCCTTGTGCCACATCTGAACTGCGCTATGAAAATTGCTACATATTTATATATATGGGCACCTGGAGGTGGTGTAATGGTTAGCAAGCTTGTCTCGCTAGAACAATTACGACTGAGTAGTGAGTTCGATTCTCACTGGGTGCCCCCCTAATTTCGGCCTTGTGCCACATCTAAGCTGTGCTTAGAAAATCACTATATATATATATATATATATATATATATATCCTTTCATCCCAAGAAAGTCGATAAAGCTATGAAAACGTCAGAAGACGTTAGTGTAGTAAAAGGACAATAAAAAAACATGTTTCAGGAAGATGGCGATTGACGTTACATTTGCATTTCTGAAGATCGCAGTTGTCAGGGAAGCAAGAAACCGTAAAAGAAATCTCCAGACGAGAAGTGCAAGAAGAGAAACTATTAGAATAGAAATTACGGTTACATCTGGCTATTTCAGTAGTAAAACGATGGGACCTAATTGCCAATCTAGTACGCTTAAATTTATGAGGTCGACGTACAAATGAGGGGATATATACAGGGTTCAGCAAGAAATACCCCCACATATACCTCCCAGAAATACCTCCCACACAAGGGTAAGATACTGGTAGCAATGATGTCTTTATCTAGCTAATGTCTTATCATTATGTGTGAGGTATTTCTGGGAGGTATATGTCGGGGTATTTCTGCCGCTCCTTGTATATTAATAACCAGCAATCTGTCCTGAGACACGGAATAGGAAACAAAAAAACGATTAGTAACACATAATTATCAATGCCATAAACACGGTTTCAAGCTTGACATTGGTAAATAAAGAACCAAAATAGAACTAATGATTGATTGATGATGAGTCAATG
Source organism: Acanthosepion esculentum (assembly GCA_964036315.1). Lineage (NCBI taxonomy): Eukaryota > Metazoa > Mollusca > Cephalopoda > Sepiida > Sepiidae > Acanthosepion > Acanthosepion esculentum. The sequence continues at coordinate 7,559,565 of OZ038490.1, read as the reverse complement.
ATTGTTTTGACGTTGTATTTACCGGGTGTTACAGCAAAATTGTCCAAATCGGGTGACAGCAAAATTACTCAATTGTTAGATTAAGCTCTGAACCGTTGTATCTTAGAAATGATTAAAGATATCTTACTGGAATTCTCCGAGGTTTTTATAACATTACTGGACTCTAGTTTGAGAAATAAGTATGTATAATTACTCTCTAAGCTTAAAAAGAAGAATCGTGATGAAATCGATCATAAACGAAAATCACATGTTCATCATTAATTAATCATAGCTAAGGATCGGAAGCTCATGAAGGATTGATATAAAGTTCATATATATACCGGATCATTTTCCACCTTATTCAAGATGATCTTCGCCCTCTCTAATCTTCTATCCTGGAGTAACAAGGTGCCTCACACTTTTCACGTACGATTTCATTTTCAAGTCTTTTTTCACTGCTCTTTGGACTGTCATAGCTGAAACTCATCTCTCACATGTCAAACGTCTTATGGATTGAGTTGGATCTTTTCTAATTGATCTCTTTAGTTCCAAGTTGAAATGATGATCCCTCTTCCTGTTGTGACCTCCTGATCCACTCCTCCTTTCGACTTTTTTTAACCTTATTCACCGTTCGCTTGATGGTTCTTGAATAGACTTTGAAGATGGAAGCCAGAGTATGAATATTGGCACCATTATTGAAGGCTTGAATTATCTTTTTCCTCTCACCGTTGCTCAGTTGGGAAGACAGTGAAGCTGACATGAAACGATTTCAACATGTTCTCTTTCTAGCTAAATAACTCAAAGGGTTTTTCAGTGATTCTTACGAAAAATGGTGTCAAGATTACTAAATGTTTTATCTGAGAAGCTGAAAAAAAGAAACTCAATTAGTTTAGTGGTCTTTTAGATATTACTCCACTTATAAAGCAATAAAATTTTAATATTTTTCCAATGAGAAGACGCTACTAAGAAGAACAAATTTCAGGAAAACAAGATGGCGATTGACATATATTTATATTTTTGAAGATCATAGGTTGCGGGGAAGCAAGAACCAGAAAAATTTCCACAGGCAAGAAGTGCGAGGAAAGAAACTATTAAAATAGAACTTACGGTTACATCTAGCTATTTCAACACTAAAACAATATAGAATGTGGGAGATATTTTTGGGAGGTATATGTTGGATGTATTTCTGTCACTCCCTGTATATTAACAAGAAAACGAATTGGGGAAAAAGAAAAGAAACAGTGAAATACAATTATCAATGACGCAAGCGCAGTTTCAAACTTGACATTATTTTTAATTGGTATCACTCCAAGCAAGGCATTAAAGCCACTAAGACACAAAGGGTTACAGGGTTTGGAAGAATTAGCAACAGAAACATTTAAAAAGCGGGAAGAGGAAAGAATAATCAGGAGAACAGTAGATAGTGATTGACATTGCATTTAAATTTTTAAAGATTAAAGATGGTTGGAAAGCATGGAGCCGGGAGGGAGTTCTACAAGCGAGAAGTGCGAGAAAAGAAACTGTTAACATAGAAATTACGGCTACATCTAGCTATCACAATTGTAAATTGATGAGATCTCGAAGCCAGTCAAGTACAGCACTTAAATTCAAAAATTTTAGGTACATGGCGAAGAGCTCACCGAAACAATTACCATGAAAGTATTTATAAAAAAGAAACAGAGAGGCATACTTACGGCGGTGGGAAAGTGACTGAAGCCGAACAACTTTAATATCTGTCTATATTTCTGAGATGAGGTCATATGTACATTATTTACATTATTCAGATTATTGTCCTCATCTTTGTCGCCATATTTATTACAACGTTTCGGACGTTGTAAGCTCCGGTCTTCTTTAGGTGGTTGGAATGTCGAACTGAACCCTTTATTTCGCTCACTGGGGTAGACTGTTCTAGTTCCACGTGCCATGTTTAATGGGTGTCAGTTATCAGTTATCTCCTGTTAATTTTCCCTCTGAAAGTTCTCCACTGCCTTAACCGGGTATTGAACTCACACATGGTACAGTGGATAAAGGCATTGGTTAGATACAGTGACAGGACCCATAGAGTGTGAGTTCAATACCCGGCTAAGGCAGTGGAGAACTTTCAGAGGGAAAATTAACAGAAGATATCTGATAACTGACATCCATTAAACATGGCACGTGGAACTAGAACAGTCTATCCCAGTAAGCGAAATAAAGGGTTCAGTTCGACATTCCAACCACCTGAAGAAGGCCGGAGCGTACAACGGCCGAAACGTTGTAATAAATATAGCGACAAAGATGAGGACAATACCGAACAACTTTGTAAATAAAGAAAGTACAGCTAATGCTTTAATGATTTGACTTTGTATTTGAACATGACTCCATTTACAAAATGATAAAAATTCAAATTTTTCGATACTGACAAATGTCGGGGTTAGAGGAAAGATTTATAAATGTTAATCTGTAAAAATTGTGACAAAAAAATTATTCCGCTTTTTTTTTTTTTACGACCGAGCCTGTTAACCAAAGTAATACAACAATTTTATACGCCGTAATATAATATTAATAAATAACATTGAATTTGGCGAGCAGGAGGCGGGGAGCAGGTGTTGTCAACAGGATATGCTTGTTTCGTATTTTTTGGCGTGTGTGTTTTTTCTTGCGTACGAGGGTTTTGTTGTTTTTTTTTCCTTTTTGTTTCGCTTTATTTTAACTTTGTTCCATTGATATATTTATTTGTTTTTCTTGTTTTGCTTACCTATTTTCTTTATTGGGCTGGTCATGAAGCAATGAAAAAACTAACCTTTTTCCAGTGACAGCAGTTACTACGAATCGCTTTTTGTGTTGTTTTTGTTTTTGTTTTTTTGTTTTTTTTGCCCTATGAGCGTCTATGGATATCCCACGGTAAAACGACTTTTTTATCACATAATGCATCTCGTGAGGAGGTGTACAAATAAACGTTACTGATTTTTGTCCCTTTCTAATAACACGAGAAATTCAGTTTTGTTGCTTCGGCAAGAAAGGAACTTGAAATAAAGAACAAAAATGACGATTAATTTATTTGTTTATTTTAATAAAATAAAAAAAAATGACATCAAAACAAGAAACTTTCGGTGAAGATCTGTATACGCAAAAATTCTTTAATTTGTAATAACGTTGGCAACTACGAAAGAAATCGAGAATTCAATCCACTAATTTGCAGTTTGCAGAATTCAGATGTGAGTTAAATTTCGAAATTGCTAAAACGAATCTGAGCTGATTTGCGCATGCTCTATAAACAGATGTAAACAGATAACAAAGATATATTTTTCATCTGCTGCTTTAGTCAATTCAAACATGCATTTTTATGGTTTTTAGCTATTTGTAGAAGATAGATTTCAGAAAAGAAAACTTCGACAAATTTAACATCTTTTTTATCTTTCCTATATATCCCAACAAACAGTGCCTCTTTCCTCTTACTGTATAACACCCTACCACGAGTGGTTCTTTGGCCTTAAAAGTTATGAAAAACGAATAATATTTTTAATCTTGTATATCATTACTTGTTACAAAATGAAATCCTTGCATGTGTCTTGATAAAATCACTGAGAGGACGTACGCGTCAGCTAAGATAAGTTTTCCTAAGTTTTATAGATATACTCTATCTGAAAATTTTAACAGATATGTCATATCAGTCGGATTGAAGCAATCGGACGTCTAGCCACACCGAAGGGCTGTCAAACAGCGAAACAGTCTGTTTGTAGGCGACACTATATATATATATATATATATATATATATATATATACACACACACACACACATGAAAAAGTGAAAAAAAGTTTTCGTCCCTGAGAACTTCCTCGGACAAGGTTTGTTTACGTTGATGTGACTACACATCATAGAGTGGAATATCTAATAACAAAGTGATGGAAAAAAAAGAATCTAAATAAAATCGGCTAGATTATACTAAAAAAGAAATTTAATGTAAAATTCCCGGCATCTCTCGTTCTCACGCATTTTGTAGTCGCATCAACATAACAAATTTAGTCCAATGAAGTCCTCAAGGAGAAAACCGTCACACGAAAAGCTACGACATTTTTTTACCCAATATATATATATATATATATATATATATATTAGAGTGTGCAGCTTTTATATTATATCATAAAGATGTAATTTATACAAAGAATTAATTAGCAATGTTAATGTGATTAATGTCGAAATCACTTCGCTAACAAGACTGAATGAAACATTAACTTACTATCAATTCCTTGAATAATACGATCCTTATATTTGAATTGTTGTATATTTCAGGTGGAATTAATGAGCCTAGTACTTGTATATTTGAAATTGTCGAAAGTACTAGGCTCGTCAATTTCATTTGGCAACAACTCAAATATAAGGATCGCATTATTCAAGGAATTGATAGTAAGTTAATGTCCCATTAAGTCTTGTTAGCGAAGTGATTTCGCCATTAATCTCATTAACATTGCTAATTAATTCTTTGTAAAAAATACTTCTTTACAATTGTAAACAGTGACTATTACGGCTAGTAATGCAAGACTCTTCGGTAAATCGAATCGAGTTTTCTCAGTCACGGTGTGTTTATCTAAAAAAAAAAAAAACGGTTAAATTCACCTTCATCCCCCGCCAACGGATTAGTGGTAGAATCTCCGACTGACGCCAATTCAGTCGGGTTTCGATCCTAGCTAGAGGCAACCGGACGTCTAGCCACTGATGAGCTGTGATACAGTGAAACAGACTGTCGGCGGAGGACAATATATATATATATATATATATATATATATATATATATATATATATATATATATATATATATATATATATATATGAAGTCTAATCCAGAATTCGAAATATTAGTTTTTAAAATAGCTAAATCCTAATTCCGATCCACGATGCTTACTGACGTCAATTAATGGAGGATAAAGATTTGAGATTAAGTTGACTCTGAAATTAACATGAATTAAATTCTAGTCACAGGTTATTAATTATTGATAATGCTTTTTACTCTTTTAGTCATTCTTGTTCTCGTGTCTCTTTCGCCCAAGTTCTTAAAATCAGCTTTTTATTTTCCCCTTTGTGTTCTTCTCTTGCTGAATATGCTGATAGCGGTTAGTGATGCAGAAAGGGAAATCTGTATAACGTATTCAAATCCCGGTAGATTCTCTTTCGTTCACTTTGCGCTAATACCACTGGAGAAGCCTTGAATCATTCCCCCATCTATGGATCAAATAGTACTTGACGGTGTGTCAAGCAGTCTAGGAGATGGAAAAATTTGAATTCCAGTGGTGGACTCTTCCTCAGGTTATCTTGGCCCTAGACACATTATTTATATGGTTGCATTACATGTGGTGCCTTACCAATGCTAGGGAATGTTAGGGAACTCAACCTCTTGGCTTGCCAATGCTTTTTTTACTCACCTTCTTCTTCTTCTTTTCCATTTTGTGCTTCTCTATCTACTTCTTTGCCTTTTATTTATCCTCTCTTCCTCCCTCTTCTATATTCTACTCGTTTCCTTTCTAATTGCACTACTTCCTCTTCCTCTCTTCCTTTTATTTTCCTCATCCTCTTTCTTCATATCTTTCTTTCCGCTTCTCCTCCACTTCCTCTTACTTTTTATTCTCCTCCTCCTATTTCCTATTTTCCTCCTTCCGCTTCTCCTCCTTTTCCTTATTCTTTTTATTCTTCTTCTTCTTCTTCCTGCTTTCATTCTCTTTCTCCTGCTCTTCCTTTCTATTCTCCTCTTCCTTCTTATTTTCCTCCTTCCGCTCCTCCTCCTCCTCGTTCTCTTCATTTTCATTCTCCTTTTCCAGTTTCCTATTTTCCGCTTCTCCCTCTCTTCCTTTTCATTCTTCTCCACCTCCTTTCATTATCTTCCTCTTTCTCTTTTTTTATTTTCTTTTCCCTTCCTCTTCTCTCCGTCTGCTTCATCCTCCTCTTTCTTTCTATTCTCCTCTCCTTTCCTCTTTTCCTCTTTCCGCTTCTCCTCCTCGTCCACTTCATTATCATTCTTCTCTTCCTATTTCCTATTTTCCTTCTTTCGCTTCTCCTCCTCTTCCTTTTTATTCTTCTCCTCCTCCTTCCTCCTTTCATTTTCTTCATCTTTCTCTTCTTTTTATTCTCCTCTCCCTTCCACTTTTCTCCGTCTGTTTCATTCTCCCCTTACTCTTCCTTTTTATTCTCCTTCTACTTCTTCGTTTCTTCCTTCCACTTCTCCCCACTTCCCCTTCATTTTTCTTATTCTCATCCTCCTCCTCCATCTTTTCCTCCTTTCACTTCTCTTCCTTTTTCTTTTTATGCTCCTCCTGCTCCTTTCCATTTTCTCCAATTTCCTCATTCACAATCCAATTTCATTGGTGAGACTCACTTTATCTCTCGTATCGGCGACCTTGGATTGTGTGCCAGTGTGAAATATAAATAGTGATAACTTTCATCGTGATTGCTTGACAACGAACCAATCAGGAATATGGACGACCTCTTCTTTAATGAGTTTCTATGTGACTTTCACGGAAGAACGAGTTGGAAGATTATTTCGTGTAAACTCTAAATGATTTCTCCCTCACTCTTTTTCCTTTTTTTTTTTTAATTCCTTCTTTGTGATATCATTTATCTTTTAAACATCCACCGACTCTTTATCGTCCAATCAATCTATCTTTCTATCGATTTATATCCGTATTTTATAAGTGTTAGCGTTTCTGTCACATGCAACGCAATTTACCTTCAGTGCGCATGTCATTTTGAAACGTCAGACATTTAGTAATCCAACAACAAATTGTTCAGCTGGATTAGCGTTTCAAACTCTGACAAAAACCAGTATTTCGAACGTGTATGAGGAAAGAAGGTTGAAAGATTGACACAGAACGATTTTCCATTCTATGTCTACGTCCGTTTCATTCATGTGCCACGCTCGTCAGCACCCGCTCACATCCGAACACTGGGATCGTCATCCTCTCTCCCTGTTCCTTTCAACCACCTGGTGGCGATGGCGGTGATGGTTGTGAAGGCCCAGCCTACCCTTGAATAGTCGCGAGGATTCACAGCGTGGGTGGTGGTCGCGGTTTTGCAACTAACGATTTCCGCCCCCGTCGCCCGCGGGACCATCGACTTGCTGAAGGGTGGACGAAAGCGAAATCAAAGAGAGTTTGACGAGGCGATTTGTATGGATTTGATTTTGGTGGACAACTCTGCGCGACGATGAAGCCCTCTCGGCTCAAAGTGGATTGTGAGATGCGAGATCTGTCAAAACCAGGTTGTATCACGGTGTCGGATACGTGTTCTGTCAAGGCCCGCCTTGATTACACCAGCCCGATTGGTTCTGCCTTCTTCCGCCGACCTGGCCGTTGAGATTCGTGTCACACTAAGATAAGCTTGTATTACGCTAGGGATAGTTTTGTCTAACACCCGGAAATGTTAGAAATCCCAAATAGTAACCTAAAAGCTCTAATCTAGACTCTATGTCCATCTCGTTCAGAAATGCCTAAACGAGTCCTTCTCAAACAATCTGACGTGGCGTACAGGCAGTTTTTTTTTCAAAGCGTGAAGGACCGACGAGCGAAGGTTTTCAACCAAGCTGGGGCGGCTGGGGCTTTTGGCTGTCGAGAGGAATACAGGGTAGTAAGCGCCGGCCCTACTGTATTCTCTTTCCACAAAACGATTTATTTTTAGGTGGATATGGCGGTGACTGGTGATTTGTGGCCTCTTCCGTGTAAGACCCCCCCATAGAGGAGAACATGACTAGAGACTGTGCTTACGCCATCCCGTGCAGCTGTGGTAAGAAATACAAAGGAGAAACAGGCCGCCACCCCTAAGGTAAGACTACAAGAACATCGTAAAGCGGTAACACGAGGGGAAATAAAAAAAAAACAGGCGTAGCTGACCGCATATGGAGGGGAAAAGGAGATCACCGCCCCCTGTGGGATGAGGCTTAAATAATAGAGAACATCACTGGAAAATAGGAAAACTTAAGGAATCAGCACATATGCTAGGCCACAAATAATAAGGGGTGAATAACATCACAAAATTGCAATATAAGCACTGGTAAAAAATATGAAATAATAATAACAGAAAAATTGCGATATGACCTCTGGTAAAAAAGATTGCTGGAGACATTAGGTTTATAAGTCCCAGAAATTCATACACAGATGTCCTCAAGGACACATTTTCCCAGTGGGCAAAGTCGTTGGTTAGATCCCGTGACTAGACCCAAAGAGTTGTGAGTTCAATACGTTGAGTTAAAAAGAGGCATGGCACGTGGAACTAAAACAATCTACCCCGGTGGACAAAATAAAGGATCCGGTTCAAAATTCCAATTCATGAGATGGTCGTCAGAGCGTACATCGGCAATATTGCGAATATGGCAATGAAGATGAAGTCCGAATAATGCAAATAATGTAAGTAAAATTAAATTGTTAATAAGAGAAACCTAGTCAGATATATCAGCGTGGAATGTGACTACTGTTTCTTCGTTTTCTGGAAACTCTCTGCGTACCGGCAGCTGAACGGGTATCACTTTGAATTATCATTTAAATACAACCGTGTTCTCAGATCAATAATTAAAAATGGTTTCATGCGAATAAATACTTCAGTTCTTGGAGATGGCAAACTTTTCTCAAAGTTTATAGATAGGCGCTACAATATCATAAACTAAACCACAAAAACCACATCAGTTGAAGACTTCCAACACCAGCAACAATTAAAATATATAGCACATGTAACTAGAAAACAATGGTGTAAACAAATTGTTGAATTTCAACACTTCCTTAAACAAAATGGTAGGAAAAGAAAAGAAAAGAAAAGAAAAGTTAATGGAAAATTTTAATCATAAAAGTGAACTTTTTTTACCTTCCATCAGCATGGCTGAGGCTAACCATTGCACCTTTCTGGTCTCAGGTTTTCCTCTGACATGAAATGCAGCGAATATATTGAATCAATGGGTAATCTGCCGTTCAGGACCCGCGCTCAGTTTGTAATATAAATTTCCGGAATAGTTACATCTAGGTATAAATGTACATGCTTTATTCGAAAATAACAAAGAAATCTTGATAAAATCTACCGTTTTGGAGTTATCGACAATAAAATTTCGAACTCATTCGCGTCGCGGCTACAGCACGGCAGCCATTATTGGCGTTGTTTGCATACATCTGCCGCGGAACAACAATGCGTGGAAGTTTTACATCTCTTGACTATTGCGCACCCAATGTGCAAACTATGCGCGAAATTTAAAAAGAACAACCTTGCACGTAATTTAAAAAGAGCATGATTATTTGCAAAATACAAAATGAAAATGTCAGAAAATTTCTCCGACATTCAGGCCTGTAAATGTTGTTTAATACTGTTTATTATAAACAGAGCATTTACTTACATAATTGTATCTATAAAAAAATGTTAAACATAAAAATGTCTTAATATATATATATATATATATATATATATATATATATATATATATATATATATATATATATATATATAACATTAGTGATCAATATATATATATATATATATATATATATAAATTCACAAGAGGATAGAATCCAGGTAGAACTCAATGTCCAGGACAGAGTAAGAATATAATATAAAAGGCTCAAACACTAATACTCCATGGTTATAATTTATTACATTGGAATCGTAATCACAATACAATTCATCAAACCTACAAATTCAAATGATAACGATATATAATTTTTTTGATATAGAAAATTATGACAAACTGGAAAATTTCTTGTGACCCGATTCAGCCCAGTTCGATGAGACTCGCCACAAGAAATTTTCCAGTTTGTCATAATTTTCTAAATACTGTTTGTTAATATATGAAATTAAGCAAAATTACATATGGTTATATCATAATTTGTTATATATTTTTTATATATCAAGAACAGTTTGAAAGAAAATATGTATGACAAATTGCAAAAAGTTTTCGTGGCGCGTTTAGGACTTCATCAGACTGGGTTTGTTGAAGTTGCTGTGACTACACATGTGCATGAACGAGAGACGCTGGTAGTTTCAAACTTTTTAAAAATTTATTACAACGTTTCACCATTCTTGGCAGATTTTCTATTATCACATTGTGGGATATTTAATAACAATGATGATATTAAGAAAAGAAAGAAAAAGAATGTAGATGAATTTAACTAGACTGCAAAAAAAAAAATTCTTTCAAAAATTTTGAAGCTCTCAGCATATCTCGTTCATGCGCATGTGTAGTCAACAACAATCTCAACAAATCCAGTCCGATGAACACTGGTGGAAAATGTCACAACGGATGGAACGTGCCACAAATAAACTTTTCCCAATTTGTCATACATCATATATATATATATATATATATATATATATATATATATATATACAAAACAGAGAAAGAACAGATGCAGTAAAATTCCACTGTTCGTAGCATTTACTTTTTTAAAAAGTGCTTAATACAAAGTAGAGCAATATACTATTATTATTTTTATTATAATCTCTTATAATTAAAAAAATAATATATATATATATATATATATATATATATATATATATATATATATATATAAGTATTAGAATTTTGTGGATTTAGGCAAATCATTATAGTCTAGAAGAATCCTCAACAGAATGCAGAAAACACTGGACGGCCGTTTGGCCCTATATATTTTGGAGGTTTTTTTCTTTGGACTCTGGGGCTTGAATTCTGGACGATTGTTTTCGCCTCAATTTCATGTTCTTACTTCTTTCTTTTTTTTTCCTCATTTTCCTTGGGTACTAGTTTGTTCAACCACGAGCCGAAACACCTAAAGTTTTTTCAAGCGAGTACCACTATATATATATATATATATATATATATATATATATATATATATTGACTTCAATGTTCACTTTTATATTTACACACGCTCCATCTCTGATATTGAGCACTTTATCCCATAAATATAGCACACCTTAAGAGTATATTTCTTCATATATATATATATATATATATATATATATATATATATATATATATATATATCGCTGTGAACGTTATTTTTAGTGGAAAAATATCCATTCTCCGTTGCATATTTTTCTTTGTAGAAAACACGTTTCTATCTAGAAAGCAAATGTAAATAATGTGTATTTGAACTATATATATATATATATATATATATATATATATATATATATATATGTATATATTTAAAACATTCACCCTGTCCAAGGCCCAAGAGCCTGTCGTGCTAGAAAATGTGACCACCCAGTTTTTTTTCCCATTTAGCTGTTACTGAAAGATTGCTGCATTTTGTATTCTTTTTTTTTAGGTTTAGTGCAGGAATTTTCATATCTTTATTCGTATTTGATTTTATTTTACTATTTTATCTGTTGTATGTATTCGTATAAAATTTCAGATAGCGTTTACCTGTAACAGGACAAAATGAATAAAGACATAAGTAAAACTTATCTTAGCCGACGCGTTTCGTCCTTAGAAGACGAAACGCGTCGGCTTAGATAAGTTTTCATTTTGTCTTTATTCATATTTATTTGTCTAACTCTGATTTCGATAGTGAATGACCCGCACCTAATTTTCCAGATTCAAGCTTTACACTCATTGATCTAGTTTTGAACTCAGGTAAGTTGACATTTGAAGAGGAAATATTTCGTTAGTTTTATTCCATTTAATCACTCTATTTGCAATTTACTTCTTTCAGTTTTGCTTGTATTACATGGCAATGCCTCTGGCTTCCTCAATTTGTGGTCAAGGAAAACGTCATAAAATGTCGTAATCGCCCGAACCATAAAAGTACTCTCCCGACAAAGGGGAAAGAAAGTAGAACACATAACTATTTATCAATCACCAGATGAAGGCATTAAGGTCATCTGTGTGGTGAAATTCACTGGCCGAGTGGGAATGAGTTTTCAAATGACCAGCTTGGTATAATCACTTAGTAATCACCTTAATCACTTCCTGTAAAATATGTGATAAAAATGTATACAAGCATACGAAAAATTCCTTCTAAATATGTTGAAAAGCAACAAAAGGTTTTAGCAATATTTCTCGAAATCTTCGGAATAAATGAATAGAATCAAAGGCATAATCAAATAATAGACGTTTATTTATTTGACTTCGATTGGGGCGAGTACCTTGTAATTCGTGTTGGCGAAAGTTCGTTCGGCTGGGTAGTTGATAGTTTACGTGTTAGACATTGGTACTATTTGGGAGTGTGTTTACTTTGGAAACGTGTTGCGGGCGCCAAATGCTGTGTTTTCTCGGCTCTCATGCACGACGGAAAAATGTCTGAAGCAGATGATCGCTTCACGCGACACGCTTGGCTCGTTTCTCTGGAGAACTCCTCTCCACAGCTGTCAGTCGACTGTCTCTTTATATATACTTAAGAAAGGCTCCAGGCTACTTGTTGCAAAGACTGGTTTCGGCTGACATCAATATTTTCTTTGTTCTTTGGATTGACTAAAATTCTTTTATTTCTTTTTCGTATTTTTTTTAATTTTTTTTTTTTAGCGGAAGTTATGAGTGGAGCCTCTCTTATTTTGTTAGATTTCTAGTCACAATAACTTGCTTTCTCATTAGTTGAGAGATAAGCATAAAGAGAGAAGGGTGGAAATAGATAGAAAAAGAGATATGTGTTTTAAGGGAATTCAAATGATTTATTTTAATTTTAATCTTTCTGTTTATATTTTATTTTTACGTCTAGACTATATAATTAGATTGGACGAAAATGTCTTTCTTTGTAATAAGTAATTGCAAATAATGATGAATATATAAAATGTAATTGTAGTTTATCTTTTGAGGAATAAAACTGATAAATAAAAAAGAAACCTTTTTATGACCCAACCTGATATATAATTATAGGATTATTAACGCATAAGCCGGTGACTTTACCAAGGCTTAGAGTAACTGTGCGCTTTATCTACGTCAAAGTGATTCTCCCCAACCCACTGCATAAGATCGGTGTTGCATCTATGCGCTCTGAATAACATTTGCATTTTAATGTCACTTGCCTTCTCGAAATTTCGACTCAGGGCTAGATTCACTTCTTAATTTTATATACTGCTTGGCTTTTGATATTTGCAAGACACATAATGAGAAAAGAGGAGATGTAAAATTTGATACTCAGTGCACATTGAAGCCAAGAGTACCGGGGGGGGGAGGCAATGAATAACCAATCTAACAATCTTGTGAAAATGGATGACAGACCCTAATTAATAAACATTTTCCTAAAAGTAATCCATTAAGACAAATTTTCAGTCGAAATACCCTAAAAGTTAGCTAGAGTTGTATTAACAATCTGGAAAAAAATATTAAATCACACAACAATAAAACACTAAAAATTTATAACAATAATAACTGTGATGAAAGTACCAATTCTAATATATCCCGTGTAACTAACCAAAGTAATTGTAGGAGTCCTGACCAATGTCCTTTATCTAACAAATGTTTAAAAGAATCCATTGTATATATGTCTTCTATTTCATCAATTGAAGATCCCGGAAATATTAGGTTGTATATTGGTAGCACTAAGAATACCTTTAAAAAACAGTACTATCTATCTCCTTTTATTAATGATAACAAACGCAATATGACTTCTCTTTCTAAGTATTTTTGGAAATTGAAAGAAGAAAACAAAACACCTAAAGTTAAATGGAAGCCAGAACTTGTAGATCTTTATACGAACGTTGTTTTTATGTCTACAGTAGAAAATGTGTATAAGTAAACTTTTGAATAGTGGTCAATTGTTAAATCAGATTTGAAACTACCGATAATTAAGGATTTAACCTTACAATCTTGCTAAACTTTTAACTTACTAATCACTTCTCTTATGTTATTTTTACCTGCATATAAACATATTAATGTTAGCCCAAGTTTTTCTTCACGGGTCACTACGTTAAAAACTGACCTTGTGTCACAACCTGACTCAGTGTGGGGGGTCAAGTAAATCTCCTTACTGATTAACCCATAGCTGGGAGAGAAGTTGTGGATTAATTTTATGAAGGGTGACTCTTTAAGGGCCTTTGCATAAATTTAAAGTTTTTCTGACCAGAAAAAAAGAATGCCTTCCAGGCTCTTGATGTTTCAATATGCTCAACAAGTGTTTTTTCGGGTTAGACGATTATCTGGTGTCTTTGCAGGCATAAATTGGCCTCTTCGCATCCACACATGACTTGTATCGAAGGTCCTCATGCAGAATTCTTCAGATAGAAGACCATGAAACCTTGAGGTTCTTAGCGGAGTTAATTGGCATTCGGGTCTTCATATCGATAGTTTTCTGTACATTTCGTACAAATTTGGGTGTCCTGATGGACCCTTAGTCAGCGTTTTACGTTTGGGTACTGCTGTAGAATCACCGTCAGCGGCTGCCAGCACTTTGCGACCTTTGACAACAAATGGGCGCGAAACTTTCAGGAAGCGAGCAATCTATAAATCACTCGGATCTGCCTTTAAGGCAACGATTACAGCGTGCCTTTTCATTTGCTGAGTTCGCTTAATGTTTATCATCATTTATCTGAAAAGAAATGACAATCAGAACATGTTAGAAAAAGCCAGAACTATTAAAAGACGTCTCCTCAAAGATCTGAGCAACCCTATATAATTATAAACAAGAGTAAATGCTAATATATATATATATGTATATATATATATATGTATGTATGTGTGTGTGTCTGTGTGTTTGTCTATGTTTGTGTGTATGGAATTGATGGGTGAAGTTATTTTAGTAGATAATCATGTTTGAGTTTTTTAAACAAGCCCGTACACGTAATACATCCTGTCTGTTAAAAAACGCGACGTCTACTCAAATTCGTGCATGCACTAAATTAACGTTTAGAGTGTATATATATATATATATATATATATATATATATATATATATATATATATGTATATTTTAAGACATTTTTATGTTTATACATTCTTTTTATAGATACAAATATTTAAGTAAATGCTGTGTTTTATAATAAACAGTACTAAACAACATTTACCGGCCTGAATGTCTGAGAAATTTTCATGGAAAATTTTCGTCCCTCGACAAGAATTGAACCTGTATCCTATACGGAATCGTCATATAGCCTAACGAGCCTTAACCGTTTCGGCCACAGAGGATCGTTCGGTTAGCAAGGTCGATTTTACTGTCTTTAAACTTTAATCTTCCATGAATCTCTCACGTACATTCATATCTGCTCATGGCGTATCAAATGTAAACAAATGATGCCACACATTATGAAATGGACAAAGTCCGACAATTATTTTAAGACATTTTTATGTTTATACATTCTTTTTATACATACAAATATTTAAGTAAAGGCCCAGTTTTATAATAAACAGTATTAAACAACATTTACCGGTCTGAATGCCCGAGAAATTTTCATAGAAATGTGTGACGTCCTATATATATTATTTATTTTAAAAAAACAAAAACATGTTAAAAATCGTTACACAATTGCAATTATGTTTCAACACTACAAATGTGTCTCCTCGGACGATGGCGAGTGAACGATTATTTGCATATTCAGCCCTCTTGCAATTTAAATGTTTTCGGATAGTGGAATTATACTCCATTTGTTCTCATTTTACCTGGATAAATATATATATATATATATATATATATATATATATATATATATATATATATATACGGCTCGGAATTATAGATCCCATATAGTTCCTATATCAACCAGGTGGATGTTTTTCACAAAAGTTTTCTGCGCGCGATCTTTGGCTATACTTTTGACGATAGAGTGTCGAATGCAACATTAGTGGAATTGAGACTTTCTTGATACGGTCACAACTTCGCTGGACTGGTCATGTTACAAGAATGAGTGGCGGCAGAATACCTAAGGTTTTCATATATAGCCAGCTTGCCAGGGGACAAGGGATAGTTGGACGTACGCGGGCCAGGAATAAAGACAAGCTAAAAAGTAACCTTTCAGCTGTCAGATATACCTCATACTAAATTCGAGCGAATTGCCATGGAAAGAAATAACTGAAGTGCCAGCGTGGTATCATAATTTTTTAAATCAATCGTATTGACCGACTCAGAGACGAAAGACAACAGCGAAAGGTGTCAACAAATACTCTTGTAGCTATATCCCGAGATCCTCGCTGTTGTACAATATGTGGGCTTGTATGCGAGGTTACTCGTGTGACTGAACATAAAAACTGAATGAGGTTGTCGGATCCTCATACGTCGAAATATATATATATATATATATATATATATATATATATATATATATAGAGAGAGAGAGAGAGAGAGAGAGAGAGAGAGAGAGAGAGAGAGAGAGATAGCTAGATAGATAGATAGATATTCATACATGTTTCATTAAATAATATAGACAAGTGTTGTCTATTTATTTTATGTAAATTCTTTTCATATCGTCTGATAAGCTTAATAACATTATCATTAAACGAAGAAAGAAAATCACAATATTGATACATATTTTTTAATCCAATCTAAGCTTTCGGTTTACATAAGCCATTATCAAAGATAACAATTAGAGTCGGATATTTCAATTTACCTTTTCACAAGGCTACATTTATAATTCCAAAGCCGAAAACTTAGATTGGATTAAAAAATATGTTTCAATATTGTGATTTGCATAAAATAAATAGACAACACTTGTCTATATTATTTAATGAAACATGTATGACTGAAAAAATGCTGCCTAAATACACACAATTTAAATTACATGATCTAGCAACCCACAAAACTATCAACACTTGGAGAGTTCCCCAAGTGAAAGGTGCAAGAGAAGAAACTATTAGGATTGAACTTACGGTTACAACTAGACATTTCATAGACCTTACAACTGTAAAATGATGAGACCTAACTGCCAATTTCGCACTGCGCTTAAATTCGGAAAGCCTAGATACCACAGAGGAAAGCTCATCAGAATAATTACTATGAAAGTCTTCATAAAAAAAGACGCAGGGAAGTCACGTTAAGGTGGTGAGAAAATGACTGAAGCTGAGCTGCTAGGTCAGAACAAGTAACAACCTAATACAACAGAATCCCTCATACCAGGAATCCCTCATATCCGTCTTTTCCATCTTGCACATTTATAAATCTACCCTTCGTCCGTGCATTGAATATTGCTGCCATATCTGGCCTGGTGCTCCTGCTATATATCTCGAGATTCTTGACAAAATCAAGAAGAATCTTTAAAGTTATCGATCCTGGCATCTTGGTTTCAGTCATCTTTCCACCGATGTAACTAAATATTTCCAAGGCAATTTCTCTAATGAGCATTTCACCTTTGAACCTCGACCATATTAATATAAACCTTGTACTACTACATTGGCAAACGCAATAGAATCCTTCATATCCGGAATCCCGCATATCCGGAATCCCTCATATCCGGACATGATTTTGATGTGTATATTTGAACTATTTTGGGTGATATGTAATTGATTTGAAATTTCTGTTTTTTAGGAAATTTACTTTGGATAATTGCTTATGCTTATATTTGTGCAAAAGATGATGGGAATAAGAGGAAAAGGACAACTTTGGAGTTATCGTAAAAAGAGGAAATTTTAAACAGACGAGACGCTGGGAAAAATTCATTGTAACTAATGGCTGAGTTCAACATAGGAAAGTCAATATTGTATGATATAAAATCTTCGAAAGAAACTATTCTCCAGCGTTCACACAGTCACAATGAACAAGGAAATAAAAAAACAGGATTGTGATGAAATCTGGATTGAAATTGAAAAAGCTATTGAAAAGAAGCCGGCATTCAGCTGTGACGATTGCAATAACGCAAGCAGTGGTAAAAAGTGCCTTTCGTTTAAAAAATTTCAAGAAAATCAAAATGAAATGCAGAAAGTTGAGAATGATATTAGAAGAGAAAGAATCATCATGCAACACCGATTAAAAAATCCTCGTTACATTATTTGTTTTGCATACGTGGCATACTTAATTTAATGAATTTTCATTAACATTACATAATTTATTTATTTTTTCCTTAAAATCAATTCCGTTATATTTCACTCACCATTAGCTTATTTTGTTTACTATAAAACATTGAAAATAAACGTTAAACCTGACTTCAGTTCTTTTATTTCAATCTGAATATAAGCCCTCATATCCGGACTT
Source organism: Acanthosepion esculentum (assembly GCA_964036315.1). Taxonomy (NCBI): domain Eukaryota; kingdom Metazoa; phylum Mollusca; class Cephalopoda; order Sepiida; family Sepiidae; genus Acanthosepion; species Acanthosepion esculentum. The sequence continues at coordinate 7,541,549 of OZ038490.1, read as the reverse complement.
TGTAACCAATTATTCCTCGTATCTGGAAGGCCTTCTTGGTCCGGTTGTCAGGCATTCTACTGTATAGACATATATATTTTTTGGAAATATGTTTTGCTTCAAAAGATAAACTACAATTATTTTCTATTGATTATATATTCGCCATTATTTACAGTTACTTATTACCACTGGATGTGCGAGTGGTGTAATGCGTAACATCTAGAAATAAGAAATCATAAGTTCGAAATCCAGTCGGATTCGTTACATTCACTTACGCAAATAATTCATATGCGGCAGCAATATTCCATGCATGGATGAATGGTAGACTTATAGATATGTAAGATAGATTCTGGTGAGAAAAATCATCTCACACAACACAGGGAAGAGCATTCCTCTCGGCTGTCCTAGCAATGGATTCAGTATAGTCTTTCCACTTCATGTCCATTGAGAATGTAATCCCGAGAAAGCGCAACGAATTGGGAGAAACAAGTTTTCACTCCTCGTTTGATTTTGTAAGAATGTTTGGTAAAAATAATGAAACTATGTAATTATAATTTAATCATGAAATAATGTCATTCTCTTGAATTAATTTTCATATTTAGATTTTGGCATTAAATAACCCATATGTGTTCATATGCCACTAAATAAAACTATCAAACTGAAATGAGGCATTTCGGTAACTAGCATAATGATAATGTTAATATTAGCCATTTCCTTATAAGGAAACATTTGGCAACATTGACCAAGCAGCTATTGCTGCTGTCAATGGAAATTTATAAAATAGTTATCTTAAAACAAATTTTCAGTTTTCTGAAAGGATCCTCAAGCATACTAGTTGTTATCACTCTTTCCGGTATTAATAGAGGCTTCGTTTATAACCATTTAAATGTAGAGTGGCAAGTCATCATCTTGAATATGTTGTTATTTTCTCTTTGATTTACATGTGCTATCCATTTTTATTGTTGCTTCTGTTGAAAGTCTTCGGTTTCTGTTAATGAGTACAGTTCTTTGTTTGTGATTTTGTAGCGCCATTCCACAATGTTCGAAGAAGGATGGTCTTCGCAAAGATCCAAAGGCTTCACTCGCTCAAAGTTGTTTATAACCATAAATCTTAGAAAACGGTTGTATACAGCTGACAGTTTAGACATTCTTAATTTTACGAACCTATTTAAGACTCGAATTTTCTCATATTCCCTAATACTCAACAACCTCTTGCGTCTTAGTGTCTTGCTTGGGGTGAAATGATATATATATATATATATATATATATATATATATATATATATAAAAGTGAACGTTGAAGTCAACACTTAGAAGCGACAGTCTATTTCATGCTAGACGCAATCGTCAGGCCTTCTAAGTTTTGACTTCAATGTTCACTTTTATATTTACACACGCTCTATCTCTGATATTGAGCACTTTATCCCATAAATATAGCACACCTTAAGACTATATTTCTTCATTCTTCATATATATATATATATAGATAGATAGATATAGAGAGAGAAAGAAAGAAAGAGAGCGTATATGTGTGTCTGTGCGTGATAGATAGATAGATAGATAGATAGATAGATAGATAGATAGATAGATAGAAAGTTGAAAGTTTTCTGTTATTTGGTACACTTTGCGATTCTGTAGCGCCAATCCACGATGTTCAAAGAAGAATGATCTTCGCAAAGAACCACAGCCATTTTTAACCATTGAACTTAGAAAAAGGTTGTATATTGCTGGCAATTTAAATAACCCATATGTGTTCATATGTCGCTGAATAAAACTATCTAAATTAAATTTTGGCATTAAATGACCCGTATGGAGTTGATATGCCGTTCACCAAACCATTCCATTCTACCAATATTGCTACCATGGGAGCTCTATCTTCACCGTCTGCGGTGTTGTTTAAAATTGTAATGACTAAAATTTATCCTTAGTTTATGTTAAGTGAATGTTTTTTAATCATTTCACCATAAGGAAGGCAATAAAGCCACTAAGATGCTGAGTGTGAAAGAATTACAGAAAAAAAAGATAAAAATTATTAAAGAACAGGAATTAAGAAGACAAAAGATAACTATTGACATTGCATTTAAGTTTTTGAAGATCAAGCTTGTCTGGAAAGCAGGGGACGGCAGATATTTTCAAAGGCTAAAAATGAGAGAGAAGGAACTTCTAACACAGAACTTACGGTCACAATATTTTTACGTTGAAAAAGTACTAGGAACAAAGTGAATCAATTTTGTATTTCTTTTAGGCTGGTAATTACTGTTCGTGCTGTTTTTAAATAACATGTTACTTCAAGATATAGAAGAGTATAGCTCTCCATAACTTCCGTTTTCTTATTTTCTGTGTACAGCAATAAATTCTTGAAGACGTATACTTTTCAACTTTTTTTACTATACTGTTGACGCTTCCACAGTTTTGGAATCAGAATAGCCTTTCTCCTAGACTGGCTGCCACACAAGGCTAGAAAGATTAATGTAACCTAAAATTTAACCATTTAAAAAAGAATGCCATACTCTTCTAGAACGCAGTAGATTACGGCTCTCCACAGATTCCTTTTCTTTATGATCTGTGAATTGCCACAGATTCTTGAGACAAAATAAGTGAAGTAGTTTACCGTTGCTTTCTCAGCTGTTTTGAATTCGGAATAGGACTTTTCCTAGACTGGCTACCACCCAAGGCTAGAGAAACCAGTGTCACTCTGCTATTTAATCATTAGGTGAAAGTATCTGTAAGTATTTTTCGGATTGATCAATTATACGCTAACGAACATATCACGTTGAAACCCCCCGTTCTCTACGAATTAACGAAGTTATGCAACGTTGTACCTAGTCAATACTCAGATGAGTGTCTGCTAAGGAATATATGGTGTTGTAAGTTGCGCGTCAGGCCTACCTAGCAAGCTGGCGATGGGTACAATCTCATTACTTATACTAACAGAAGACCTCGATATGTGCAGACGTTTCTAGACTGACAGGTCACAGGTTTCTTTCTTTCTTTCTTTCTTTCTAGTGTTTTCTCTATCACTCTTTCTTTATATCTTCCTTTTCTCTCAATCTACCGTCTCGCCACTCTTTCTTTATTTCTTTCTTTTCATTCTTTATATCTTCCTTTCGCTCACACTTTATTCCTTCTCATTTATTTACCCTTTCCTTTCTATTTCTTCTTTCTTTCTTTACTTTCTCACTTTTCTTATTTTTCTTCATTCTTTGTAACTTTCCCCTTTTTTGTCTCTTTTTTGTCTTTTTTTCTCTCACTTCTTTCTCTTTCTCTCTCTCTCTCTTTCTCTCTCTCTCTTTCTCGCTGTATTCTTATTTTATTTTTCCTTTCTCTCACCTTTCCCTCTCACCTTTCCCTCTTCCCTTTCCCTCTAACCTTTTCTTTCTTTCTTTCTTTCTTTCTTTCTTTCTTTCTTTCTTTTCCCGTTTATTTTCGCCTTTTCCCCACATCTCTTTCTTTCTTTTTTTCTTTCTCACTTCACTTGCTTTTTTCATCTTTTATAACCTTCTTTTCTTCGTGTCTTTCTTTCTCTCTAATTGTTTACTTTTTTCCGGCTTTTCAATCTCTCTCTCTCTCTCTTTCTCGCTCTATTCTTACTTTATATTTTCCTTTCTCTCACCTTTTCCTCCCACCCCATTCTTTCTTTCTTTCTTTCTTTCTTTCTTTCTTTATTTATTTATTTATTTATAGTTTATTTTCACTTTTCCCCCATTTCTCTTTCTTTTCCCACTCTCGTCTTTCTTTCTTTCTTTCTTTCTTATTTTCTCTTTTTTCCCATTTTGCTTTCTTCTTTCTTTTCTTTCTCACTTCTCTTATTATTCTTCATCTTTTATAACCTTCTTTTCTTTGTGGCTTTCTTTCTTTCGATTTGTCGTCTTTCTTTCCAAGTTTTCTCTCTCTCTTTCTCTCTTTCTCTCTCAATTCTTACTTTATATTTTCCTCTCAACTTTCCCTCACCCTTTCTTTCTTTCTTTCTTTCTTTCTTTCTCATTCATTTTCATTTTTTCTCTCTCTATTTTCTTTCTCACTTCTCTTATTTTTTCTTCATCCTTTTAACATTCGTTTTCGCATTTTGTCTCTTTTTCTTCTTGGTGTCTTTCTCTCTCCTTGTCTCTTTTCTTTTGTGCGTATGTTTCTCTCTCTTTTTGCTTTCTTTCTACCTTTCTTTCTTTTCTTGCTTCTATTTTCTTCTGCCTTTCATGTCCATCCCTCTTTTTTCTTCATCCTTTCTCCATATAACACCTCTTCTGCCTAACCTCCTTCTCTTTATTTGTCTTTGTTGAGAGAAAGAGAAAATCTTTTACTGGAGACACCTTCTGTTGCAGTCTCTTACGAAAACGTTCCTCCAATTCACTTGGCAGACTAATATGTTTCAAGAACTCGACACCCCCGAAAAGTCCAATATGTCGTAACATCTCTCAAGAAGAAAAAATATAATAAAATAAATTGCAGAAAATTCAAACACTGAGATATCTTCTCCGATTAGCGATGAGTCCAGATTCAAAAATAAGAACTTGACACTGCCTCGTTCTGATAATCATCACCCAGGTCATCTTTTTAAAAGTACCCTTTTTTTTCCTATCAGAAATTGAAAGCAGAAAAGATCTTATCTCGTTCCTGTCTAACGGTTATCAGGGAAAAGAGAAAACAAAATCGAATTACAGGACACGGATCTTCTTTCTTTTTTTTTTGTTATATATATATATATATTTTTGTTCATATTTTCGCTCTCGTCGGCACGTAATCTCGGCTTCGCTCCTTTTTCGTGTGAAATGAAATAATGCGAAGGGCTTGCTGTTGTTATCAGAAAAGATGGCTGCCGACGGCTTCTCATCATTTGTCATTGAACTGTTTTTTTCTCTCTCCTTGTTATAGCTTTAATCTTTATACCTGCAAGAGATAATGTACAGTACAAGCGAGTATATTTTAAAGGAAACCCCGCCCCGAAAAATCAAATGACAACTATATTTGCAATAATAATAATAATAATAATTTTTAAAAAAGAAAGGATAATAATGCTGATTTTACAACAAAATAATATGAGTTATTATCGCGACCATCGTAATTATCAATAATTCTCGGAGCGTCAAAGCCATTAATATTATTACCCCTTTTTATCACTATTGTCGTTATGTTAGCATATTTTATTGCTTCCCAGAGATCTTCTTTGTTTTCCTTTCTCATATGCTATACTTAGCGCCATATAAAACATGTTTCCCCAACCCGCTAAAAAATGATTTTAAACAATCTCCCTACGTTATACAGGGTGTCCCAGAATTAACTATTTCATTTAAATCGGACAATTTTTTAAAAACTGACTTTTGTTTCTGTTCATCACGTTTAATACGTGTTAGAAACTGTTAGGGAAGACAACTCTCCCCTAACGAATCATTGACTGTTCACGAAAAAAAAATGGGAAGTATCAGACAACAACATGGCTGCTGGACAATACACTACCTGTAGACAGTGAATTGTTTATGCAACCCAATCCTGCTGTATCCTGGTCGGTGAGAATAAAAACGAATATTGTTGTGTTCCAAAACATATTTAACTGTGTTTTGTTATATTTTGTTGTTCCTAATATTTTGATTTACAAAAGAAACGAATAAATTTCTAATTTCGTTTTTTTATAATTTTTTTTATAATTTTATTTTCATTCCCTTTCAGAACACTATTAATAATGAATGTACGAGAACGCATCTTTGTTACCCCCCTCCCTGATTTCTTTGCATGGTGTGTTTCATAAAAACAGAGGTTTATCGCCAAAAGCTGAGCTTAAGACATTTAGTTAGCAGTGCAGGAAATAACTTCAAAATGTTTTTCGCAACGCCAAGTATAAAATTGAAATTCGCAATTATCAATAAAGTTTTGACGTAAGATTTATAAATCTATTTATTTTATATCATAAATAAGTAATAAACCTAAAATTGTGTCAGTTTTTTTAATTTGCCAGATTTCATTGAAATAGAAATTCTGGGTCAGAATATATATATATATATATATATATATATATATATATATATATATATATATATGTGTGTGTGTGTGTGTGTGTGTGTGTGTGTGTGTGTGTGTGTGTGTGTGTGTGTGTGTATGTATGTATATGTGTGTGTGTGTGTGTGTATTTAGGCAGCAAATTCTCTTTTAGGCTTGTCTGATTATATAAATTAAAGACATTATGTCTGCTAATTTTTAACAAAATCCGTTCATACTCACGAATAACCTTCCGTGTATTGATGTTAAAGGATGAGAGAAATGTGTTACAACTGTTTAAATTTCTTTTATTTTCATTTCCCAAGTACTTTCGATCTTCTCCCAAGATCATCTTCAGAGGTGCAAGTAGTACAAAACTATGTTGTTCATTAGTACAAGTATTTATACAAAGCTGTGCGTTGGTACCCATTACTGTATTTTTTTTCATTATGCTTTTAAATGCAAAACGGTTGACAATGTACTGAGCGTTCATTATAAAGTGAAAAAGATTATCCATTGTGATGTTTACATATATATATATATATATATATATATATATATATATATATATATATATATATATATATATATATATATATAACAATTAGTCTTGTGTAAAATGGAGTAAATAACATTTTTATTGAGTCCTGAACAATCCTATCGAAGTAAAAGCAATCAAAAATTCATATTAATCCAACATTAATAATAAAATGTAAAATATTCGCTGAACTGTTCCCTCGAAAAAAATATAATTTCAAAAACTTTTACCTTTACAAAGATAAAAAAACATTTATACTTAAAAACTGTTATACAGACTTTTATACAACTTGACGACATTAATGATTTCATTAACTTTCTAAGTAAGATCCTATCGCCCATAGTATACATATGGTAAATTAAAAGTTTATCAGATATGGATGTATGGAGAAGTCCCAGAGGTTTCTTGGCATTATTTATCGGAATCTTTGGAACAAAAAGAACTGGGTATAAGATATAAACAACTAATATATATAATGACTTATTTGATTTAGAATGGAGTGAGTCCTTTGATATTCGGTATAGCAAAAGTTAGATTATAATGCAGAACTATGCAAATACGTCATAAAAAATTTTGACCATCGAATGGAGGTGTGCCAGATTCCGGCATCCTTATCTCAACCTAACTCACCCGGTTGGTCGGCGTTAATGAATCTGCTTACAACAGCCCTGAACTTCCGGCTACGTTAGGCCCCTACTTCCGTCTTTCCTGTCACCTGGTTTAGGAAATTGCTGCATGCATATCGTCCAGACTCAAACAACCTACTTCGTACACTTCCGTTAAAATACTACGGAAAGTTCACCATTGGACTTAACCAGCAACTTTTCAACACTTTCGCCGGACATTTAAACAGAATTTTCGAACTGTGAACTTTTTTTTTTAAGCATTCAACCCCAAGCAAGGCGGGAAGTCACTAGCACGCAAGGGGTTACAGAGTTGGAGCGAGAACAAAGAGGAGTGATAGAGGGAAGGATGAAGAGACGGTTAGGGGATAGATCAGGGCATCTGGAGACGTCGGTTGACATTACATTTGAATAGTTGGAGATTATAGCTATCAGGAAAACAAGAAATGGGGAGGGAGTTCCACAGGCGATAAGTGCGAGACATGAAGCTATTGGAGTAGAAGAGACAGCTACATTTAACAGTTTCGTCAGTGAAAGGGTGAGAGCGAGATGCCAGCCTAGTAGAACGTTTAAATTCATGAAGTCTGAAAACCAGCGAAAGCAGCTCATCGGAGCAGTTGCCGTGAAAGTATTTGTAAAAAAGAGAGAGGGAGGCAACGGCACGTCTGTGAGAGAGCGGCTGCAGACGAGATGCCAGGTCAGGGCCAATTACATTGCATATCCGACTTTGGATTTTATCAAGGACCTTGAGACAATTAGAAGGGGCTCCAGACCATATATGGCAGCAATACATACCAACTTAACTTACATGGACACTGCTTTTAGTCACAGTTATAGTATCTAGATCTCCTAGCCGGTCAGTATTCGTCAATTTACTTAATTCTGCCTCCATTACTTAAACGAATCACTACCATTGTATACGATCTAAATAAATTTTTGTTTTAATTTTACGTTTATTGTTTGTTGTCCTCTTGTTGACCTGTCAGATTCACATCTTTAATTTATAAACGTTAGTGGGCCTCTTGTGACATCTATCCCTTATTGGGGTGTACAGGCCATATTATACCGCGCCCCCTTCCAGTGGGGGGTCACTACAGCGTACATAAAATTTTCACTGAGTTCTAAACTATCCTATCGAAGCAAAAGCAATAAAAAAATTCAAATTAATACAACATTAACAATAAAATGTAAAATATTCGCTCAACTGTTCCCCCGAAAAAATATAATTTCAAAAACTTTTAACTTGATAAAAAAATGTTAAAAATTTATACATAAAAATTTTTATACGGATTAATACTGATAATAAAGACCAAATATTAAATCACAATTCGTTAACATACAACACATGGCTGTATTCAGATAGGTACTTACAAATATTTTCTAAAAACGAGCATAGCATGATGAAAAAAGACCCCAAACTTAAAAACAAAATTTTATCGTCAAAATATTTATGTTATTATTAAGAGGAGAGACCAAAGTATTTTTTAATTATTTTATTAATTTGAAGGGATACAGACGGAGCACATGTTGAAAAATTTCAATAAGGATTTACCTTTCCCCCATCTCCTGTCTGGTCTCTGATCGCAGGCCAGACGAACGAAATCTATTTGCTTTGTATCATAATTAAGTAATAAACATAAAACTGTGTCAGTTTTTTTTTTAATTTGCCCGATTTCCTTGAAATAATTAATTCTGGAACACCCTGTATACGCAAAGTTTAGGCTTCCGATAGGTTAATTTTATTTCCAACCCTCACTACTATAGGCTATCATTTTACCTGGAACGTTCACTTCTATTTAGCACGTCATTATAATATTATTTATTTAAAAGACTTTATTGCTGTTAATGCCATTATTAATGCCAGGAACTAGGCTTGCATCAGATTCCTTTCCTTTATTATCTGTGAAATGCTACGTCTTCTTGGGAAAGATAGTGGTGTAATTTCCCTTTGTATCCAATTCAGAGTGGACCTTCTCTTAGGCTGAAAGCTTACCCAAGACTAGACAGCCCAGTCTACACTAATATTTAATCCATCGATTGGGCGATTAATAATAGTAATAATAATAAGATCTGCATTTATGTAGGAAGTATGAAATTAAAGTCCACCATGAATGGTACCGCCACAAGCCAGAGCAGGTGACCGGAAACGGCCAAATCAAAACCTTTTAATATTTTAACATTGTTACGTTAGACCAATAATTGTACCCCCACCTTAGATTTTACAAGTATATTTTTAATACCTTACATATTTGCAATGAGATATGAGAATAATAGTCGTCTCTTTATATCTTTGAATATGCAGATTATGGAATATTTTTGTACCCGGTTAAACTAAAGCCAGTTCTTGGAAGAGAACCTTCCTTTCCCCCATCTCCTGTCTGGTCTCTGATCGCAGGCCAGACGAACTCTGCTTGTCTGATAAGTACAAGTAACCCTAATAGTGTTCAATGGATAACGCCTACTCACTTTCATATGCCAACACGTGACTTAACCCCTAACGGGTTTTTTTTTTCGCGCGTGTTAGGATATAACAACTTCACTTAGCTATTTGCTTTCAGAGGAATCGGACGTCACCAAGAATCGAATGACCGACGAAAGAACCCTGAACGTTATTCTCAAACCCAAGTCGTCTATACTCCTGTGGTTTATCTGCGTATCCGACTCGCTATCAGCAAGGATTGAACGGCGTTAATCGAGGACTTATATCAGGACATTAGCAACTCCACCTCTTTCGCTCTGAGAATTGAATGGACATCTTTTCTTTCGAATTTTATTTCTGATAACAATCGATCGACGTCGATCCCTACAATTTGTAAGTCTTTACATGTTTGTTTATATATATATATATATATATATATATATATATATATATATATATATATATATATATATATATATATATATATATATATTCTATAATCTGTCGTCACTATTTTTGTCTGTATTTCGTCGCATTGATATATGTCGGACCAACCAATTGTCCCCTCATCCCTTTTACTATTTAGTTTTCTTTTCTTTAATTGAATACACTGTATATTTTTATAAATAAAGTATTTTTATTATATATTCTCGTGTCGTCTTCTGTTGTTCTGTATCTGCATATTGTTCGTTTTCTCACTGCGTTCACCGACGTCCAGAATTGGAGAATTCCCCTCTTATCGTTCTTTTCATCAATCTTACATTGAACCCTGGGATACTCTTGTTTTATTTTTTTTTTTAATTTTCTCGTTGCGTCCCGGCTATCGTCGTCCCAACGAAACCCCGGGCGTAACAACATCCAAACAGACTCCACCCTTGAGAGCAACAAGCCAAACATCAATGTTGTTAGAAAAAAATAACGCACTAAACAAGAAAATATCTCCTCCTCGATTTGGTTGTTCCTGGTGATAGAAATGTCAAGACAAAAGAAATAGGAAAGCTTAAAAAATACACTGACTCCCGAATCGATGTTGCCAAAACTTGAGAGGTTCAGGACTCTATTGTCCTTTTTTTCTTTTCTTTTTTATCATTTCATCCCAAGCAAGACAGGTGTGCCACTAGCACGCAGGGTGTGATACTATTTGTCGCTGCCGCGGTAAAACGGAAGAAAGTTTTGTTAAAAAAATAGAAAGTGTTATGTGCTGAGAGACATTGAAACGAGAAGGGTTAGTACCAAAAACCCGTGGGAAGAATTGAGGATTTAATTCACACATAAACGACTTGAATTTTATGTCGAGCCGTTTGAACAGTGGAAAAGTGACCCAGACTTAAGGGGTAATGTTGTTTGACACACAGCTGCAAATGCAAGCTGCACAGCGAAAACTTCACTGAGGACGTTTGGTGAGAGGAAATGATATGAGAGATTGGGAGAAGGGAATTCACCAAAAATTATGTCAATAAATGAGAATGCGCGAACCGAATTCGCCAGACGAGTCGTAATAGAAGACAGAGACGGGACTTCAGAGAATTCGTCCCAGCCACCGGTCGTGATACACCCCACGTGATTGCCTGCCGAAGAGAAGCCTACGACTTCAGCCTAGTGTCAAATTTTACCGATAATATCACTTCCGAATTAGTTGATGGCTGAGCTGATAGTTAATTGCATACGAACTCTATTATAACCAATTATTGTACGAAGGGCTGATATAAAAACAGTATTTACATTTGTTCAGTTTATTCCAGCGTTATTTTTTTTCTCTGTACGTCATAGCCCTGCTTGGATCTGCCCTTCACGAAGATACCTGCGACGATTCGATCTTGGCTGCCTTATGATCAAACTTAAATCACAACGTGGGATAAGGTTAGCTCTGGATTGAAGCGGTCAGTTAAGCGACCAGTCGCGGTGTTGGATGTCTTGGACGAGTGGCTAGGGTGTTTCACGATTACAGGAGGTAAAGAGGGTGAAAGTGAAAGAAAAGACGATTATGGGGGGAACTGAGGAAAGAATAAAAGATGAAAGGAGATTAAGACAACAGGAGATGGCGATTGCTGGTGCATTTAAATTTTTCAAGATTGTAGTTATCAGGGAAGCAAACAAGAGAAAGGGAGTCCCACAGTCAGGAAGTGCACAAAAAAAAACTGCTGGAGTAGAAGTGGCGGTTACATTTACCTATTTCAACAGTAAAAGGGTGGACCTAGATGCCAACCTAGTAGCACGCTTAAATTCATGTTGTCGGTGCACCAGGGCAAAAAGCTCGTCAGAGCAGTTGTCATTTGTAGAAAAGACAGAGGAAAGCCAAATCACGCCCGTGAGAAAGTGACTGAAGTTGAGATGCCAAGTCAGGACCTATTATATTGCAGTTCCTTCTTTGGATTTTGTCGAGAACCTTGAGATGAACAGCAGGAGCACCAGACCATATAATGCCAACATAATTCAATACACGCAGGAATGATAGATTTTTAGATTTGTAAGATGGACTCAGACGAGAAAAACCTTCTGGCACGACACAGTGAACCAACTTTCCTTGCAGTAGATACAGCTATTGATTCAATGTAGTTGTTCCACCACAAGTCAGTCGAAGACTTTAGGCAAAAAAAAAAATGATGAAAATTAGAATAAATGATAATGGCTCTGCAAATGTTCTACGGAAGGTGCTATCTGTTTGAGATCACACAAGTTGATGGAGAAAACTCATGAGGCAAAATCTTCGGTTGGAAACGAAAACCCGTGCTGAAGAAGAGATGATAATAATAATAATTAGCCGAAAACCTGTCTTGCAAACATTTTTATTAATAAATGTATTTATAAGTAATGTTTTACAAATGAAAAGATTTTAAATTGACAAGTTTTTCCATTTCACTGAAACAGATGTTAAACACTTCTATCTTCCATTCTTTCTTCCTTCTTTATCTCACTGAAACCAAGTAGCGTCTCCGATATGATAGTTCCGTATTTTCGTGTGCTTCAAACGGGATAGTCTGTTATTTATGAGGTATTGGCAGGACCTAACAGCCGTGAAAACTAAAGAACTAACTAACTAATGGGGGTAGGGGGATAAATAATAATAATAATAATAATAATAATAATAATAATAATAACAATTCCAGTTGTAGTTGGAGCCCTCGGATTGATTGGAAAAGATTCCAATAAACTCATTGAAAGAATTCCTGGTAGCCCATGCCGTAAAGAAATACAAAAAATGTACTCACAAGTCCAGCCCACACCTTACGAAGGGATTTATCTATTTAAAAATTTTCAAAATTTTTCAGTAGAAAATGTCATAATGACATTTTTGACCTTAGGTCTCTGTTCTGAACCAGGAAAGAAATATGTAAACATGAAAAACCAAAAGAAAATAATAATAATAATAATAATAATAATAATAATAATAATAATAATAATAATAATAATAATATCCATCTAGTAACCACTTCTTCTTGCAGGCACCTCCTCAGGTATATTTGTGTTTGTTCAACATTGACAGAGCCTACCTGTGACTTACGCTGAGCAGAACTTACATTTCTGACCTTAGGTCTCTGGTCGGGACCCGGAAAGAAATGAGTATACACCAGAAACCAAAGGAAATAAACCAATAATAATAATGATAATAATGTTATTTGTTATGGTCTGGTATGTGATTTATAAAATAAATGCAGGTCAAAATTAACGATAATAATATTTTTAAAGGGCATGCCTTTTCAGAGACATGGACGTTCATGACTGTACACAGATACTTTTTTCTTATTTTAAGAATGGTGACTTGTGGACGGCCATTAGTTGTCTCACATGACGTTTTGAAACGTCCAGTAGAGGTACTTTTGATCAGCCCCTATGTTATTTTTTGGGGGGGGGTTGTTTGTTTTACATGCGGATAGCCTAACAGCTATCATCACAAAATAATGAAATCTGCGATCCATGTTCAATCTTTTGTCGAGTCAGTTGCATTCACTTTCGCGCATCACCTTTGTGAAAGTCATGCTACTATCTCTTCTTCAATCCCATTTCTGTTGTTAAATAGGACAAGGACTGGCTTGTTAATTTTATCGCCCCCAAAACGAAACTGCCCTCTTTTAGTCGCCTGAGATAATCTTTTTGGCCTTCCATCAGCATGGCTGATAATAACCTCCAGGAAGATCACTCATTAAACCTTCTTGGGCTAACATTCTCCGCTGACATGAAGTGGAAAGAAGAGGAATTAAGAAGACAGAAGATAACGATTGAATTTGCATTTAACATTTTTGAAGATGAAAGTTGACTGGAAAGAAAGAAGCCAAAAGAGAGTTCCACAAATGGAAAGATTGTATCAAATCATTTGCTAAATCCGCTGCTAGGAAAGTTGGCTCACTGTATCGCGCGATACCATTTTTCTCACTGGAATCCATCTTACACATTTATAATTCTAGCATTTCTCCATGCATTGAATATTGTTGCCATATCTGGTTTGGTGCTTCTGTTATGTATTTAGAGATTCTTGATAAAAGACAAAGCAGAATCTGCAGTGTTATTGGTCCTGATCTGGCATATCGACTTGAACCACTTTTTTCACCGCAGTAACGTAACTTCCGTTTGCCTTTTCAATAAAAATTTTCATCGTAATTGTTCTGTTGAGCTTTCCTTTTTGGTACCTAGATTTAACGAAATTTAAGTGCAGTTCTAGACTGAGAGAGTCGTCTCATCATTTTACAGTTGAAATGGCTAGATGTAACCATAAGTTTTATGCTAACCGTTTCTTCTCTCGCATTTCTCACCTGTGGAACTCTCTTTTGGCTTCTTTCTTTCCAGTCAACTTTCATCTTCAAAAATGTTAAATGCAAATTCAATCGTTATCTTCTGTCTTCTTAATTCCTCTTCTTTTATTGTTCTCTCACCTGAATAATGTTTTTATTTTTCTTATTCTTTCACATTCATTAATCCTTTGCATTTAGTGGCTTTATTGCCTTGCTTAATCAGAAAAACTCCCACCCACTATGGGTTAAATATCAGGATAGACTGAGCTCTTTAACATTGAGTGGCACCCAGGTTTGGTTTGATTTGGTTTGGTTTGTTTTACTGCATATCAACCTCAATGGGTTATTTAATGCCTTCAAGATTTTTATTACTGTTAATATTTTTTTTTATTTCAAAAAAGTATTTCTGGTAATATTTTTTCAAAAAATATATTGCTGGTATTTTTTTCCCAAACTGTATTGTTGGCAATATTTTTTTTTTTTTTTTTTTTTTTTCCAAAATTTATTGCTGGTATATTTTTTTTCAAAAATGTATTGCTGGAATTTTTTTTTTTCCCCAAAAAATGTATTGCTGATAATTTTTTCTTCAAAATTTTATTGCTGGAAATATTTTTTTTTTAAATGGTATTTCATCCGAGTAACTAGATATTCTTCCCACTGGTGTCTGCAGTTAAAAAAAAACATTCTGAAAAACAGAGTCACGCTTTTCTTGTATTTGTTTTTTTTTAATTTTATTTTATTTTATTTTATTTTATTTATTTTTGTTTTTCCTTTTTTGTTTGTTTTGTTTATTTCAAATTGAAAATTGAATTAAGATATCAACAGTCTTCACTTTTTAGTGAAAGGTATTGATATTTTAGTGTCAAATGTAAAAATGTGTTTGTTTATTGTTGTTTTGTTTGTTTTTGTTTTTTTTAACCAAATTTATCTCATGTAAGGCCGTAAAGCCACTAAGACACGAGGGATTACCGAGTGGGAAAGAATTAGACAAACGAAACATTATTAAGGAGGGAGAACAATAGAAGAGTAATCAGAAAGATCGTCGATAACAAGATTGTAATTGAATTTTGAAGATCAAAGTTGACTGGAAAGCATGGAGCCGGAATGAAGTTCCACACGCGAAAAGTGCGAGCATAGAAACTGATTGCATAGAACTTGCGGTTACATCTAGGCTTTTCAAACGTAAACCGATGCGACCTTTTTACTAATCTAGTTTCCTCGGATTGAGGAATCGGAGAGACGAGTTCGAATTCCACTCGAATCCATTACATTCACTTACATGCTAATAACCTTGGGAACGGTATGAATCCTCTTCTTCTCCCCCCAGCTATGGGTAAATAGCAGGACAAACTGAGTTCTATAGCCTTGGATGGCAACTGGTCTACCGGAGAAAAAAATGGCAACCTACTGCGCGAAAAAATCTGCCTCGTCAGTCATGTGTCGAAAGATACATGATCGCCTACGCGTGTATCACGTATGGCACATAATTGACTGATATACAGAATACAAAATGGGGAATGGGGAAAAGGACGGTCTTCTTCTGTCTTAACGTTTAACTCTAGCTAGCCACAATCACTGACCCAAACATACCACGTTATTCCTAACACCAAAACAACACATCCTACCTACCTTCTTTACTACATCCACCATAATACCTCACAGTCTCTAGTCGCTTTATGTACAATTCATTGTCTGTGGGGAGGGGGCCCTCCAGTTTGGTTGATAGCGTGACCCCACTGGCTAATTAAAAATGTACACTTTGACATTTTTAATAAAACAACTAAGTTTTCAAATTCCCTTAGATTTTCTTCCTTTTGTTGCCCTTTCCTCAATCCTCCCCACTAAAGTCTCATCATCGTATTTCACTGCATGTAACCCCACCCGCGCGTTCTAGTAGTATTATCGCTTTACTTGGGCACAATTAAAAAAAACAAAAAAGAGATGCACTCTGCATAGAGAAGGAAACGCGGGAAAGAAACTGTTAGTATAGAATTCACGGCTACATCTGGACAACTCAACTGTAAATTGATGAGATCGCGACTCCAGTCTTGTCGTGTGCTTAAATTCAAAGTGGAGATGCCATAGCGGAGAGCGATATTTATTTCTGTTATGTACAGAAAATGTGGCACAAGGCCAAAATGAAGAATGAGGGAAAAGGACGGTCTTCTTCTGTCTTAAGTTTAAACTTAGCTAGCCACAAACACTGACCCAAACACACAACGTTATTCCTAACACCAAAACAAAGCATTCTTACTTACCTTTCTTACTACATCTACTCTAATACATCATTGTCTCTATGAAAGTCCCAACTAATCCCCATATGAAAGTCCCAACTAATCCCCATATGAAAGTCCCAACTAATCCCTATATGTACAATTCATTGTCTGTAAGGGGTGGGGGGAATAAAATAACAATTTAAAAACTAGCCCCAAATGATTATTTATAATATGAAAACAACCATTTACAAGAAACTAAACTAAATAATGTTAGTAATACCCCCCAATCCCTAAAATACGGTTGCATCTAACCAATTCAACTGTAACCCGCTGGACCTTGTTGCTAATTTAATACAGCGTTTAAATTCATAGAGTTTAGGTATCATAGCAAAGAGCGATATTTATTCTGCTATGTCCAGAAAAGTGGTACAAGTCCAAAATAAGGCATGGAGAAAAGGACGGTCTTCTTCTGTCTTAATATTAAGCTAGCCACAAACACTGACCCAAACATACAACAATATTCCTAACACCAAAACAAGGCATTCTTACTTACCTTTCATACTACACCCACCATAATACCTCGTGTCTCTATGAAAATTCTAACTAGTCTCCATATGTACAATTCATTGTCTGTGGGGAGGGGGCGGTGAACAAAACAACAATTTAAAAAACTAGCCCCAATGAGTATTTCCAATATGAAAACAAAACTATTTACAAGAAACCAAATAAAAGAAGAGCTCGTGTAAACAATTACGATGAAAAGCACAAGGAAGCCATTTTAAGAAAGTGACTGAAGCCGACATGTCAGGTCAGGACCACTTTTTTATTTCTTTTTCTTCTTCTTTATTTAAAAGTTTAGCCAGATAGCCACAAAAACCAAGACATATTTTGTAAAAACCTTCATATTCCTTGCCTCCTCAATTTATTTCTTTAAATAGACATTTTTCATAGAATGAGAAATAATGCATAAAATTAAATAAAAAAACAAACAATTATTTTCATTACGCAAAAATAAATAAATATTTTACTGTTTCAGCTATACCGACACAATGAATGTAATATGTACCGCAAAAGCAATAAATATTCCCCTAAGGAGTATTAGTGCCATATAGAAAGGGGTGTAAGGCAAGGGTGTGTCTTCTCACCGGACCTATTCGACCTATACAGCGAGGTAATTCTGAAAGAATTGGAAATCCTACTGGGATTCAGCATTGGCGGCCACAATCTTAACAACACAGATAACACAGTACTATCAGATAACAGACACAGAAAAGAAATTGCAAAACCTTCCACAGAATGTAGCGAAGGAAAGCGAGAAGAAGGGACTAAGCATAAACAACAAGAAGACAGAATGCATGGTCATCAGGAAAAGGATGGGCCCGAAATGCGATTTGCAGGTCGGGGGCAGGTGTGGAAGTTTAAATATCTGGGAAGTGTTCTGACAGAGGACAGTAAGTGCGACGCTGAGGCCCGTAGATATATTGGGATGGGCAAGGACGCATTCCAAAAGATGGGCAAAGTATTGCGAGAAAAGAGGATTTCTTTGGTAATAAAGAAAAGAATACTGAGCTGTTACGTGACATCTGTCCTCCTTTACGGCAATGAATGTTGGATGGTCACCACAAAGATGAAGAAGAGACTCGGTGCGACGGAGATGTAGTTCTACAGAAGGATACTGAGGATATCATGGACCGAGCGTGTGAGCAACGATGAGGTTTTGGAGAGGATGCAAACAAGGAGGGGGCTTATACTTAACATCAGGAAGAGGCAGCTGAAATTTCTGGGACACGTAATGAGATAGGAGGGCCTGGAGAATCTGACACTCACAGGTCGAATAGATCGAAAGAGAGACAAGAGAAAGCAACGCATGACATACCTGGCGGGATTGTGCAAGTGGATGACAAAACGTGCTCTGGAGGAGGTTGCAGAGGTACAAAACTTATTGAGAGCTGCAAAGGATAGGGGAGTGGAGAGCCCTGATCGCCTACGTCCTGAAAGGATACGGCGCATAAAAAGAAAGATCTGAGCTGGAGCTGCCCATTCTTCACTTGCCCGTCAAAAGTTAAAAAACGTCTATGCGGACTTGCGGATGATGAATTACTTTTCACCCCACAAGCCCTTTACCACAGACGAAAAAGTCACGAACCTTCGCTGCCCTGTTGCAGTTTCCATATGTGTTCTGACAAACTACATTCGCTAGTCCCATCAACCCTGATCTTTAATCTGACCCTACATGCCACATACACAAGATGTTTTCATGATCGGTACAATCTTGACATCATTGTCTAGGGTTAACAGTTATCTTTCTTGCATAACCCCAGAAACTTCACTTCTTACTTTTTCTTACGCTCATACAAAACCAGGCACCTTGAGTGTATCTTGGTCCTAGTACAGGGTGAAATTTAGTATTAAAAAATGAGGTTCTTTAAATATATAAATAAATCGGAAGTGCAAAGAAAGAAAATAAAATGAAGGAGAGAGTGAAAGAGTTTGGAAAGAGAAAGAAAATAAGATGAAGGAGAGAGTGAAAGAGTTTGGAAAGAGAAAGAAAATAAGATGAAGGAGAGAGTGAAATAGTTTGGAAAGAGAAAGAAAATAAAATGAAGGAGAGAGTGAAAGAGTTTGGAAAGAGAAAGAAAATAAGATGAAGGAGAGAGTAAAAGAGTTTGGAAAGAGAAAGAAAATAAGATGAAGGAGAGAGTGAAATAGTTTGGAAAGAGAAAGAAAATAAAATGAAGGAGAGAGTGAAAGAGTTTGGAAAGAGAAAGAAAATAAAATGAAGGAGAGAGTGAAAGAGTTTGGAAAGAGAAAGAAAATAAAATGAAGGAGAGAGTGAAAGAGTTGGAAAGAGAAAGAAAATAAGATGAAGGAGAGAGTGAAAGAGTTTGGAAAGAGAAAGAAAATAAAATGAATGAGAGAGTGAAAGAGTTTGGAAAGAGAAAGAAAATAAGATGAAGGAGAGAGTGAAAGAGTTTGGAAAGAGAAAGAAAATAAGATGAAGGAGAGAGTGAAAGAGTTTGGAAAGAGAAAGAAAATAAAATGAAGGAGGGAGTGAAAGAGTTTGGAAAGAGAAAGAAAATAAAATGAAGGAGAGAGTGAAAGAGTTTGGAAAGAGAAAGAAAATAAGATGAAGGAGAGACTGAAATAGTTTGGAAAGAGAAAGAAAATAAAATGAATGAGAGAGTGAAAGAGTTTGGAAAGAGAAAGAAAATAAGATGAAGGAGAGAGTGAAAGAGTTTGGAAAGAGAAAGAAAATAAGATGAAGGAGAGAGTGAAAGAGTTTGGAAAGAGAAAGAAAATAAGATGAAGGAGAGAGTGAAATAGTTTGGAAAGAGAAAGAAAATAAGATGAAGGAGAGAGTGAAAGAGTTTGGAAAGAGAAAGAAAATAAAATGAAGGAGAGAGTGAAAGAGTTTGGAAAGAGAAAGAATATAAGATGAAGGAGAGAGTGAAAGAGTTTGGAAAGAGAAAGAAAATAAGATGAAGGAGAGAGTGAAATAGTTTGGAAAGAGAAAGAAAATAAAATGAATGAGAGAGTGAAAGAGTTTGGAAAGAGAAAGAAAATAAGATGAAGGAGAGAGTGAAAGAGTTTGGAAAGAGAAGGAAAATAAAATGAAGGAGAGAGTGAAAGAGTTTGGAAAGAGAAAGAAAATAAGATGAAGGAGAGAGTGAAAGAGTTTGGAAAGAGAAAGAAAATAAGATGAAGGATAGAATGAAAGAGTTTGGAAAGAGAAGAAAAATAAAATGAAGGAATGAATAAAAGATTATGGAAGTAGAAGAAAATAAAATCAAGGAGAGAGTGAAAGAGTTTTGAAAGAGAAGAAAAATAAAATGACGGAAAGAGTGACAGCGTTTGGAAAGAGAAGGAAAATAAAATGAAGGAGAGAGTGAAAGAATTTGGAATGAGAAGAAAATATAAAATGAAGGTGTGAATAAAAGAGTTTGGAAAGAAAAGAAAATAAGATGAAAGAGAGAGTGAAAAAGTTCGGAAAGAGAAGAAAAGAATAAAATGATGGAAATGACTGCTAGAGAAAATACGAAAGGAAGCGAACAGAACCAGAAAAAATATAACCATTGGTAGAACGAGGTGTTTGAGAACGACGATTTTTCAACCTCCCAGAATTGGCCTTACATGTAAAGCAATTTTGGAATCCCCAGTCGGAATCCCTTTTTTATTATGGGACGTTTATAGTATCTCACCTATATTCTTTTCAAAAACAGTTACCATAATAAAACCAACATCAGCGCATAAAACACATATACAGAAAGCTTATCGACAGGTGTGTCTTTCTGTACAATCACATTTACGCTTGAATATGAGCATACTACGCATGCGCAAACCTTGCTCCGCGAACTTTAAAGCAAGCTCCTTGAACGGCGCCAAAAAGACGTTCGCACTCTAGCTGAGAGCACACCTTAAATTAAATTGTCTTAAAAACGGTTTCGAGATAATATTCGCATGTTTGCCAGTATTAAGGCAAAGTTGATTTTGTACGCACTGCTGAGATATTTTCTTTTTTTGATCATTTCACACCAAGCAAGGCGACAATGCCACTAAGATACAGGGCCTTACGGAAAGTGGGAAAAAAATGTAAACGGGTAGAAAGAAAATAAAAAAAAAGCAGGCTTCAGAAAGACAGTAGATGACGATTTATGTTACATTTCAATTTTTAAGACCATAACTGGCAGGAAAGCAAGAAACCGGAAGAGAGTTTCACGGGGGAGAAGTGCGGGAGAAGAAACTATTAGAATAGAACTTACTCTTACATTTAAAATGTTTTCTTTTCGTCATATATTCTCACACTCAGTTTTCCTAGCGTCTTAGTGGCTTTATTGAGGTGAATTATTTTTTTTTTTTTGAAAAAGAAAAGTATGCTTGATGTGAATCTGAAGAGGCTAGCTCACTGTTACTTCTTCGCAAAATCGGGATAGGACGCTAAAATTAGCGCTCCATGCAATAGAAGTATATGGCGTAGAATATATACATAACTTACTCTTTACTTCACCAACAGAGTAAGTTCAACTTTTCCTTCATTCTTTACAGAAGCTCTTAAGAACATTACTTGAAAACGATATACAATTGTTTATATATTAATAACAATATGAACAAGACGAAACTAAATTCAATCGGCTAGATTATATAGCCAAAACATATATTTAAAACATTTTTTTAAATTTTCAGCGTCTCCTCTCTTTCGTGCGCATGTGTAGTTACATCAATGTAAACATCACTTTACTCCAATGAAGTTCTAAAGAACATCGTGCGAAAATCTTTCCATTTTGTCATAGATTTCACTAATATATATATTTATACATATTTTTCTACATACATACGAACATATTACACACACACACACACACATCTATATATATATATATATATATATATATATATATATATATATATATATATATATATATATATATATATATTGTTAAGCAAATTAAGTACAAAGTGGAAAAAAATTGTGTGATATGTTTCGTCCTTTTGAGTTTGATCGAACTAAAGTGATGTTTTATTGATGGAATTTTGTCCGCATCGGAAAGTGAGCAATATAAAAACGCAGGTGTTGCTTATAATTGTGCACAGAAGAAACGTTAAAATGTTGGAACGCTGAAATTTTAAACTTTTACATTAAATTATTTTTTTTAGATGTATCTGGGTATGTAGTCTAGTTAAATTCATTTAGTTTCCTTGTTCTTTTGTCTTTATCACTTCTATTATTAAGTATCTCAGATTGTGGTGAGAGAAGATCTGCCAAGGAAAGTGAAATGTTGTAAGAACCTAAATGCAAATTTACTTTGGATGATCTAGCAATCAAAGCACTTTCTATACACTTTCGCCTTAGTAAATTGCCTTCTCTTTTACTTAAATCGAAATTATGATAATACTCATTAGAGTCAACAACTAATGCATTAAGTGTTGCTTTGTAAAAGATCCTTTTTATGTTCTTATAACATTTAATTTAAATTCCTCGAAGTTTCTCCTATGTATTCCTTGTGGCAATTATTACAGGAGAGTAAATTCAGCTTTCAAGTTTTAGCTTATCATTATTTTGTTTTTTATTAATTAAACCTCTTATTATTGTTTTAGAAGTAGTGGTAACAAATTTTATGTTAACATAGATAAATTCGTTTCAATTGTAGTTGCGATAGAGTTGATTGGTAGAATAATATATTTTGATTTGTTGGGTTTGACAGAATGTTCACTCCTCATTTTGAAATAATTTAGGAGCCTTCCGCTTCGCATTGAATATGAAATGATTATTTTATTGGAGGAACTTAAAGTATTTCAATGTATTTCTCTTCATCAAGCAAATACTGACGGTTACAAATTCTGAGTGCTATTAAATAGCATGTGATAATTATTCTGGATATTTATATTGTTGTTATGGTGAGAATAGAAATTTATGAGGTCATTTTTATTAGATGCTTAGCTTTAGGTCTTTATCAGTACGATGTAACATAATATTTAGGAAAGGTAATGTGTTATTTCTTTCGGTTTCGTAAGAAAATTCTATTGTATGTTTGACTTTGATTTAGCTACAAGGTCAGATAAAGTAATTTTGTAGGGATATATTAATAGAGCGTCATCAATATATCGGAAATATGTTGATTGTTTAGGTAAAATACTCTGGAAAGGACCAGATTCAAGAATGACAAGCTAAATCCCCATTCAGTGGCCAACCTATTTTTATAAAAGTTATTGTTAAAGATGATATAACATTAATAGGAAATGAAACAATTTTTTTATGATTTTAGCTATTGTATGTTTTATTTTGTTTGTGTTAAAATACCTTTTTTAATATTTAAGCATTTGTTAACAGAAACATTGGTATAAAAGGATTTAACATCTAAACTAGCCACAAGTTTATCTATCATATTTATTCTCCTTAGTTTTTCGAGTAGATTACCTGAATGTTGAACATGAGATGGGCTGATTGCTCCAAGGGGAGGGCGTTCAAAAAAGTTTTACGGCTTTCGCCAGTTTGTGGGGAACGCTATCAATACTTGATATAACGATATATTCGACACGTGTTTCTCATTTCCTGATTCATGCCTTTCACAAGGGTATTAGCATGTAAGTGGATGTAATGGATTCGACTGGAATTCGAACTCGGCTCTCCGACTCCTCAATCCGAGCCGCTATCCATTACTCCAACTTTGTGCCTCCTTTGATCTGAAAATACAGGTGGGTGCGAGATCATATAAGTTTTCCTGGGGTGCGAGGCATAGAAAAGGTCGGGAACCCCTGCACTAATGGATTAAATAGTTGCTTAGTAAGAGTTAATTAAACCGAAGAAGGCATGAAACATACTAATTACTAAATCCAAAGGAGGGTAGATTCATACGTTTGGCCTACAGTGAACACACACACACACACATACATACACATATATATATGTCTGTGTGTTTTCTTTATTTCTTTTTTCCCATCATTGAATTTCGACACGTGTTTCTCATTTCCTGATTCAAACAAAAATAAAGAAATGTTTAGTCACAGTATATTCTTCCCCGATCGCTAATATTTCGTTGTCTTCCGCATTTCACCGCTCTTCGTCAGGCCACCAACAAGTAATTTTTTCTACTCCTCCCATTTTTTTCTTCTTTTTTTTTTGTATCGTACATCCTCCTACACGTCTGCACTAAATAAAAATTACCTTCCTTCCGTCCAACGCCGCGAGGTGCACAACTTCAGCCTCGAATTCACCTGCGTCTGGCGCATGCGTACACACGCACACACACACACACACACACACACACACATTCTGATCCAGACTTCCGGTGCGTAATACGAGCCACGAAGGGAACTATATTTACTGGCGGCCATCAGGAGGCGAAAACACACAGCCGCATGGCCGCCCCCGAAAGCACACGTTAAAATCCTATTGTTTACTTACATGTCAATTCTTTTTCCTTCCGTTATCTCTTTCGCTCTCACGCCCTTTCTTTCTTTACCGATGGAAACATAAAAAACATATATGCATACACACATACATAACTACATGCATGCAAAGAGTGGGAAGTTGTGAAGAGCCAAGATCGCCCACGTCCTGAACGGACACGGCACATCAAACAAGAATGGAGAAAAATAAAAGGATTTTATCTTTTTAAAGAACCAGGTACGTTACGCGCCTGCACACACACACACACACACACACACGCACGCACACACACACACACACACACACACACACACACACACACACACACACACACACTTAAGTCTTTGAGTTTTCTCTAGTCATAATTAATGGTAATGGTAAATCCCTGCAAGGAGCATTAAGTATTTGAGCTTAACAATTTCAACAACGTAATACCATAACATACCTAAGTATAAATACATATCACTATTTAAATAAGTAATGGGGGTACAAATGAAAAGAATTTGTTTGTTTTTGGTTCGTTTCTTCGTTTGTCTCTTTCTTTCACCGAATCCAAACAGCGTCTCTGATACGTCTTTTCCGGTTTTCCTCGCTATCAAATCCGTATAGTCCATTATTTACGAGGTATTGGCAGGGCGTAACATATGCGTTAAGAAACGAAGGAAGAAGCAGAATAATAATAATAATAATAATAATAATAATAATAATAATAATAATAATAATAATAAAGTTCATTAATTATGCAGAATAAAGGAAGCCAACAAATTCAAAAGGGAACTTCAAGTGGGTGAAAAAGTGCAAATATACCATAATACACCTACTGCAACGGTGAAGAACCTAAAAAAGAAAGCAAAAGAAAATGCAATGTACCAAATGCAAAAACGATTGCAAGATAAGCCTCTTCGTGGTCAATACTCTACCTGTACCAAACAAGTTAAAGTAGAGAAACCCCGTACCAATCAATGGTTACGTAGTGCAGGGTTAAAAGCTGAAATAGAAGGTTTTATTCTTCTGCGCGTGACCAATACTTGTTAATTAGAAATTACCAAGCACATATACTGAAAATTTTTGTCGACATGAAATGCAGATTCTGTGATAAATATCCAAAAGCAATTGAATATCTTGTATCAGGTTTCACAGTGTTCAACACCCACTGGATATAAAACTCAGCATGATAGAGTGGGCCAATATTTGCACTGGAAAATATGCCACTTTTATGGGAAGGAAACTGCAAGAACTAGTATGAACGCTACCCAAACCCGGTTACATATATAGGACCTGTGACAATTTTATGGGACTTTAAAATACACACAGAGAGAACAATGAAAATTAATCACCTAGACATTGTGATCAAAGACCACAAGAACAGAATGTGCCTTCTTATTGATATGGCAGTCCCTGCAGACTGTAATGTATCTTTGAAGATCTTCAAAAACTATCAAAATACAAGGATCATGAAGTAGAAATCTCAAAAATATGGCACATGAGGACATCAATAAGGGTACCTCGGCGTAGTGTAATGGTTAGCAAGCTTGTCTCGCTAGATCAGTTACGACTGAAAAGTGAGTTCGATCCTTACTAGGTGCTCCATACTATCGGCCTTGTACCCCATCTATGATCTATGCTACGCTTAGAAAATAACCATGAAGACATTGATAATTGTAATTGGAGCCCTCGGATTGATTAGAAAGGGTTCCGACAGACTCATTGAAGGAGACAAAAATGATCAGTTGAAAATGTTATGAAGCCATTTCTGACCTTAGATCTCTGGTTGGGATCCAGAAGGAAATGAGTATACAACAAAAATCAAATATAATAATAATAATTATTATTATTATTATTATGTCAAATATTCAAAAATAAATCTTTCTTAATGTGATATGCTCAATAACTTTCGAAGAAAACCTTCCTTTACTCCATGAATACTGGAAATATTATCATTCTTCGGGCCACGAGTCCCGTATCACCATTAGATGAGTTGAGGCATCACATGTACTGCACCCATAGCAGAAGTGGTGGCTCTAAGGTAAGAAAACGAAGATAAACGGAAATAATAATAGGCGATTCGCTGTTTGTCTTCTCTGCCTTACCTAAATGGCGACATAAATTTATCAATCGAATTGTGTTGAAAAGGGAACAAACACTGGCAGTAACAAAGAAAGACATTTTTTCTTGTGGGCCTTAATGATAACACATCAGAAAACTGCCAAGTTTAAAACAGTATTTATATATTCGACTTAAAAT
>OZ038490.1:7442451-7509951 GCA_964036315.1 Acanthosepion esculentum | reverse complement strand
ATTGTGGTGTCATCCGCGTAGATGCCGACTTGGGAATCTATGGCGTCAGGAATATAATTTATGAATATAAGGAACAGGGTAGGGCCTAGGATGGAGCCTTGCGGAACACCTGCGTTCGTGGGATACGAGCTGAAGGAGAATCCGTTGAGAACGACCTTCAATTCACTGTTTGACAGGAATGATTGTATTAGGTCAAACAATCGACCTGTAATACCATAGCCCTGAAGCTTGCGTAGAAGGCCGGCTTACCAAACCCTATCAAACGCCTTGGAGATGTCAAGGGCCACGGCGCGAGCTTCTCCGTTATTATGAAGAGCTTGGTAGACAAATTTAGTGATGGCCGTAAGCACATCAGCTGTAGATTGGGCAAAGCGGAATCCATATTGCTTGTCTGAGAGCAGATCATGTGATGTAAGGGGGTTAACCACTTCGGTGTTGATAAGGGCTTCAAAGACTTTGCCAAAGAGGGGTAGGAGACTGATAGGACGGTAATTAGAAGGGTCGGAGGGGTTGTCAGAGTTCTTAAAGACAGGAACAATGTATGAGGACTTCCAGCAGTCAGGAAAACAAGATTCCTTGAGGCAGTAGTTGAATAATTATATAAGTTAGGGCGCCAATTCAGGCGTGCATTTCTTCAAGACAATGGCTGGTATCCCATCTCCACCATTAGCCCTGTGGCGGTCTAAATTAGAGATAATGCCCAATACCAATGACGGAGATATGTGTAACCCTCAGTTCTGAGAGGGAAATCGGGTATGGTTACACCGGAAGAGTCAAGCGTTGAATTGAAAGAAAATTTCCGAGCAAAGCATTCAGCCTTGTCGACAGAGGAGGTCAGGACCTCAAACTGGTTGAACAGAGGAGGTATAGAGGGTTTGCAATTGTTCAGAACGCTCTTGCAGAGACGCCAATAATCCTTGGAGCCGAATTTGCGAGATGCAATACGTTCCTTCATCCGAGCAGCAAATAGAGACTTAGCTTCGTTGAGGACACGCTTACACTCGTTACGGGCGGAGGCAAAGAGGCGTCTATTGCAGTCGGACATACCGCTACGAAATAGGTGGAAGAAGTGGTTCCTATGGGCAATGGCGGCTGAGCAAGCAGAGGGGAACCACGGGGAGGAGCGTGATTTGACCTTGAATTTTCTTGAGGGGATGAAAGCGTCAAGTCCATCTTTAACACAGGATGAGACCTCTGAAGCACATTCTTGAACTGGGAGCTTAAATACAACATCCCAGGGGATATCGCGGAGGAAATCACGGAACGAGTCCCAGTCAGCTCGTTGGTAGCAGAACGAGGTTCGGGTGGTAGCAGGTTCTTTGCAGGGGGTGGGCTTGAGGGAGATGTTAATAGACACTACCACATGATCAGAGTTATCAAGAGGGCAGAGCTGCGTGGCACTACAAGACTCGGGGATGGAGGTAAAACACAGATCGAGAAGAGAGGCCTTACTGTCCCGGTTGTAGGCAAAACGCGTGGGGAAGTCAACTATCTGCGTGAGGGATTGAGAAACTAAAAAGTTAATTGTGTGTATGACTGCGAGGTCAGTAGTAGCATTCTTAAGCCACTTGTTATGGTGGGCATTAAAATCGCCAAACACAAATATGTGAGCGTACGGGTGGAGAGAGAGCCTTGTCTATGCTGTAAGAAATGACATCAAGTATTCCACAGTTTTGAGAGGATGGAGAGCGATAAAGGAAGAAGAGATAGCTTACAGCATTGAGAAGAGATAGCAGGAGACATATGTACAAATGGTCCGGCCATTCGAGAGAGAACTCTCTAGCCAGAGGAAGATGGTCCTTGACGTAGACACCAAGGCCATGCCTGTGGGTTAGAGAGTCTTTTCTGAGGACAGGAAGGTAGCCAGGGGTCGAGAGTTCAGAGGAGGGGATAGATGAGTCAAGATTGGTCTCACATAGAGCCAGTATATCCGGACAGTTTGCAGTAAGGAAAGATTACACACTGTAGAAATTGGTTCTAATGCCACGGATGTTGGAGAACGAGATGTTGAAGGGTTTAGGTGATTTTTGAATGGCTGGTTTAGGTTTACTTTTTCGATCTTTGTAAGTCATCATGTGGAATCATGGTTGGAAGATGAGAAGGCCTGAGGTAAAAGAAGTCGACGGTTATCGGCCGTGACGTGGGCAGAGGGAATTGGGCACAGCCTGCATCATAATGTGGCCTCAGGGTTGCCCACCGGAGGTGACTGCAGGGACACCTTTCCATGCGCAACATGGCACTACAGACACCCCGATATTATACAACTGTTAATTAGAGCAGACGCTACGCAAGAGTTCGGGCTCCTTACTACCAGTCGGAAACAGCAACCATTTTAACCTTCAGAATGAAGAGGTAATGCCACAGACTGCACACATCACGGGAGAAACACAGCAGCACTAGTACAGAGGTCAGAGAGAGAGAGAGATCTGGGAACCCCTTCCTAAACAAGAAACAAGGTGTGAGCCTCTATTCATGTCCAAGAGAAGGGGGAGGAGTGTTGACCGGGCGGTAGCAGAGCCTACCTACTCCTATTAAACGTACCGTGTTAATGGCAGACACAGAGAAAACAGCAGGAACTCCTAGACAAAGTGGTAATGGAGAAGAAAGGACTATCAATTGTATGAAGACATAATCAGCAAGAGTGGTAGTCCAAGATGCTAGGTATGTTTTGGTGAGGTCAAAATCAAGCAAGTACAGATGGGAAGTGTTTTAACAGTCGGTGAGAATGACGTAGAAAGCCAATGGCGCATTAAATCGAAGAATATGACTTTAAAAACCTGAACTCAGAATTAAGAAACAGAAAAATGCGTTAGAAACAAAGAACAGGGTGTTATACTTCTATGTAATATTGATTTTCGTATATGGCGGAGAATGCTGGGTAATTTCCTCACAATTGAGGAAGAGACTTGAAGGTACAAAGTTGTAGTTCTACAGAAGAATGCCGGGAATACCATGGACAGATCATATGAGCAGTGAGGAAGTTTTAAGGGAAATGGAAACAAAAAGAAACTCAGAATCAGAAAGAGAGTTAAAATTTCCGAGACACATAATGAGGAAAGAAAGCTTGGCGAATTTAACACTCACATGGGCAAGAGGGTCAGATGAAAACAGCAAGTAAACTGCCTATCGACCTTGTGTAAATGGATGACAGAACAGGAGCTAAGAAGGATAGTCATGGCAGAAAACATTGTTTGGCACTACAGAGATTAGAAAGTTAGAGAACCATTATTGCTTACGTTCCAAAGGGACATGCCACATAAAAGAACATTTGTTCACATTTATTATTTGATTTTCCAAAACTTAAATGGTATTAGTAATTTTAACCGTTCCCTTATAAGGAAATATTCAGCATTCATTGACCGAACAGCCAGTACCACTGTCGGTTGAAATTTATAAAATCTTTCTCTTAAAACAATTTTTCAGGAAAATATATTTTTCAAGTTCAATAGTTGTTATTGCTCTTTCCAATACTAATGGAGGTTTCCTTCCTAACCCTTTATTTGAAGTTGTGTGGAATCTCAACATATTTGTTATGTCATTATTTTCTCTTCGAGTTATATGTGCTATCCTTTTTAGTTGTTGCTGCTGTTGGAAGTCCTCAAGTGATGCTTTTGGTGAAGTTCCTTGATTGTGATTCTGTAGCGTCAGTCCACAAGGTTTGAAGAAGAATGGTCCTCGCTGACACCTACAGGTTTCATAAGGCGTTTGAAAAGAAATAAATTTTCGAATGAGTCAGAGGTGGTAACAGCAGTAGAGTGGTATTTAAAAGGCCAAAAAACATCAGAACTGAGGTCATTACCTTCTTGGTTAGGCCGAGAACTTTTCAGAACGCCCACGCACCTGAAACAATACAAAGAACATTGGGGCGATATGCCAATGCTATCATAATCATTATGTTGCTGGATAAGGTTTATCTTTATCCACTATCGAGAACCGAATGTGCTCTGGTTTTGATGGGCTTTAATAATGTGTGCCATGATCGATATTTATTGAGTGCTATCGATTTATCGTCTTTCGTATGATTAAGCTATGAAATCTGATCCCCATTCTTAAGCTGGAAAATCGTATCACCTCCTACTCTTGACCTCCGCTCTTGTAGCTTCTTTTATTTTCTATTAACCTCGCCTATTGATATCATGGATTAAGAGAAAAAATACTTTCCATAAGTATTAAAAGATCCCACCGACGTATGATTAAACGGCGTAAAAATTTCACTTAAGCACAAATTGAGATTATAAGAAATCCTAAGTCTTCGAAAATTCTATATCAAAATATAATATATAAATAGTAATTACAGACACCGTGACAAAAACTATGATTATTGTCACATTAAACGGGGAAAGGGTAAACGTTTCTAATCATTAAATTCAGCATTGTTTTGTTATACATACATTTCATTTACAATGTATTTCTGAAAAGTCTTCCAATAACTTGGGCCGATTTTAAATGTGAATTAATTTTAAGCGTCTAATGATTTTTTGGGCGATATTATTTTTCACACATAATTGCCATGATTTAAATAATATGATCCAATAGAGAAATAAATACATTTTCACTAATAACACTGATTTAATTACTGCTGACTTTGATCCGTCTTAATGCAACACACTTTTATATAATCCGTCTTAATGAAACACCCTTTATAAAAAAAAAACAAAAAAAAACACTGACACAAAATAATAATTACCAGCACTAGCAATACCAGTGAAAATTTTACAGTTTTTCTATTCGAATTTTCAGATGAATCCTAATTCTTATGTTATCGATTGAATAAGTTCCTTGCAAGTGTTACGGCTATAAAATATCCATGGAAAAATCCTCTGTTGGCTCCTTAAATATTTGAAGTTAACAACTTTAGCAAAATGTTCCAGTAACAACCATTAATATGAATTCAAGTCATTATTTAAAGAAGTAAGAGAGTACAAACAAAAAGATTAAAAACGGACAAGGTTTTATATTTAATTGAAGCAGACGTTAAACACGTCTTTTTAAATTGGTATAACCCCAAGCAAGGCAGTAAAGCCACTAAGACGCAAGGTTTACAGTGTGTGGAAGAATTAGGAACAGAAACAATAATGATGAAGAGAAAGAGAAGAGAGTAAACAGGAAGACAATGCATTTAAATTTTTGCAAATTAATATTGGCTGGGAAGCGTGGAGCCGGAAGGGAGTTTCACAAATGTGAAGTGCAAGAGAAGAAACTGTTAGCAACAAACTTACACCTACGTCTAGTCAGCTCAACAATAAATTGATGAGATCTCGACCCCGATCTATTTTTGCGCTTAAACTCAAAAAGTCTAGGTCCGAAGAGCGATATTTATTTGTAAATATTTACAAGATGTGGCACAAGGCCAAAATGGGGAATGAGGGAAAAGGACGGTCTTCTTCTGTCTTAAGTTTAAACTTACCTAGCGACAAACACTGACCCAAACATACGACAATATTCCTAACACGAAAACAAGGCATTCTTATTTACCTTTTTACTACATCCACCATAATACCTCATTGTCTTTATGAAAGTCCCAACTAATCCCCATATGACAGTCCTAACTAATCCCCATATGAAAGTCCTAACTAATCCCTATATGTACAATTCATTGTCTGTAAGGGGTGGGGGGAATAAAATAACAATTTAAAAACTAGCCCCAAATGATTATTTATAATATGAAAACAACCATTTACAAGAATCTAAACTAAATAATGTTAGTAATACCCCCCAATCCCTAAAATACGGTTGCATCTAACCAATTCAACTGTAACCCGCTGGGCCTTGTTGCTAATTTAATACAGCGTTTAAATTCATAGAGTTTAGGTATCATAGCAAAGAGCGATATTTATTCTGCTATGTCCAGAAAAGTGGTACAAGTCCAAAATAAGGCACGGTTTTCATCTGTCTTAATATTAAACTAAGCTAGCCACAAACACTGACCCAAACATACGACAATATTCCTAACACCAAAACAAGGAATTCTTAGTTACCTTTCTTACTACATTCACCATAATACCTCATGTCTCTATAAAAATCATATCTAGTCCCCATATATACAATTCATTGTCTGTGGGAGGAGGGGAATAAAACAACAATTTAAAAACTAGCCCCAATTAGTATTTACAATATGAAAATAAAACTATAGCGAAGAGCTCATCCGAACAATTGCCATTAAAGTATTTATAGAAACGACATAGAGAGACGGTGGGAAAGTGACTGGAGCCGAGCTGACAGATCAGGACCAATAATATTGCTGATTCTTTTTTGGATCTTATTAAGGAACTCAAGGTAAATAGCAGGGACACTGGACAATATGTAACAGCAACGTGCTAAGCATAGACGAATAGTAGACTTATAGATATATAAGATAGATTCTGGAGATAAAAATTGTCTCGCCCGACATATTGAACCGATTTGTTTTAGCAGCTGACCTTAGCAATGGATTCAATATAATATTTCCACTTCATGTCAGCTGGGAACGTGAGACCAAGAAGGCGCAACGAGTAATTTTCCTGAAGGATAGCATCAGCCATGCTGATGGAAGGCAACGAGGATTCTCTCAGATGATTAATGGAGAGAAGTTTAGATTTGGAGGCGTTAAAAATAACAAGCCATCTTTAACGAGTATTACTGCCACCTCTAGTTCCTTTTTCATTTATTCATTAATTCTTATTTCTCTCTTCCCCCTTCCTATTTGAGGTGAATTGATTACAAAACCTATCTATCTATCTATCTCATTCTATTCATATCTATCTATCTATCTATCTATATATATATATATATATATATATATATATATATATATATATATTCTCCTCTTCTGTCTTCTGAACAGAATTAGAGGTTTATCTCTTGTTTCCTCTTTGGCACTGGGTTTCCAGTTCCTTCTAATGTCTTCTCATACTCTTTCACTACAAGTAGCCCCTTGTGTCTCAGTGGCAATATCGCTTTGTTTGGGGTGAACTGATTAAACAAAATTCCATTATATATATATATATATATATATATATATATATATATATATATATATATATGTTGTGGTAGGATCCACATAATTTGCATAGTGGAGTACCGACGATATAAATATGGTTGGTACCGGGAAGACAAGGAGGCGAATCAAGAGATCCAACTAGAGACTCTGCCCGACTGCGACTTAGTCAGCACATTCTCCAGGAACGGTCTTCCCAGAAATATACAAAAGACTATATGTAAATATTGTGTACACTTTCTTGTTTCAATACATTTTATTCTAAGTACATTTTGTGTTTGCATTATTATTCCATGCATTAGTCAAGTTTCAACAATATATATAACCATTACACCACGACGAAGTTACCAAAGACATTTTAGCTATGGCAACAAGCTGACCTGCCCTGTCGATAACACGTGTCAAGCTTTCTACTACTGAATGCATTCATTGATCGATATATATATATATATATATATATATATATATATATATATATATATATATATATATATATATATGAGTTTTTGATATCACTTGCATATCGAACTGTTTTATTGATCCTCTGGCTAATTACACCCCTGAGACTAATTAGTACAATCAGTTCCAGCCAACCACATCGTCATACTAAAGATGACGGGGAAAAGTCAAACAAATTCATCCCTGGCCATGAAGGTCGAATAAGATGAAAGGATATCAATAAAAAGATCGATAAAAAATAATATCGATTATAATTCATCGCTCGTTTACTGCCTTCATTATACGATTTTTTCCCTTTGTATTTTTTTTCTGTCGTAATTTTTTTTTTCAGTTTTTGTTTTGCATTTTAAAGAAATTAATTTTTTTTATAGTGTGTATTTGCAAGCGACGCGTTTGAGATTTTCCGATAACGATATTCAGGTGGCTTTGTATTTGACTCCGTGGTTGACATTACATGTTATTCGATACTTTTCTATTTTATAAGAACAAGACTGACCATCGGGGACATTGAAAAAAGTCACATCTAAAACGGTTGGATAAACTACGGCAGGTCCGCCTGGTGGTTTTATGCGACCCGCAAGAATACTACAAAATTTTTTTTTTTTTAATATCCATGAAAAGATTTTGATATTTTGGGGGTTACATGTGTGAAAGCAGAAATAAAGGCAACAAAGACACAAACCGTTTATATTGACCAGGCAATCCCAGTTCTCTGTAAATTCACTTTCTACAAACATATCGGGTTATGTATTTCTACAGTGGTACCTGGATCACTACGTCCCAGACTTTGTCAATGTCAATAGTCAATCATCGACCCAGTGTAATCTGACGTATGGATCTAGGTGCCTGTGAGATTTATTGAGAATTTCTTATTGTTGTATCGTCCTGGGTATGACGATAAACTGCAAGGTCTCTGGTCGAGAGATTAAAATAGGAACTACAAGGCAACTTCTTCTTACAATCAGAAAGGGAAACTTGAAATTTCTGGCACACATAATGAGGAAAGAAGTCTTAAGGAACTTAACACTCGTATAACATATTAAAAAAGGAGAGAGAGAGACAAGAGGGAAACAGCGATTAAAATACCTAAAAAGTTTGTGTGAATGAATGGGATAAGAACGACACACAGAGATTGTACAGGCGTAAAAGATACTTAGAACTACGAAAGACAGGGAGTTGTGGCGGGCAATGATCGACCACATTTTTGAAAAGACATGACACTTTTTTATCGATGAGGATTACAGTTAGCCAAATATGTTCGCTGTGACTTAATAAACAGAACGAATTTTTGGCATATTTCAGCAGTAAGTAGCTGCCTCCCTACGTTCACTCTGGTTATCCATAAAATTACACACTTTTAAAATCCATACATCCTCATCGATATAAACATGGCAGTTTGCTTTATTAAAATTATTGTTGATTATTGCTTTGATATGTAAAAATGACCAAACACATATGTCTTGATACCTGTTCATGGGCTTAATCTGAGATTGATAAGTTCGATACAAATATAAGGTAACATTCTTCTATGAGATGTGTCCCTTCAAGAATTGGGCTATCATGGCTTCTAGATAACTTCCTCTCCTTTGTATCTCTTAGCAATGTTTGTCTTGTTGCTATCTATTTTCATCTCTGTTCTATCAACCATTTACACAAACTTGTTAGATAGGTTATTCGCTACTTTCCTTTGATCCTCTTGCCTTCAATATGTCCTGTGAGTATCAAATTTTCTAAGCCTTCTTTTCTCATCATATGTCGTTTAAATTTCAATCCATGCATATATCCGTGTGCGCGTGTGTGCGCGTATATATTAGATTTACAAGCAAGAGATCACACAAAATGAAGATTTATATATATATATATATATATATATATATATATATATATATATATACCGGGTACAACAGTAAAATTGTCCAAATCGTGTAACGGTAAAATTATTCATTTGTTAGATTAAGCTTTGAACCGTTGTATCTGTTGTGGTAGGATCCACCTAATTTGCATAGTGGAGTACCGACTATATAAATATGGTTGGTACCGGGAAGACAGAAGAGGCGAATCAAGAGATTCAACTAGAGACTCTGCCCGACTGCGACTTAGCCAACACATTCTCCAGGAACGGTCTTCCCAGGAATATACAAAAGACTATATGTAAATATTGTGTACACTTTCTTGTTTCAATACATTTTGTTCTAAGTACATTTTGTGTTGCATTATTATTCCATGCATTAGTCAAGTTTCAACAGTATCAAAAAATGATTAAAGATAACTTACTGGAATTCTCCGAGGTTTTTATGACATAATTGAACTCTACTTTGAGCAATAATTACTCTCCAGGCTTAACAGAAAAATCGTGATGTAATCGATCATAAACTAAAATGGCATGTTCATCATTAATTAATCATAGCTAAGGATCGGAACCTCATGAAGGATTGAAATAAAGTTCAAATATATATATATATATATATATATATATATATATATATATATATATATATTATTCCAGGATCATTTTCCACCTTATACAAGTTGATCTTCGGCCTCTCTAACCTTCGAACTTTCTGTTCTGAAGTAACAAGGTGCCACAGAGATTTCAGGTACGATTTCATTTTCAAGTTTTTTTTCACTGCTCTTTGGATTGTCATAGCTGGAACTCTTTTCTCACGTGCCAAAAGGCTTATGGATTGAGTTGGTTCTTTTCTAATTGATCTCTTTAGCTCCAAGTTGAAATGATGATTCGTATTGCTGTTGTGACATCCTGATCCATTTTTCCTCTCTACTGTTTCCTCTTTTTCAAACTTATTCACCGTTCTCTTGATGGTTCTTGAATGGACTTTGAAGATGGAAACCAGAGCATGAATGTTGATACCTTTACTGAAGTCCCGAATTATCTTTTTCCTCTCACCATTGCTCAATATGGGAAGACAGTGAGACTAACACAAAACGATTTTAACCTGTTCTCTTCCTAGCTGAATAACCGGAAGGGTTTTTCAGTGATTCTTGCGAAAGATTGTGTCAAGATGGCTAAATGCCTCGTTGAAAACGTGGAAAAAGTAAACTCAATTAGTTTAGCGTTTTTTAGATATTAAATATTTTGTGGAATGGACAATTATGCTGTAACACCATTTGGACAATTTTGCTGTTACACCCGGTATATATATATATATATATATATATATATATATATATATATATATATGTGTGTGTGTGTGTGTGTGTGTGTGTGTGTGTGTGTGTGTGTGTGTGTATGTGTGTGTAGGAGAGTGTGTTGGAAGACCACAGCGCGACACACCTTCCAAAGTTTGACCAAATGATCAAACGTCACGGCAGATTTCTGAGAGAGCCTTGTGCGCACGCGCGCACGCGCGCGCGCACACACACACACACATATATATATTTGTATATATAAAGTTTTCCTTTTGTCTTTATTCATATGTGTGTGTGTGTGTGTGTGTGTGTGTGTGTGTGTGTGTGTGTGTGTGTGTGTGTGTGTGTGGTGCGTGTACAAGGGTGTGCTAAAAATTTCTCGATTTGCCTTTCTTTCTTTAAAAATATGACTTCGGGAAGTGAATCAGCAGATAGATATTGACAATTTGAGATTGATAAAAAATGGGGATAGATAGATAGATAGATAGATAGATAGATAGATAGATAGATAGATAGGATAAGTTGGGATCAAATATGCAGCGGAATCCGAGAGAATAAAATAGAGAACAAATAGGAAACGTTTATCAATCTTTGATAAACGTTTCCTATTTGTTCTTTATCTTATCATAGATAGATAGATAGATAGATAGATAGATAGATAGATAGATAGATAGATAGATAGGAACAGACTTGGATAGAAAGACAGAAAGAAAGAAAATCTCATGAATGGGAATATTTGCATTTATTTCAAATCATGGCTGTTCTTCTCTTTGGGCGTTTGTCAACATTATTTCATTACGAAGGTTTTACCAAGTGAAAAAAGATCGATTGTGTTAAACTATCGATTAATTCTTTCGTAATTAGTGATACGAGGCATCAGTGATCATCACTTCCGGTAACTTTGGGTATTGTTAGACTTCAACTCTTTAATTTGGACCTCTGGAGATCTGACATTATGCAGCCGGATAAATTTTAAGAGGAAAAGACGCCATTTTGTTTTCTAAGATAATGACAAGCGACTAAAAGTAAATGACGGAGAAGATATTTTATATCAAACAAATTAAGTTTTTACTTAAAAATCCCCATGTCACTTGAGGATGTAAGAGATCATGATTCTCCACAACTTCCTTTTTTAGTACCTGTAATCTGTGCATTGATATGACTGTTGTTAATAAAGGTAATGGAGTGATTTTCTGCTACTTTCGGTGTTTTTCAATTTAGAGTTGTACCCTGTTATTAAATCTATAATTTCTTTAACCATTTCACCCCAAGCAAGGTAGTAAAGCCACTAAGACACAAGGGTTGAAGAAAAACAAAGCATTATTAAGGAGCGAGAACAATGAAAGAAGAAGAATCAAAAATACAATAGATAACGATTGACATTGTATTTACACTTTTGAAGATCAATTTGGCTGGAAAACATGGAACCGGAAAAGTGTTTCACAAGCGAGAACTGCGAGAGAAGAAACTGTTAGCATAGAAATTACGGTTACATCTAGCCAAGTCAACTGTGAATTTATGAGAACTTGCCGACAATCTAGTACTGCGCTTAAATTCATAAAGTCTGGATACCATACAGGAAAGTTCACCCGAATAATTACCATGAAAGTATGTATAAAAAAGTGTTGTGGTGTCCTCCCTCTAAAGAGTCTATGTAGGACTCTTCCGCCTAGTATAAGATTAGTAGGAAAGAAGGCCTTGTGGGGACAGTCCAAGATGTTGTGACCAAGTAAATGGTTAAAGAAATAACAAAACAAATGTTACAGATATATCATATATTAAACAGTAAGTACAACAGAAGAGTATTACACGACTAGTGAATGTGTGTCGGTTGACCCAGAGTTCAATTTAATCGACTGTTCCCCCAAGGCCTTCTCTCGTACTAATATTATTGTAGGCGGAAGAGTCCAACATAGACTCTTTAGCGGGAGGACACCACAGCAAAAAATCACAAAGAAGCTACATTACGGCGGTGGGAAAGTGACTGAAGTCGAGATGTTAGGTCAGGACCAATAACATTGCAGATTCTTCTTTGTATTTTATCAAGGATCTCTAAATATATAACAGGAGTATCAGACCAGATGTGACAGTAAAACTTTCAATGCATGAACGAATGGTAGACTTATAAATGCGTAAAATAGAATCTGGCGAGAAAAAATTGCATCACGCGATACAGTGGACAGACTTTTACTAGCAGCAAATATGTAGCAAGAGCATTCGTTAGTTTAGAGGCGCATTCAGTGAGGATCAAAGTCACGATAACGATCTCCGAGATCATATTGCTTACCATTGTGCTACGCTAGGCATGAAAACGATTTCATTGAATTGAATCAACATTAGAGGTTGTTGTAACCTAGAAAGGGTTACTGAATGAAGAATAAGCAAAACGGGGGTTGGAAATGAAATGGTAATTTTTATAACATCAACAAAATACAATACTCGCCAGCGGCGTGAAGTAGGTAAAC
Source organism: Acanthosepion esculentum (assembly GCA_964036315.1). Taxonomy (NCBI): domain Eukaryota; kingdom Metazoa; phylum Mollusca; class Cephalopoda; order Sepiida; family Sepiidae; genus Acanthosepion; species Acanthosepion esculentum. The sequence goes on along the minus strand of OZ038490.1, from coordinate 7,496,904 downwards.
CACTGTTAGCGGTGAACTACTTAGACAGTATATTTACCTGCCTCCCCACGATTTAGGATGCGGCACAAGGCCAAATTTAATGCAGGGAAATCCGAGACTGTGGGCTCGGGCAAAAATTGCGCGTACACCCCGCATACGCTGGATCGGGTATCTGTCTACCACCCCGGACGAAACTTCGGTACAGCCTCGTCCGGGTTCCTCTCTGCCCAAAGGCAGAGAGTTCGACATGGCAAGAGTTTCCCACGCTGCCAGCTTAGGCAGCATATTAACCCCACTTAGACTAGTGTCCAACGTATTTATAAGGATTGGGACATACCCATTAGAGTTCATAGGTGCGGTATATAACACCTTTGATCCTGATTTTCAATGTATTTCTATAGTACATGTAATAAACATATTCTTTCAGTAATGTTTATATTAAATCCTGGCCACTGACAATTCCTTTCCTCTTGATTTCCAATGATTTTTATAGAAACCTAATTCTTTCAGCAATGCTTACAGTGACAATTCCTTTTGTTGTAACCTAGAACAGGTTACTGAATGAGGAATAACCAAAACGGAGGTTGGAAATGAAATGGTAAGCTTTATAACATCAACAAAATACAATACTCGCCAGCGGCGTGAAGTAGGTAAACCACTGCTAGTGGTGAACTACTTATACAGCATATTACCCCCACTTACAGTAGTGTCCAACGTATTCATGGGGGTTGGGACATGCCCATTACTGTTTGTAGGTACGGTATATAACAGAGGGACATTCAGTAAGGATCGAACACACGATGAGAGTCAGTCAGATGGTATTGCTACCCACTGCGCTACAGTAGACACTAGCTTAGTCTGACAAAAGCATGCAGTAGTTTCGACCAGCGAGTTTCAAACTTGACATTTGTAAATAAAAACAGAGTACAGATAGATCTTTAAAAAGTCAGTGTTTGATTTGACACTCTATTTAGAATATAAACAGGAATCCAACTTCTGAAATTATGGTTGGTTAGTTGATTTGTTTAACGGCATATCAACATCCTTATCGGTCATTTAATGTCGCAATTTAATTTTTCTTGGGAGCTTTGAGGTAATAAAAATACGATACGTTATTCTGCTTTCACAGTTGAATACATGGTAGATAAAACGTAGCTTTTGTGCATATACATGTTTGTGTGGACATAATTCCTAGAGGCGGTAGTATGTGTGTTTTATGTTGTTTTCTTTGTTTTTTAGTTATATTTGGAATATAGATTAATATGGATTAATGTCCTGAAAGTTCATTCATGTTGGTTGTTTGATTAGTTGCTTGCTTTATTTACCGACATATCAACACCTCTTTGGGTTATTTAATACTGAAATCAAAATAACTTGAACGCAATTGTATGCCTTCAACTACAGATAAAATGTATTGCTGGTCATTTTACGACATGTATTTGACTTTTTATATAAAAATGTATTAATAGTATTTTTACTGTTAAAATTAATTCTTTTGCTTTCATAGTGTTTTTGTTTGGAGAGGTCATTATTTGTCTATAGGTGGGACCCTAACAGGTGTTACGACTTTGGGTCACGGCGGGCCTGGGATTTAAAATTATAAAAAATAAATAATAATGTTGTAGGTAGAGGAAGGTGTAACGAATGATAAAATTTAGCCCCAAATAACTTTTTCTATTTTTACAACAGGGCCAGTTTCTTTCAGTAGTAGTACTGGCAGTTGCGCTTTCCATCCCTTGAAAATCGACATTTAAAGTCCTGAGTGTTACATGCGCTCGAACGCAATCTACAGGTGCTAGAGAAAAATACTCAACGATCTAATATCATTAAGGGGGATAGATAGAAACATATAGTGAGAAAAGGAAGCAGAGTGAAAGAGGGGGATATAGAGAGAGAAATAATTAAACTAATAAACAATTCATGAGAGAGAGAGAAAAAAAGAAGGGACAGAATGCCGTAGATTGAATAGAAGAGAAACATAGACGATGACCGAGATATGAACTCATAAAGATAATGAAAAATTGAGATAGATAGATAGATAGATAGATAATGAAATATTGACATAGATAGATAGATAGATAGATAGATAGATAATGAAAAATGAGATAGATAGATAGATAGATAGATAGATAGATAGATAGATAGATAGATAGATAATGAAAAATGAGATAGATAGATAGATAGATAGATAGATAGATAATGAAAAATTGACATAGATAGATAGATAGATATGAAAACTGTAATAGTCGCCAACGCGTCGGCAAATATTACAGTTTTCCTATTGTCTTTTACATTTATAGATAGATAGATAGATAGATAGATAGATAGATAGATAGATATAGACAATTTGAGATATATATTAACAATTTGAGAAAAATAGATAGATAGATAATGACAATTTGAGAGAGATAAAAAATTGAGATAGATACTGCGAAAGAGACTGACATACAGACAAAGATTTAGATAATGTACAACTAGCTAGATATGTAGAGAATGAAACATTTAATTGTAAACCTTAATGCGCATAAATTATTTTGTTTCAATCTCTTACCTGAACTAAGAGAGTATCATTGTTGGCAGGAGGTAAAAAAAAAAGCATAAAGCGAATCATCCGGCAGACGAGGAAATGATACTATTTTGTCTGGCGAATGTTTTACTAAAGAAAAGGAAGAAAACAACATGTTGGCAACATGGAAAACACTAATCACAGGTGTTACTAAACGCATTGGGCACGTCACACCACGTCAACAACACCTTTTCCTGTTTACCATCGCCTTCAGAGCAGAGGGGCCCCTACCAAAGGGATCGGGGACCACGCTTTCTATACCAAATCGTAATTGCAGAGCCGCACGCCTAGCCCTTAATTTTGCAGACAGTGGAGGCTGATGAATGCAAAAATGAATTAATAATTGCGAGGTGTCATTCTTGAAACAATAAATGCTTAAGTCTTCCTGCATCCCATTCTAATTTTTTACGCAGTCTCCTTTCTCTCTGTCTATGCGTTTGCACCTGTCCGTCTCGCTGTTTCTCCCTGAACGAAGGTCCTAAATCCTTAGCACCTGAGTGAACCTATCTATTCCGATGTAGCTATTAAATATTGATACTCGTCGAATATACTGCTGGTAATTACTAATAGAAAAAAAAAGATGTTATGCAAGGTATTGAATAAGTGGTCAATGTAACGAGAAATCTTATGTTTTGTCCCACAGGGAGGAGTTCTGTACTTCGTGACTAGAATTTAGCCAATCGTAAGAAAACCTTTTTCCAGTCAGGGAGAAGATCGTTTCTTGTCCTTTGTTTGCAATGTCTGCGAATAAAATTTCAGTTTATTGTATATAGAGCCACGCATCACTTAACGACCAAGTTCCGTTTCAACGACTTGGTCGCTAAACGACCTGATCGCTAAACGACCTGGTCGCTAAACGACCTGGTCGCTAAGTGAGAAGTTGTACCTGACCGCTATTTCCGGCCTCTACTCTATGTCATGTTTGTGTTTAACCAGATTCAGATAGTTTTAATGTAATTTTTGCAATATTTGTAACATTTTTATTTCTAAATTTCCTATAGTAAATATCTATAGTACTCTATTTCCTATAGTAAATTTTCTTATAGTACTCTGTTTTCTATAGTAAATTTACTATTGTACTCTAATTCTATAGTAAATTCCTATATTACTCTTTTTCATTAGTAAATTTTATAGTATTCTATTTTCTATATAAATTTTACTATAGTACTCTGTTTCCTATAGTAAATTTACTATAGTACTCTATTTACTATAGTAAAACCTATAGTACTCTGTTTTCTATAGTACATTTACTATAGTACTCCATTTCTATAGTAAATTCCTATATTACTCTTTCTATAGTAAATACTATAATATTCTATTCTATATAATATTTCTATATTACTCTTTTCTATAGAAAATCCTATAGTATTCTATATCTATAGAAAATTTTCCTATAGTACTCTTTTCCTATAGTAAATTTACTATAGTACTCTATTTTCTAATGTAAATTATCTATAGTACTCTATTTTGTATAGTAAATTACCTATAGTACTCTGATTTCTATAGGAAATTTACTATAGTGCTCTATTTTCTGTAGTAAAATCTATAGTACTCTGGTGCAACATAGTCTTCCTACCCATATATCCTCTTTGTTATATTCAGATAAGTTGAGTAAATATCAAGACAACCAGGCCTTACCCTATTTGTATATTGGTGCAACATGGTCTTCCTACCCAAATTTCCCCATTGCATTATATTAAACTAAGCTCACCACCAAAACAGACATACCTCACCGACATGTAGATTGGTGCAACATAGTCTTCCTGCCTACATTTTATATTTGTGCCATATTCAGGTAAGATTGTTAAATATCAATACAGGCATCCTTTCCCCATTTGCAGATTGGCGCAACATGGTCTTCTTACATTTCATGTTTGTGTCATATTAAGGTAAGGTTAATAAATATAAAATCATGCAGGCCTCCCCCCACTTGAAAATCTTCCAGCCAACATCTCGTCTTTGTGTTATATTAAGCTAAGCTTAGTACTTATCAAGACAGAGAGGCTCCCCCAACTTGAAAGTTGGCGCAACATGATCTTTCCACCAATACATCCTCTTCGTGTTATATTAAGTTAAACTTAGTAATTATCAAGACATGGTGGCTCTCCCAACTTGAAAGTTGGCGCAACATAATCTTCCCACGAATACCTACTCTTCGTGTTATATTAAGCTAAGCATAGTAATTATCAAGACGGACTTTCCCAACTTGAAAATTGGCGCAACATAATCTTCCTATCAATACCTCTTCTTCGCGTTATATTAAGCTAAATTTAGTAATTATCAAGACATGGTGGCTCTCCCAACTTGAAAGTTGGCGCAACATAATCTTCCCACCAATATCTCATCTATGTTATATTAAGCTAAGCTTAGTAATTACATGGTGGCTTTTCTCATCATAATCTGTCTGTACTCAACCTATGCTTGTTTCCGTGTGCGACATCAGTCTGAGAAGCGACAGCTTCTAGAATGTACAGGCCCAACCCCTGACATCTGGATGTGGCATGCTATATATTATAACGCACTCTCACCTATGGTGTTTGCGGCGGGACCACTGAACAGTGCTATGTATTTCGGGCAATAGGAAATTTGATGACATTTGATGACATTTGAGGCCATTCTTTCATACGTTGATTTTCTACTGTTTCGAATTTCGCATAACTTGGGACAGCTTTTATGCAAAATACGAATTGAGATACCAGAATCAAGCAATTACGAAAATTTAAATATCTAGGAAGTGTTTTACCAGGGGACGGAAAATGCGATACCGAAATCCGAAGGCGCATTGGGATAACAAAAAATGTCCTCTAAAAGCTAAGCAAAGTATTAAGAAACAAGAAAATTTCGTTTGAAACGAAGAAAAGAGTACTGAACTGTTATGTAATATCGGTCCTCCTACATGACAGTGAATACTGGACAATCTCCTCACAGGAAGATCTATCTACTCCTATTTAGAAACAGGAAAACCTTATTTTTATATTTTTAACATTCATAATACATTGCTTATACATCAATTAGACGCTCTGGGATAGCGAAAGGAAAAGCTTCCAAAAGCTAAGCAAAGTATTAAGATACAGGAAAATTTCATTTGAAACGGAGAAAAGAGTACTGAACTGTTAATATCTGTCCTCTCATATGACTGTGAATGCTCGGCGATCTCCTCACAGATGAAGAAGTGGTCTGAGGCAAAAGAAATGTCGTTCTACAGAAGGATGCTGAGAATACCATGGATTGAGCATGTGAGTCTTGAGGAAGTTTTAAAGAAAATGGAAACAGAACGTATGCTTTCTTTAGAAAGAGAAAACGGAAAATACTATGGTACATAACGAGGAAAGAGGGCTTGGAAAATGTGTCACTCGCAGGACATATTGAAGCCAAGAGGAACAAGAGGGAAAGCAGGGGATAATCTACTTAACGAGCTTGTGTAAATTGTTGGCAGAACAAACATTAGGAGGGATTAGCAAAAATATAAACATTGCGAAAAGCTAGAAGGGGTAGGAAGTTGTGAAGATCCATGATCACCCACGTTCTGAAAGGACACGGCATATAGAAAAAGATGAATAAGAGTATATTTTTTATTATATCCTCTACCAAATGTTCCAAGAAATAGGATTTGGGAGTGAAATCGGCAAAGTTACCTACCCTGAATCCATCATGAATATCCAGGATTTGGAATTAGTAAATACCATACATTTCAAATGCCCCAGTGTAAGGATCTGCTATATTTAATATAGGAGATAAGGAACTTGAACATAGAATAGGCTACGCTAGAGGTAGTTTCACACAACACCGCAAGTTGCTACACAACCAAAACATTAAACTAAAAAACTAGATAGTCTCGTCACCATTCTTTCTATGCTACGAGACGACGCCGAGACGTGACCTCTCAGCAAGACCCTCGCCTCCCGCGTTGTCGGCTAGGATTGCCAGTTGATTAATTTGGCGCTGGTGAGATATTCTGACGCTCTGCCAAGACCGTGAAAGCTAAAAGGACAAGGATTTAGCAGAAGTAACAGCATTATATCGAAATTTTCAGATAGATGCCATGCATGGTACCAGACACGTTAAAAAATAGCTAAATTATTAGATGTATACAAGTGCTTTCTCAGATCGATTGTTAAAATGGCTTTGAGCGAATGAAGCCTATGGATCTTGGAGAAGAGCATCATTCTTCGAATAATGTGGACTGGCGCTACATAATCACAAAGAAGTGTACCAAATTACGGAAGCTTTCGACTTTCGACAGTACCAACTAAAATGGATATCGCATGTAACTCGAAGAGAAAATAAGGACATAATAACATGTTGACATTCCACACAACTTGAAACAAAAAGTTAGGAAAGAAACAGCCATCAATACTGGAAAGAGCGATAACAGCTACTGGACTTGAGAAAAAAAATATGTTAAGACAAGGATTTTATAAACTTCAACCGATAGCAGTACTGGCTGCTCGGTCAATGAATGTCAAATGTTTCCTTATAAGGAAACGGCTAATATTATCATTAACATTATGCAACAATTTAAGCTCATATAAACCTCAGTTTGTTAAGATATTAGGAGTTGTATCGCTTTACGTCTTATTTTTAGTGGGTACTCGTATTTGAGTAGACACCCCGTTTATTTATATATTTTATTTATTTATTTCTAACTCTCTGAATATTCGAGAAATGTTATTAAGAAAAATTTGCGCATTTCGGCAGGAATCGAACCTGTGTCCCTCAGGGCAGGGGAACACATCGGAGTGCCTTATCGCCACGAAGGAACAGGCGTTAGGGGATAATGAACTTGGGAAACCTATTTTCCTCAAAAAATAAGACAAAGATTTTATAAACTTCAACCGACAGCAATACTGACTGTTCGGTCAATGAATGCTGAATGTTTCCTTATAAGGAAACGGAAATTACTATTAATAATTTCCATGATCATACACTACCCTTTGATCGATCACGTTTTCTGTTGGATCAATGCCAGGAGAATTTGAGTGGCAAGACATTAATGTGTTATAGATAATTAATTATTTTCCACCCTACAACACCTTTCTCAGAGACGCAAGATCTCAAACCTATCGCTACTCTGTCGTCACCTTCTGTGGTAAATATTCTGAAGAACTACATTCCCTCGTTTCACCAGTTCGCCATTCCATATACATAAGAGTGAAGCAGCCTCATTGCTTTTGTATTCCATTTCCAAGAAGGACGTTCTTTTCGGACAGCTTCTTCTCCAGTGCAACAAACTCCCAAGAGGATGCTTCCCCAACTATTAGAATCGTAACCTCTTTAAATCTAGGGTCAACCGTTTTCTCTCCTACATGTCCTCATAATCTACAATTCTCACGACTATAAACAACCCCATTCAGTAGCCCTCTACCTAGAGTGGCTCTTGGGACTTTTATCGGGTGAACATTAGTGTAAAATGATAGATGTGAATAGAATGACATAGATAGATAGATAGATAGATAGATAGATAGATAGATAGATAGATAGATAGATATGAACAGACTGAAATAGATGGATTGATAGATATGAACAGACTGAACATAGATAGATAGATAGATAGATAGAAAATGAACAGGTTTAGATAGATAGATAGATAGATAGATAGATAGATAGAGAGAGAGAGAGAGAGGTAGATAGGTAGATATGAACAGACTGAGATAGATGGCTAGATGGATATGAACAGACTGAGATAGATAGATAGATAGATAGATAGATAGATAGATAGATAGATAGATAGATAGATAGATAGAAGCCTTACGTTGAGAATAAAAGAGAATGACTTATACACACGCACAAATACTCACACAAACACATACACATATATGTATATATACAGAAAGAGGGAGAAGGAGAGTGAAAGGCAGGTAGATATAATGTTTAGATAATAAAAAATTGCTTAGAGCGATAATCGGTTGTGCACTGGGGCAGGAATTGGCTGGTTAACTTTAATGCCTCAAAAACAAAACTATTACTCACCAGAGAGAACCATCCCTGTCTCCCATTAGAATGTCTGACGCTCAACTCCACGAGAGCTCCTCTTTGCGACTGCTCGGCCTCCCATTGACTGCTGACCTGAGATGGAACGAATACATTGAGTCAATAGCTTCGTCCACCGCAAGGAAAGTTGTCTCCCTGTGCCGCGCCAGGAAATTCTTCTCGCCGGAGTCGATCCTTCAAATCTACAAATCAACCATTCGCCCTTGCATGGAGTATTGCTGCCATATATGGTCTGGAGCCCATTCTGTTTGTTTCAAGGCTCTTGATAAAATCTAGAGATGGATATGCAATGTAAATGGCCCTGATCTGGCATCTCGTCTGCAGTCGCTCTCTCACAGACGTACCGTCGCCCCCCTCTGTCTTTTTTACAAATACTTTCATGGTAACTGCTCCGAGGAGCTGCTTTCGCTGGTTCCAAGACTTCATGAATTTAAGCGTTCAACTAGGCTGGCATCTCGCTCTCATCCTTTCACTGTCGAAACTGTTAAATGTAGCCGTCTCTTCTACTCCAATAGCTTCAAGGTCTCGCACTTCTCGCTTGTGAAACTCCCTCCCCTCTTCCTGTTTCCCTGATAGCTATAATCTCCAACTATTCAAATGTAATGTCAATCGACGTCTCCAGATGCCCTGATCTATCCCCTATCCTTCTCTTCATCCTTTCCTCTATCACTCCTATTTGCTCTCGCTCCAACTCTCTGTAGTGTAACTTCTTGCATGCTAGTGGCTTCCTGTCTTGCTTTGGGTGAAACGCATAAAAAATGTTTATATCGATTCATAAATCAAATGCAAACATAAGATTAAGTAGATATAAGAGATTTCTCCCCACTTGTCTAACAAAGAAGTTCCACTCTCAACCGTAAGATAGCATTTCTAAAGCAGTATATAAGACAAGGTCTCAAAATTTCATTTTCTTTCTTCCATTTTACCTTAGACATATCTCTTTCCCTTCAGAATAATACACAACATACATACAATACATACAATACATGCAATATTTACAATACATAATACATCCGCGTCCTGGGTAAGACGATAAACTACATCCGCGTCCTGAGTATGACGATAAACTACATCCGCATCCTGGGCAAGACGATAAACTACATCCGCGTCCTGGGTAAGACGATAAACAACATCCGCGTCCTGGGTAAGACGATAAACAACATCCGCGTCCTGGGTAAGACTATCGGTTAATAAGTAAGATTTATATCACTAAACTACTACGGTCTCAAAAAAAATATACATCATATAAGTGTATGGAAACTAGTGAACGCAAAGAGAGGGATCAGTTTATATATTGATTGTAATATAGAATTAGTCCCCCATTTTATATCTACCTTGAGTGCCTCTTGGGCCTGTATTGGGTGAACATCTAGTGTTTAAAGGCGGACATGTAAATAAAACATGAAATTCATTTACTGTTAGAGACAAAGAGAGATTTGACAATAAAAATTCGTAGACAGCAAATTTTATCTGAATTATATATTGTTACTGCTATTTTTATTGTCCCATGTTTATTATTGTCTAAAAAAATAACAATAGAAGAATGAATTTGAATGCATATTTTAATATCAAAAGTTTTCCTCACCATCGGTGCGCAACATTAACTATGCATAATTATTTTTTGTTTCTTCACGAAAACAATGTATCAAGGTTAAACGGTGCTTTTACCTGATGTGTTATTATGGCGATAAATGGATGCATCTTATTCGATAAAATTTAAACAGAAAAAGGACGGAAAGACGCTTTCTTTTTGTACAGCTGTTTTGGGGCAGTAGCCATTTTATGCACTACGTCCGGACATGCGCACTGCCGACCAAGCGTGTCGGACGAGATACAAGAATAAAACCAGGATTGTTACTTGTAACACATGCGTTATTCAGCCAGCCTCATAGCATTTATTTACTAGTCAATAGTTGATTCCAATTCTGACATAGGCCATTGCTGCTTTTGCTTGAATCATTCGAATCTCTCTTGTTCTTTTCGCGGTGATACGGCCGATGTGTTCTTTGGCCTTTCTCCACTCTATGCTACATTATATAATTCTTGAATGCTTCCATAGTTACGCTTCCATGGTTACGCTTCCATAGTTACGCTTCCATAGTAATATTCAACGACCTACTTTGACCAGTAATTGCCTTCCGTTCAAAACATTTCGACCGGTGCGTTTTCCAACCTACCTCAAGTGTATATCGTATTCGATGATATTCAACAATTTTTTTTTTATTTCTTTCTACCATTCTTTTCTTTTTCTTTTACTATAGTTTACCCTATAGATAACTCAAGAGCCACTCAAGGTAGAGGGTTACTGAATGAGGTTGTCATATGGACGCAGCAGGAGGAGGAAAGAAGTGCAGATTATGAGGATATGCAGGAAAAATTAAAGAAGTGAAGATTGCAGTGATCTTGGAAACATCATCTCAGGAGTCTGTTAAACGAAGTAGCGGCTCTCGTAAAGAATCTGTTCGAATGGAACTTCTTTTTACCACTGGAATACGGGTTTCTCCTAGTTTACGTGACATAGCGGATCCTAATTGTAAATATCTGAACTGGTGGAAATAATGAATGTAGCTGCCCGGAATATTTCATGTTAATTAGGAGAGTTCACGGGTTCAAGCGATATAGGTTCCTGCTGCACAAGTGAATGTTTCTTTTATCCAAATTAAGGGGAAAATAAGTAACACATCCGCGTCGACTGAATTATCTTGTGGAGATTACACTTAACTTGTCTGACCAGGACAATAAAAGGAAGGTCATAAGCTATGTCTTCTTTTCGCTCTAGAATGCGGTAAGTTAGGATCATTCTCGTCGCCTCCGGGTAAATTTCTTTCCTCGGAGAGCCGAATGCTAAACTTTAAACTCAGCAATGTGGCGCATTAAACACACGTGCGCGCGCACAAACACACACACACACACACACACACACATACATACACACATACATTTTCTAGCAGCAAAAGATGTTTTTCTTACTTTCTCGACTACCTGTGTACACATAAGTATATTTTCTCTTTTGTGGAATTATGCTATTCTTTATATAAAAATATATTTGTATAAAATTCCGCCAGGTGTTGGATTCATTTCTCTTGAAAATTTTGAAAATTTATTCTGAAACTTCTCAACTCTTGGCTTACGGCTACACCACGTTGAAACACCGGATCCCGTACGATCACCGAAGTTAAGCAACGCCGAACCTGGTTAGTACCTAGATGGTTAACCGCTTGGAAATACCAGATGCTGTAAGCTTGGATTTGCGTGCGTATAATGGATATGGCGAATCGGAGAGACAAGTTCCAATTCTTGTTAGGTTCGTTATATTCACTTATGCGCAAATACCCTTGGAAAAAGTATAAATCCACCTCTTTATTACCCCCCAGCTATGGGTCAATTAGAAAGACTTGATTCACTAAACCATTATTATATAAAAACATTCTTACATTCTAAAACTAAAGTGTTTCATTAAGACGGATTATATATAAGGGTGCTTCATTAACCCATTACCTGCCATGAGCCCCATTTGGGGATCTGTTAAAACTCACTACATGTTATTCCTTGTATTTACATTGAATTGCTTACATACATTGCATTTGCAGAGGTATATTTTACAGCACTTAGCCTTTAAAGTTTTTATTATTAACCGTACGAAGACACTTTCTGACATAATTTTACATTTCACGAGTAGAAAAATAATGACTATTTTGAAAAGTATTTTTTATTATTTCTAATCAATATTATTTTTTTATGTTTTATACACATATATATTTGATGTTCTAGTTTCTATGAAAATGACAATGGTAACTACTGAAATTAAACATAAGGAATAAATAAACTCCTAAGACACCTGTCTGGGCCAAAAATGCGCTTTAAAAATTTGGCAGTTAATGGGTTAAATCAAAGCAGTAAATAATTCAATGTTATTGTTAAAAAAAATCATTTCTTTCTCTATTGGATCATGTTATTTAAGTCATGGCAATTATGTGTCCGCCAAATCTGAAAGAAAAAGAAAAAAAAATCATTAATCATAATTCCCATTTAAAATCGGTCCAAGTTATTGGAACACCCTTTATTTTATGGCTTTAAATAACCTACAATGAGTTCATTAACCGTATAAAACGAATCAATCAAACAAATACTGATTCAGTCAGTTATATGCCATACGTGATACACGCTTAGTCGATCATGTATCTTTCGATACATGACTGACGAGGCAGTAGGTTGCCATTTCTTTCCGCCGTAGACCAGTTGCCATCCAAGGCTACAGAACCCGGAGAAGAAGAATTTTTATACCTTTCCAGCCAACTTTAATCTGCAAATATTTAAAGGCAATGTCAATCGCTATCTACTGATTACTCTTTTCCGTTTCCGCTCATTATTAATGTTTCCTAATTCTTCCACACCCTGTAACCTCTTGCCTTTTAGTGGCTTTACGTGGATGATAATGTTTATATTATACAGATTAATATATATATAAGCACGTGTGTGAATGAATATATATATATATATATATATATATATATATATATAAGCACGTAAGTGAATGTAATGGATTCGACTGGAATTCGAACTCGGCTCTCCGATGCCTCAATCCATTACTCCACCGTAATGATACTGATCTTTTTATCTTTTAGATTTATTTTAGATTTATTTACATTCTCTGGAATATAAATATCAGGTCATCCTATAAGTTCTGTCCGAATTTTGAATTTTGAAACAAGTGACCAAATGTTACATTTAATTACAGATTCAATCAACAATGTATTTTCCCTGATTATCTATGACTTCCTTCCATCTATTAAGAAGCTTACTAATTCCATTACTGTAACATTCTTTTGGCTTTGATTCGAAGAACTCACAAATGTCAGTTTTAACCTCTTCCTGTGTTACAAAAGCTGTTTCTTCCAAATTGATTCTGTAAGCTACGAAACAAATGGTAGTCTGAAGGAACAAGATCGGGAGAATAAGGTGGATGAGGAATTTTCTCCATACCAAGTTCTTCGATCTTTTGTGACGTGATTCTTGCTGTGTGTGGTCGCGCATTGTCCTGATGAAACATCACCCGTTTTCGATTCACTAGAGCAGGTCTTTTTTTCCTCAAAGCTTGGTTCAAACGCTGTAATTGCTGACAGTATATTTGAGCATTAATTGTTGCATTAGGTGGTAAGAATTCAAAATGGATTATTCCTTGGCAGTCCCACCAGATTGAAAGAAGAATCTTTTGCCCATGAAGTTCCCTTCTCGGCTGTGGCTGGGGTCCTTCCCCTTTACCAAGCCACTGTCTACGACACTTAACATTTCGATAAAAGATCCATTTTTCGTCGCCAGTCACAAGTCTATCCAAAAAAAGGTGAAACAAGTTGGCGAGAATGGAGAGAAGAGCAGATGTCAACTCGGGATTTGAGGTTGTTTTCAGACAATTCATGAGGCACCCATTTTCCAAGTTGTTGAAGATGACGATGAACAGTTGTATGGTTTCAACTGAGAACCACTGCTAATTCCTCAACTGATAAAGCAGGATTTTCTTCAAGTGCTGCTTCAAGAAGCTTTTCATCAAACTCAACTGGACGTCCGGTTCGATCTTCATCTTCAAGGGTGAAATCTCCACCTCTGAATTTTGCAAACCATCTTCTGCAAGTTCTTTCATTCACACATTCCTCTCCATAAATTGAGTGAATGTTTCTAGCCGCTTCGGCTGCTGAGTTTCCTTTCTTGAACTCATAAAGCCTCAAATGATTCGTGGGTACTTCCATGTTAGCAGGGTTTTAATCAAACAAAATTTAATTTTATTGTTCTCTGAAATAAGATTTGATCAGTTTAAATGCATCTAAACGTAAAAATAATGTTCAGCTCCATTAAACATTATAAAATACTCTTTAAATTTTGTTCATTTTAACAAAAAGTTAAAATTCAGACAGAACTTATGGGATGACCTAATATATAGAAACTACTGTGGCCAAAATGTGAGTGATTATTTTCTATACTGACTGTAATACAGAATTGATCCCCCACTTTATATCCACATTATAATTTATAAATTCGGATAAGGTATGAATCCACCTCTTCTCCCTCTAACTATGGGTTAATTAGTAAGACTTCTATCACTAAATCATTATTATCCACCGCCAAATTCTTACACTCTAAAAATATTTCCTGGCTTTAAATAATCTGAAAAGGGTTGATAAGCCATAGAAAACGAATCAATCAATTAATCAAATACTGATTAGCTACACTGGCATGTTTTTTTGATTTATTTACATTCTCTGGAATATAATGTTTAGAAACTACTGTGGCCAAAATGTGACTGTTCAGTTTATATATTGATTGTAATATAAAATTTTTATATCCACATTATAATTTCTTGTTTGTTTATTTGATTCTGATAAAGTATCAATCCACCTTTTTCCCCCAGCTATGGGTTAATTAGTAAGACTTGTATCATTAAATTATCATTATCTCCACCAAAAAAAAAGTTATCCTTACAATCTAATATGGCATTAAATAACCTTCAGTCACTTACCCACCACCATAAGGTTGCCTCCCTGTGTCTTTTCTACAAATACTTTCATGGTAATTGTTCGGATGAGGTCTTTGCTATGGTACCTAGACTTTATGAATTTAAGCACAGTACTAGACTGGCGTCTACATCTCATCAAATTTACATTGGAGCTAGCTAGATGTAGTCGTAAGTTCTATGCTGAGAACAGTTTCTTTTCCCACACTTCTCGCTTGTGGAACTCCGTTTCGGCTCCATGCTTTCCACCCAACTTTAATCTGCAAAAATTTAAAGGCAATGTCAATCGCTATCTACTGTCCTCCTGATTACTCTTTCCTCTTCCCGCTCATTATTAATATTTCTGTTTCTAATTCTTCCACACCCTGTAACTTTACTGCTTTGCATGGGTGATACCGATTGACGACATAATACATATATATATATATATATATATATATATATATATATATATATAGTTTACGAAAAACTAGGTAATCCGTATGGGTATTTAAATAGATATATGTAGGTATTAATACATGAAATTACCCATGTATATCGGTACATGCGTACCTGTATGAGTGACTGCATATGTAAAAGAACGTATGTATATGTGAAATGTGCATGGATGTGTTTACAATATATGATAGAGCAAGATCTCTAATATTACCTTCAAATATCACTCCATATTAACTTAAAACTAAATTTTAAGTAAGAGAAATTACCAATCTAAAAATAGTCGCAAATTAAATTCATGAATAAAATTCGAACTGATAGAGATATCACCTTAATAATCAATTACAACTAGAAGTAAACTTATATTTGAAAATAAAATTTTAGTGTTTTAATGTAAATTCTATGAATATTTTTCTAATCGACTATTTCATATTAAATCCACAAAATCTTTGTAATAAAGTTTTTAAAAATAACTTTAACTAACATATAATTAAATTCCTTAGACTGTTTAAACATTCAAACTTATATCAAACATTATAATATTTATGAACTCTCAAAGTAAAGCAAAACAACAGCGTCCATTCCAAAGAAAGTTAATGACAATTTCTCATAACACCTTTCTCTCTTTCTCTTTATGCCTTTATCTCCTTTCCCCCTTCCATATCAATATATAACTTCCGTTAAGTTAACCGATTTAATGTGTCAATGTCTGGATTTCCTCAAACAATTTAAATTTGAAAGAATAGAAATGTTATATCTAACTCAATCATGTCTCTCCCCCCCCCCACTTCACTTCCTCACTTCGTTAATTTACATATACTTAGTACTGCCCGACATAAATGTGTAAATTTCTTTTCATTTTTCGTTTCAACTTTTGGAAATGAAATCTGATGATCCGCGGTCCTTTAAAGGGGCTGTGGTGAAATAATTTATTATATGGAACCTCAAAGAACCTGTTTTTATTTAATATATATATATATATATATATATATATATATATATATATATATATATATATATATATATATTGTGCATTGTTACATTAGAACATGCACATACCCACTACAAAACTGTACATCTTGTTTCAACGTTAAACATTTTTTAAATGTTTCATCAAGTGGGAAATCACGATGAATATTTACTGTTTTAAATTAATGTTTTGAACTCTGAAATCTTACTTTTCGTTCTTTTCCATTTGTGTGTGTATATATATATATATATATATATATATATATATATATATATATATATATATATATATATATATATACTGGCGTCCCTTGTTTATAAAATTCAGGATGCACACTTGCGATAAACTTTCACAGATGGGACAGAAAGACCCAGGCGAAGAAAAATTAAAATGACCTCCTCTTCACTCGTACGATTAATTATTACTACTATTTATAAAGAATACTGGTGCGACTGGTTCTGCTAACGGGTAATTAAGTTAATTTGCTTGTGATAAGGCGAAAAGGTCTTTTTCGAATTTTAATCTACTGAGAGGCGGATCCAAAAAGAAAAAGAAAATTTTTCATCAGTGAGACGGGGTGGGGTGAAATTTAATAGTTTGAAAACTAGGACAAAATTGTATCACAATAGTGTCTGTCGATAACAAAAGATTTCATTTTATATTTGGTTTTTCTTTCCTTTTTTTTTTTGGCTGTTCTTCTTTCTTTTTTTCTTTCGCTCTCTGTCATTTTCCTTTTCTTTATCATTTTTGTTTTTCTTTTCCTTTCCCTATTTTTTTTCCTTTCCTTAATTTCTTTTCTTTTCCTTTTTATTCCAAATCTTTTTATCGTTTTCTTTCCTTTTTCTTTCTTTTCTATCTATCTATCTATCTATTTCAGTCTGGTTATATCTATCTATCTATCTATCTATCTATCTATCTATCTATCTATCTATCTATCTATCTATCTATTTCAGTCTGATTATATCTATCTATCTATCTATCTATCTATCTATCTATCTATCTATTTCAGTTTGGTTATATCTATCTATCTATCTATGTCTGTTCGTATCTATCTAATTATCTACTTATTCTTTTCACTAACTCTTTCTTTCCAACATTCTTCTTTATTTCATCTTCTTTTTTTTACCTCTGAATGAAAAATATTTTCTTCTTCTTCTTTATTTATTTAATGTGCTCTTATTTTTTTTTATTATTTCCCTTCTCATATTATCATGCTATTTTTTCTTTTATTTCGTAAAACATTTCCTTCATTTTTACTAAAACTTCCGCTTTTCAATTTTCTTACAGACGTTCTTTCATCCTTATTTTTGTATTTCCATTTTCTTTCTTTGCTTTCATTCCTTTCTCATTCTTTCTTTTTTAAAAAAAATATTTTCTTTTTGATACGCCTACCCACGGCCTCCTTTAAAAACTAACTTTCTTCTTCCCGTTTCATTATTTTCGTTTCTTCCCGTTGCTTCTCGCTTCTTCTTTTATGACAACCGCCGTCGCTTTTCAAAGTCACCACAATCGATCCCAACCATTCGTTGGCCCGCACCACAATGGGGCCATCGAAATACGAAGTTCAGTATGTCGCGTAAGGATATCACAACGGACGAAAAGCATCAATGGTGGCTTTGAATAATGTATGAGGAACGCCATCGGTCTGGCTTGTATTCAAAATACACCCGCTTTTCAACCCGTTGAATTTTATTCATTTTTCCGGATATAACCCTTCTCTTCGGCACCCTGTGTGACACTCTAATTAACTGTTATTACATTTATGGACAGTTTCGTTTACGGGCGTAGCTTAGTAGTTAGAGGTTTAAACCAACTGAGGATAGGTTTAATGAATTATCTCTCCTTGTTGAGCAGTAGATTTCCGTTTCATGATCTCTTTCCCCATCTTTTTTTTCTTTTTTTTTTGTAATTTAAAAAGTAAAAACACCAGTAAAAATACCAGTTATTTTCTTTTCGTGTTTTCTTTCTGTTTCGTTTTTCGCTCCTTTTACGCTTCGGTATTTTTATTTGACACTAATTTTCTCCACCAACACGTTCTTAACAACATAAAACACAGAGATGCAGTGTCGGACTGGCCAGGGTGTTAGCTCGTGGCAAATGGGTCCCTGATGAAATGCCCTACCCCTAACCTGTATAAAATAAAAATGCAATAAAGAAACAAACACAGACAACTGTTTTAATAATAAAAAGAATAAGAACTTTATAAAGTCATCTACACACTATCAGTTACTCAAATCCAATGTGAGAGGACATTTTCAAAGCTAAAGATCATAAAGACAAGGTTAAGTAATTCGCTGTCTGGGGAGAAATTGGAATCATGCATGTTATTATTCATTGTGAAAGAACAGTTGGATGAATTGGATGCAGAAGCAATTATTGGCACATTCGAACAATCATCTAGTGAACACTTAATATAGTGTACTGCCTGCAATGTCTTATTGTGCTTCTGAAGTAATTGTTAATGTGCAAATTGTGCAGTAAACTATTTTAAAATATGAACCAATTACTTAAAATAAAAATAAATAACTCTATTATAGCATGCTGTATTCATATTTTATATCTGCTGCTAGTGATACGTATTACAAAGAAATACACATTTTGTCCAGAAATATTTTAATTTTACCCTTTTTTTTCAAATGTATTTTTGAAAATTTTCTTTATTTGTTACCAAAATTAAATGATAGCATTGTAGTTGTTGGTGTTCACCACCACGTTTGTCTCTGATGTAATGGAATAATCTGTCACCCCTATGAGTGACTACACTATAGGTACTAACTAACTATGAGTACCTGTAAGTCAACGGACTAAAGACGCTTACTGCGACTTGTTCCAGCAAGCCGGTTGAACTCTCTGCCTTCGAGCAGAGAGTAACCCGGATGAGGCTCCGCCGAAGGGCAGAGTCTCGTTCGGGGAGGTTGACCAACCCGATTCTTTTTTTACAGTTTCTACGGGCACATTTTGGCCGAGCCTACGGGCTCGGAATACCCACGTAAAATTAGGCCTTGTGCCACATCTTTCCCTCGTTAAGTAAATATTCGCTTGCTGCGACCTGATCCAGCAAGACGGTCGAACTCTCTGCCTTCGGGCAGAGAGGAACCTGGACGAGGCTCCGCCGAAGGGCAGAGTCTCGTTCGGGGAGGTTGACCGTTTTTACGGTTTCTACGAGCTTTTTTTGTCTGAGCCTACGGGCACGGAAAACCCTCGTAAAACTCGGCCTTGTTCCACATCTTTTCTCGGGGGTGGGGGGAGGCAAGTAAATATTGACTTGCTGGGATCTGTTATTCAGATCTTGGCTGCTGTCGAACTCTCTGCCTTTGAGCAGAGAGGAACCCGAACGAGGATATGCCGAAAGGCAAAGTCTCGTCTCGGGAAATTGACTCCGTTTTACGTGGTCTATATGGAATTATTGCACGAGCCTACGGGCTCGGATACTCCACTTTAAAACTCGGCTTCGTGCCACATCTTGCTGCGTGGGGCAGCAGGTAAATAATACTTGCTGGGATCTGTTATTCAGATCTTGGCTGCTGTCGAACTCTCTGCCTTCGGGCAGAGAGTAACCCGGACGACGCTATGCCGAAGTGCAGATTCTCGTCCAGTTAGTTAGACTGACCCGAACCCGTTTATGTGGAGCTACAGGCTCGGATTGCCCCACATTAAACTCGGCCTTGTGCCACATCCTTCCTTGTGGGGAGGCAGGTAAATACCGACTACCTGGGATCTGTTGAGTACGACTCAGAGTGACGCGAGAACTACCGACCTTCCAATAGTAGCACTCACTACTGGATTGACTTGTGACAACCTTGTGCATAACTATTACCTTTATTCTTATTGTAGTGGTTTTTACAATAAACCTTTACTTATTTTATCCACCGTGTTTTTCAAGTATATATTCCTATTAGCACGGAATATAACAGTCTCCTGGCAACTAATATTTTTAGACACGGTCCACCACTGCAGAGATGACATCCTCTTAATGACAGATATAGAAAGAAAACTGCAGAACTGCCAGACATGGTATTAAAGGAAAGAAGAAAGAGAGGACTAACAATTGGTGGTCGTTAGCAAGAAGAACCGCCAAAGATGCGAGCTACGAATTAGTGAAGTCAAAATCAACAAATTCAGAACTTTAAGTGTTTTAACAGATGACGGAAAGTGTAATTCATAAATCCAAAGGCCCGATGGCACAGGAAAAGATACCTTCTAAAAGCTAAGCAAAGTATTAAGAAACAGGAAAAATACGTTTGAAACAGAAACCATGTTAAATAATCTACACGCTGATGAAGAAAAAAGTAAAGTCAACAAAAATGGGGTTCTACAGAAGGATATTGAGAATAACATGGACTGAACATGTGACCAATGAAGAAGTTAGGATGAGAAAAAGACAGTTGAAATTTCTATAGCACAGACTGAAGAAAATGAGCTGGGAGTATGTGACACACACAAGGACGGGACATATTGAATTGAAGCAGGACAAGCGAATAAACTGCCTAACGAATTTGTATAAATGGATGGATGAAAAAGTATTTGGAATAATAGTTAACAGACAAAAATCGATAAGAGCTACAAAGGATAAGAGGTTGTGGAGAGCCATGATCACCTATCTAACAAGCTTGTGTAAATGGATGGTAGAACAAGGATTTGGAAGGATAGTAAAAATACAAACATTGGTAAGAGTTATAAAGTATAGGAAGTTGTGGAGAGCCATGATCACCTACCTAACAAGCTTATATAAAGGGATGGCCGAAAAGTGATTAGGAAGGATAGTAAAAAGACAAAAATCGCTAAGAGCTACAAAGGAAAGGTAGTTGTGGAGAGTCATGATCACCTATCTAACAAGCTTGTGTAAATGGGTGGTAGAACAGGGATTTGGGAGGATAGTAAAAATACAAATATTGGTAAGAGCTACAAAGGTTAGGAAGTTGTGGAGAGCCATACAACAACAAGCTTGTATAAATGGATGGCCGAAAAGAGATTAGGAAGGACAATAAAAAGACAAACATTGTTAAGAGCTACGAAGTATAGGAAGTTGTGGAGAGACATGATCACCTACCTACCTAACAAGCTTGTATAAAGGTATGGACGAAAAGGGATTAGGAATAATAGTAAAAAGACAAACATCGCTAAGAGATACAAAGGAAAGGAAGTTGCGGAGGGTCATGATCACCTATCTAACAAGCTTGTGTAAATGGGTGGTAGAACAGGGATTTGGAAGGATAGTAAGAATTTAAACATTGCTAAGAGCTACAAAGGATAGGAAGTTGTGGAGAATCATGATCATCCTACTTAACGAACTCATGTAAATGGATGGCAGAACAAAAATGAGAGGAATAGTAAAAATACAAACATTGCTAAGAGCTACAAAGTATAGGACGTTGTGGAGAGCCATGTCACTTACCTAAGAAGCTTGTGTAAATAGATGGCAGAACAGGGATTAGAAAGGATAGTAAAAAGACAAACATTGCTAAGAGTTACAAAGGATAGGAAGTTGTGGAGACTCATGATCACCTACTTAACAAACTTGTGCAAATAGATGGCAAAAAAGAGATTAGGAATGATGGTAAAAAGATAAATATTGCTAAGAGCTTCAAAAGAAAGATGTTGTGGAGAGCTATGATCAGCCTACCTAACGAACTTGTGTAAATGGGTGGTAGAACAGGGAATGGCAGAAATAGTAAAAAGACAAACATTGCTAAGAGCTACAAATGTTAGGAAGTTGTAGAGAGCCATGATCGCACACGTTTTGAAGAGAAAAGGCACATAAAAGTGTAAAGAGGAAGAGATGGACTCTTTTTTTCGGTTCAGAAATTTTCCTGTCTCTTATTATTTTTCTCTCCACTAGTTATGAGTTAAATAGAAGGGTATACTTGGCTTTTTAGCCTTGACTGGAATCTAGTCTAGGAGAAGGACAATTACAATACACAGGATGAAGGCGCTCCAGTTAACCACGGATTGATATTAAATAAGAACAGAGAGATAGAATTACCAGATGTCAATGCATGTCTACGGTGGAGTAATGGATAGCAGATCAGTTTGAGGAAACGGAGAGCCGAGTTCGAATTCCAGTCGAATCCATTACGTTCACTTACGTGTTAATACCATTGGGAAAGCTATGAATCCTCTTCTTCTCCCCTCAGCGATGGGTTCTATAGCCTTGGATAGCAACTGGTCTACCGCATAAAGAAATGGCAATCTACTGCGGCAACAAAATCTGCCTTGTCAGTTATGTACCGAAAGATACTTAATCGCCTAAGTGTATCACGCACGGCACAAAACTGACTGATATGAACAGGGTCTTAACGCTATAAGATACGCAGATGACACTGTGTTGCTGGCCGACTCGGAAAGGAAACTGCAGGACCTCGAAGCAGATTATATATATATGGTCGGACGATTGTGTTTAGCGTGAAACACACTGTCGCTTCTGAGTGTTACCTTCAATGTCCACTTTTATATTTCCATGTGTTCTACTTCTGATATTAATAATAATATTTAATAAATATAGCATACCTTAAAACTATATTTTATCATTTATATATATATATATATATATATATATATATATATATATATATATATATATATATATATATATATATATATATATGTGAAGAAATATAGTTTAATGTATACTATATTTATGGGCTAAAGTGCTCAATATCAGAGATATAGCGTATGTAAATTTAAAAGTTAACACTCTGAGGAGACAGACTGTTCCATGCTAAACGCAATCATCAGGCCATATATATATATATATATATATATATATATATATATATATATATATATATATATATCAGACATGTGGCCTGATGATTGAGTTTAGCAGAAACAATCTGTCACCTCTGAGTGTTGACTTCAATGTTCACATATATATATATATATATATATATATAGAAAATTTAGCTGTTAAAAATATATTTTCAATTAAGCACTGTTGAGTGATAAGCTAATTCTATAAACAACAGCCACCTGCTCTTCAGTAAAATGAATAGAGCACATTCGTAAAAACAATACGCTACATTTAGCTGTTTCACTCGGCCGAATGAAGATAGCTCTGACTGACACCAAATCGGTTTGGTTTCGGTCTTGTCATCGGATTCTAGTCCCACTCAGGAGCTGTGACACAGCGAAACAGTACTGTCTGCAAATGACACACACACACACACACACGCACACACACACACACACACACACACACACATATATATATATATATATATATATATATATATATATATATATATATTTAGTCGGATTGATGTGAGCTTGTGACCCTGGGTTTCACGCTTTTGCGATCGTCAGACAAACTGATAATTTTTGAAAATTTTGGATTTATGTAATGTTGCGTGGATTGGTGTTTCTATGGAAGTAGGAGGAAAAATTGTCGTCCTGACGCCACTCATACTTACGCAAACATACATAGACGCCCGTACACCCATTGAGGTACGCAGACGCAGACACACATACACACGCGCTCGCCCACCGGAGCTCACACAAACATAAACATATGTGAACAGTATGGGACTTGACATATATATGTATATGTGTGCTGTTGTGTACATACGTACGCATTTGATTTCTGAATTCAGTGATGGGTTGTGTAGCAAATAATTTTCCTGAATATAGCGATGTCAACACGCAGACCGTTTTTCTATTTTTTCGCTGAACAATATTTCCTCGTATGTACGTATATACGTATGTTGAGGGTCTGTGTAAAACTATGATAGGTAAAAATTGCTATTATTTTTAATTTTTTAAGGCAGTTTTGTTATTATTTTAAAGCCGGTTATTTGCTTGTTTATGGTGATTGCGCATATATAAATGGTAGAAATTCCAATTTTTAATCCTTATTAGTTTTTATGCGGTGGTATTAATTTTGCTGGGGGTGAGAGGAGTAATTTATGTTAATGGTGATTGTGGACTAATATGGCAATAGTAATTGTGATGTGGTAGTAATGGTGGAGGGTTGATGATAATAATAATTGTAGTAGCAAATAGTTATTGTAAAATGGTAGAAGTGATTAGTAATGGTAGTGGAATGATAATAACAATAAATGCAATTATTATGATGGTAGCCTGAACTAGAGAGTAATTGTTGGCGTTATGGTATCAGAGGTTCCCCTTTTCATGTTTATAGGGTCACTGGTGGTTTATGTGGTGATGTTTTTTTTTGTTTTTTTTCCCCGTTTGGTATAAATTCTGATGATAGGTATTTATTGTCATGCCTACATTTGGAAATTATTTCTGATCTTATGTTTAGTAAATTCTTTTTTTTGTGGTGTATGAGATATTATTGCTACTTTTTCGTGTAGGCAAAGTAGGCATTTTTGTAATGCTTTAGGTGCTTTTTTCAATATTTTCCAGCTTATGCTTGGTGTAATATTTCTGTCTTTTAGATGCCATATGCATGTGGATAGTGTAGTGCTGTTTGAGTATTTTCTGTTGGAGAATGAAAGGTTGTGGTTGTTTTTTCTCTTCTTGAATGGACCCTCAGTGGCACCGATGTAGTACATTGTGCTGTTGTTTGCACTTACCTTGGCTTTATATATTGTATTCGTTTGTTGGCAATTTCCCTGGAGTGGACATGTTGTTTTATTTCTGTAGTTGCATTGAAGTTTCTTGGTTGCATCATTGTAGGATGTTATTTTTTGTTTTGGCTTTTTATTATTTCTGTTATATTTTTTGTGCAGCTGTAACTGATTTTAACGTTATTTTTGTTGAATATTTTTGCAAATCGGTTTGTTTCAGTGAAGTGCTTTTCTATTAAGTTTAGGAATGTCCTACCTTCCTAAACTTGAAGTTGCATATTTTCCAATGCAAATATTGGCCCACTGTATCATGCCTCATTTTATATTTTGCGGGTGTTAACACTATACAAACTGATACAAGGTGGTCAGTTGTTTCTGGATATTTATCACAAAATCAGCATTTAGGGTTAACATAATTTTTCAGTATGTGGGCTTGGTAATTCCTAGTTAGCAAGCACCGGTTCTGTGCAGTCAGAAAAAAAAACCTTCGACTTCAGCTTTTAACCCTGAACTACGTTACCACTGATTGATACGAGATTTGTCTACATCAGTTTGTTTGGTACAGGAAGAGTATTGACCATGATGTCCCATAAAATTGCCACAGGTTCTATCTTGGTAACCGGCTCTGGGTGGTGTTCACACTAATTTCTTGTAGTATCTGTCTAAATTTTTGAGATGGGGTATTATGTACACTATTTACATTATTCGGACTTTTGTTCCTCATCTTTGGTGCCATATTTATCACAACGTTTCGGCCGTTGTACGCCCTGGCCTTCTTCAGGTGGTTGAAATGTCAAACTGAACCCTTTATTTCGCTCGCTGGGTTAGACTGTTCTAGTTCCACGTGCCATGTCTAATGGATGTCAGTTATCAATTATCCCCTGTTAGTTCAACTCTACAAGTTCTCCACTGCCTTAACCAGGTATTGAACTCGCAACTCTTTGGGTCCTATCACTGGATCTAACCAACGCATTTATCTACTGTGCCATGTGTCCTTAAGAAAACGTTGGGATAAATATGGCAACAAAGATGAGGACAATAGTCCGAATAATATAGTGTAATTTCTTGCAGTTTCATTTCCGTAAAAGTTGCAGATTATTATTATTATTATTATTATTCCTTTGGTTTCTGGTGTATACTCATTTCTTTCCGGGTCCCTACCAAAGACCCAAGGTCAGAAATGGCATCATGACATTTTCCACTGAGTAATATGTTTAAAAATCGCACTTATTTTACATAAATAAACTCCTTCGTAAGGCGTGGACTGTACTCGTGAGTACAATTTTTGTATTTCTTTAAGGCATGGGCTACCAGGAATTCGTTCAATGAGTCTATTGGAGTCTTTTTCAATCAATCCGAGGGCTCCAACTACTACTGGAATTGTTAATATTTTCATGTACCATATTTTTGAGATTTTGATTTCTTGTATTTTGATATTTTTTTAAGATCTTCAAAGATCTGCAGGGACTGCCGTGTCAATAAGGAGGCAGAGTTTGTCTTTGCGGTCACTAATCACGATGTCAGGGTGATTAACTTTGATTGTTCTGTTTGTGTGTATTGGGAAGCCCCATAAAATTGTTACAGATGGTGTTCTTGCAATTATTATTATTATTATTATTACTATCATTATTATTATTGTTGTTGTTTTATTTTCTTTGATTTCTTTGATTTCTGGTTTGCACACATTTCTTTCCGGGTCCCAACCAGAGACCTAAGGTCAGAAAAGGCATCATGACATTTTCCACTGAGCAATTAAAAAAAATTAAAAGACAACACACATAAATAAAGCCCTTCATAAGGTGTGGGCTGTACTCGTGAGAACAATTTTTCGTATTTCTTTAAGTCATGGACTTCCAGGAATCTCTTCAGTGAGTCTACTGGAATCTTTTCTAACCAATCCGAGGGCTCCAACAACTACAGGGATTTTTGATGTTCCCATGTGCCACATTTTTTAGATTTCGATGTCATTATTATTATTATTATTATTATTATTATTATTATTATTATTATTATTATTATTATTAATATTAGATCGTATACTGAAGTGTGTAAAAAAGAATAGAAAAGAAGAGTACGTATAGATATTCAATACAAGATCTTCAGTTTAACCGTTATTAATAACTTCACCCTGAACTCATTCCAACTCTAATTCCAGCAATCTAAAACGTTAGAATTTAATCAAATAAATCAAGCTTACCATATAATTAGCAAAAAAAGTAATGACTTCTCAGGTTGTCTGCCGTTAATAGTCGCAAACTTCTTATTTAAAACTTTGTACTCAAATGCATCCAAATATTTTACATATAATATATTTGGCATACATAATTACATATAAAGATTTTGTCTCGTCCTTGTGCCGTATCTAAGCTGTTTTTAATAAATGACAATAAAGTTTTTTACCATCGGGACTGTCATTGTTAGATGACTTATGATAAAAGAAAAACAGAAATTATTGGCTCCGTGCGTTGATAGTAACATTGATGCATGTTGTCTCCAAGAAACCGAAATCAAAGAAGGACTTGATATTAATTATTGAGGAGGTACCGTGGACTAATGTATAGCGGCTCGGATTGAGGAATCGGAGAGCAGAGTTCGAATTCGTTCACTTCCGTGCTAATACCGTTGGGAAAGGTATGAATCCTCTTCTTCTCCCCACAGCTATGGGTAAATAGCAAGATAGACCGGGTTCTATAGCCTTGGATGGAAACTGGTCTACCGCAGAAAGAAATGGCAACCTACTGCGGGAAAAATCTGCCTCGTCAGTCATGTATCGAAAGATGTATGATCGTGTAAGCGTGTATCACGCATGGCACATAACTGACCACAGACCGGGTTCTATAGCCTTGGATGGCAACTGGTCTACCGTAGAAAGAAATGGCAACCTACTGCGAGAAAAATCTGCCTCGTCAGTCATGTATCGAAAGATACATGATCGCCTAAGCGTGTATCACTCATCGCACATAACTGATATTTATTTGATTGCAAAAGTTAATATCTTTGGAAGCAGTAAATATTGTGGAATTGGCTTTGTCATCAATACCAAAGACATTGAACGAACAAACAAATAATACACATTAAACAACGACACTAAAAGAACTATCAATAAGATTCCATCATTCCTCTTAAAAATAAAAGTTTTGAACAGCTTGGAAGAACTGCAATACTTTCGTCAGTTAGCACAGGACAAAGAGGGTTGCAGAAAACTTCTAAGAGTTATTTACAAAGTTACGGAAAATGAGAAATAATACTGATTTGCAGTGTGCCATCTAGTCGAAACAGCTCTAATGATGATCATGATAATGATGATGATTATGATGATTACCTTACTGATGACACCCGTTCTTGACAATGACCGAGATAGTCGAAAGTATAAGAAATTTAAGCTGCTTGAGCGTCCATCTTCTGCCTTTCAGGAAGGAATCAGTCGATACGTTGGGCTCTTGCTTAAATTTTCGAACTTCGAAAATATTTTTGGTACATTTTCATTTGTGGTAAAGCAGCTGCATTTGTCTCGCTTTTGGGGTTTTTTTTTATTCAAAACCAAAAAAAAAAGGGGTTCCCTCTAAATTCCGAGAAGTGCATTTCGAGCCTACCTTTAGGTTACTTAAGGCGTGAGGGAGGGGCTTAGATTTAATTTTCGGAGTCGACGAACTGCTGCTGAAGGAACCAAGGTCGCCCCGGTCCAGAAAGAAAAGTAGAAGAAAATTTGACTCCCACCAAACGAGAATTGAAAGGATCGTCAAAGTCGCTCCCACATCAAAGAAAAGTCTTCGGCTGGTGTGCTTGTTCTATTCTTTGCTGTTACTACGAACTTCGTTTCGAAAATTGTACCAAATTATTTTTGAAAACTATGCGGAGAAGTCTTTCTCTTTTTCTTCACTTTATGTAGTTTTATTTTCTGATGACCTTCTTATGCAGCGTTATAATTTTAATTGTAAAAATTCATGTTGCGTTTTCATTAATAATTTATATACATGTTATTGGCCATCATTTGGCACACAAAGCTCTTAATTTGTGCGATTCATTCATTTCTTGTGTGTTAACAATACATTTTTCGACTCTTTTTAAACTCGGTTCGTTGTGTGCCCATATAATTTAATGTTACCTCAAACATTTGTTTGGACTATTTTTTCGTAATGATTTTACCAAATAACCATTATATAAAAGTTCTTGAATATAGCAAATAAAAAAACATGAACTTTAGACAATTTATTCATAACTTCAATCCAGATGCACAACACTACATTCGAAAATTGGAAAGATATAATAAAACGTTGAATAGACAGAAATTTAATAAAACTTGTTTGGATGAATTCTTATTGCTTAAATATACCATAATAAATATTTAACCCTGCCCAGGCCTTCGCCCTGGGAGAACAATGCAGTGTCGCCCCACCGCGACGGCAAAACTACTGATGGGAGGATTCCGGAGGTCATTCTGCATGGTGAACTGGCTAGCGGCAAGTGGACGACCTCATCTTCGCTTCAAGGACGTTTCAAAAGTGGCATGATGGCGATGGAGAAGAAACGCAGGCTTGCCGCCGGGCTGAAGCATACTCGAAGGAAAGAAAACAACACAGCCACATCGGGGGAGAGCGTCTTCACATGCATTGGTTGCAATCGAAATTGTCATTATTGTGTGGGCCTGTACAGCCATAACAAATGCTGCGCCGCCATCATCAGCTGAGGCATAACTCTTTGGGCGCAGATCCATGGTTTCTCAAGACCGACGAATGATGAATGCCATATATAATGTATACTTATTATTAATATAAACTTGATATTGGGTTGGCAACTAAGTTCCCGCCGTTTTGTTTTTAATTTTGGAATCTATTGTTTTTTTAAATTTTGGAATCTATTTTTTCGAGAATTCTATTTTGGAATCATTTTGTAATCTATTTTGTTTTTTGTTTTTTGGTGGGGGGGGGGGGGTTCGAGTTAATTTTTGTTAATTTCTGTTTATTTTCAGATCATTAAAATGGAATGTCAAGTTAAGAAAAATTAGCATTTTTGACACCTCCTTTTTGCTTTTAATCAAGGTTCGAAGGCTGCAAAAGCTGCTCACTACATTTGTGCTGTGCATGAAGAGGATACCATAGCTGAAAGAATCGCTCGTGACTGGTATGCCAAGTTCAAACAAGGAAATTTTGACCTCAAAAACGCACCTCGCTCTGAAGAGTGATAAAACCCACTTTTGCACGAAATTTCTCGTCAAACGACAAGGGAACTGGCAGAGAAAATGGCTGGGAAGTGCTTCCACACCCGCAGTACTCTCCCGATTTGGCACCAACGGATTTTCACCTCTTTCGAGATATCTTTCAAATGCTATGCGTGGAGTTTCATTCAATACTGGTGCGGAATTGAGAGCTTGGTTGGATGAATTTATATATATATTAAAAATTAGTTAAGAGATTAATTATGTATACCTCTAATTGTTCTGATGAGCTTTTCTTCTCGTCTGCATGAATTTAAGCGCAGTACTAGATTGCCTACTAGGTCTCACTGTTTTAATGTCGAACTAGACAGATGCAACCGCGTGTACTGTTCTATGGAATTCTCTTCTGGTTTCTTGCTTCCCTGCTACCTACGATCTTCAAAAATTTAAATGCAACGCCAATCGCCATCTTTCTACCTAAATACATTCCTGTTCTTTTATTGTTCTTCCTCCTCCTTAATGTCTTCTCATTCTCTTTCACTCCCAGTAACCCCTTGCTTCTTAGTGGCATTATTGCCATCTTCTATCTTCCTGAAACCTGTCCTTTTACTCTCCTTTCTCTTCACTAATGACTTCTCATTCTCTTTCACTCACAGTAACCTCTTGCGTCTTAGTGACATTATCGCCATCTTCTGTTTTTCCTCTGACCTGTTCTTTTATTGTCCTTTCTCCTCACTAAAGTCTTCTCATTCTCTTTCACTCGCAGTAAGCCCCTTGTGTCTTTGCTTCTTAGTGGAATCATCGCCTTACTTGTATTGAAATGATATATATATATATATATATATATATATATATATATATATATATATATATATATTATAATTATAATTATAATTATTTTTTTTAAATATGATTCCCTCGCTACATAAGAGTTCTCATGTTTCAAAAGCAAGAGCCAAAAGCTATGTTTCATCCTGAAGCGAATTTTGTTTTTATTCCTAAAAAAAATTCGCTTGAGGATGAAACAGAGCTTTTGGCTCTTGTTTTAGAAACATAAGAACTCTTATGTAGCGAGGGAATCATATTTTTTAAAAAATAATTATGATTATAATTTAGACTATACTTTTGTATCGGGCACTGTTTTTTAAAAATTAAAACAAAAATACTAAAGAACTTAACGTGTTCTTTCCTATTTTTCTATATATTTACACACACACACACACACATATATATATATATATATATACATATATATATATATATATATATATATATATATATATATATATATATATATATATATATATATATATATAACCTAGTGAGCCAGAACCTACCTCCCAAGTTTTCACCTAACGGATCTTCAGGGTACTACTGACCACTAGTACCCTGAAGATCCGTTAGGTGAAACCTTAGTAGGTAGGTTCTGGCTCACTATTTTTTTTTATAGATTTTGCTTTACTTAGTGTATTGAGCACTTTTACGTCTTTACTTGATTTACGCTGTCGTTGTTTTTTTTTCTTTTGACTAAGCATTGCGGTGCTGATTGATTATTTTTTAACAACACCGATGTCTTTAGTCTTTTCTTTCTTTACTGAATTTTTCCCTGATTTCAGTCTCAATTAATTAAGAGATTATTAACATTTTTGGTGCTAATAACCCTTAAACTTCTTGCACTTATGTTAGCTTTGGTAACAACACATAATTTCTAGATGATTGAGCCTTCGCTCTGATGATTGGCGTAACACAATCTTCCTAGTGCCTTTAATTATCATTAACCATTATTGCCTGATATAATTTTTGAATCTACAAATTTTATTCTGAACCAATAGAAGTGCACTCAGTGAGAAACGAACTCATTACCGTTGTAACGCTTTACACGCGCAAGTTCTATGCTAACCATTTCTTCCATCGCACTTCTCGCTTGTGGAACTTTCTTCCAGCTTCTTGCTTCCCAGTCAACTTTGAACTTCAAAAATTCAAATACAATGTCAATCGTTATCTACTGTCTTCTTAATTCTTGTTCTTTTATTGTTCTCTCTCCTTAATAGTGTTTGTTTCTTTCTCATATTATCTAACACTCGATAACCACTTTCGTCTTAGTGGCTTCATTGCCTTACTTGGGGGTGAAATGATTAAAATAAATATTACTAACGTGATAATCAATATTTCACAGCAAAGCACGAAACTGTTTGTTTCTAATTTTTGCCTATCATTTCTATTCGAATTTATCCCGACCCCAAACGCAATGGCTTATCGACCCCGTTGATGGAAGGGAAACTTTTTTTTTAATTCCAAAAGCCTGCCTCTTGCGCAAACCGCTGAGCCTTAATAGTAAATGCATCTCGGTCAACAGCGAAAATTAATGGCAACAGACGAAAAATGAATCAACGAGCTGAATTAATGACGGTCAAAGGTTCCATAAAACAAATGCCGACAAGAAATTAGAGGGAGGGAAGGTATAATAAGCGCGATCGATCGCTTCCCAATTGGTAGAAACGATTGAAAGGGCGTTTACCTATAATCTGGCTCGGGCTCCGTGCGGGCTTTAATAGCCGAGAAATATGATGAGTTACGTACCGGTGACAAATTGTCCCTTGCAGCCCGAGAGATAATAATGGACACTGTGTAATATATTCAATTGACAAAACTAGATCTGTTGCCGAAAAGTTCTCATCCCGAGCAAGAAATCCTTACCTCCAAAACTATCTGACAATTTGAAGCATTCAACACACACACGCATCCACACACAAATACACACAGAGAGACACATATACGGAGGTATGTAATACGTGATGTAATAGCAAGGTTGTTTTCGCTGGATCAATAACGGCTGAGTAATGAGTTAGATTCTCACTGGGTACTCCTTGCTTCCAGCCTTGTGCCACATCTAAGTTATGCTTAGTAAATCTATATATATATATATATATATATATATATATATATATATATATATACATAATTATTTATTTAAATATTATAACATAAATATGTTATAAAATCACTACAAAAATAGCCATTTTGTTTCAACACTTCTGGTGTCTTATCAAGTAATGATGTTGAATGTAGAATAAAATAATATTCTACATTCAACATCATCACTTGATAAGACACCAGAAGTGTTGAAACAAAATGGCTATTTTTGTAGTGATTTTATAACATATTTATGTTATAATATTTAAATAAATAATTATATCTGCTCTACTCTGTATTGAGCACTCTTTTAAGAATAATAATTATTGGTTATTGGAATTTATTCCGTATATATCAATCCTATACTTATATACCTATACTATATATATATATATATATATATATATATATATATATATATATATATATATATATATATATTAATGCAACAAAAATAGACTATCATTATTGTTTTGTCCGTGTGTTGTCTGATATATGGAAATGTAATTGTCATCTTTGATAATGGCTTATGTAAGATTAGATTGGATTTAAACATTATCAATATGGTAATTTCATTTCGTCTTTCAAAGATAATGTTATTAAGCTTATTAGACAATATAAAAGCAACTTACTTAAAATAAATATACAAAACTTGTCTAGATTATTTAATGAAACATGCATTAATGAAAAATTGCTGCCTTGATATACACAATGTATATATATATATATATATATATATATATATATATATATATATATATATATATATATATGCTACATATCCTAAGGGCTCATAGGTAGAATCCTATGACTAATCCTGATTTTATTTTGGGATTGCGGCGGGAATAGAAATTAATTAGATCGTTTTTGTTAGTGGGTTTACGATAAACATTAAAATCTAATTTGTTATTCATACGTATTAATAAGATATCTAGGAAAAGTAACAATTTGTTTATTTCAAATTCATGTGGGAATTCAATATTACGATCAACCTTATTAAGTTTCATTATTATGCCTAATAGATTTATATTAGGTCATAATAAAAAACGTCATCTATGTATCTTAGGTCACTAAATCTTTTACATAACACACACGCACACACGCACACATACATATGGAGGTCACTTCAACGTGATGTGATAGCAAAGTTGTTCTCGCTAGATCAATTACGGCTGAGTAGTGAGTTCGATTCTCATTGGGTACTCCTTGCTTTCAGCTTTGTGCCACATCTAAGCTATGTTTAGCAAATCACAATATATATATATATATATATATATATATATATGCTCCTGAAAAATTTATTTCGGTTGAGCTCTCTGGGGAGGATGTGTGGGTTTGTAAACAGTGACTATTACGGCTAATAATGCAAGACTCTTCGGTAAATCGAATCGAGTTCTCTCAGTCACTGTGTGTTTATCTAAAAATAAATACGCTTAAATTCACCTTCTTCTCTGCCGTGCGCCAACGGCTTCAGGGTAAAATTTCCGACTGACGCTAATTCAGCCGGTTTTCGATTCTAGCCAGAGGCAACCGGACGTCTAGCCACACTGTGATACAGCGAAACAGTCTGTCTCTGGATGACAATATATATATATATAGAGAGAGAGAGAGAGGGGGAGGAAGATTATAATATAATATACAGTGAAACCTCGATTTACGAATTTAATTCGTTCCTGAAGCCCGTTCGTAATCCGAAATGTTCGTAAACCGAAACTATTTTTCCAATAAGAATCAATGTAAAATGGATTAATCCGTTCCTGGTCCCAGGATGATTGCTTATTTAAACTTTTACAACAGTACTTTGTGCACAAGTTTATACACAAAACTAATGAAAATCACCAAATCTAAGAAAAAATAAATAAACCCAATACTAAACAGATAAAATATAGACGAACATTTTAATTTTACCGTACCTGTATGTAAGAGAGTTGATAGCGTAAATGGGAGGAAAGAGATATTATTGTTTGGAAAGGGGAAGGAAAAACATGATCGTCTTTTTATTCATAAGAATAGTATAGAGCATTGATTTCGCCATAGGAAACTGAATAGGAAGAGACAATATCAGTTGCCGTCCAAGGCTATAGAACCCAGTCTGTCCTGCATATATATATATATATATATATATATATATATATATATATATATATGGAAATTGATGAAATCCGAAGACGTATAGCCAAGAAAGTATTACATATGCTAAACTCAACTACAATTTTGATCTAAAGAATCTCACACTATACAGTACCAAGTACTTTCATAAACTTTATTGTGCTCCTACATGTCAACTAAATAAAGAACACACTCCAAAAGGACACTAAATAAAACTATACAAAAACTTCAATAGTACCAATGACAATAGACTCTATAAAAAGGACACAACGTTACCTATTGACTCCTTAACATTCAGTATCCAAAACAATCAATCCAATTTTAACAAGATCATAATAATTACAACTATATCATAAATTATTTGGGATATAATCATTGACAGACCCAAAGAGTGTGAGTTCAATACCCATTTAAGGCAAGGGAAAATTAGCAGGAGATAACTGATAACTGACATCCATCAAACATGGCACATGGAACTAGAACAGTCTACCCCAGTGATCGAAATAAAGGGTTCAGTTCGAAATTCCAACCACCTGAAGAAGGCCGGAGCGTACAACGGCCGAAACGTTGTGACAAATATGGCGACAAAGATGAGGACAATAGTCCGACTAATGTAAATACTGTTAAAACTAGGTACATTGAACTTTATAACATTTTTATTTCTATCGCAAATACAAATAAAGTTATAATTTTTTTAAATTGCACACGAACTTTATGTACCTAGTATATGCACGCGTGCGCGCGCGCGTGTGTGTGTGTGTGTGTTTAGAATGATAATTTCTATGCTTTTGGCATCTACTGAAGCAAAATGTCCATGAAGACTGAGCAAGAATCACTGTACTTATTCCACGGACTGTCACACTTTGTAAAGACTCATGCATTATCAGGCATTATGTCATTCTGGGCTACACTTGTAACTCTGAAATTGTTATGGTCCAGGTTAGGACCAAGGAAGAAAAACACGAACACAAGAGTAGAAATAACGACGATATATTACACAGAATAATAATACAAGATGTGGAAGGTGTTAGTATGACTGTCAGTCTGGTTTGGAGTTAACTACTATCGGCTCGACTCGTTTCGTCTCTCTCTCTCTCTCTCTCTCTCTCTCTCTCTCTCTCTCTCTCTCTCTCTCTCTTGAGAGGCGTAGTATACATAGTGCTAGGAAGAGTTTATTCTGTAGTTATAGGTAAGGACCCATAACATAAATAAAAACAGAAATTAGCAATGAAAGTCGACTACTTCAAGAATCACAACATATTTTGTTTCATGCAAATGTGGTGATATTAACAAAAAGTTATATAAGTAATGTTTAATAGGGGATTTCTTTCCGCCCACCCTGTATATGTACGCGTGCATAAATTGTCATACACCTCTGTTCGCACGTTATTGACTTTACATTAACTTACAAGAAAAAGGAAGGGGTAGAAAAAAAAGCTTTCAAACTAGGCAGTTACTATAAAAAGGGGAATGGGAAATTGGCAAAAACGGAAAAAGAATTATCAACATTTTTTTTTTAAATTAAGAAAACAAGAGATTGGTCGATAAAAATGTTCCTCTTGCAAAAGACTTTTTTTTAAAATTTCTAATGAAAAAAAAACAGAATGATGCAGAAAGACAAAAAATGATGAAAAGGAAGAAGGGATAATAAAGATGACTTAATCGAAGAAACATCTTTACAAAAAAAATAAATAACTTGAATAAAAAAAACAAATGCTGCAAAAGTTTGATGACATGCGATTGCTGTTATGTTGTGGGGGGGAGGGGGTAACACTTTAAGGCCGAGTTTATTTTAACTTTTTCGGATCTTTTCTTTCTCCATCTCCATTCAACACATAAAATAAAAACTGATTTCTTTTTACGGCAAGTTTTTCTTTCATTTTCTTTTTCTTTTCAGCTTTATCTGAATTTTAACACTGTTTATTTCCTTCACTTATTGATGCATTGTTAGCACCCTCCCAACGACGACGCATGCAGACACAAACCTGACAGTAAAATATCACTATCTATCTATCTATCTATCTATCTATCTATCTATCTATCTATCTATGTTAATCTGTCCGTTTCTATCTATCTATGTTAGTCTGTCTGTTTCTATCTATCTATCTATGTCAGTCTGTTTCTGTCTATCTATCTATCTATCTATTTATCGATGTCAGTCTGTTTATATCTATCTATCTATCCATCTATCTATCTATCTATGTATCTATCTATGTTAGCCTGTTTCTGTCTATCTATCTATCTATTTTTCTATCTATCTTTTTCTATCTATGTCAGTCTGTTTCTATCTATCTATCTATCACAATCTGTTCATATCTATTTATCTGTCTGTTTATCGCAATCTATATCTATCTGACTGTCTGCCCATCTGTCTTACAGTCTATATCTATCTATCTATCTATCTATCTATCTATCTATCTATCTATCTATCTATGTTAGTCTGTCTGTTTCTATCTCTCTATGTTAGTCTGTTTCTGTCTATCTATCTATCTATCTATCGATGTCAGTCTGTTTATATCTATCTATCTATCCATCTATCTATCTTAGCCTGTTTCTGTCTATCTATCTATCTATTTTTCTATCTATCTTTTTCTATCTATGTCAGTCTGTTTCTATCTATCTATCACAATCTGTTCATATCTATTTATCTGTCTGTTTATCGCAATCTATATCTATCTGACTGTCTGCCCATCTGTCTTACAGTCTATATCTATCTATCTATCTATCTATCTATCTATCGCACTTTATCTCTCTCTCTCATTTTATCTATCTAAATATCCATCACAATCTGTTCATATCAATTCTATCACGTTATCCATCCATCTATCTATCTATCTATCTATCTATCTATCTGTCTGTCTGTCTGTCTGTCTATTTGTCTGTCTGTCTGTCTGTATGTATGTATGTCTATCGCAGTCTATATATATGTCTGTCTATTTGTATGTCTGTCTAATAAAGTCTATGTATATTTATATATCTATATGTTAACAGTAAGAAACAGATGAAATCTTTTTTGATGCATAAGGAGAAAAGTAGGCTTGGCGAATTTAACACACAAGGGGCATGTGGAAAGCAAGAGAAGCAGGGGGAAAAAGCACGTAACCGATTTGACAAGCTTAAGTAAACGAGTACCAAAACAAGAACTACAAAGAGAAAAGAGCTTGTTAAAGTGATAAGAGTTACTCAGAGCAATAAAAAGGGAAGTCGTGGGGAGCCATGATCGTCTATGTCGTGAAAGGTCATTTCACATTGAGAATGAGATAGAGATATAGTCGGATTAAAGCGAATGATTATCTAGTTTAGCATTACTTTGCGTTAATCTTTCAAGTGGAGTAAGGCATTCAAAATTCTGTTTTTTATACCGACCACTGGTGACAATGGGAAATATACAATCAGAGTTGAAGCAAACCTGAATAGTTACTGGAGTTCCAATCCAGCAGCAGAACCTCCCTCCGTTGTCATAAAAGAGAGAAGTCAGAAGATTCCAATGAAATTCGTTGGTTAATCACTTAGCCCATAAATACGAATGTGGGCACCCCACGTGAAACTGACCACGTCTCACATCCTACAGCCAAGTGGGTGGGGAGTAGGCAAATACCAACACCAGTATTAATCGTAGATTGTCATTTGAAAAGCGTAGCTTAGTTTGGGACAGAGCTGCAAGTATTTGGTACCCAATGAGGATCGATATTCATAAAAAAAGACCAGTTTGGTAATTATTACATGGTGCCCTTTTTTCTAAGCTTACCCGAGTTTAGCACAAGGCCAGAATATGGGGCACCCAGTTAGGATCGAACTCACTACTTAGTAATGGTAAATCAGACTCCGAGGGGCTCTTTTTTCAGAAGCTTAGCTAAGAAAAGGCCAGAAATAAATGGCACGAAGTAAAAACTGAACTCATTGCTTAATAGTAGTGATCAAAACGAACATTATCCTAGCCATTACTCTATGTTCACTAAGTTGCTCCTTTTTTCTAGGTTCAGCTGTTTGACACAAGGTCACAAG
Source organism: Acanthosepion esculentum (assembly GCA_964036315.1). Classification (NCBI taxonomy): domain Eukaryota; kingdom Metazoa; phylum Mollusca; class Cephalopoda; order Sepiida; family Sepiidae; genus Acanthosepion; species Acanthosepion esculentum. The sequence goes on along the minus strand of OZ038490.1, from coordinate 7,457,748 downwards.
TAAGGAGCACCCAGTGAAGATTGGATTCCATACTTAGTAGTTATAGTCAAAAAGACTAATCCAACGCTGATATACCCTTCTTTTCTAAGCTTAGCCGAGTTCGACACAAGGCTACATATATGAGGCACACAGTGAGGATCGAACTCCCTACTTATTAGTAAACGTCAACTAGACTCGCTCGTTAACCATTACCCCAGTTCGAGATTTTCGAGACTAGTAGTAGCTGTTACTGAACTTAGTAACAATGCAGCGTCAAGCAGATAAAAATAGGGGCAGGAAGATTGTGTTGCTGCAATCTTCCCGGTGTATGTGGACTTGGTTGCCTTGGGAATCATCAAATAAAGATTCTGGTTTAGATACCGGACCTCCACTAATAGTGAGAAATACGTAACAGCTGGGCAGACTCCATATCTTGACACAGACCATTATTCATAGGTACTTAATACAAAGGGGAGGTCTTAATTATCGGGGGTGGGGGATAATTCTTCTTAATATCCAATCATCACAGCGAGTATCATTCGTCCGATAACTGTCTTCACTGAAAGCGCAAAAATCGAATTTTCATTTCATCGAATACTTGACTTCAGCGGAAAATCAAAATTTGAAAAAACCAAAGGGCAATAATAATGATACCTAAATGGTGCTTTTCTTAAAATTGTCATTTAAACATTATGTTGTTTATTTAACATAAAGAATACCTTTTATCTTCATAAAGTAAGTCCTAGGTATGATAATAAACTACATCCGGCAGCAAGACGGTTTTGAGGAGATAGAACCACCTCTTAATTATTGTTGTTCCAACATCCACCCTGACCCGGGGTGGTAGCACCTGTTAGGGTCCCAGCTATGGGCAAATAGTGAGTCCCCAAACAAAACACTATGAAAGTGTAAAAATACATTTTTAGTGAAAATACCAACAATACATTTTTATATAAAAATAACCAACAATAGATTTTAATAACCAGTAATACATTTTATAGTAAAATCACCAATGATACATTTTATCTGTAGTTGATGGTATGCAATAGCGATCAAAATACAGTGCTGTTCGATAACAAGTGACTCACCTGATTGGTTTTACTAAATCTTCTCTTCTCCGGTGAAACGAAAGTTGAGCTAAATTCAAAAGATAAGCGATCTAAAATCCGAAGAAGAAGCTTTGAAAGCTCTTTGAATTTAGCAGTAAGTACTGTCAAGCATCCGTTCAGTATAATGTTCTGGGGATGCTTTTCTTGTCATGGAACTGGTTTCTTAAAACCTATTGAAAAGACCCTCAGGAGCGAGCAGTACAAGAGAATTTTAGAGTCCTGTCTGCTCCCTTCTGCTGAAAGGGTGCAAAGCGACCCCACCAAGCTCATTTTTATGCAGGATAATGCTCCCTGTCACAAATCAAAATTAATGAAGGAATACTTTGATGAGAAGCAGGTGAGTGTTATGAAATGGCCACCCCAATCTCCTGACCTCAACCCCATAGAAAACTTATGGAGCATTATAAAGTACAGGCTCTCGAGAAAGCAGTTGAGCGACAAAGAGGATTTGATTGTGAATTTCATATCCGAATGGAATTCAATGCTTGGAGATGAGATTTGCCAGAACCTAATCAAGTCAATGCCAAAAAGGGTGGAAAAGGTTATTCAAAATAAAGGAGGACCCATAGATTATTAAATATTTCGAACTATATTACCTATTATAAATAAATTATAACTCTATTATTCTTTATTTAAAGCTGTTCGGTTATGTTTCTATTGATTACTAGTTGCAGGAAATAAGTGAGTCATTTCTTTTGCACAGAGTTTTTCCCTAAATCTCATTTATATCCAAAATTATAATTATCAATAAAATACCTTAGGGTGAGTAAACATTTTTACTAGGTTTTCAAGAAGGGGCCATTATATTAGTAAGATTAAAAATTAGTTTGACTCCAAAAACAATAGGCGAAAAATTTTTTAAGTAAAAAAATTCAGGTGAGTTACTTTTATCGAACAGCACTGTATATTTAGATGAAGCCATAAAATTGTATTCAGATTATTTAGATTTCGGCATTAAATAACCCACATAGATGATGATATGCCGCTAAACAAAATCAACCAGCCAAGCAACATGAAAGAACGCTTTCCTGACATTAATCCATATAATATCCTACAATTACTTAAATCAAACTGTATTCCAAAATATAATTTCAACAAAACTCCAACATAAAACACACATATCACCGCCTCTAGTAATTATGTTGACACAAATATGTATAAGCACAAAAGCTGTGTATCATCTACCATGTATTCAATTGTGAAAGCAGAATAACATACCATTTTTATTACTTCAAAGCTCCCATGAAAATTAAATTTTAGTAATAAATGACCCATAAGAAGTTGATGTGCCGTTAAATGAAAAAATCAACCAATCAATCTCCATAAATTCATCACTGAAGTCTTCAATTACGTAATATTGCTTAATATTTGGGGTTTTATTTTCGGTATATTTAAAAACGCATTTAAATATTTGTCCTATCCAAAATACATGCGTAAATAAATTAAATATTTTGATTGATTGATTTGTTTTCTACGGTTTATCACCCCTTTGCAGGTTATTTAAAGCCAGAAAATATTTTTAGGTTGTACGAATTGTTTTTAGTTTGGTTGTTTTTTTTTTGTTTTTTTTTTAATAATAATGGGTTAGTGATACAAGTATTACTAATTAACCCATAGCTGGGGAGAGAAGAGATAGATTCATAACTTTTCCAAAGAGTATTTATAACGAACCCAGCTGGAATTGGAACGTGACTTTGCGATTAAAAATTTCGGAGCCATTATCCACAACATGACCTACACATCCAAGCTTACAGCACTTAGTATTCCCAAGCGGTCACCCATCTAGATACTGACCTGGCTCGATGTTACTTACCAGCGGTAATCGTACGGGAACTGGTGTAAACAACATGTTCTGGCCTTAAGTTTGGATTTTTTCGATGAAGTGAACCATTCGACGTGAAGTGAACCATTCGACGTGAAGTGAACCATTCGACGTGAAGTGAACCATTCGACGTGAAGTGAACCATTTCCCAAGAAAAAAAGGACATGAGTTCAAGTCTGGACAAAATGCTATTCTTTATTTCGGATGTACACTTATTACTTTCAACTATAGAATTGATGAACAGGGAAGTTAGGAAAAAGAATGCAAAAAAAACACCTTGGTGTGGAGTCATGGTTACCAAGGCTAATCTATTGTTTTTTTTTTAATCATTTCACCCTAAGCAAGGCAATAAAGCTACTCGGACGCAAGAAGTGTCTGAGGGTTAGAGAATATGAGAAAAAAAATTACTCTTAAGGAGAGGGGACAATAAAAGAATAAGAATTAAGAAGACAACAGATAACGATTGACATTGAATTTAAATTTTTGAAGGTCGAAGTTGACTGGGAAGCAAGAAGCTGGAAGATAGTTCCACAAGCAAGAAGTGCGATAGAAGAAACTGTTAGCATAGAAATTATGCTTACATCAGACAAACGTCATTGTTATGAACCAGGGGGTGATTCTTAATAAAAGGTGGATCAGGAAATTATCTAAAGGGTTAAAAAGTGAGAATTTAATAAACGGGTGATCTTAATAGGCTCAGGAAAGTCAGAAATCCACCCCCGATAAATAAACGTGCCCCTTCACTGTTACACACGGTACCTCAAAATACCTTCCTGGATTTTCATCAATAAAAAAAAGTAATCCTCTTCAAATGTAGGACGTTCATTAAATATTCAAGTAAAGAACAAATACATTAGCTGACGATGGCACCAGACCGTTAACTGACATTTCTCTGCATAATTAATCTATTACGTCCGTCTGCAGACGATAAAAATTAGATTGTCGTGAAATAATTATACTTACATGTCTAGTTCCCGTCCTCCAAAGGGTAACAGTCTGGCCAAATTAGACAGGCACGTGCGCACACTTAATGAAACGTGTGATTTAATTACTAATTTATATATAATTGGAGGTATAAGAGATAGCGTCAAGGTTATTGACACAGAAAATGGAAATGCCGAACAAGGTTCGAGTTAAAGTCCGGACCTCTTGCGTCCATTTTAGCACTATTGTCCTTAGAAAAAAACATGAATTTGCTACTTTCATTTCATGGAAAATCAGGTTACTCAAAAAAATAAAAAATAAAAAAGAGAGAGAAAGCTATGCTAAAAGATAAAGGAAACCCAAATCAGGAGACAGAATTAGCAGTGGTAAGTCCACCCCGTTAAAAAGAAGAATTCACGAGAGCCCCTCTTTGCGACTGCTTGGTCTCACACTGTCCACTGACCGGAGATGGAACAAATACATTGAATCAATAGCTTCAACCACCGCAAAGTTAGTTCCCTGTGACGCGCCAGAAAGTTTTTCTCGGCCGACTCCATCCTTCAAATCTATAAATCAACCACTCGCTCTTGCATGGAATACTGCTGCCATATATGGTCTACTGCCCCCGCTGTTCGTCTTAAGGTCCTCGACAAATCCAGATATGCAATGTGATTAACCCTGATCTAGCATCTCGTCGCTCCCTCACAGACATGCCGTCGCCTCCCTGTAACTGTTACGACGAGCTACTTTCACTAGTTCCCAGACTGCATGAATTTAAGCGGGCTACTAGGCTGGCATCACGGTCCCACTTTTTCACTGTCAAAACTGTTAAATGTGGCCGTCTCTTCTACTCCAATAGCTTCATGTCTCGCGCCTCCCATCTGTGGAATTCCCTTCCTATTACTTGTTTCCCTCATAGCTATAATCTCCAACTATTCAAATATAATATCAATCGACATCTCTAGATGTCTTGATCTATTCCCCGTCCTTCTCTTCACCCTTTCCTCTATCACGCCTCTTTACTCTTGCTCCCACTCTCTGTAACCCTTTGCGTGCTAGTGGCATCCCGCCTTGGTTGGGGGTGAAATTCTTAAAAAAATTGATACTGAATCCGCATAAGCGACCTTATGCTCCATCTTTTAGGAAAAAATAAAAGGGAAAGAGATAAATTGTGATATGGCGGTCTGTAACTACAAAAAGCATGAAAGACTAAACGGGCTAATTTAAAATTTCGAGTTATACTAATTGCGTCCACTTAGAAAGGAGGCATGAATCCATTTCTCCCTGTACTCCCTTTCTCATCACAAAATATCTAGCCAAATATCGAGAAAAAATATCTCATCACTGGCATGACAGCTGATGACCTAGTGATCACTTGCAAAAACCACTCCACCATAACTAGTGAGACAGTAGCAGCAAAAACGTAATCCTCATAATCAATGGGGACAAGAAATAATTCCTTGATTAAACTTACATTAGTCTGGTCGAAGAATAACACATGACCCAGTGGATAAAGACGTTGGTTAGATCCAGTGACTAGATCAAAAGAGTTGTGAGTTCAATACCAGGCAGTGGTGAACCAAAAAACTTGGAGAGTTGAGTTAAAGGGAAATAACTGAGACATCCGGAAGGGGCACGGCACGTGGAACTAGAACAATCTACCCCGGTAGACGAAATAAAGGGTTCGGTTCGAAATTCCAATCACCTGAAGAAGGCCGGAGCGTACAACGGCCGAACCGTTGTGAATATGGCAATGAGAATGAAGATAACAGTCCGAATAGTGTAAACAATGTAAATAAAAGGGGCGCTTATACTTAAAATAAAAATCACAAACAGACAGTTGAAATTTCTGAGACAAATAATGAGGAAAGAGGGCTTGGGGAATATAATACTCTCGGGATATATTTATTGAATATTTCTTGAAGTGGCGCAAAAGACTAATATCCTGAATGTTTTTGACGGTTCTCAGGAGCTGGTAAAAAATATTTTAATATCTTAGATATTTACTAAACTTTGACGAACACAGAACAAAGCTGATAAGAAAAGACTGCGTTGCGTCAGTCTTCTAAGTGGGTAGGTCTTTTCTTCGGCACACCCAAGCTAAGAATCAGTTTTCTATATTTCAATTATTATCACCCAATCTTCACACTAGTCTCCTTCCCTCGTCACTCCTCAATATTCCAGCACCCTCCTCACTAATCTATCGGTATTATTTTGTACGCGTTCAGTTTTCAGTAGTAACTATCATATATCCTTGCGTATCTATTTGAAGACCTAATTTTGAAGCTAATTTTAAGGGGGTCGCATCATACATGAGATATAAAAATAGCATATGTACTGTTGGTCCTGGCTACGCCGTTGACCAAATTATATATCCATTTACTGTAGTCAAATTATCTTTACTATATAAATCCTTATAGATAATCAACGGAAGGAGTGGTACAAAATGGGGGATCAATTTTATATCGATATTTGGTATTAAACACATCTCCCATTTCTTGGCCATAGTAAATTCATAGGTGGAATTCCAAAACATCTTCATTGCTAATCAAATGAAAGGATGGAAGGATGATAGAAAGTGAGGGATCAGTTTTGTATTGTTCTTTAGTATTAAACCCTTCCCCAATTTTTTGACCACTGTATATGCTATCCATATCTATAATCTAGACAGGATTTAAGTTACTTCCAAACAATATTCTTGGTTTGTTACCGTATATACTCGTGTATCATGCGACTTTTGAAAATCTAATTTTGAAGCTAATTTTAAGGAGGTCGCATCATACAAGAGATATAAAATTAGTGTATGGACTGCTGGTCCTGGCTACGCCGTTGACCAAATTATATATCCATTTACTGTAGTCAAAACGTACAGCTGTATTTAAAATAAACATGATTTTGATAAAACTGATGTTTTACTTAACCATATCCAATAATAATGCATTTAATATCCACATATTTGTATTGTATTATAAAATACGCACATAGCGAATATGCATCTATTCCAAAGTTTACGTTTATAAGATATTTAGCTGTTCCTCGTTCGGTTGTTTATGGCTGTACGCGTTTACGCAAAGAGTATAGCGTTACTAACGATACTTTTATCATTCTCTTTTACTTTTTTAACTTATTTAACTATAAGATGGGATAAAGATATAGAGGAAAAAGGGAGTCTATTGTAATTTGGTCTTTCAAAAAAGAAACTCGAATGATACACGAGATGCATGATAAAATCATTTTTTATAAGTGGGGGTACGCACGAAACGCGTTACAGGAGTATATAAGGTACATCTTTTCACTGAAAAACATCTGACAGAATTATTATTATTATTATTATTATTATTATTATTATTATTATTATTATTATTTCAGTCCCCTTTTTCAGCGGTTTTGTTTTCTGCAATTTCAGCGCATAGTAGACCCAGAATATGGCTTGTCATTTACGCCACTGTTGCTATTGTTAAAACCCATTACCCAACACCTGACAGTGCTCACATTCATAGCTTGGTCTCCATAAACAATCCAATCAACAAGTGTCAATGAATGTCAATCGGTGATAGTGTATCAATGACCTGCGAATCCCGGATGTTTACCCTGACACTACAGCGAATCGACCTAAAATTTAAATTACTGAGCTAAGTAGTGAATCTCAGGAAATAACTGACTCCTTCTGCCATGATTGATCTTTACAAGCGTCAGGTTAGACCAAAATGGGAGTATTGCTGATATATATTTCGGCTGGAGCTGCTTAATCCACACTTTCCAGCCATTATAGTTCAAAATCTTTTACGCGGACTTATGGGTGATGACTTATTCACCGCACTAAAACCTCTTTCCCGCAGACGCAACGCCGCAAGCCTATCGATATTCCGATGGCAAATGTTTAAATGAGCGCTCCATGTTCCATCAGTTCTTGACGACTAGGAGGATACGCCATGCTACTTTCATGGACTCGAATCAGCCATTTTGCCCCCATATTCCAAATACAAGATGAAAGTTCCACTCAGATATTTCTTTTACCAAGTGCTGTCACTTTGTAGAACACAATACCGCGTGGTTGCTTTCCTGAGTGCTAGAATCACCATCTATTCAAATTAAAAGCGAATCGTTATCTATGCTCATCATCTTTACTTCATAGCACTCAATCTTTCATCCATATCACGCACTACATTCATCATCAGAATTTTTGCAGTAAACATCGATCTTGAGTGGCTCTCGAGACTTTGTATTGGATTAAATTTATAAAAAAAGATCTTTATATTTGTTTAGTTTGGCACAAGTGGGAGGTGGGCTAGTAGAAATCGAACTCACTACCAATAAGTAATAAGGATCCACAAGATAAGTTTGTTAACCATTAAGCTACGCTGAGGCACCCTGGCTGAGATAGTAATTGTGAAGATATAACCCGAGTAAAATAAAATGTTTTGAAAGTAATTAAAAAGAAAAAAGAAAAAAAAAAAACAGGCCTTATTTCATCAGCAAAGACGATGACAGGATCCCGTTGTATCTGTTCCAGATAGGAATCTCTGTTATAATTTCAGATAAAACGGCTTAGTTTTATCATCTGCGACCATCTTAACTGAAGAGGCAACTGCGTGAATTCACCCTACAGTCACATCATTAAATGTTCGCAGATTTAATTTTTCTTTCCCCCGACATTTTTGCTCCATTTCTCACTCATTGCTTCATTCACACCGGTATTAACTTGTGGCTTACCCTGGAGATTAAGTGACAGCATGTCTCACAAATACTCCAGGACTCTCCTCGGTATTAGAACTTATTTTAGCAATTCTTTTGTTTAGAAGTTTTCTTACCAGATTTATTTAACTTGTGCAGCGGGATGAACTTAAGAGAACTCGGCGATCCACCAGGATTTATTATTAGCGAAGATAAGCTTAACGACATAAAATATTCATCTGAGATTCTGACAATGGCAGACTCAGAAAGAAAACTAAAAAATCTATCAGATAAAGTAGTCGAGAAGAGTATGAAGAAAGGAATAACTATTAGGTTGAGTCATAAGTAATTTCCGTTTTTGTTAACAAATTGTAATGACGAATGTATCATCCTAGCTACTAATAATACGTGACAGTTAAATGGAGTACACTAACAGATAGATAGATAGATAGATAGATAGATAGATAGATAGATAGATAGATTGATTAATTAGGTTGAGTCAATTTCCGTTTTGGGGAACCAATTGTAATGATGAATGTCTCATTCTAACTAGTAATTATACGTGGCCGTTAAATGGAGTATACTAATAGATAGATAGATAGATAGATAGATAGATAGATAGATAGATAGATAGATAAGTAAGTAATTTCCGTTTCGGGAACCAATTATAACGACGGATGTATTATCCTAACTACTAATCACAAATGGTATTTAAGAATAAATTTGGAAAACACTAATTTACCCTAGTTTTTTGCGCGGCAGTGGCCGCGTACATAGTGGATTAAAAAAACAATATTTTAACCCCATTAATGAAGAAAGTGAAAGTGCATTAACGTCACATAATATTATGGAAATTCAAGCAAAGAAATCACTCTACGCAGACATCTAGAAAGGATTTATAGCCAAGGCGTCATAACTCTGTGGCAAATGGTACTCCGACGTGGTCCAATGGTTAGCACATTTGTCTCGCTAGAACAATTATAACTGACTAGTGAGTTCGCTCCTTACTGAGTGCTCCCCACTTTTAGTCTTGTGCTTAGAAAATCACCATAACTGACTGGCAAGTAGGAATTTTGTTTGGCAAAGTTTCATTTTGGAGAAAAGTTGTTGAAATATGAACCCAAATCGAGACGTTCATGTGACTTTGACGATGAAGCTCTAATTCAGCATTTCTCAATTTTTTTAGCCTTGTGCCACCCTTGGAATAGTTTTCATGTCTCAGAGAAACCCTGCATCAAATTATTATACACCATTATTAATATCTTTATCTCTGATATTTCTATTGTATTTCACGTGGTAAACATAACATATCGACACTGCGCACGCGTCCTGTACTTGAGTGAGTCACTCATTGATACACGAAACCGCCGCGTACAGGTCTTGTCCACTAACCAGTGAAGGTGGTTCCACACTAACGCCATTTAAACATAGCTATGTAGATTCTCTAGGATTATTATAATTTTAAATAATATAAGAGGTTGAAGCCTTTATTGTAATAACCAAGGACTTTCCAACAATATGCCGTATGTATATAGTAAAATTACAAATATAAAATTAAACAAAAATTACTCAAAAATTCATTAGGCTATTTATCACTCTTTCTTCCGGAACCCCTAGCAATGTAGGAGAAACACTGGACTCAGATTAATGATTTAAAATGGCTTCAAGTGAGTTAACCCTGTAGGTCTTTGGGAGGATCATCCTTCTTCGAACATTGTTGACGGACAAGACAGAATCAGAATGAAAAGTAGCAAATTTAGACAAAAATTATACAAAAGATTTATTGGGATATTTATCACTAGTGATCTAGGTGAAACACTAAACTCAGTTCAATGATTACAAATGACTTCAAGTAAGTCAACGCTGTAGGTCTTATAGAGGATCATCCTTCTTCAAACCTTGTGGACTGACAAGACAGAATCACAAAGAAAAGTACCAAATTTAGTCAAAAAAAGATTCTTACAATCTAAAAGTATTTTCTGGCTTTAAAAAGCCTGCAAAGGGTTGATAAGTCATAGAAAATGAACCTATCTTTTTTATATTTTTATCACAGTTCACATGGTAAACATAATATATGGACACCGTGGCATGTGTCCTGTACTCAAGGGAGTCACTCAATGATACACACATCTGGCACGTACAGGTCCTGTCCACTAACCAGTGAAGACGGTTTCACACTGATGCCATATAGACATAGCTAAATACATTCCCTAGGAGTATTATAATTTGAAATAATATAAGAGGTTGAAGCCTTTATTGTAATAACCAAGGACGTTCCAACAATATGCTATATGTATATAGTAAAATTACAAATATAAAATTAAACAAAAATTACTCAAAAATTCATTAGCTTATTCATCATTGTTTCTCAAGGAACCCCTAAAGACCTTTTACGGAACCCTAGGGTCCCAGGGAACACAGGTTGAAAAACACTGCTTTAAAGTCATTAGTGGAAAGTAATCCATGGGAAAGTACTCGGGAATTAACAAAGATATTAAACAAATCACAATCTACCATATGCCGGCACCTAAAAAAAGATAATGTAAAATCAGCAAGCCGGGTGTTTGGGCTCCACATGTCCTTAGCGAAAAGAACAACGTGGATCGTTGATCCATAACGTCAAGTCTCCTTTCACAACAGAGAAATAACCCGTTCCTTAAATATGTCATAGCAGGTGATGAATAGTGAGTTACATACAACAATGTTCAGCACAAAAGGTAGTAGATTAACAAAGATAAATCTCCACAACCGATCACAAAAGCTGAGCTCCATGAAAGACAGTGCTGAGCCTGTGACGGAGTCGTCGTGTTATCCTTCATTTAGCGTTCTTAAAACGCAGGGAATCGCTAAATGCACATTTATAAGACCATCCATAAAAGTTTGGTGGAAAAGCGCCCTGCAGAGGTCGTCGGTAGGAAAAAGATTCTTCTCTTCGATGACAACGCAAGGCTGCATACAGGAAGAATAACACAGGAAAAAAATGTCACGCGATTAGTCTGTTCTACTCGACCCAGCTTACAGTGGGCTATGTTAGGTTTTTAGGCCACCCTTGATTGCAGTAATTTTGGCTTGTTTAATAACGTCTCTTCTTTTTTTTTAGACAATAACATGTTAGTATCAAGCTACTCTCATCTATGAACGATAGTTGACATATATTTTGCAATGAAAGTTCATGGAAGTAAGGAAATTAGTGAATTTCAATAAAGGCAAATAGGATGGCATCAGTGTGGCAAGTCAAATAGAGAAATTGCTAGGTTTTTCCAGGTTAATCATCAAACGGTTAATAATATTGTCAAGAAATTTAATGAAGGTCATTGTCATGTGGAACAACGTTCAGGAAGACGAAGCATTGTGTCTGAGCGAACGAAAAGGACGCTGAAGAGAGAAGTCATCAGAAATCGTCGTCAGAGCGTCATAGATGTCAACAGCATGGAAATGTTGCCATATGCGGTGAGAAAGATTGAAAAGGCTAGGCTATCAAAGAAGAGTTACAAGAAAGAAGCCCTTAATTTCAGAGGTTAACAGGAACAAGCGTACGGACTGGGCGTGAGAATTAGAGACCAAAGATTATGAATTTTGGCAGTCTGTAATTTGGTTAGATGAAAGTAAATTCTGTCAATATTCGAATTCGAGACAGGTTTATGTATGGAGAAATTAGAATGTGACTTGGAACACTGAATGCTTCAGGTGACCGTGAAACATGGAGCGATTGGAATAATAGTGTCGGGCGCTGTCTGGTTTGGAGAAAAATCTGAGCTGATTTTGCAGACGAGCGGTTGGTTGGTCCAAAATACTGTAAGTTATTAGAGAAAGGACTTCTCCCACCATCTGAAACAAATCAGATTGACAAGAATGTTTTTCAAGAAGATGGAGTGCCATGTCATACGAGCAAAGTAGCAAGGGCCTGGAAGGAATCGCAAGGAATCAAGTCACTGGGTAGCCCAAAGTCCTGACATGAATCCAATAGAGCACGATTGGGAGAACCTTGACCGAAGACTTCGAGAGCGTGCAACCAAAATCACGTCAGTGGCAACCCTTAATGAAACATTGCTAAAGGAGTTGTAAAAAACGGCTCAGACGATTGTTGATAACTTGATCAAATCCATGAAAAATCGAATACAAGCACTGAAACTAGCAAATGGAGGACCTACTCCATACTATTTCCAAATACTGTTTATGTTGAATAGGGATTACGTAATTAAGTTTTGAAATTGGATGTAGTTTATTTCTCCAGACTAAAAACTTTTCTTAGGCCACTGTATTTACGTGACTTTGCACCAACCGGTTACCACTTTTTTTTAGATCGCTGCAAAATGCTTTCATTAGGAAAACTTTCTCGAATGAAAACCAGATTCAAGAGTTCACGGAATTTTACTGTTTGTGGAAATAATAATCGTACAGCGGTAGTATTTCAATAATTGAACAAATAAGAAACTTTTTCCTTCAAATATTGGACTTCAGTTATATGAAGAAGAATTGGCCACCATTTCTAGTGATCGACGGCTCAAAATAAAACATTCAACGTTACCCATTGATACATTTTAGATGCCAATACAAAAGGAATCGCCCACATTAGCTAAAAAGGTTTTATCAGTTTTATTGCAATTTTCTACTTCTTATTTATGTGAATTACGCTTCTCAACCCTAAATAACATAAACATATAAGAAGCGAGAAAGACGACGCTCAAGTGAAGAAGAAACGGGCGTCTGCTTATTGCCCATTCGACCAAATATTAAGGCAGACTAACTCTACACCTTTCTGACAATAACTCAATCAGATCTCATTTGAATATTCATGGAGACCTACCGGACACTATTCGGAACATACTTGTCGACAATTCTAATATAATAGCATCATCTACATGCAAAAAAGGGTAAAAATAATGGAAGCCTTATAAATAAAAACAAACAAACCAACACTTAATAATATTAACTTTGAACGTGGACGTAATATATTGACTTTTTTTAAATAAAAAAAATGAAAACATTTTATAAAACATACATACAACAAACTATTTCTAATTTTAACAGTTAAAATATAATCCTTGAAAATGGCTAAATGTATAGCTATGTATGGATAAAAAGAACATTCGGACAGTTTTTATATAAATTATCATCCGAAAAGAAAAAAAATTATTAGATCACATGAAAAATTGTATAAAAAACTAAATAAAAGCACCTTGTCTGTCGTTTTTAATGAAATGTGCATGAAAGAAGGATTGCTGCCTAAATACACAATATATATATATATATATATATATATATACATATATATATATATATATATATGTGTGTGTGTGTGTGTGTGTGTAAGTAGTAATTATACAGCGTTAGCATTTGAATAAATGAATAAGTATTAAACTTTTTATCCCACAGAAGCTAAAAAAGCTTTATTAGTTTTATCGCAATTTTCTACTTCTTATTTATGTGAATTAGGCCCCTCAAACCTAAATAGCATCACAAATAAGAAGCGAGAAAGACTACGCTCAACTGAAGAAGAAACGGGCGTCTGCTTATTTGCACATTAGACCAAATATTGAAGAAATAGCGAAAAATCACCATTCATAGGTTTCACACTAAATAGGCTACACAAATAGTTGAAGAGAAATAATGTAAGTTCATATTTGTGTGATTTTAAAAATCTATGGTTTTATTTCATAACATTTAAATGTATACCCTTTAAAAATTTTGCTAAGTGCGCCGTGTTATTTTAATTTTCTTCTAGGTGTGCCGTTGCTTAAAAAGGTTGAGAAACATTGCTGCAGTGTCGAAATAGTTTAAACCCTACCTTGAAATCCTAACTCATTTACTGTCGATTATTATTACTGGGTACTTCAACGTGGTGTGATGGTTAACAAGCATGTCTCGCTAGATCAATTACGACTGAACAGTGAGTTAGAGCCTCACTTGGTACCCCATGCTTTAGGTATACGCTTAGAAAACCACTAACGACTATGTTCGATTGCGGATAGTGTAGTGCTTAGCGGTCCGGAACGAGAAATCAGTCGAGCCGGTTTCGAAACCCGGCCGAGATCGTTTCGTTCACTTTCACAAATACACTTGAGAACATTATGAACCGATCTCTTTCTCCACCGCCAACTTTAGTAATAGAATAAATAGCAACCACTCTAGGAGAGAAAGAGACTCAGGATTATGTCGTTTGTTTTTAATTTTGTCAACTACGCAGTATAGTAGGGTCAGTTGGGCACCGTCTGTGAGAAAAACAGACGCTATTTGCTCTGTCAGAAATTTGGAAACTGCATGCTGTACTTCTTGGCATTCGCACCGGAAGCTCCAATACGAATATTCCGGAGTGTTTGGGTGTCAATCTGAGGACAGTTCAGAAGATTTGGAAAGAGTTAGATGAGTCTAATGGTGATTACGAATATGTTTGGAGTGATCACTAGTAATGGCAATGTTATGCCTCCATTCATCTTCCCACAAGGCTTCAGACTCAACACAGAGGCCTACATCATATGCCTTGAGGAGGCATTGTTGGCTGCTGGATGACTCTATGGTAACAGGACTTTTCATCGTGCACACAAGCAGGAGAACCCATAGCTGTGAGACAATTTCTGCAACCCCATCACCCCTTAAATTTGGCCATGTAACTCCCCAGACTGTAATACCCTTCATTATTATGTGTGGAGCACAGTTGAGCGAGAGACCAGCAAAACTTTTTGTATCACCAAAGATGAATTGAAGGCAAGAATTATGGCAGCATTCACTAACTTAAACAAGGAGACCATCCAGAATAGTTGCAGGAGATTGTTTTTGTTGACTGCACAG